>OV121115.1:3911970-5111970 GCA_921293315.2 Nemurella pictetii
CCAGGCAACCCTTCAAGACATGCCCCCTTTAGAAAAAGAATACACTGCCTTGTAGGTACCAGGTAAAAAGTTAGAGTAAAATGAAACATACATAATGATGTGTTAATGTGTAGATATAACGATTCAAGTGTAATTCCACACAATTGCAGGGTTACCAAGTTTGGGAACTGTTGGGAGCAGGAAGATAAACTTTTATTCAAAACAGGTCCTATTTGATAATATGAAAATATGAACCTTACCCGACCCTACCTAACCCCCCCCCCCCCCCACTAATCTATCCCTACCCTACCTAACCTTACCCGACCCTACCTAACTCCCCCCCCCCAGCACTAATCTATCCCTACCCTACCTAACCTTACCCGACCCGACCTAACCCCCCCCCCACCATTAATCTTTCCCTACCCTACCTAACCTTACCCAACCGGACCCCCCCCCCCCCCCCCCACCACGAATCTTTCCCTAACCTCCCTGACCTTACCCGACCCGACTCAACCCACATCAAAAAAACTTCGTTTGAAACTTAAATCTCGATCTCAATTAAAATCTCTTCTAAAATAATAATATCTCGACTTCGAGACAGGAAAGAATGAACAATTATCATCGCAATCAACCACTATCAACCAAAGTATATTTAACTAGATTTAGGCTCATACGAAGACTCTGTACTCGTCAAAAGCACAATAAACAAACAAACAAACAAACAAACAAATACAATTCCCCGGCTACTTGGATCTTCGCGTTGATCTTTTTATTGTATGTTTCATTTTACTCTAACTTTTTACATGGTACCTACAAGGCAGTGTATTCTCTATATAAGGGGGCATGTCTTGAAGGGTTGCCTGGCAAAGTGTCCCCTGGCAAAGTGTCCGCCGCCCGATTTGCACCGTGGTGCGAGTGCGTAAAAGCGCTACCGACTTCTAAAAGTGTTAACTTAACAGTAATGTGATTTTTATTATTATCATTCTCGTAAGCGGCTTGGTTAGACTAACCCCTTTGTCGCGAGTCGCGACGCCGACAAAGAAATATCCTATACTCATACACTAAACATACAAGTTCATTATGGGTAGGTTACGTGGATTATTTGGAATGGAACCCTGAAATTGGATATTTTTGTCTCGAAAATAAAGAATTGCATGACATTTCGAATAATTATAATTTAATACAGGGTACCCGTCACCCGTGTGTACACCCGCGTTCCTTCGATATTTTAAAGTGGGGGTACGGACAAACATTAAAATAATAGTGGGTGGACTGCGTACACCCGCGTGTATATACGACTACATCACTGTATCAATAGTAAATGTAGTGTAGTTACAGCAAGGATTTTGAAATTCGTCCAAACCGTCTAAATCTTCACCGGAAAACCGAACGGTTTGGCATGATGGAAACACCGGTTCTCGTGAGATCACCGAAGTTAAGCAACATCGCGCTGAGTCAGGTGTTTGATGGGTGACCATCATGCACATGGTCAGTTCTGTTCGGGAGAGAGGTTGGAGGGTTTGAAGTTAGTACAACAACTTTACTCGCCTTGCTTATCAACCTCTCGACAGCACGGATTAGTGGAGGAATCCTGTTGTTCGAGTTGTACCGTCCTTCGGAAGGGACGTAAAGCCGGTGGTCCCCTTGGTGCTTTTCGACAGGAGTAGGCTACGTGCCGGCACCGGGTTTCCCCTCCTCCCTTCTAGACTAGGTTAGGTTCATAATCACCCTCATCATCACCATTTCATTCACCGACGCCATTAGACCAGTGCCAAAGGGCTCGTTGTCAAAACAGTGCGTCGTTAAGCACCAATAATCAATCAATCAATTCACCGGAAAATCTGTGACAAATGCTGGAGCTCGATCACGCCAAAAGGGCTACTCTGGTGAACGAATATTCGCAATGCACGGTTCATGAATTGTTAAAAGCCCCACTGATAAGAAAACTGGTTTTCCATCATTAGGCAGCTTCCCAAGCAAGTGGTTTCATATGCCATGTGCTCAGCCTCTACCTGGCTACCTATACTATTTTCAAGCAAGACGAAATTGGGACTTGTAAAAATTTCAGGTGGACGGTTTTCAGTGTCCAGAGGTGTACCTAGTAATTATAGATACCTATTAATCGAGCTTCGCTTTAATAACTGGCACAGCCAATTATAAATCTCTCCCTTGACGTACAGCGAGATTTTACAACATTAGGGCAACCAGGGCCGACTATCGGCCTTTCGGACCTTGATTTGCGCTATGCGCATAGGTTTGCGCTATGCACATAGGTTTGCGCTATGCGCATAGGTTTGCGTTATGCGCATAGGTTTTCGCTATGCGCATAGGCCTGCGCTATGCGCATATGCCCGTGCCCTATGGGCACCAAGGTTTAGCGAAGCTCGAGCTTGTTATCACTGTGGACGTGAGTGATGTTTCGTCAACAGAGCAAAAGTTCTGCTCACGAGCTCACGAGTTAGGTAAAATAAAATAATATTAAATGTGGGAACTCTAGGAAGCACTGGTATTAATTACGAAAGGGTAGGGGAAGCAAAGTACTGACTGATCCTGGACGCTGGACTTTACAGTCATTCCACGGATCATCCACGGAACGGTTCGAGCACTAACGACGGGATATTGAGCACTAACACTTAACAGGCACTAAGTAAGCACTAAAGATTGGCACGAAAAAAAGTTCGACTTTTAACATTGGGGGATTGGGGGTTCTACCATTAACCTGGCACCCCCTATTTGAAATCGCTCTAGCGCCCAAACGCGTTGAGCACTAACGACATGATATCGAGCACTAACGGGCACTTACGAAGCATAAACGATTGGCGCGAAAAAAAGTTTGACTTTTAACATTGTGGGTTCTAAGTTAATGGACACCCTAATAGCCGATACACACGACGAGTTATCAACGCGCGAGTATCAACGCGCGAGAAGGGGATGCCTTCATTTGTTATAGGTACATTTCAACTGATCCAATCCTCTAAAGTCTGGAAAACTATTTGCTGACTGGCAACTCGTCCAATGTAAACTGCTCCAATAGCAAATGTTTAAAAGCCTTCTTGCTACTGGTCTAAAACGAATACTGGCAACTGCTCCAAAGCACATTCTGTCAAGTGCTCCAAAAGTCCGCTCCTTGCTCTATCCCCCCCCTCCCCCTCCCCCCCCCCCCCACCACCCCGCTAAACCTACCTATCCTTTACTTAGCTTATATGCCAAAATTATTAATCAAATTTGATGACCAAAATCTGGGCTGGTGTACACTAGACCGTATACACTATATGGTATATACTAGTATACAAAGAAATACGCTCATCCAACAACGCGTCCACAGGTAGCGTTCGGCGAAGCCCTAGTATTATAAACTAACTATTTTATTGGATGAGCGTAGCGAGCGAAGCGAAGACTTCAATTTGACCACCCGTAGAAAAAAAAATCGTGTGTTTGTTTTTTTGTTTGTTTTTTTTTTGTTCGCGCTCTACCGTCCAAACGGCTGGTCCGATTTTGATGAAATTTTCAGTGTACCTGAATTTGTTCTGAACTTAGACCCCCTGCGTTTTTCAGCTTGATAGTTATAGTACTTTTCTCAAAAATCCAAATTTACGAAAATTTTCAGATTTTTCGCCATCATTTCGCTGTTTTTTTTTACTCTACTAGTTAAAATACCAAGCCGATTTTGATGAAATTTGCAGAATAGCTTTTGTATACCGTATAAACTATACTGGTTTACCAAGAAATATGTGTTAAATGTTTTTAATACGTTTTTTAATCGTATTTTTCGATGAAATTTTCAAGTTTTTTGCCGTTTAGCATTTCTAAACTGTAATTACCCGTGCTTTTTCTTCAACAAACGTTACAAATATGTTGACCGTAGTGAGATGTACCGTTATAACAGTTTTCCTGCGATTTGAAATGGTTTTTATATGAAAATTATCGAAAACTCCATTTGACGTCTAGGCTGGACAAAGTTTGACAGCTAGGTACTGATTTTGCTTGGCCGAAAACTTATTGCCTCTGGATTCGATCGGCTTTCACCAGAGGTAATTGTAATAATGCTTGAATCTTTGAATCTCTAGGTACAAATTCAAGTTGCAGTGAATTCATCATTTACGTATTACCTTGATACGCTCATCCAACAAAGCGTCCACAGGTAGCGTTCGGCAAAGCCCTAGTTTTCAAAAAATTAACCACTGGCAAAACCACCACAAAACTTTCAGAATAGCTTAATCTGCTTGTTAACTACAACCTGTAAAAATTTCGTCGAAATCAAAATATGAGTAAGTGACTTTTTTCACAGTTTAGGGGATGATTGTACACTGGGGGTAGGTAATTTAAGGGGTAAATATTTAGTTACGAAATCTGACAGGAAATTTTCTCAGCTTACTAAAAATATCATTTTGATATCTGTAAGTTGTCGGGCGCTACAAGGCGGAACGTGATGGAATGTGCAACATAGCAGATAGCACAGTTGATCCATGGGTAGCGCCCACACTAGAAACTCTCACCATCTCAGAATTCGACACAAATTGCAGGAGTGGTAGATCATGGCATTTTAAAAAAATCTCGTATCAGCGATTTTTTATATGCCACTCCTGCAATTTGTGTCGAATCCTGAGATGGTGAGGGTTTCGAGTGTGGGCGCTACCCATGGATTCACCCAGCACTCAAAACAGCCTATCTTGCCGCAGCGCACGAACGGTACGCTTACTTCTTACAAAATTGTTTTTAATCCTTCCTGGACCAACTCTAAGCATATACATACATTTGGTTGATATTAAAAATGGTCATAACAGAAATTGCGAGTTTTTGGTAGACTTGACAGACATGCTGAACACTGTCAATTAGAACATGATGGCTGAGTGAAATTTTCTTTGTTATCCTACTGTTAAAAAGATATTCTTTATGTTCAAAACCTTTTGCCGATTTTTCACTTTATCAGTTCTGGCACAACCTACATTTCACCTTGAGGAAAGATTCAATCAACATCTTTTAAATAACGTTGTGGGCAGGCATTAGGAATTGGGAGGGTGGGGGCAAGAACAAGACCAAAGGCAACTGATTAGCAAACAGTGTATTGGTTCATCATGGAGGGGGGGGGGGGGGGTAGTGGGGCCAGCGGGGAGGGGGGAGGGGGGGGGGGGACTAGAAAGGCAGGACGGTCCAGATCCGCGTGTTGCAGTCCTGGCCCACCGAGACGAGCGTTGCGTCGTCCAGCCAGGCCACACGTGTCACCTGGTTCTGCGGGTGCGCGTCTGAAACAGACCAACAGACAACAGTCAACACTCAACACTCAACATGGTGGTGTGATGGCTGGTACAGGCTACTCGATTCCATTATCCGTGTTTAACAACGCACTTGTTTCACAACCCGCCCTTTGGCACTGGTCTAATGGCGTCGGTGAATGAAAGGGTGATGATGAACCTAACCTAGCCTAGAAGGGAGGAGGGGAAACCCGGTGCCGGCACGTAGCCTACTCCTGTCGAAAAGAACCGAGGGGACCACAGGCTTTACGTCCCTTCCGAAGGACGGCACAACTCGAAAAATAGGATTCCTCCGCTAATCGGTGCTGTCGAGAAGTTGATAAGCAAGGCGAGTGAAGTTGTCGTACTAACTTCAAACCCTTCAACGTCTCTCCCGAACAGAACTGATCATGTGCATGATGGTCACCCATCAAACACCTGACTCAGCGCGATGTTGCTCAACTTCGGTGATCTCACGAGAATCGGTGTTTCCAACATGATGGTATGAGATGACGGCTGGTACAGGCTACTCACTCTTAAAGATGGTGTGTTTCGAGGGCTGGTACAGGCTACTCACTCTTAAAGATGGTGTGTTTCGAGGGCTGGTACAGGCTACTCACTCTTAAAGATGGTGTGTTTCGAGGGCTGGTACAGGCTACTCACTCTTAAAGATGGTGTGTTTCGAGGGCTGGTACAGGCTACTCACTCTTAAAGATGGTGTGTTTCGAGGGCTGGTACAGGCTACTCACTCTTAAAGATGGTGTGTTTCGAGGGCTGGTACAGGCTACTCACTCTTAAAGATGGTGTGTTTCGAGGGCTGGTACAGGCTACTCACTCTTAAGGTGGATCCGTACAGAAATTTATTGTTTTTGTTTTGGTAAAATTTTACTCAGATGTGGTCTATGCCGGAAAGAAACACTCAAAAAAATATTTTTAAAAATATTTTACTGGAAATTTTCCGGAAAATGTGAAAATTTGTTTGGTAAACATGCCACCACTCCTTCCCTCAATTAGGTCTAAATATTGGTGATATCATTCTCGACTATTTTTTTTTTCGATCAAGACACTTGCATCTTGCCAATAAAGGAAGATGAAAGTTTAGAACTGCATACTTTTTCAGTAACAAATTTTGAAACAAAGCAAAAAAATTGGCAAATTCACGTCATATTTTAACCATTGACAAAATTTAGAGAATGTCAGCGCGAATTGAATTAAGTGTCTTGTTATAATCCCTGAAGTTTGGACATTCCATAAATATTAATTTCATTTCGATCGGACGACTGATACTCCCCCCTAGCGGGACAAGAGACAGGTCAGCAAGCGTAATTTTCCATACTAATTTTTTAATTTTCCGGAAAATTTCCAGCAAAATATTTTTAAAAATATTTTTTTTCATATTTCCTTCCGGCATATGACCACACATAAGTAAAATTTTACCAAAACAAAAACAATAGAAAAAAAGTACGGAAACAGTACGGATCCACCTTAAAGATGGTGTGTTTCGAGGGCTGGTACAGGCTACTCACTCTTAAAGATGGTGTGTTTCGAGGGCTGGTACAGGCTACTCACTCTTAAAGATGGTGTGTTTCGAGGGCTGGTACAGGCTACTCACTCTTAAAGATGGTGTGTTTCGAGGGCTGATACAGGCTACTCACTCTTAAAGATGGTGTGTTTCGAGGGCTGGTACAGGCTACTCACTCTTAAAGATGGTGTGTTTCGAGGGCTGGTACAGGCTACTCACTCTTAAAGATGGTGTGTTTCGAGGGCTGGTACAGGCTACTCACTCTTAAAGATGGTGTGTTTCGAGGGCTGGTACAGGCTACTCACTCTTAAAGATGGTGTGTTTCGAGGGCTGGTACAGGCTACTCACTCTTAAAGATGGTGTGTTTCGAGGGCTGGTACAGGCTACTCACTCTTAAAGATGGTGTGTTTCGAGGGCTGGTACAGGCTACTCACTCTTAAAGATGGTGTGTTTCGAGGGCTGGTACAGGCTACTCACTCTTAAAGATGGTGTGTTTCGAGGGCTGGTACAGGCTACTCACTCTTAAAGATGGTGTGTTTCGAGGGCTGGTACAGGCTACTCACTCTTAAAGATGGTGTGTTTCGAGGGCTGGTACAGGCTACTCACTCTTAAAGATGGTGTGTTTCGAGGGCTGGTACAGGCTACTCACTCTTAAAGATGGTGTGTTTCGAGGGCTGGTACAGGCTACTCACTCTTAAAGATGGTGTGTTTCGAGGGCTGGTACAGGCTACTCACTCTTAAAGATGGTGTGTTTCGAGGGCTGGTACAGGCTACTCACTCTTAAAGATGGTGTGTTTCGAGGGCTGGTACAGGCTACTCACTCTTAAAGATGGTGTGTTTCGAGGGCTGGTACAGGCTACTCACTCTTAAAGATGGTGTGTTTCGAGGGCTGGTACAGGCTACTCACTCTTAAAGATGGTGTGTTTCGAGGGCTGGTACAGGCTACTCACTCTTAAAGATGGTGTGTTTCGAGGGCTGGTACAGGCTACTCACTCTTAAAGATGGTGTGTTTCGAGGGCTGGTACAGGCTACTCACTCTTAAAGATGGTGTGTTTCGAGGGCTGGTACAGGCTACTCACTCTTAAAGATGGTGTGTTTCGAGGGCCGGTACAGGCTACTCACTCTTAAAGATGGTGTGTTTCGAGGGCTGGTACAGGCTACTCACTCTTAAAGATGGTGTGTTTCGAGGGCTGGTACAGGCTACTCACTCTTAAAGATGGTGTGTTTCGAGGGCTGGTACAGGCTACTCACTCTTAAAGATGGTGTGTTTCGAGGGCTGGTACAGGCTACTCACTCTTAAAGATGGTGTGTTTCGAGGGCTGGTACAGGCTACTCACTCTTAAAGATGGTGTGTTTCGAGGGCTGGTACAGGCTACTCACTCTTAAAGATGGTGTGTTTCGAGGGCTGGTACAGGCTACTCACTCTTAAAGATGGTGTGTTTCGAGGGCTGGTACAGGCTACTCACTCTTAAAGATGGTGTGTTTCGAGGGCCGGTACAGGCTACTCACTCTTAAAGATGGTGTGTTTCGAGGGCCGGTACAGGCTACTCACTCTTAAAGATGGTGTGTTTCGAGGGCTGGTACAGGCTACTCACTCTTAAAGATGGTGTGTTTCGAGGGCTGGTACAGGCTACTCACTCTTAAAGATGGTGTGTTTCGAGGGCTGGTACAGGCTACTCACTCTTAAAGATGGTGTGTTTCGAGGGCTGGTACAGGCTACTCACTCTTAAAGATGGTGTGTTTCGAGGGCTGGTACAGGCTACTCACTCTTAAAGATGGTGTGTTTCGAGGGCTGGTACAGGCTACTCACTCTTAAAGATGGTGTGTTTTGAGGGCTGGTATACAGGCTACTCACTCTTAAAGATGGTGTGTTTTGAGGGCTGGTATACAGGCTACTCACTCTTAAAGATGGTGTGTTTCGAGGGCTGGTACAGGCTACTCACTCTTAAAGATGTGTGTTTCGAGGGCTGGTACAAGCTACTCACTCTTAAAGATGGTGTGTTTTGAGGGCTGGTCGACGCTCCAAACGATGATGCTTGTGTCGAGAGCTCCACTGGCAACGCGGCTGCCGTCCGGAGATATCGCGACGCAGTTCACACGAGCCGTGTGGAAGCCCCACTCCTTGTTATGCGCCGGCTGGACGAAAACACACCGTCAACACTCAGTCAATACTCAGGCAACACAGTCAATACTCAGTCAATACTCTGGCAACACAGTCAACACTCAGTCAATACTCAGGCAACACAGTTTGGACACAGCTGGAACTGTTCTCAACATGGAAAGAAAATGCAAATGCAAACACTTATATAATCGTTTTGTGGATGAGCATTATATTTAAGCTCACCCACAACGCGATTATATTTTGTGTACGCATAGCCTAGAGGCTTATATGATCAATTTAAAATGTTCAGCGATAATTTAGCAGCTTTCTCGATGACATTCGTTACCTGGAAATATCATGATGTAGTTGTCGTGAAATTAATTTAACGTTCCAAAACGTAAGAATTCATTAAAAGAAAAACCGTTGAATTGATTTGCTTCAAAATAACACAGTATCTTTGTTTTATGATTTTTAACGCACACTGTAAATTTTGTCAACATCGGTTGAAGATGAAGTGGCTTTAGTTGCAAATAACCGCAAAATCGCTTAACAAGTGTCGTAAAAGTGCCATTTTCAAGAAAAGTGCGAAACATCAAACAATATATTTTGTAGACTATTTTCACAATGTACCTGGTAGTCTGAAGTTCGGTAGAGCGCAACCTTGCGATTGGCGTCGCACGCAGCCAGCAGCGCTCCGTCCGTGGAGAAGGCCACATCGGTGATCGGCCCCAGGTGAGTCAGCACCGCCTTCTCTGTCAGCTGGTGTCCAGACAGCGAATAGACGTGCACCTAAACACAATACAAACGGGATGCATTCATCTGTTATACATTTCAACTCATCTAATCCTCTAAAGTCTGGAAAACTATTTGTTGACTGGCAACTCTCCAATGTAAACTGCTCAAATAGCAAATGTTAAAAAGCCTTCTTGCAACTGGTCTAGAACGAATAATGGCAACTGCTCCAAAAACACAATCTGTCAAGTGCACCTAAAGTCCGTAATCGATCTGCCGCTGTTTACGGTGCTTAACTGCAACTCCTACGGTTATATGCATCCCCCGGTACAAGGGTACTAAGATGGGTAGAGGTAAACTGCCTCCCACGCTCTCTGTGCGACGGCGATCCTAGACCATAATTCACCTCGTGTTGCAGGAATGTATCTAATTGTGTCGTGACAACCGCGCCATCAGAGAGCCAACAACCTCCCTTCAGCCTCCCAGTCTCTCTGTACGACGGCGACCCTAGACCATAGTTCACCTCGTGTTGCAGGAATGTATCTAATTACTTTTTGAAAAAAAAAAAACAAGGTCGTGTTATTTACCTGGTTGTCTGCTGCCCCGCCCACGGCGACGTCTGATTGGCTGCTGATGGCGACGCACGAAGGTTCGAACGGGACGGGCAGGGCGGACATCCTCCGCACGCCCTGGCTAACTGTCAGCTGGCCGACGCTGGCCGTCACCGCGAGCTCCCCGGCAACGGCAAGCCCCCGCGGCTGAGACTCCAGCTTCAAGCCGTCGCCTTCGTACAGCCTGCAACACATCACGCGTTCAGCTTCTTCACCTGCAGGACACATCGTTGCAGCTGCAGGACACATGGTTGCAGCTGCAGGACACATTGCTGCAGCTGCAGGACATATGGTTGCAGCTGCAGGACACATTGCTGCAGCTGCAGGACACATGGTTGCAGCTGCAGGACACATGGTTGCAGCTGCAGGACACATTGTTGCAGCTGGAGGAAACGTACTTACCTAGAGGGAAGGTCCACAACGCGCAGGGAGTCGTCGATGCCGCAGGTGTAAAGACTCGAGCCTGACGAACGCATGCCGTTGATCTGGTTTCCGTGGCCGCCGCCGCCAATGCGTTCCGAGCTTCCCGTCGCCGCGTCCCAAGCCGTGACAAAGCCGTCGTGGGAACCGGTGAAGATTTCACCGCGCTCCCGGCTCACAGCCAGCACCGTGATCGGCTTGTTGTGTCCCTGAAACCAACGCTTATACGTTAACATTGCTTTGAAAGAGAGATGCATTGAAAACAAATTGACAGAACTGAATTTTTTTCCCATCCAGCATGCCTGACATCTTGTATGGCTGACACCTTTCACTTAAATTGAACATTCCAATCCCAGATTATGTAGCTGAGCTTACAAAGAATTAACATTGTGAGCAGATGGGATCTGCCATTGTATCATTACTCATTCATTAGCCATATTAGTCATGTTCAGTGATATTATGAACCGTCAATAAGAAAATTATAAATTAGTTCTATTCCTGTATTTGATCTTCAACCGTGTCAATAAAACTCTCAACGCAGATTTCCGGGTAAATATTACCTTGAGGATGCGCAAAGGTTTGCCCGGGTTGTTGACGTCCAGGTAGTTAACGAAACCGCTCAGGGAGACGGAGAGCAAGTGTTTGCCTTGCCACAAGCAAGACACCTGCTGGTCCTCCACCGCCGAGCCCATGACAAACTCAGACACCTGCTGCCTGGAAACACAAGCTAGCTTCACCATTCTTTCAAACACAAGCTAGCTTCACCATTGGGATGGGGACATGTAATCATGGACTTGTATATCATGGACTTGTATCCAAGTCCATGATGTAATCATCACATTTTTACCTCTTTAACCTCTTAAGACTGGGAACAGGTACAAACCATTTTTGGAAATTTTGAGACATTAACAGTTAGCAAGAGCACATTTTCCGCAGCTTCAAGACCAGGATCGAGAAAGGGACCAATGTTTTAATATTACTACTGACATTTTATTATTATTATTATTATTATTATTATTATTATTATTATTATTCTTATAGTTATAAGTTATTATTGGTCTGTTCTAGTCCGTAACAGTCTGTACGTTCTACTGTTTACCAGTATTTGAACTTTTAGACTTAAATAATAAATAAATAAATAAGATAAATAAAGAAATTATATAATCATTTCGATACATGGTCGAAAATGTCAACATTTTGGTAGCTGTACAGTGCTTGGGCCTAGCACTGGGATTGAATCATTACCTAATTTAAGCAGTAGGCTTATCATACCTGAGATAAGAAAATTCAAAGAGTCTTGCTAATTTATGAGCTTAACGAGCAAAGGGAGATCTTCATACACTTTACTGCTAAATAATTTCTGAATGTTTGATTTTTGTTTCTTTGTTTGTTTGTTTGCGCTCTACAGGCTGAACGCCAAAACTGATTTTTATTCAAATTTATGTGGACCTTTGTTTTTTCTGAACTTATATCTGCCTCGTTCCTGAAGGAAATCGGTAGAGTAATATTGATGTAATTAAGTTTTTACAAATTTTTTCATTTTTTCTGAAACACGTTTGCACTCTAGAGGCCAAGAAAGTGAATATAATTTGACAAAACTTTCTAAATATTTTGACCATCAAGTTTTCATGTTTGTGTAAGAATTAAATTGTTTTAAGCTTCTAGCACTTTTAGTGAAAATTGTGATTGTGCTACGACATTTTCACTGCCCTTTTTTTATGAATACTTTTGTAAATTGAGTTTTAAATTTAAAAATATTAAAATAATTTCAGGAATCATGATATTTCCAGGAAACAAAAGCCATCGAGAAAGCTGCCCTTAAATATTATTGCCAAACATTTTAAATTGATTTATCAGTAAGAGGTGACAGGTGATGTCTTGTGGCTACATTGGAACGTGTTATGTATCGTGGTGGTGTACCTGGTCTCGGCATCCCACAAGGCGCAGGTCTTGTCCCCGGAGGCGGTCAACAGCTGCTTCCCGTCGGGAGCCCACGCCACCGCGTACACCCCCCCTTTGTGTGCGGGTGAACCCAGCTCCCCGCGGACATCGCTGCTGCTGCCGTCGTACAGGAAGACCTTGCCGTCGAAGCCGGCCGAAGCAAACACCGTCCCGTCCGGAGAGAACCTCACCGCCTGACATGCAACAAGAACACATGGTAATCAACAATTAGCTCAATAGCCTAGTGAATAAAGGAAAAGCTCTGTTGTAAGCTGCTGCTGACCTGCACAAAGCGCGAGTGTTCCTGCTTGGTGCGCGTGAACTTGAAGGGCGGGCCCTCGTAGATCCCGACTGTGTTGTCCTCGGAGCCAGTGACGATGCGGAAGGGCCGGGTTGGCCGGAAGTCCACTGAGTTTATGGGCTTGGATTGCCCGGCGATCTCACCAACGGAGGTGCCCGTCTCAGCCATGAAGACATGGCCGAAGCGCTCCCTGCCCTCGCCCACCGCCACCATGCGTTGGGAGTCCGCCGACCAGGCGATGTCCTTCACTGGCCCGCCCAACGGCTGGAACTCATTCTTCAGCAGGTGTTCGCGGTTCACGGTGTCCCAGATGCGCACCTTGCCGGACTGATCTGCAACCCAGCGCACCCAACCCGTTAGCCTCCGCTCCGTTGTTTCCCTTGTTTCCAATAATAACACTGTCAATAATTAAGTGAAATGCTAGGCCGTATTTAACCATAATCGTCAGCCAGCAATTTCCCAGCGGTGATTCACCTCCAGATGCGATATAGAAGCCACTGGGAGAGTACTTGGCCACGTTGACAGCGCACGAGTGCTCGGTGTAGACCTCCGAGATGGCCGGGTTATCGATGTTGCGAATCACCACGCTATTGCCGTTGGTGTAGAGAAAGTTTACACCCTTCGGGTCGCTGCCCAGCACAATGGGTTGTCCTCGCTGGGTCCGTGGAAGCGTTGCAAACACATACTCTGCAAACAAGCAATGACAGTTTGTGACAGTTTGTGACAGGTGCATCAGTCAGCCATCTGGCCAGGTGCCAAACACCCACGATCCTAACCGATTTGAGATCGAGTTTCTCACACCAATCTTCGGTGCAGTTTCCACCGACTTGAAGCTGTTATCAGCAGGTGTGATAACGACCACAAAACAAAAATGCCGGTATCATTGAGTAACCTAGAATTTAACTCTTCACTGTCGTCAAAGGTAAGTTGAACGTGCAAAATACTCGCAAATTAAAGGGCTTCGTGGACTCTGGGACTTACTATTGGAAACAGCCATTTTCAAGAGAGAATCCCGTTTCTAGCTACGTCCGTTCCTCTTTTCGCACTTGAAGCACAACGCCCACTAACCGTCGCACTTGACAGTCACACTTCACACTCACCAACCACCACAACTGATGAGGGGGGATTGAGTGCGATGCCCTTATAAGGGAGCACAGCGATGGTGCTGCGCCAGCAAGCCAGTAAGCAATTAAAAATCAAACGAAGTGTCTATATCCACACTCACGCGATCTTCTCCCACTCCCCGTGGATATAGCTTGCCTGGAGCGTATTCAAACGTGCTAAATTTTTATCGCAGGCTGAAGGTTCCCTGTCATCGCGTTCCTCTCTGCACCTTGAAATTATTGCAGACGATCATTTTAAATGCAATTAAATTTATAGAAACCAAATATATATTTCTCATTAAATCCACCTAGAGACTAATACTTTATCAACACTATTCACACAATACAAAAAGTTTAACTTCCATCCGTTAGCTAAGAATACAGAATAAGGAAACATACATAGTTGATTAAATTTGTAATTACAATCATAGATCTCGATGCTTGCCTACGGCTTAAGTTCATCGATTTCCCTTCAATGGCTTGTCCCAGCGACTAAATGATGCCCCGAGAGGCCGAGATGAAATGCAAAGAGTTTGAGACGGTCTCCGCCGCACTGGACTCGTGCGAGTGAGCTGTGATGGACGTTGCGTCCTTCTGGATCCCGCCGAACATGATCACCTCTCCCTTGCCGGCAACGAGGGAATAGAGTATTGTCTCTTCTGGACCACCTCGCTTGTCTTCCTTGTACGGCAGCCACTGGACAAACCCTTCGGACAATGCTGTCGATATGTCCAGGGTGAATAGTGTCATAGGGTTCTTGGGAGTTCTGGCATCTTCTCTTGGGGGAGGCTTCCTAGAGAAGAAAATACAATAACGTGGTTTTAGTTTATTCAGCATAGATTCAGTGCTCAGTATTTCTTAATCCCCTTTCACACGGTCACATTTTTCGTCAAACCCTTGTACAGCAGTCCATAATATAAACACTGTACAAGGTTTTGTGTGACGGATTTGATGAAAAATGTGACGACCTTTTACACGATACAATAATCATTGTATCACATTTATTATCACAGATGGAAGTGATGTCAGCTGACATTTAAGAAAATAAATGAGAGTGATATTTGATCTACTTTCGTCAGACATCAGGTATGGGTGTGATTTTTATTCAAAAATAAACTTTTATCAACTTTTAATTCATTCTAATTTCAGCCATTTCAAATTTTGCACTGCACACTGACATTTGCCGCCACGATTTTTTGAAAAGTTTGACGTCAAGCAATCTCTGATCTCTGATTGGCTGCATTCCATACAAGATGTGATGGAAATAGAGTCTGGGCTATCCGAAAAAACTGTGCCACAGTCTGCCATACAAGACTTTTGTGTGACGGACTGCCGTGCAATGGACTGTTTACACGGTCACATGCAGTTGTATACAAGACTGCTGTACAAGGGTTTGACGAAATGTGATGAAAAATGTGACCCCGTAAAAGGGGCTTTAGATGAGGGCAGTAGGCAGGATCTTTGAAGCTTGTTATTGAATACCATAGAAGCTAAAAACTCTGCATGGTTGACTGAGAATTTTGCATTATTCTACAAGAAATGCAAGAATTGATGTAGGTACCACTAAAATAAACATGCAAAATCACCACAAAAAAGAATTACTTTAAGCCCAACCCGGTCAGAAAGCACTAGGCCCCGGGCCAGCTATTCCACCGCATTCTCTGACTTTTTAGTTTACCTCGGCGGCGCTGCTCCCTGGTTGAGAGACTTGATTCGCTCCTCCATGCGGTGCAGCGACTCCAGCTGCCGCTGGCGGTTGCGGCTGGCGTTGCGCGGCGGCGGCGCGTCGTGGAAAGCCGCCATCGCCACGTGCCGCTCCTGACCCAGCGGCTTGAACACGTGCCGCACTTCCCCCGCCGCCGCCGCCGCCGGCTGGACATCCGGTTCGGCCACGTTGCCAGCGACACCTGTACATACGTTTATCAGTCGTCTCTCATGGAGGGAATTAGGGCAACGTTTTAACAATTTATTCAATTCCTAATTATGAGCCCAGCAATCAAATGGTCCTCTCCTAGGATTGTATCCCTGCTAAGTAGCATATTTTTTCTGCTTTGTAGCCCCAAATTCCTTCATTACTAATTCATGCATTCACCACTACTCTCCTACCAATGTCTTGGAAACAATTGAATGAAATTGTTTTTGATTGAGTGTGTTGGCCATATTGCCTAACTGCCACTTTAGCCCCGAATTGGGAAATTGGTAAAACTGGGCTCAAGATCACAATATTATGTGGGAACACGACAACGTATAAAGCGTAAAGCTCGATGCTTTCCTTCCCAATGGGCAGTACAGAATAAGATTGCAAAGTATCAAGTTTGTTTATCAGTTCTAATCTCACCTGGCTGAGGTAGAGGTTGGTTGCGACCGAGCGAGCCACGACGACCGTTCACGTTCGGGTCTCGGTCGAAGCTGCGCTCAGGAACTTGTTCGGCTGCCCTGGAATCCGGCGAGGAAATTATTGTCTCGATTAAAAGAAACTTACGAGATCGGTTCCACTTACACCGGATGAAAGATACGCTTGAAACTCCGACATGGATCAGAAACACCGACAAATGAAACAAGTTGTCCTAAAAGATTTTAGTTGGTGCTCAATTACATAATTAATTGTTGTAATTTGAGATTAAGACTTAAGACCAGTTTTTTAAATGGTTCATTTACCTCTCAGCTGCCTATTAAGGACCGGTATCAGGATAAAAAAAGTCCCATTCGGTCTCGGTAGATGGCAGCTAAAAACATATCCGAGGGAGTGATGCGGGACGCGGTGCGCATTTTCCCTTTCCACATTAATTACGTCACCACACGAGGGGAGTGTGAACGAAGGCGGTCTGGCCTGTCTGATTCGAGGCTTACAGCGATGTGATGCGGTTCTAAACACTGCTACAGTCTAGGCCGCTTTGCAATTAAAATTTTCTGAGAAACTCTAATGCCAGCGTTATCACACTCAAAAATTGTACGGATACAAATTATTAGCTTTCAAAGATGTTATATATATCGTTGCATTCGTCTTTGTCCCCTTATTTCAAATCAATTTTATTTTTTGGTCTAGTGAGAAAATTGTCCTCTGTGGCATCAATTGACCGCGATCACTCAGCTAGGTCACTAGCGTATTTCGTTAAGCCTTACATAATCCATAAGCGACGCAAGTAAAAACACAAAGCAGCAGGTTTTCCATGAATCACAATAATGAGATAAGCCGCTAACAGGCCAAAATGCCCATTATTCGATCGATTTCTTAAATTTAAATTAATCCATCGCACTTGTCTCGATGTAACTCACGATATTATTTTTTTAACGGACTCGTAGTGTAAAATTTAGCGATTTGGCACTTTTAGATATAGAAACAGCGCGCGTTTTTTGTTGTAATTGTATTAGCTGGAGGGAGCAATATGTCTTTCTTTAGCTAGGTACTAGATGGTATTCAAATGTAGTATGTTATAGTAGCAGGCAATTTGCCTCCCAATCTTTAGCAGCTGACTCGATTTGGCGCAATTTTCACTTGTCACATGGTACATACATCGCGTATGGAGTGTCTTATTCTCGAAATGAATTCTGCGATGCGCATCATTGAAATGAAAAATACAACAGCAAGAAACAGCTGACTACAACACTTGAAACTATACAGAGACCATTTCGACAACAAAGTTTGACCATGCGTTACTTATAATTGTACTTGCAAATTTATGTGCATATCTTGGAAATAAACGAAAAATATCGGGGTTGGCGGCCGGAGGCCGCAGGGGCAGAGCCCCTAGTTATTTAATAATCTCTTAATCCGGCTATTTTTATCACAGTGCCAACTTCTCGCGCGATTTTGTCGCAACGAAAGTGTTGGGACAAAGCATTTGAGGGGAAATATCAGGCAATATACAGACAAAGAATTGAACCGAATTACCCCTGTGTTTACAATTATTTACTTCCAGCGTACCGCCTAGATGCTTTGAGTTCGAGAATTCATGATTTTTTGCAGAGTATATTATTATATGTATCTTTTCTATAGTAGGTACCATCGAAAAAAAAGTGCAGATTTACCTCTCCAAAAAAAGGAATTGGCACTTTTAGGGAAAAAACAAAAATTTGGTTTTAAGGGCAAACCAAACTAAATTTCGAAAATTCCCTCGCTGTTTCTATAGATTTGTATGTCGACAATGCTAGTAATTAATTTGAAGTCTGTAGCTCCAGCCGTTTAGCGGAAATCGTTGAAGTAGCTGAAAAACAGTACATTTTCATTTGGTCGTTTGTTTAAAAACTATCAATCAGAATCAATTGAAACTTTCAGGATGATAAAAGAACAGCTGCACCTTCCCTAGAAATTTTAAACTAGGGCTCCGCCGAACGCTACCTGTGGACGCGTTGTTGGATGAGCGTATTTCTTTGTGTACCAGTATATAGTGTATACGGTATAGTGTATACCCAAGGTAGGTAGAGGTTGACAAGGTCGTCTCATGGCGATGTATTTTCGTTCGGGTGTTTCCGCCAAAGCCGAGTTCGTGACGTCACGCGCTGACCCAAGAAACCTCGACCATTGAGTAAATAGATAGATTTACGTTTCCGTACGAGATCATAACCAGTACGAGATCATACGAGAACATTAATGGTCAGCATACACATTTGCGATGTACGTACATCGATACACGATACGATCGTTGCGATACACGCAATTCCGAAGCGAGCGAAAAGAACGGCGATTCACTCACAGCAACTCGCTGTGTTTTTGTGCTGCACGTACAAACGGTTCAAACTCGGCGCCGCATCTCGGCTTGATTTTCACCAGAGCAATTCCAGCGATCCTAGCGTCCACCGTTTATTCATTACTTACTCAATCCCTCGACAGAATTCCACTCCTGTTCTTGTGGCATCGCGCGGCGTGGAGCCCATGCTTCTGCCTGAATGTAAGTGTATTTTACTCAAACTTTTAACAAATATGTTGGTAAACCATCGTCATTTTGTCTTTAAACTTAGTTTATATTGAGTATTTAATGCAAAGAGAGTCTGCTTTGGTCATAAAAGTCCTTCATAAAAGTTGATTTTCAACAGTTTTTGTACCTATCTGGTTATCTGGTTATCTGGGGATGTCTTCCATTAATCTTTTATAGAAACGGTGAAAAATAGACGAAAATTAATGAAGTTTTTTTCAAAACCTTTTTAATTCTCTACCCAACAACACTTTCGTTTTTGAGCGAGATCTGTGACCTTTTTCTAATTTAATTTTTAAGAAATCTAATTTCGTCTAGGCTGAAAAAAACAAAACAAATGCAACTGACGGCCGGCCAAAATGCATCCACTGTAAAAATGTAAATAATCACAATAGCACTGGAATTCAACAAGTGCACAGTAGGGGTCAGCGTATGATGTCAGAGCCTTCAGCCAATCAGAGCAAAGATGGCTGCATGAGACTACCTTCAATCTACCTACCTTGGTGTACACCAGCCCAGATTTTGGTCTTCCAAAGTTCATCAAATTTGATAAATAATTTTGGCATGTAAGCTAAGTAAAGGATTCTTGGAAGCGAATAAATCCACACACGTCTTGATTCTTTTGCCGAATTTCCACATCACCTTATCATAACTTTTTTTTCTGTTAAATCTGTAAATTTTCGTAAATTTGGATGTTTGAGAAAAGTTTTAAAGCTATCAAGCTAATACGTAGAATGATGAATTCACTGCAACTTGCATTTGTACCTAGAGATTCAAAGATTCAAGCATTATTACAATTACCTCTGGTGAAAGCCGATCGAATCCAGAGGCAATTAATTTTCGGCCAAGCAAAATCAGTACCTAGCTGTAAAACTTTGTCCAGCCTAGACGACAGATGGAGTTTTTGATATTTTTCATATAAAAACCATTTAAAATCGCAGGAAAACTGTTATAACGGTACATCTCACTACGGTCAACATATTTGTAACGTTTGTTGAAGAAAAAGCAAGGGTAAATACAGTTTAGATATGCTAAACGGCAAAAAACTTGAAAATTTAATCGAAAAATAAGATTAAAAAACGTATTAAAAACATTTAAAACATTTTTCTTGGCTAACCAGTATAGTGTTTATACGGTATACAAAAGCTATTCTGCAAATTTCATCAAAATCGGCTTGGTATTTTAGCTAGTAGAGTAAAAACAAACAGCGAAATGATGGCGAAAAATCTGAAAATTTTCGTAAATTTGGATTTTTGAGCAAAGTTCTAAAGCTATCAAGCTGAAAAACGCAGGAGGTCCAAGTCCAGAAACAAATTCAGGTACACTGAAAATTTCATCAAAATCGGACGAGCCGTTTGGACGGTAGAGCGCGAACAAACACACAAAAAAAAACAAAAAAAAAAACAGAACAAACAAACAAACACATGGACTTTTTTTCTGCGGGTGGTCCAATTGAAGTCTTCGCTTCGCTCGCTACGCTCATCCAAATATTTGCTAACTAATACGGTGGCTATTAATCAATGAAGCGAAATGTGATGAAATGTTAAATTTTGAGTCGCAGATAGTTCCAGGAATTCAATAATCCCTGTAGCTGGACCTTAACATGTTATTGCTATGGTTGCATCCAATCAACAATCAGATGCCGTGATTTTGTGTCCGCACTACCCAGCCGACTGGAATTAAAACCTTCCGGTCCCGAGAGCAACCATCTGGCGAGCTCACCTCCGTTCGGCAGCGCCCTGGTTGGGGAACTGATGGTCGCGCGGCGGCACCCAGACGTTGGCGGCGGGCGCGTTTCGCAGGTGCGACGGCGTGTTCCAGTGTGCAGTGTACGGCAGTGCGGGGGCGCCCGACGACGGGTCACGGCTGAAGACGACCACGCAGTCGCCCACCTGGCCACGTTCAAAGACCACCACGTTCAAATTCCACAGTTGGTTGTCCGTATGGCATAAAGGATACCTGCAGTGCGCAGGACAGGCAAAGATCCGGGTTCAAATCCCGGTACGGCTACAAATTTTTGGATTGGTATTTTGTTACTGGTAATCGATGTCTACCGTACATGGAACGAGTAATTGCATTTAGGTTCGAATCACACTACCACACCCTGATCGCTGCTCTCCGACAATTTTCTTGAGTCATTTGATACCGCTTGACTAGTTTGACCGGAACGGATCAATGATTGGGTTGGAAGGAATCGGAACATCGTGCAAAACTTATTGATAAGGTGACAAATTGCAAAAGGACCGATACTGGTTATGTTTCGACGCATACCGATTTATGTTTTTATTTGTGAATGTGGGATTACCATGCAGAAACAGTAACCGGCATAACTTCTACCTCAACTTGCCATTTTCTCATCGGTTCAATCTGCAATTAGGTTTCTAAACCTAAGTTATCTGGCCTAATAGCTTCCAACACGTTACTTTATACAAGTTTATTTGAAGCAATCTACTCTGCAAGAGGACGTAGTTACCCTGCATGCCGGATGACACCATATGTGCTGGGCCCCCCATTGCGGATTGCGCACTGGCAGTTCCTTCCACTCCCATTCGCGGTCGCTGAGTGAGAGCAGCCACACGTCACTGTAAACCATGTTGGGACCGCCGCACCCTCCTGTCCAGGCAAGCATTAAAGTTATTTAGTCACTAGCTTCAACTAAAAGTTGCGTTTAATGGTCATGCGTACAGTTTGTTATAGACTTGATGACTGAAGGTGTTACTTACCGATAATTAGAATGTGTGTGTCGTCAAGACGGATGTGAGACTGTCCATAACGTGCGTGTGGTTTACTTCCCTGAATCTCTTGCTGGCACCAAGTAAGTAGCTCAAAATCGAATACCCAAACGTCATTTGAGCTGAAACAAGAAAGGTAACAGATTCAATGACCAGTTCAAGTTTTATATGTATTGTATTTTTATTTATTAACAGCTTAGGATACATGAGCATTATTCAGTGGTCGCTAGAAAAGTTGTCATACATTTTATGACTTAAAATTTTGACTACGTTGCTGGGTAATGAGTTTGTAAATGTTTTATAAGTGTGGTAGGTATTAAACTCTCAGATTTTCTTTGCATGCACAGAATAAAATATGGATGAAATATTTTTGCTTTTATTGTTCTAGAACATATTACTGACCTTTTTAAAATAAAATTTAACTTTGTAAAAAAATATATCAGTTGATAAGGGCTTTAGTAACGTGGACCAACCTGCCATAGTGCCCCGGTAAGGCACTTGTCTTCTGTAAACCGCCAAATATGACCATCTTTTTATCTTGTACTGATGCTGAATGGCCAGCCATTGAAGGAGGCTTAGCTGGTGCATTTATGGACGTCCACATGTTGGAATAAATTCCGTAGACGTTCAGCTCATTGAATAGTCGCCAAGACTGGTGCAGTGGATACGGTGATGGATGAGTCCATCCCCCGAAAAGCACGAGGCAGTCATTGTAGATTACGAGTGAAGCACAGGCTTTTGGAGATGGATATGTGCCCATTGTAAGCGGTCTGACCCATTGTCTCCTGTTAAGATCGAGGCGCCAAAGGTCGTTGAATGTAGTGCTAGTTGGGGTGCAGCCTCCGAAAACATACATGGAGTTCTTGAACCGGCAAGCGGAGTGTGAGTATCTTCGTGTAATGGATGGTGCCATATCTGCTGGAGTTATGTTTTCCCATTCTATGTTAAAGTTTGATATTGCTCGTAGAAGCACCTTCCTTGTATGGTACATAACATCTGAAAAATTAGTTGAACTTCAGTTTGTAGGTTAGGAGCCGATAAAGTTATCATCAGTCCTCTCTCGTTAAGCGCTCGACACCGTAAATACAAAATGTATATCAAGAAACAAAAAATAAGTACATTTAAATACATATTATGGCTCAAGAATAGCTTTTTTAACAATCTTTGGGCTGCAAAAGTATATAAATTGCACTCACGCTTGGCACTTTGAAACCATCGTTTACAGACTAAAGAGCACTCTTCAAGATCTTTGTAAGGTGGAACTAAACTGAGTATATATTCTAAAACTTCGTCAGGTAAATCGTCTATCTTACAACCAAATCTATGAACAGACGTCTGAAGGGAATTTGAGCTCATGTTGACACCAACAACGTGAACGAGCTTGTTTGACATTTCACATCACGATGAATTTTAACACCAGCTGACTGATTCCTGGATTTCGCGCGAGCATGGCTTTTGTTCAAAAAAACAATTTTCATTGATCACATCTTTTGCTTGAAAAAATAAATGAGAAAATCATATTCCCACAAAAAAATATGAATTGAAAATAAAACCCATATTCTTTTCAGTTCTTTATTTTCAATTTTTTCACATTTATATTTACTCTTTCTTTTGAAGTAAGATTTCAAAAAAGAAACTTCAGAGAAACCTAAACGTATAGAAGGAACTTTTAATGGCTTAAATTTTCCCTCTCAAGCCTGCCTTCATACGTATTCAATTAATTCGTATTGCTGCATGGGCAATTTACGCTTTTACACATTATTAATATCTAGAAGATAAATTGCGAAACCCCTCGTCGTTGCGTGAGGAACTTGGGGTCAAAGACTTGGGAGCAGTTGCCCATAGCCAAATGCCTTTTTAAAACATTTTTCTATATGAGTAGATTAATGCAATTAAATATGATTATCAACCTAAGCCCCAATATGCCATGGATTTTAATTTATAGTTGAACCAATTTTGGATTTCGGCAAATAGACACGGTTTTGCTAATTAATCAAAGTTCAAAAATAAAATTACGCGCTAAAATTCGTATTTGTGGTAGGTGTGGTGCCGGCCATTGCAGAAGAGTAGATGTCAGTTTGAAGTTTCGTTTCATGGAGATTAGCTAGTCGGCGAAAATAATGTGTATTAGTTAAAAGCCACATAACTCGCTCCTTTCTTCATTGCCATTCCTATAGAATAAGATGGATATAACCAAAATTCTAGATTTAAATGAATCCAAAAACCTAAATTCACAAAATCTCGAAGATGATGTAGTGCAAGCTGTTCTCAAGTCTGGGACAGATTTGCGACAATACTCCCGTGAGATAGAAAAGGAACTCAAAGATGTTGAAAACAAATCCATTCAAGACTATATAAAGGAAAGCCAGAACATAGCAAGCCTCCACAATCAAATTGCAGCATGCGATAATATTTTAAAGGTATGGACCACATTGATATCACATAGGTAATGTAACGAGATAGTGTCAACACTTATTGCTAATTGGGATTTTCCGACAACTTTAATCTTGTTATGCTTTTTTAGAGGATGGAGTCAATGCTTCTTGGATTCCAGTCAGATTTAGGAAGTATTAGCAGTGAAATCCTATTCCTTCAACGGAAGTCGGTGACAATGAGCTTGCATTTACGTAACCGGCAAGCTGTCCAAGGACCTCTTAGCAAGTATATTGATGACATGTCCGTCTCCGAGGCCCTTATTGTGTAAGAAGGATTCAATATAATTATTATGATAGATTGTTGCTTTTACCTGTGTGTTGTGGTGGTAAATTTTAGGCGCTAACATAGATGAAACAGGTACCTACTATCACAAAAATGTGAAATAATCTCTCAATTTGATTTTTCAGAGGGATCCTGGACTTTCCCATCACCGATAAAGAATTCCTTTCTCAGTTGACAGTTCTAAACCAAAAGATGTCTTTTGTCAAAGAACAGAGCTTCAAGGAATCTAAATCGTGTCAGGATGTGAAAGACATATTAGAAAAGTTAAGGATAAAAGCAGTTACCAAAATAAGAGCTTATCTTCTTGAGCAAATATCCAAATTTCGCAAACCGATGAGTAACTACCAAATTCCACAGAACAACCTTCTTAAATACAAGTGAGTTACCAAACCATTTGTTTTTGTACTCATATTGGTCATCTGAGAATCGAGTGAAAATGAAAATAAACATTTCCTGTGCATGCATGTAAATTTGCTGTTACTAATTCTACTTTTTTACATCACCCAGGTTTTTCTTTGAGTTTCTACTGTCAAATGAACGACAAGTTGCTCAAGAAGTCTGTGGAGAATACATAGACACAATGAGCAAGATTTACTATTCTTACTTCAAGGCTTATTCGTCACGCCTGTCAAAACTGCAGTTCGAAGAATGTGCCACTAAAGATGACCTTATGGGTGCGCTAATCAAAGCATCACTTAAATATTTAGAAGTTTTCTCAAATCTAGGCAATGAATTTGATTTTTGGTGCAGGGATTGAAGACACGGCATCCCGCAGCCTGTTTCACAAAACGTCGTTGAAGCACAAGTCTACCGTGTTCACGATCAGCAGTCGCGGAGATGTCCTCAATGCACAGCTTGAAGCGCCAATCATAGTGCCGCACGCAGCTCAGAACCAGAAGGAGAACCGATTGCCGTACGAGATGTTGTTCCGTAGCGAACAGTTCGCATTAGTAGACAATGCTTGTCACGAATATTTGTTTCTCACCGAGTTCTTCATGGTTCGGCCAGGACCGCCTTCAATGGATCTCTTTACCCAAATCTGGGGAAAGACTTTCAGCCACCTCATAGTGAGTCTTTAGCTGCCATTAACATAGATTTCCTAGTCTTGCTCACTTCTCAGCTAGAAGTTGACCTCAGCCAAGTTGAAATCAAACCTAAATCAAATTGAAGACAGAATAACATATTAAAACTTGACACCAAAGGAAATATTTTCTCTTTCAGAAAAATCTGGAAATGTTTGTGAACGAATGCTATGATTCGATTGCATTGTTTCTGTGCGTGCACCTGATCCTTCGCTACCAGATGCTGTGTCACAAGCGTGCGGTACCGGCGCTGGACCAGTACTGGGACACGCTGCAATCAATTCTCTGGCCCCGCTTTGAGCTCATCTTGCGGCTCAACATACAGAGCGTCAAGGACTGCGACCCGACCAAATTCAGCAAAGAAATGGGGCCACATTACGTAAATTTACCCTCACACAAATTTCATTCAGGCACAAATTATTTTGCTGTTTAGAGGAGAGTAGTTTCCATTCGTGAACAGCTGATATAGCTGATATATTTTTTTATAAAATTATGTTTATTTTTGGATGTTGCAGATATTTCTTGAACACACTGAACCTGCAAGTTAAAAATCTGATTTATTTCAACTTAGATCACCCGTCGCTATGCAGAATTCAGCGCTGCAATTGTTGGAATCAGCGAAAGCTTCCCGAGCGAAATGGTGAACCGTATTCTTGCCGAACTGCAAGAATCCGTTGAGTTGTTTATTCTGCGAATGGCTGCCATCTTCCCCGAACGCAAAGAGCAACTTATCTATTTGATCAACAACTACGATATGGTCTTAGGTTGGTGATAAACACACACACATTGTCTAATTAAATTATTCTTGGGTGATGTGAATTAAGAACAAGAAAAAAAAACAGAAATTAGGATAATTGGCAATCACCGTGTTAAAAATATAATCCGTCGATGCTTTAGGTGTTTTGATGGAACGAACAAGAGATAATTCTAAAGAAGCCGAAAGTTTCCGAGAGCAACTGAACAGCCGAAGCAGTGAATATGTTGAGGAAATTCTGTCCCCTCATTTTGGAGGAATAATACAGTTTGTTAAGGAAGGCGAGGCACTTGTGGAAAAGGGACAAACAGATGATCTACGGAAGCACGAAGGTATTTCAAAACTCGTAGTTTTTCCATCTTTTTTTCCAAAACGGTTCAACCTAAATATATTAGAAATTAGAATATAGTACAAGATCATGTCCTCCATTCTGATTTAAAAGTGTCATGTTAATTTTTCTGTAGCGGCAAATCAATTGAAAAATGAGAAAAGTGAAAAATTTCTCTATGCAAATGTAGCTTTAGGCAATGAAGTCAAGGAATTAAATGTCTGGTTTCTAATTGTAATTGCAGGCAAAGCGCTAGCACTGGTACAGTCCTTTTCAAGCGGCTGGAAGCGCTCCCTGGAGGAGCTGCACAGGGAGGTGCTCGCATCGTTCCCTAGCCTGATAACCGGCTCGTCGCTGCTGCAACTAGCCTTAGGACAACTCGTGCAGTACTACAATCGCTTCCACAAGCTGCTCACTCCATCCACGAAAGCTCAACTCACAAACATACACCACATCATGGTGGAGCTCAAGAGGTACAAGAACAGTTTCTTGCCATAAACCAGCTTGTTTACTGGTTATATAATTTGATTGGAATTGTCTATTGATTCAAGAATCTTCAAAGGAAAACATGGCAGCAACAGTTGCCAAGTTGAAAAAGTGGTAAAATTTTTTTGAGCTGTATGTATAGACTTTAGACGTCAGTTGTTCGAGATAATTCGTTGTTCGAAATATAAATACGTGATTTTTGTTTAAAGGTGAATAGTGACTGTAGTACATAAATTTAACAACCTATTTGATGCTGGTTAAAGATCTATCTTGCTTTTAATGATATTTATTGGAAAAAGTGAACAATAAAGTATAAACATATTAATAAATAATATTATAATGAATATTTTATTGTGTCAATTTATGCAATCCTAGCCTAGTCTTAGGGTCAGGAGATCATGCTAATTTTACAGCCAAATACCAGATGGATCTCTAGCAATTCCTCTGTTTCTCTGGTCTTTGAATCCCTAAAACATTTTAAAGAGAGAGCTAAATAATTGTATTTGACTTGTAGATATGTTCCTCTTACAAAAAAATATAACATTTATTTTGGTAGATCACACCTGTTCCTTTTTTCTCCCAGTTACGATAATTTATATTTATTCAACAAATTAGATCCCTGAAGACTGACAAGACTAGAATTGAGCCGCACACTGCAAGGCACTTTGATTATATAACTCTTGTCATCTTCATGTAGCTACTGAGGGATATTTTTCAAATTTATTTCCAGATAAAATTTTAAAGAGCTTGGTTCCACAATTGTTTCTAAACTCAATAGGTGCTAACATAAAGCATATTTAATACATTTTAGACAATCCTGCCACAACTCGTAACTAATTGAACTCTTTGCAGCTAAGTCTTTGAAAATCTGCGGAAGTATTGAATAAAAAAACACTCATAAAAATCGGGTGAGTAAAAGTTAAAAAGAAAAATGCACCCTGATAGAGAGTGGGAACTGTCACAGATACATTTGCCAACTTCATAAACAGTTAGCAGAGAGAAACATAAAAGTGTGTAAAAAGGATACAACGATTTTTAACATAATTTTCAAACTCTTAAAAAACTGGTACTTAAGATGCCAAGCTTCCCTGTTACAAACCAGGTAATCATTGTTACCAACATCTTTACCTAGACCTCAATGCCTAGACCTTTGTTAACATTATCCAACACGATTAAATTGAAATATTATTGCTCATACAACCAGAAAAATATAACTACCATGACATGATCAAGACAACCGCAGTGTTCAGTGGTGTTTTTCAAACATAGCCCAAAATACAGCCCTCACTTTTTTCCTAATATAGGAAAAACTTGGTAGAAATCAATAACTATTGAGAAAATTATAAGGAACATGTTGGTTTAAGTTCCTGTAGTGTTTAAAGTTAATTTAGACGAAATAACCAACTAATCTAGATGAGCTATGATGACTCCATCAATCACACTAATATTTTTATGCCAATCGTAATGAGAGATCCCACTCATCTCAACAACATGCAATTTTCCTTTCGAATCTAACGTCTTAAGTCCAATGCTGTCATTGGTGTAAATCTGACGCAGCCTCAGGTCGACCACTTTCTCCTCATGATCGTAGAAGCCAAAGTGACTTGACTGCCACGGAGTGATAACTCCATCATCTGGTCCACCAATCATTACTAACCTGTCTAGTTTCACCAATCCAGATTTAAAACTGTTGCTGCGTATGGATGGTAGCTCGTTATTTAAGTAAGGAAGGAATTTACTGTAAGAGAAGTACAGGTCTTGCTCGTGTGGATCATTCCAGTAGTTGCCCACTGACGTGTGCTGGCCAATTACCGAGTAAAACAATTCATAAGCGGTTTTGCACGTCAAAGTCGGGAAAAAAAGGTTTAGAAATTTTGCTGCAAACAAATAGGAGATTAGATAAAATCATTAGGTAACTACATAAAAAGTGAGATGTAAATATATGATTATTTCCTTACTTCCATATTGTCCAGCTTGGGGTGAGCTCAAGGAAATAAATGTTTTGACGTTATGTTCAGGAAAATGCTCCAGTATTGAGCGTGCAATCAAGCCACCCTGGGAATACCCTAGTCAAAGAAAGATAATTTAGAATTTTTTTGTTATATAAATGTTGGAGGTGCAGAGAGGAGTTCATTCTACTTAACTCTTATCTTGTTGGGCACATTGTCAAAAGGATAACCACATGACCACCATAATAGTTTGCAAAATAATGTAGAGGGTCTTAAGTTTGCAATTCTATGGTCCTATTTTATATTTTATGATGTTGCATTAATTACCTATAAGATGTATTCCATCAGGAAATTGAGCTGATATTTTCATCAAGTCATTTCCAAGCTCCACAACTTGCTGCCACATTGGGGCCAAACTTGTCCATCCACTGTATTTATTTGTTAAGAAAACCTCAGTCTCTGGATGAAGCTGTAAAAGTAATTCCTTAAAATAATGATGTAGAATGTAGGTACCTAGATGTATATATATATATTTTTTTAAATAACAAGGAGACAGTTAAACGTTCAGCCTCGGCAACCTGGATCAGTTAAAATAAGAAACTCTTGAAATTAAATTTATATTTTCCCTACTGGCAATTGCCAAGTCAACTAGTACTTAAAGCCAATTGCAGCAATTTCTGTAAAAATGGCTAATGCTCCGCCGCTTTCAAAAAAAGCATTCATATAACAGGAATATAACATTCCTGTGTTTTTTAGCAGGCTATTAAAAATAATCCGGCTGGCCAATTATTTTAACTTACCATTTTTATGCGATCTGCCATAAATTGCATTGTTTCATTTCCACTTAAAACCCCATGAATAATTACAACAGGCTTATAGGCATCACAGACTAGATTACAACAAAATATTATTACCAAAAATACCTTACATATGATAGAAAAAAAATGATTATTTCTACACCTAGTGTTAATTGAATACATTTTGAACTTCATTTTTGGTATTTGCGAACCAATAGAATTAATAAAAAAATAATAAACTCAAGCACAACTTAGCTTCTAGGCAATCATAGAAAACACTAGACAGCTGATTCATTCAAAAACTTCAACCAATCAAAATCGTCCGTATTTAAAACCAGCCAATCACAGAACAGTTCTAGAACATTCCTGAAAGTGCCAGACGAACCAAAACAATCGATAGCGCGCGCGAATGTTCGAGAAGTGCGGAGAACATACGAGAAGAGAGTTTTGGGTATAAGAAGGTCTCGCGTTTTCGGAGTCTCAACAGTTGCACTGCAAACACAGAACGATACAGAGCCAAACTTGTGAACAATATCTATTGCATCCTGAAATAACATACTGCGATTCGTGTGGAATACCTACTATTGTGAAGTGAAGTGAAATCTGTGAGTGAAACAGTTTTAGAACCCAGTTTTCTCAACGACTTTCGAATTTTTACACAATTCGAAGTAATTTACATCAAGCTCAATGGCTCCAGCAATTGGTATCGATTTGGGCACCACATATTCCTGCGTTGGAGTATTCCAACAAGGAAAGGTGGAAATCATTGCCAATGATCAAGGTAATAGAACGACTCCAAGTTTTGTTGCCTTCAGTGATACTGAAAGACTCATTGGTGATGCTGCCAAAAACCAAGTAGCCATGAATCCGAAGAACACCATCTTCGATGCAAAACGACTGATCGGCCGCCGTTTTGATGACCCCAAGATTCAAGCAGACATGAAGCATTGGCCATTCAAAGTTGTCAGTGATGGAGGAAAGCCAAAGCTACAGGCAGAATTCAAGGGAGAGTTGAAGACATTCTCTCCGGAAGAGATTAGCTCCATGGTTCTGGTAAAAATGAAGGAGACAGCAGAAGCGTTCTTGGGCACAAAAGTCAAAGATGCCGTCATCACAGTGCCAGCCTACTTTAACGACTCTCAACGACAAGCCACCAAGGATGCCGGAGCGATTGCAGGTCTGAACGTTCTCCGCATCATTAATGAACCAACAGCCGCAGCTCTAGCATACGGCCTCGACAAGAACCTGAAAGGAGAGCGCAACGTCTTGATCTTCGACTTGGGAGGCGGGACATTTGACGTGTCCATTCTAACAATTGATGAAGGGTCCCTGTTTGAAGTTCGAGCCACTGCTGGCGACACACATCTCGGTGGAGAAGACTTTGACAATCGTCTCGTTACATTCCTGGCCGATGAATTCAAGAGAAAATATCACAAAGACATCAAAGGAAACCCCCGTGCTTTGCGGCGGCTGAGGACTGCTGCTGAACGTGCAAAGCGCACCCTCTCTTCGAGCACCGAAGCCAGCATCGAGATTGACGCCTTGCTCGATGGTGTCGACTACTACTCCAAGATATCTCGTGCTCGTTTTGAAGAGCTTTGCTCAGATCTGTTCCGTGGCACTTTGGAACCCGTGGAGAAGGCTCTTTCTGATGCCAAGATGGATAAGGCCTCGATCCACGACGTAGTTCTTGTGGGAGGATCAACCCGCATCCCCAAAGTACAAGCTCTGCTCCAGAACTTCTTCAGCGGTAAGGCGCTGAACCTTTCCATAAATCCAGACGAAGCAGTGGCTTACGGAGCTGCCGTCCAGGCTGCCATCCTCAGCGGCGATACCAGCTCGGCTATCAAAGATGTACTTCTCGTCGATGTCGCTCCTCTGTCTCTCGGAATCGAGACTGCAGGCGGGGTGATGACGAAGATCATCGACCGCAACTCGCGGATCCCTTGCAAGCAGACAAAGATTTTCACGACATACTCCGACAACCAGCCGGCCGTAACCATCACAGTGGCCGAAGGAGAGCGAGCTCTAATCAAGGACAACAATCACCTCGGAAAGTTCGACCTGACCGGGATTCCGCCAGCGCCCCGAGGCGTACCTCAAATCGAGGTCACCTTCGACCTCGACTCCAACGGAATTCTCAATGTTTCCGCTAAAGACAACAGCTCTGGTAACGCAAGAAACATCACCATCCGTAACGACAAGGGACGCCTGTCCCAAGCCGAGATCGATCGGATGCTCTCCGAAGCGGAACGTTTCAAAGAAGAAGACGATCGGCAGCGGGAGAGAATCTCGGCACGCAACAGCTTGGAAAGTTACGTGTTCAACGTGAAGGCGGCTGTTTCCGAGGCAGGTTCCAAGATCACGGAGGAAGACAAGAAGACGGTACAGCAGCAATGCGAATCTGTCGTCACGTGGCTGGATACGAACACGCTCGCGGAGAAGGAGGAATACGAGCAGAAGCTGAAGGAGGTCGAGGGTCAGATGCGACCCATCATGACCAAGATGCACCAGCAGGGCGCGGCAACTGGACAGGGGGCTAGCTGCGGGCAGCAAGCAGGAAAAAATAGCAGTCACGGGCCCACAGTAGAGGAGGTCGACTAAGAAAATCGCTAGGTACAGAAACTTGTTTTCTCATTCATCTTACTACAAATTTCAATTAATATAAAAATTCATTTGTGCTACGGGTTTCGAATATGGTCCAGTTATGGATCATTTTACATTCTTATGTAAAAGTACTGAACCAATTATAAATATTATTTTCATTTCATCTTGATTATAATTTAAATATCTATTTATTAGGACTATGTATATGATAGCAGGTATTGTTCGTTATTTTTCCTAGGAATATGGCAATTAGATAATATGGCTCAGCCAACAAGCTGTAGGAACTGAGGAAATTGTGGTCAGATTTGACAAAATGAACTGTCTAAATGGTAAATGTTAACTTCAGAGTTATATTCCTCTGTGATGATTAATGAATATCAATCCTACCTGTTATCAATAAAGCAAATATAAAATGTAAATTAAGTAAGTTGTCAATTTTAGCTAGAGACCTTTTCCAAAAGATCCTGATACTTCCTACAAAATGAACCAAAAATAAATTATTTGGGATGATAATGAATGACTGCTTAGAATACATATTGGTTTTAAGTAAAACTAAAACCAAGTAAAAATATGAAGTATTCAGTGACAGGCGAACAAATGAAGCAGAGCTAGTTTTTCACGGTAGTATACATTTACTTAACTTATAACAGAATGGCCCTGGGCAATTAACAACGATATAACATTGACACAATTAACATTTTCATATAGATGTTAAAAGTTAAAACCTTACAATTAAATTATTATTTATAGTTATTATCGTGGAGTTTTCAATTTGTCAATTTGACATTCAACAATTAATACAATTTATTACCACTATGTTTAATCAATTATTAATTACACTTATGAATTCATAGTGAAGACATTTTAGTTCATCATTCATTTTTAATTAACAATCGACTATATGTATAGGTATTATGTGTATGTTCATTACTATTTCAATATTAGGTATCAATTGGAATGTCTTTAGTTTCAAGCTCAGGGCAAAAGACCTGCAATTCATGAGACCCCTACATTGGTGGCTAACTCAAATACAGTTGCAAACCACTAGCTGTTGAATATTATCCAATTATAAATAATTGACCTCTAAAGTAATGCTAATTGACAGGATTACAGCATTGCTTCTTAGTTAACTTAGTATTTCTTCATAGGCATTATTTTTATACCTACCAAATATGCTTCAATTGACATATAAACAGTACATAATTGAGACTCAATCTTTACAAAGCAGCCACTTACAATCTCAACAAGGCAAAGAGTATAATTTATAATATCTGATTCTGATAAAAAATGCACTAACTAACACAATTTCAAGCAAAAAAGTAGTAATTTTTGCCAGAGATAATAATATGGTAGGTATTATGCTTTGAGCTACGTTTGCCATTGACACAGGTTATTATTGCTTTATGTTTAACAATCGGTAATATAACAATTATTTGAATAGTTAAGAAAAGACAACTAGATCGTGTTTTAACTACATGCAAACACGAATTGCCAACACTGACAAACCTATTCCTACCTACTTAAATACCTACCTACTTAAATACCTACCTACTTGCATTGCTTAACACATCAGAGGGTGCAGCAAAAATTCCAGATAACAACAACTGATCCTTTAATAATTAGATATTCTCAAAATTAAACATGCTAGAAATGCTTCAGATAAATCTAACATTATGAATTGAAATCTTTATTTAGTCTTTGGGTATGCACCTTAATTTACCAAACTTACCAATTGCCAAAACAAGCAGATTAGTAAGTTAGCATTTCAAGGAAAGCTTTCGGCACCTTGCCCTTTTGACTTCCGCGTTCGCCCATGAGATAGTCATCATCGTTGCTACCTTCGATCTTGGAAACGGCTATAATCTCGTCGGCCATAAGACTCATCTCGGTAGAGTCCCGGGCATCGTAGTCGTAGATGGCTCGTGCTCGCTGGCCGGCGGCTGGAGACTCGGGACCGGAAGGCAGGCGGCCGTCAGGGGATGTACTGGACAGAACGGCATACAACGTAACCAAGCCGCAGCGCAGCGCTAGCCAGGGGGGAACACCTGCAAGCTTGATGGAATCGCCACATTTGGCCTATGGTTTATTTGTATGTAGGTAATTTGTATGATTCAAATTTTGAAGCTGTCGTGAATATTAGTTTTAAAATGTTTGCTTGAATGCATAGTACTGCATAGTACTAGAAATAAATGTTAAAAGGAAAATTACAATCATTTTGACATCACTCTAGCAACTTGTTGTATTGACTACCAATTTAGTGAATTAATTTATAAGAATAGCTTAATTTGTCCAAAGAGAACTTAAAAGTAAAATTTACAATTAAAATGTTATCATATACAAATAAACCATTGTAAGCACGTGGTTCTGCCCTTCAGGAAGTGCATCACCAGCAAACACTGCAAGCGTGGATTTCTCTACAGTGCAAGTTCATACAGTTGAGTGCAGGATCTAATCAATACTCATTTGATCATTGTGTTTATTGGCATTTAGATTTATTCTATAACAATAAATAACATTTGAGATTAAAATCACACTCATACTGAAATACTTTGTCAATACAGATATATTTATCAAATGGAAATTTCATTGTACTTTTCTGTGATGTGTATTTGTTTGAGATGTTTTTCCTTAGATCTTAATATTATATATTATGATAATAATGTAATTGTTATAACTTTTAACAAGTACTAATGGTTATTCTAAACCAGGAACAATAAGAAATCTCATTGCCAGGCAACTACTGCTCTACTTTTGTTCACAGCTCTCAGCCTAGCCTAAAACTCGAAGCAATTTTTGCTATGGTGTCAAGTTAGTAAAGCAAGGCCGCTCATAGTAGGCAGTTGCCCTCTAGTAAAATCACTAGGAGGTTATTGTCCATTAAATACTTCATGATTCATAAATTGTCAAATCTTACACCTGAATTAGGTTTAATGAATAAGTTAATTTAAAATTGTCTAATAAAATTTCTACTCCTTCTACATTGTGCCAAGTTCGAGATTGAGACAATTCGTGCCGAAGGAAACGTATTGATTTAGAGATTTAGTGTGACTAACTGTCTAAAAATCTTTGTTTGTCTAGCTTTAGGCCAACCTACCAGTAGGTAAGGCTAAGTTTGTATTGTAGCAAGTTCCTATCAATTTGTTGTCAGATTTGATGTGAGTGTTGCCAGTTTACAAAAAGCAAACTACATTCTTCTAGTGCCTTGCTCGGAATAATGGAAGTTAAGGGATTAGACCACATATTAATTTTAAGTAACTTAAGAGTGCAATACCAGCCAAATATCTAACAAGCAATGCTGCAAGATTAACAAGTTCATCCAGTTGCAATGGTTGTTACAAACAATCAATGCGTCTACCTATTACTCTTCATAAATTTTCTCTAAAAGTAAATTCTTATAGATGCACAAAACATACATGTCATCTTCTTGCTACCTGACTTATTAAAAGTCAACAAACTTCAGCCTTGTGGCAGTTCAGAAAATGGACAGTAAATACTGGTTTCATTCAATTCCTACAGCCAAAACACTACTGGAGATGCATAAGTCACAGACCAATTTTGCAGATGCAACTTTCAGATTATACGATAGAAGCAAAGAGTAGAGAAAAAGACACAGTTTACTAAAGCAAAAAGTTCAGTTATTAGAGAGCGGGAGAGTGGCAGCATCAGAGCGAGTGGGGGAAGGAAGTGGAGTGATGAGATCCACTTCTTCGCTGTTGAGACGTAATTTGGGTGCAGGTTTTATGTCACTGAAACATCCAACACAACAACCATCGCAGAATGGAAACAAAGACATTGACAGAGAGCAAGAGAGACAGAGTAAGAAAGCAGCAAAGAGACTGACACTACTCTAGGCCTCGAATTAAGCGATCGCAATATGCGAGGATGTCGAGTCAGGTAGGCTTAAAATCTTAACCGTCACTCACCTGGATAGCTCGCGTTGCAGATCTTGCATTATGCCGTGGCACTGAGCGTGATAGCGCACTTGCGTCTGGACAAACTCGTGCAAGCTACGGAGGTGGCTGGCGTGACAGCTGTTGATTCCCTCGAGGAGAAGTTTCGTGATCTCTGCTTGCCGATCAAACTCCGACTGTGCCACACGAAGATCTTTCTCTGCCTGAGACACATGACAATCATATCACTCAACGTAGAGAAAAATTGCTATCAGGGTTTGCTACGTAAAACAATGAGCTTGCTTAAGCAATATTTTTGCTACATGTTATGATTTGATCTACCTAGGCTACTAAGTAAGATGATACAGTTCACACTTTGGACACCAACTAATTCAAGCACAAACAATCAATTTCAAATTGGGTAGGTACTGTAGTAAAGTTTATATTGCAAGACTGCTGCTACAACTAATGTCTCTAATAGACCAACAGACCACAGATTTCCTCAAGTTTACCTGCTCCAGTAAAAATTCTGGGCTAATTCCATCCTTCTGTTGATTTGCAGCATTAATAAAATGTAAATAGTAAGTAAACAAGACAAAAATAAGAGCCATTTACCTGTTTCCAATCAGTTTCCAGGTCATACAGTAAGGGTTGCAAATATAATTTAACAAGACAGTCAAAAGATTTTGAATAATATGTTAAATAGTTCCTCACAACAAAGTACTGTATTGTTTTTGAATTGATAGATATAGTATATGCTTACAGATTGCTGTCCTTGCATACTCCTAGCTTTCCGCACCCTGTTCTTCGATGCATCCAGATCAAGCCTGAAAAAAAATATTAGTGTTGAATGACTAATGAAGTGTATCTAATTATTTTGGGTAACTAATGCAGGTAGCTCAATCTAGATAAATGAATAGCAAACTTGATAGAAATGATGCGGTAGTGTCTCAGTCAAGCAGAGGAGGGTGTGATAAGGATAGATGTGTGGGTAGCATGGACAAATAGGGATGGGCCTGTTCAGTACTGAGTCATACACTGAAGTTATACGTGGTTATACCCAAGATTCATAATATGTAAAAAGATTTAAAAATTTAAAAATTCTATGTACTAATAGAAAGTTAGTCATAAAAATACCTCTTGCTCTCCAAGAGACTTCTTTCCTTGAGAATTGTCTTCATCTCTCCATCAAGGAACTTCCTCAATGGCTGTACATAGCAATGTTCAGCGCTGCTAATGTAGTCCCGTTCGGTGTGGCCAATTCTCTGCTGGCACTGACCGACTTTTATGAGAGAGCTTCCGTAAGCAGTTCCTGGGCCGAACTCATTGCCTGCTTCCATCATATCCAGTCCAAGGTACTCTTGGTTGCTAAGACGGCTTGGACGTTTCTTGTCAATCTTTTCGAACAAGAAGTCTTCCACTCGGTTACCAGGGTTTGGGGTAAGAACAGCTTCTGTGTTACGCAGAATTTTCTCTGTCCACATTTTCGTTGTATCCGAACGTTCTGCTAAATTTTCAAAGTGAGAATCGAGCTCAGTCTTCTCTGATGTCCCCAATTTCTCTTCGGTCAACTAAAATAAAATAAAGCTAATTTTTAGGAAATTATTTGCTCGCGAAATGAGAAGGGACACAAAGAATCTTCTTGGACACTAGACAGCAGTCAAATTAAAATATTGAACATAGCTTTGGCCTGTACCGCACCAAGAGAATAAAGCCGATTGCCACAAGTTATAATATAATATAATATATATAATATATTTATGCAATGTAATTGGTTCATTTAATTACCTGGACAACCCGACTGAGGGCTGTACCTGCATCTCTCACAAGCTTTTTCACATTGAAATCCATTTTTACTTCAGTGGAATTGAAAAGTGAAATGTTAATGTAGGTTAAAAAGGTCTAACCGACTGTCATCTCCAACCTATCCGAGGATGATTATAGGAGTCCCATGACAATAATGGGCACAAATTTCACGGATAAAATAAATTTGGAGTATATATTTTCTCTAGTATGGCAACTAAAGGATGTTATAAGTAAATCAATAAACGTCAACAATCCCACTCCTTCGTGCGGCTGGCTGGCCACTGAGCACACTGCAGTTTTTTAACAGTGGGGCCCATGTGCTTCCGCGCACAGTGCTTAAAGATGGCAGCCACAGAGGAGGATATTTTGACACGATCGTCTAAATTCTCTGTCAATGAAAATATTGATTGGGTTCCTCTTACACTTACCCTTGTAGAATATCCCAAAGGTACGCAGCTATTCAATAATACTATTTATTCACGGCACTGTTGTTATATTAAAGAATATTCGTAATTTTATTTAGAATGATATCTGCCATGTCTTAGCACCAAGGTTCAAAACAATGCCAACGAGTGACATGTCAACGTGCAAGTCTACAATAATTATTGTTAAGAAAATGACGAATTCGTTGCCATCGAGATATATTTTTTTTTGATTTATCGCATTTTATCAACATATTCACGGAATAGCCTGCCAAAGATGTATGGGAAATTGCATTGGGTTGCGGAATACATACCCCTTAAATATATTACATGACTGTTTGAATTTTCAGGAGACCTTTTAGGAAAGTTTTTAGCATTCGTTAGCTTATTGCCTTTCGGAATCATCTCCGGATTAGTGGGGTTAATTCTCTTTCGGAGAGATTTGCATACGGTGAGCAAGAACTCCTTTCAATTATGGACAAGTTGAATTGGTACTGCAATTTCTCACCATTAATCTACTTTCAATTATTTCAGATAACATTCTTAGCTGGCACATGCTTAAATGAGGTTCTAAACATTATACTCAAGCATATATTCTGTGAAGCAAGACCATTTCTTCGCAACACCCAATCACTATATAACGAGTATGGAATGCCCTCGTCTCATTCCCAATTTATGTGGTTCTTCACCACATATTTGATCTACTTTGTGTTCATTCGTTTGTATCACACAAACAACAACACATTCATTGAGAATGTTTGGAAGTCAGCTATAATTTTTTCAAGTGTTCTTATGGCAACTTTGGTAACAATAAGCAGGTATAGAACCTACCTTTTCAAGCCTTAATTATTTCTTTTGAACTCTGTCTCTGAAGCAAGAGTTGGCCATTACATTGTCAAGCATTCATTTTTATTTTACAGGGTCTACCTGCAGTACCATTCGTGGAACCAAGTTTTTTACGGAGCGATAACCGGGTTTATCTTCGGAACTTTGTGGTTCTTTGTGACTCATTTAATACTCACCCCAATTTTCCCTTACATTGTATCCTGGTACGTTCATTTGTAAAACTTTTGAATGATCAGAAATCCAAGTGATGATTTCTACAAAGATTTGATTTATATTTCTACAGGAGGATATCCGAGTTCCTTCTACTGAGAGACACGACTCTAATACCAAACGTACTCTGGTTCGAGTACACGAATAGCCGCCAAGAGGCCCGTGCTCGGAGCCGGAAGCTGGTCTCGATGAAGTCTCAATGACAGTTAATCGAGTCTGGCTTACTCGGCAGTCTTCTTCACTATTACTGGGACCGAAAGAGATAGTACATGCCCAGACTCTGCGGCGGCTGACACCGTTACTCGATATAATAACTCCAATCACTCTCTTTGACTTTTTTACAACACTGTGTGAGTGTTTGAGTGTCTGGGTGTTTGAAACCACCAAAAAAAGTTTTTTAATTTAATACTGAGGTAGATATTAGATCCAAAGACTTTTACAAATAATTTTAATATAAAAGGTTTCTTTAAGGATTTATCTGTATTCTCTGCCCCTTTCAAAAAAACAATTCTTGATCCTATCCTAAAAAAACAAACTAAAAAGGCAACAAATTATATTTGAAATTTTTTATTTTGTATCAAAAAATAATCTTACTATATTCTAGAAAACTCATAATATGCTATCATATGCTATGTTAATAATTAGCTGTACACAATCACGTAAAGTTCTTCACCATCAATCATACTTAAAAAAAACACTGACTTGAGAGCGCACAATGGTGCACAATCTATGCTTTCACTCGCAATCACACATGCTTCTAAATAAGCAAAAAGCCGCTAAGAATGATCCCGAGTCGGTTAGACGAGCGACTCGCTGCGAGCGTTTCGCGTGGTTGAATTGGGTTGTGTCTAGAGCAGTCCGTTGATGGCGTGGATAACGCCGTTGGTCGCGGGGGTGTTGTACGTTACGACGCTGGCTGTGTTAACGCGCACTTGTCCTAAAAAAATATGTGGGAACATGTGTCAGGTCATGATTAATGTCCATGGAATGGTATGTAAGTACTTAAAAACTAGTAGCATTGACCGTGCCTTTAATCTAGAGGTGGATTTCCGATCGGAAACCATCTCCGTAATCAACACACTCTGCTTATTTGCTGGAATTGAACAAATCTACATATTTATCTGCATAGGCAGAAGATATTTATTATTAGAAACAAAATTTCGAAACAGATGTATGTTTACGATGTAAAATTACATATATTCGTACAGACTTTTACTTGTAATTTTATATTAATTTTATATAAAACACTTCAGTTGTAAACTTTGTTTCTAGTAATAAATATGTCATTCTTGCGCATGGTGTCTTGAGTCTCGACAATCAATCATTTTACCAGTCAAGTTCATCTTATCAATCATATTATAGCTAACGGGGAAAGTATGGTTTCCAATATCCCAGTTAAAAACTGTTTTTGAAAAGCGTACGGCCTGCTATATTCACCTTCGTTCTTGAAGACTGTGATGGGCTGCTCGTCGAGCATGGACTGGCGCTCCTGGTAGTACCTCATCCCGGCGCTGTAGAGCGCTCCCGGCGTTATGTGGCGCAACACGAGCGCTCGTGCCATCTCTGTGTCGGTCATCAGCCGTTCAACATCGTCGTCGGCGATCACGGAGAACGCGTCGTCAGTTGGCGCAAACAGGGTCACGCTGCTGGTGCCTGCCAGACGTAAAGCCGTGATTCAGAGCTAAGAACGGATTGGCGATAGTTGGTAAATGTGCTAACGGCGCTAAAAGGGTCACGCTGCTCGTGATGCTCGTGATTCAGACGTTCAAAAGGATTTCCGATAGATTCAAAGTTTGAGGGCGCAGAATGCGTCTTCAGTCGGCACAAAGAGGGTCATGCTGCTCACGCCTGTGAAATTTAGCGGCACATGATTCAGATATTTGAACGTATTCGCGACAGATCAAAAGTTTGTAATCGGAGAGTTTGACATTTGTCGGCACAAACGGGACCACTCTGCAGTGTCCGCGAAAATGAGCGGAGCGTAATTCAGAGCTGTGAACGGATTCACAACGGCTCAGAAGTTCAGGGTCGCTTCAGGATGAGGGTCGCTTGGTCTGTAGGAACTCATCTTGCATTAGTGGTGCTTTTGTTTTGACATCAAAATTGCATTTATTTATGAAATGCCATTGATTCGGTGATTTGGAGGATTCGGGTTTGCATCTCCAATTGGGTTGACTTTGAAGGGACTAGGAGAGTAATACGTGGTAATACCTATCAACACACAAAAATAGCTTCATCTGATTTTATCTTCATGGGCTCCTATTCTCTTCAATGTTTCAGTGGCATTATTTTTCTTTTTTAAATGTAATAAGGGCCAAAATTACAATGTCTAGTTAAGTGGCTAATCTCCAGATAAAGATTCGTCTCCATGGTGAACGTGCTTCAGATCGGCTCTCACTACGACATAGTTTTTGAGTGGTTTTTGGAGTGCTAGAATTACGATTTTTGGACACGGTGTACACTGAGTGATTTCGAACATTTTAGTGCAAGTGCGATTCTTTTTTGTTACGTTTTGACGACGTTTCGCCTATTTTTCGATTAACAATGTGAAATAATGCAGTCGACCGCGTGGCCGTGCAAGGCAGGTTACATCGTTAAGCAACGTAAATATTCGCGAACCATTGACCTGATATAATCGACTATTAAAACAAACTCACGATGGCAATTTCACCCAAGCTTGCTGTCATCATTGATAACGTTCCCGACACTACGATCGACGATTATTTGAGAGGGATTACCGACACGCTCTCTGGGCAGAACATCACACACGCATCGCGGATTTCGGGAGGGCGCGTGTGCGTTTTCTTGAAAAGCGAAGACGATGTAGCACAGATAACATTAGATGGCTTCATCACGGTAAATAATGAACTAGTACCTATTCGGAGATTCAGCACAGCAGCAACCAAGATAATGCTGTCCAACGTGTACCCGTTCATTACAAATGAAATGCTTCAAGCTAAAATTGTTAAATTTGGTAAAATGACTGGACCTATTCGCGAAATCTCCACTGGCTCCAAGATAGGTGAATGCTCTCACGTGAAATCATTCCGAAAACTTGCGTATGTATTGGTAGAAAATCTCTCCGCTGTTCCTGACATTCTTCGCTTCGAGGTAGAAGGAATGAATCACATTGTTTTTGTATCCATGGATGACGTCATGTGCCACAAGTGCCGGCGCAAGGGTCATGTTATGAAAAACTGTCGAGCTGGTGTCTCTGAAGTAGAACAGAATCTACCACCACCAACATTTCAAACAAAGGACCCGAAGGCTTTCCCGATTTTACCACCACGCACCTTCGCGAGTGCAACGGCAGGTACGTCGAACACAATCTTTTCTCTGAGACCAGAGACTCATCAAATTGCTAATGATGAGGTCCTGGAACCTCGGAGCAAGGATCCCGCCGTACAAAACCAGAACACCGTATTGCCAGTCCGAGTCAAGAATGCAGAAGAGAGGATCAAGGAGCTTTTACAGTCAACGCTGACTGAAGAGATAGGAAGTCTGACTACACCAGCACTAGATTTTGGTAGGGATAACTCACAACGAGAGCAAATAGACAGTGGTAATATACCAAAGCGCCAGCGTGTCAATTCGGAGGAGTACGAATCGGATAGTGGTTCGGTAATGTCGGTGAGTTCCACCTTGTCTACAGCCGAATCAGTCGATGTTGACTTCTTACAGACTGATATTGTGGCGCCGGGCGATGCGACAGATGTGACAGCTAAAATACTCACACCTGAAGCACTTAAAAGTTTCTTAAAGAAAAGTCGCCATTTCAAAAAAATCCTACCTATTGTTAAACAATTCACCTCTGATTATTCGGCCCTCAGCACCGAACTCGAATGCTTGATGGCGAAGCAAAGTGATGTTAACATCAAGAAAAGATTGAAAAGAATAGTTGGGGCAATTACTAGTGAAATAAAAACCTAGCATGGTCAATTTCACGACGCTCAATGTTAGGGGTCTGAACAGCGACATAAAAAAAACGCTTTTAAGCAACTTACTGCGAAGATACCGAACAGATATCATATTTCTGCAAGAAACCAATATTTCCACAATTTCCACATCCCTTCCACTGTTCACTGATTTCACATTTGCATTCAACCCCCCGGTGCAGAACAGCAGCGGCACTCTGATTGCAGTGCGAACACCTCTTCAGCTTGGCGCCGGGAGGTTGCTTGTCGATGGCTACGCGCAGGTTGTCCAAGTTGAAATTGAGCATAAAACATGTCACCTCATCAACGTGTACGTGCCACACGACAATGTGATTGCGGAGGAATTGATTACAAGGATTTCAGAGTACATGGCTCACTCAGTGCACTATGATCACTCCGTTTTCCTAGGTGGGGATTGGAACATGACCCTAGACCAGCTAGATCGAGTGGGCGGACCACAGAAACGAAGCTTTCTTGTTGAGCAGCTTAAAACACTCCTCGCTACTGAAGAACTGGAAGATGTGTGGAGAGAGGCTCACCCAGATTCACGCGAATACACCTATGTGAGCAACCATGAATCCCGCCCGCGTTCGCGGCTAGATAGATTTTACGTGCGACGGAACGAAATACCATCTTGTCTGAATTCAAGAATTATACCGACTTTCTCAGATCACTCGTCTTTGTCTTTTAACTACGTGCAAACAAGAATTTCAAAGAAACCACCTTATTGGAGATTCAACAATAACCTACTTAATGATAAAACCTACGTACAATACATCCTGAATATTATTGAGCATCTGGCTGAAACTTGTGCAACTTCTGAAGATGTGCATCGAATATGGGACCGTCTCAAGACAGAAATCAGGGTGGCTACGCAGCGTTACGAAGCACACTTGGCCAGTTGCTCGCACGAGTCTTTACGTCAAACGGAAAACCGACTTCGCGGCCTTGAAGCTCAGGCGTGCCTCAGCGCAATTGAACGACTCGAAATCAGCAAGTGCTTAGCGCGGGTGCGCCGCACGCAATATTTGGAGGCACGAGCGACTCTGGCGATCGAGTCCAATCGTGCGTACACTGACTACAACCAGCTTTCTCCGAGCTTCTACAAACTTGGAGCGGGGAGGAAAACTGCCAACCAGATATCAGCACTCCGAATCAACGAAATTGTAACGAAAAATCAAGACGACATTAAAACAGCCGCACGCAACTACTTCGCCTCCATGTACGCGCCGTCAAATGACAACAATGTTGAGGTACAACAGCTGTACGAAGATTTACCACAACTGTCTCAACATGATCGCGATAGTCTCGACGCTCAAATAACAACAGAAGAGGTTTTAACGTCTCTGCAGCAGCTAACGAAGGGAAGATCACCCGGCTTAGATGGCTTAACTACTGATTTTTACGTGAAATTCATGAAATCACTCTTGCCGTGTTTCATGCGGGTAGTCGAAGCCTCCTTCAGGCTGCAACGCCTCCCGAGGTCCATGCAAATTGCGGTCTTATCCCTGATTCCAAAACCCGGGGACAAACTCGACCTGAACAACTGGCGACCAATCTCCCTTCTTAACACGGACTACAAAATCATCGCAAGAGTTTTATCCAATCGGCTCACAAAGCTACTTCCATCCATTGTGAACAGTGACCAAACTTTCTGCATCCAAGGAAGGAATATTCAGACAAACCTACACTTGATACGAGACGTTATTGAATACAGCAACACGGAAGACATTCCACTGGCCATCGTGTCCCTCGACCAAGCAGCCGCCTTCGACCGCGTTGAACACGACTACATGACCCGAACAATGAATGCCTTCGGCTTTGGCGAACGTTTCAAGAATTTCGTAAAAACAATGTATCACAATGCTAGGTCGACGATACGCATAGGAAATTCCCTTGTTCCCTTTTTCCCGTTTGAGCGAGGAATCCGTCAGGGAGATCCTCTGTCCGGTGTTTTATATTCCTTGTCGATCGAACCTTTCCTAGTGCTCTGCAGAAAAACTCTAGAACCATTCGGCCTGAAAATACCAGGAAGCTCAAACAATCTTGTGACCACTGCTTATGCAGATGATGTATCTGTATTCATCACAGATGACCGAGGTTTCGGACTTCTGCACACTGCTTTCATGGTTTATAGCAGCGCCTCTGGTGCGCGCCTGAACGTCCAAAAATCAAAAGGCCTATTCGCGGGAAGCTGGAAAACGAGGAGCGATAAGCCTATGGGTATGTCATGGAACAACCAAGGCCTTCAATTCCTTGGTGTCTTTCTCGGTAATAATGAAGACTGGCGAGAAAAGAATTGGGAAAATCTTACAGAGAAAATCAATAACGCAATTGTCCGCTGGAAGCGTATGAACCACATAACGAACTACCGAGGACGAAGAATCGTCTGCAATCAACTACTTGGCTCGAAACTTGTTCACACTATTTCAATTCTAGACCCCCCGAAAAAATTTGTTGAGAGAACTCATGCTATGCTCATCAAATATATTTGGAATGGCAGGCACTGGCTTAATCAACGATATATCTTTGCTCCAGCTTACGTTGGAGGAATAGCCCTCAAGAATATCAGCTGCACTGTATCTACACTTCGGCTCCGACACCTTGCAAAATACCTATCGTCCGACGCTGAATTGTCCCATCACTTCCACATGCAGGACCACAACTTCTCTCGATACAATCCACGGACTCCATTTCCCGCTACTCTTCTTGAACAGATTCGCACCGACTGGTTACGACGGCTTGTACCTTTCTATCGCACAACCATCCAGGCTTGGAGTCACACATGCCCTGCTGTGATGAACAACACCCTGCAGGCACTGGATCTAATCGGAAGCAAAAACCTCTATAACCATGTGCAAGCGAAGCTTTTCCCGGATACCCAGCTATCAGGAAAACCTATATGGATAGACAACTCTGTCAATTGGTCCTGTCTGTATTCCTATCCCACCAGCAGTGCAGACGGCGACATTTGCTACCGGATAATGTATGACGCGGTGGCATCTCCTGTGCGGCTGCACAGATGGGGGCTGCGCGTGACACCGAGATGTCCACACTGCGAGGCATTAGGCACTGCATTTCATATTTACTTCGAATGTAATAAGGTTATTCCTATGTGGGATTATGCCAAACATTGTATCACAAGGATCACTCGCAGATTAGTGAGCATGAATGACATCCTGTGTGGCCTCCCCACGGATTCTCACGGTAGTCTACCAAATTTTCTAATTAATTTAGCTAAAACTACGGTTCATAGATATATGGTCAAGTCTATTGATATAGAAAATAATACGGACAATGTTTTAGGAATTTTTAAAAAAAGAATTGTCCACAGAATTAATTTAGAATTTTATTATGCTTTGAAAAAAAACAATGTAACTGATTTTATGCGCATATGGGCAAAAGGAGGAGTACTGTGTAAAGTGGTAAATAACTTCCTGTTACAAATGTAGTGTTAATATTATTGTTTGAAGTGACGGAAAGAAAATATGTAAACTGAATATTTTATATTTTTTTTGTAAGATAAAGGATAAATTCTGATGTAATGTAAGCTGTTTGTAAGCAAATTGATAGAATAAATCAAGTCAAGTCTCCATGGTGACAACCCATCGGTTGCTTCTGTTTTCTCCATAACTGGAGGATAACTATTTACCCGGACATTGTAATTTCAGCCCTAAGTGGTAATAATAATAGGTACCCAAATATCAATTTAAAATTTTTACCGGCAGAAAATTTAGGGCCTTATGCAAAAATATAACATAAAATTGAATCGGTCATCCATTAGTGACGGAATTAATTTCTCCTCTCTTGGGACTTTGACTTGAAGGCATCAACACAAAGTCAGTAGAAGACGATTGCTCGTTGGCGTTGGCGTACTCACTAGTGACAATGTCGTTGATCTTGGCGGACTTGATTGCGCGTAGGAACTTGGTGAACCGCTTGGCGCGATCCGACTGCAGGGTGAGAACCAGGTCTCCGACCGGCAGGGGGAACATGACCCGGTCGATCGCGTGCGCGATGCCCTGCGGCAGCGCCACGTCCTGCGTGTCCGGGATCACGCGCGCCCCGTTGATGGTCACAATCTGCACGAGGGGGCACAGGTTAAGGGTGGCCTAAGTCTTCTTGGACTAGCCATTTTCGGCTTGCGTTTCTACTTCAGCTGCTCAGCAGGGTGATGATGAGCAATCCATACCAGACTTTTATTTTGATAGTTGATCTCAACTTGAAATGAAATTTTTATTGAAGGATTTATTTTTGCTTCATGATGAAAATACATTATAATTTTTGTCTTCTCCTAATCTTAGCTTGTTAGTTCTCAGAAAAACTTTTATTCATCTTAGCGAAATTTTGGGGAAAGTTAAATTTTGGTAGCTGTCAGCATTCAATTCAATAAGGAAACAATTTTTCTGAAAAATGTAAACGCATGTTTTTTTGTGAGATTATGCACAATATGACCACATCATCTCTTTGGTAGAATCGTAAAAAATACACTGGTATAGATAAGTAACAATTACAGACAATTTATTTGAACTTACAAAATGCTATGAAGGACACCATTGTCAATTGACTTATCTTTTTTCAAACACAACACACCCTCTTCCTCCTGCTTCTTCGACAACCACGAGTAAGTCATGGGCGAGGAAAAATGTAATCTATCAGTCCAGAAATAGATACCGATTTCCGAGAATAATATTGATTTGACCCTTACGGCTCTGTCCTCTGAAATGGTCCAACTGTCGACGTAGTCGTGCTAGGGGGATTGCCAAGACAGTTGCCGTATGTTATGTTAACGGTATGTTAACGGTAGGTACTCTACAAGAAGCGTCATGAAAGCTAGGTACTAGGGCAAGGGCCTATTGTATATTTGATGGTGGTATAAGTTACCTGTAAGTCGTTCCATTTCCCGTCCTGCGAAGCATACGTGTTCACTCTCAGCTGCGTGCCGGCCAGACTAACGCCTGTCATCTCGTTCACTAGCGACTCGATGCGAAACGCACCGGGGATGATGTGGTGCAACAGCAGCTGAAACAAAACAGACGGATTTCTCGCGTTAGTCGTTCGTCGTTACCAGTAGCGGCTCGTGGCGGTTGTTTTGGGAGGGTCTGCTAAAAAAAATATATAGTTTACAATGCATGTATCCCCCCCCCCCCTTCAAATAAACGAAAATTCGTCCAATTGTTTTTATGGCAATATTTTGGTTTAATGTTAGTGTTCGGAAGGAACAGAGGTGACGATACCATGGCGGGCCGTGGAGCGTTATCGCTCCAGCTAGTTAATTCGTCAGCCGGGGACTCCCGGTCGGAGACACCCAATCGAGCTGCAGTGAGCTGCCTTGCGAGCAGCCCGAAGATTCGTTATAGCATCGCGCAACAAGCAAGCAGTGTGACCTTGGCAAACTTCGTAGCTCCGCGAGTCTCCCGGCTTTACCGTATAGAATGGTAGCTAGCTCGGGCTGCATCCGCTCCAGCCCGCGCGCTTGTTCGTATGAAGTGTGCTGCTGCCATGGCGCGCGGCATTCCGCTCGCTATTCAATTGCAACGCCGCGCGTTCCGTAGCAAATACCGCTGATTCAATACAATTAAATACTAAATAGTAAATATTTTTCTGGTTTAAATGTATGTATGAAACGTCTAGAAAATAAATATGTAAATGTAATAAATATTATATTTAAAAATTAAATTCCATGAAAAAATATTAAGAAAGATATTATTTGATGTTGTTACACCGGAAAGCTAGGGAGGGCTGCAGCCCTGCAGACCTCCCTCACGAGCCGCCCCTGGTCGTTACCAATTGTGATCGAAATTGTTGATGTGTGGTAAAAACTCCACAGGGTAAAACACTAAACGGTAATGTGAGATAAATCATATCGATAAGTGGATCATGGCGAGTTGGCTTGCGTTCTATGCAGAAGATGCTGAATAAATCAATCACAGTGAACACTTTCAAAGTTCCGGGAATCGGTGCGGTGCCGGCCACTTCATCATCTGCTTTACTGGTGAGAAAGAGTTGATTTTCCCTTGTTATCAGATGATCAATAGGTACCTCCTTGAGCAGCGGAGTCGACGTAAATAGTGCCTGACTTTGTTGATCGCGAAACGTATAATTTAACGCGATTTAACGAATATTCAGCTTAATTAACCAGTTAGCTCCTCATTATCTAAGCATCAACGCGCGCGATGTGTTTGAATTATTTTTCTAGATCCATGGTGCGCATGGTTTACTTTCCAGTGGTGTTGTAGAATTTACATATAATTAGTATATATAGTATGTATTTATATTATTAAGTCATTTTGGAAAGTTGTTGAAAAGTGAGACGAACGCATTGTTCCGGCATGACTTTACGAACTTCACACAATTGATCAAGATTTTGGTAGGTACCTACCGGCTTTGGGACAACAATGACTTGATTTCGGGAGATTTTGCGAGCATCGCGGTGAAAGCACGGTCTAGAAGGCGATCGAAAAGGTGCATTGATATTAAATCCACGCGATAGTTCGCAAGAATGGAATCCCAGGGCCACAACTCGAAACAATTCGCCACAGGCGTCGAATATCAAACAAACAAACACTTATATCAGCGTCCACGCGAATATACCGGATCGAAACTAGCCGTCTGCCGCAAGAAAGTAATTAGGAATAATTAGCAAAATCACGAGCTCGGAAGTCGCGGACGTTGACAAACGAAAGTTTTCCTTCTGCATGCACATGCAATTAGCATAGATTATAGCCAATTATGACCCTCCCACAAACGATGTCATACGTAATTTCCCGCAGTCACTCACCCCGCTGAGAAGGCGCGGATTTTCTCTGAACTTGCTTGCCGCTTTTTCCGGCCCTCCGAGCTGCACGAAAAGCGCCCGGAACGCTTTGTCTGTTGGCGCGAACAGAGTGTACGGACCTGGAACAAGCAATCAAAACATTGTACTTGTCCGAGTAATTAAATGTTTTGCGGGTTTAACCACGTTTAACTAAGTAAGCGATGCCCGATGCCTCTCTCTAGGTGGGAGTAAGCGAGCGTGACCACGTTTATGTCTGCGAGCAACTCCATGCGCTGGCAATAAAATTCTTTTGGTGCGGTACAAGAACTTGAGAAGTGTTTACCCACGCTCACTGATGCGTGAGTTGTGCGTGATTTAGGAGCACGGATTTAAGTACCTACTTACCTAACTGACGTACAACATGCAAGAGATACATAAGTAGTTTATTTCCGGCAATAATTGGAACTGTGAATCCTCAGGCACCAAAAATTTCAAAATGCTTATCCGCAATTTAAAGTGAAAGATCGTGGTTTTGCAAGAATTAAAAGCAAACAAAATCATCGATCGCCGATTACATTACCTTTATTATAAAGCACATTTTCCAATCCCGAATCTTGTAGAAATTTGGCCATCGCGAACAGGCCTTTCTCCTTGAGCACGTCGCCTAACGTGACGACTGCCTGGGAGCTGGGGTTGCTCGAGAAAGGATGCTGATCTGCATGTGTCAGGTTCCTGGCCTGTTCCTTGGCGGGCAGCCGACGGTACGGCCGCTGCAGCGTCTGCTCATCTTTCTTCGCCGGACCAGCGACGGATAGATGCACGTACTGCGATTGCTGAACGCTGGCTTGCTTCGTGATGTTCTTCACGTGGCCGCTTCGGATCGACACGTAGTTGTCTACCGACGAGCTAGGGAACGATTGGATGGTCGGCAGGAACGCAGGCCGCTGTGTCTTGATCGGCGTCTTCGACTTCGTGGACGTTGACAGTGAAAAGAAGAGGTTGGATTTCGCCGCCGTGGGCTGCGGCGGCGGCAACGGCTGCGAGGTGACCGGCGTAGGGAACCAAGGGTTTTGTGCGTTGCTGGACGTCGGCTTGGCGTCGCCCAGTGATGTGGGCAGCGACACTGACTTCGTGATCTGGACTTCAGAACCGTGGAATTCGTTGCCGAAGTTCTTGGCGTTAGTACTCTTTTCTATCCGATTATTCGGGAGAGGTGATTTCGATGACGGAAAGCTCTCGGTCGGCAACGGGCCGAGCGACAAGTTCTTCTTGGTCGGCGTCGGCGTCGTTCCTTGGGCCAGGTTCGTGGACGGAGGCAGTTTCAGATCGCCGTCCTGGATCTGTTTGATAATCGAGTTCACGTCCCCCCCAGAATGGGCAGTGTTGTTGTTTCCCTTGATTCCCTGCACCTTGAAAGTGCCGTCCGACTGTTCTTCCAGGAAGACGAACGTAACGTTCTTGTCCGGCAGGTTGGTCGGCAGCTTCCCGACATCTTCCAGCCCTCCGCCGCTGTGTCGGATCACTTCGAACTGCGCTCCTTTCGGCAGGACACCCTTCGAGATCTCCTCGAATGTCATCTTCCACGGCTTCGCGGTGGTCGCGAGGGGCAACGACACAGACTGCACGAGGTTCGTGTCGCTACTCTCCAGCGGCGCCTGTCCTCTGCCCCTCACATTTTCACTGATCGCGTTCGACGGCTCGGTCGCTTGCTCGTCGTTCGACGGCGTCACCGAATCCGAGATCGCCTGCTTCAACTTCCGCAGCAAATCCTGTCGCTGCAACAACTGCTGTGTGAACTGCTTGTGCAGCTGCTCCTGCAGATATTGCTGATTCTGTGGCGGCTTCGCGTTCAGTGGCTTCTGCGCTTGCTGCGCTTGCTGCGTCTTGTTCTCGATCTGTTTGAACAACTGGTGCCTGCCGCTGCTGAGATGCAGGTACGCTTCTGCCGTGCGCTGGGCTTCGTTGACACCTGTGTCGGCGTCGGCGTCGGACGTGACGACGCTCTGCTGCGATGCCTGCGCGATGAGCTGCGGCGGCTGCGGGGTCGGCTGCGCAGCCGGCTGCGCACGGTGCTGGTAGGGAAGCTGCGGCACGAGGAAGTTGTTTTGCGTGATTAAGTGGGAGGCGGGGGTTGGTTGGTGGACGACGCGAGGAGGGCGCTGGTGGCTCGTGGTGGAGGCTGGCTCCTCGACAGGAGGCTTCGAAGTGTGGTGTTGTTGGATGTCGGTCAGGATCTGCGTTTGCTGGAGATGTGACAGTTGGCGGGGCAGCGTGCGCAGCGAGCGCTGCGAGATTGCCTCTGTGAAGCGAGCTGCTTGCTCGATCGGTAAGACCTGAGGAAAAATTGAACGTTTTGACTTCTGAAGTTGATATTCGATGGTGTGACGTTGTGGGGCTCGAGGCGATACATTTTTATCTCTGATATTTATAGAGGTGATTATGTTTTACTTTGTTATAGTTGTAATCTGTGTATTAGTAATGTGATTCGAAGAGAGACGGAAATAATTGGCTCTAATTCACCGCAACCGTGTTTATGCATGTGAGAGTGATTGATTCACCATCAATCATACAACATTTCTCATTTAATAATCATGGAGTTAGCTTTCTTGTTTTGGTAGCTGGTTGCACTGGCTGTCAGTGATAGTTGATGGTCAAGTAATTGAACATGTAATAGAAATGCGACGTGCAGTTTTTCTAAGTGTCCGAAACCTGAAAACTGTGATGAAAGTGAAGGGACTTGGAGCTTCTTTTGTCGAGTGACTCGACCTTTGCGTTCGCAGCTCGAGTACCTAGCGCCGCCGCCACTTCATCTGCCGGCATGCTTCTGTTGAGGACCTAGATGCTATTGAAAGCGATTAGCATTTTTTTTATTTAATCTAGAAAGTTGCTTGGTTAATTTAGCAGTCGGTATGACATCCATAATATTCTCTTATGTGTTCTAGTATAACTGATGTCGTCGTAACTTTCTTAAGAATATGTTAACGGTATATAATTGGAAATCTGTCGAAATTGACTTGTGGAGAAAACTGAGTCATTTAGATAATTTAATGCTCAAGACAATGCCAACATATTGTATTGACGAACGCGATGATTTTTTGGTCGCAATATGCGGCACGGTTTTCTTTCAACATTTTGCCCTTTTTAAATTGTTGGTTTCATCATTAAATACACACCTTTTTCAGGGACGTTTGACACCTTAGCACGTGTATCACACACTCATAAAAACACGCATCGCTCTCTGCGATTTAAAAAAATGAACCACCTGACAGTGATCGATACTCACACGATTTGCAAACATCTATTTGATCAATTACTTTACAAGTTTACTCATCTTATGTCATGCACTACTCCTGTCGCTGAAAATCCGACCAAAATTTACCTTTGGCGAAGTCGCCAAGAAGTCTTCGGCCGCCTTCGGGGCCAACTGACCATCAGCTGCACCCAACACTGCCACAAAGGCAACGACGAGCGCACAGCGGAACCCGATCAACTCCTTATGTCTACACATCCTCACACGATTCACTGTCCAATTCATTAAAACGTCCATCACTCAACACTCCTCACGCTGGCAGTCACTAACGTTGGCACTTAATTACACCCATTATCAAACAAAATACTCGCTGTTTGTCAATGAAATTAAGCTTATAGACAAAGGATGCAATCACTGGCAGGAGTAGTCTAAGGATATCTTGATACACAATTAAACGAGTAGTAACAATGGTCAGAGCTGTATTTCCGCGAGGTTTAATGAACTACTTTCGGTGGTAGTTCTTCTGCGAGTGAGCTCCATGTGTGCCGTTGCGCGGTGTGACTATGTGGATCAGAAAATCACAAGATCTCCCTTTCCAATAGTACGTCCTCCTCCTCGGCGGCGACGACGTCGACCCTACTGCCAGAAGAAGGTACAGCGTGAAGATGCTCCAAGCATCACTTTTCTGTACGCTGCTAATCTAGGTTAAGCGAAATTTAATTACAATACAAATAGTCGAAAAAATTTCGATTCTTATTTTATCGTTACACATTTTATTGGTGTATCTTGATGAATGGAAAGCCTTCTGGCAGCGATCGGTCGCATTAAATGGTGCAGTGCGGAAGCTGTTTCATCCTAATGACGAAGCGTCAACCGTGTTATCTGCAGATCACTTGGGCAGATAAAATTAAACTGGTATTTCCTCCCTATCATTCTTCGCAGGGCATCGCGTTTGTGGAGCATAATTCTTAATCTTTTGAAAGGCGGTCGCGAGTCAAGTGCAATTTTACTGCGCAATTACCTGTATTGAAACTATCGCAAATCGGATGTAAAGAGAAAATTGGGATACAATGACTTTCAATCGTATCAGCATTTTGCTTAGTCAGAGATAAAAGTGAATAGACATTGTAATCATGCAAGATAATAGAAAGACGCTGCAGATTTGAAGTCATTTCAATATTTCATATTGTCATTATAGCAGTTGCCTTTCTCCATGTGCTGTAGTAGTAAGTGTTTTTGTCTATCAGTGCACGTAGCACGCGGACAATGTGTACCGACCCTAACGAGTGATTCTTTCCAGGGGTTGGCATTCATCGCAGTTGGGTGCATTGTCGGCACCCTCCCGAAAGTCGCCACCACGCATTCGTTCGTGCGCACCCGCCCTGTGCTTGAAAAATCAATATCGACCTCAAGCTCAGCTTATTTCATACACACCGACATTGTCGTTGCAATATGTCAATTGTATTTATAAACAATACTGCTCGAGTGTTCTGAAGTATCGCTCTGAACCATGAAGCAGTGCTTTAAGTACACGTAATGGCAGTAGGAAGTGCGATTTGATTGTTTGCAATGACACTGCGTGACCAATGCTTCAATTCAACGTTCTCTACAGTGCTCTTTCTGAAGAAAAACTTGTGAAATCGGAGACGGTTTTTGTCTGCGTGTGCGACAATCATCGCTGCAAACGTTGTGTTCACTCGCTGCAGCAGTGAAATGCAGATCCGTGTTTGACATCGCCGGCAAAATTGACCCGACATGGCCGTTTGACGACCGAAACTTTATAAAGTGTACCCAATCAGTGAACGAAATTACAATATATAGGAAAGTTTCAAAACGCTTCGAGAATGAATTTCATTATGATGATGTTGTGCTTTTATTTCGAATGCTTCTTGTAAGAGCGTCACTGGATTATAGCATGTCTGCTGCAAACATGTTATATTAAACTAATATTTAGTCTGTAAAGATAATTGTAAGAGAGCAGATGGGTGGAGAGGACGCTCAGAATGTACTGCGCGCCGTCCAGTCGGCTGGCAGATATTAAAACAACAGGACGCGAACCGTGAACGCTCCGGTATCACAAGGTAAGCAAACCGGGTAAATTGATCGCGATGAATTAGAATCGAGTCCGACAGATTGTTCCGACGGGATTCCCAACACCTTTCGGTGTAACAGCACCTGCCAATCACAATTTACATACATGCTAGACAACGTAAAGCAAGATTGTGAGCAGGTATCATCGGCGAATTATCTTCAAAACCAGAGCGGAAAGCTTCAAACATTTGATTTTAAATTACAAACATGTACATCCGTCACGCAATTTAAGATTGACTTCTAGAAAACCGATGAGTTTGCGTTGTTAAACAAATTCGATTTCTTGTTTCAGAAGACACCGTTTCATTGCTCCACAACCCTCGTGGATCCAAAAACTATCTGGACCATGGTAAGCATCGGGGTCATCTTGGTTGGGGCAAAAAGCAAACATTTTCAATTAACACACGCCAATCCGATGTGCTATTCTTGTTGCGGGTCGGATATCCCTATTAGTAACACCAAATTGACACTCTCGCTATGCCGACTATAGGAGGTTCGTGTTAAGTGTCTCGCTGGATGAGAGTTGATGTTACATATTTCAGTCGTGGTCAATGGTTAAAAAAAAACTAACGACTCGCCATGCCAGCTCCATGAAAGACCCTCATACATTTGATCGAAACTCGGCAATTACACTCGAAGGATAAGTAAGAAAAAAACTGGGGGAGAGAGACGATGTTAAAATAACGATTCGAAAAAAACTTGCTATTTAACGTTGAGACAGTGGCGCACTGTCAATGTCAAAAATGTCAAAAATGTCAAAGACAGGAATTTTAGAAAGGGGTGTAGAGGAATGGAACAGTTCAAGAATAAGTGGAGAGATGTTGGAAAGTGTGGAGAATTTTAAGGAAGGGATGAGACTAGGATGCGGTGAAGAAGGGACAAACTGACATGAAAATATACAAATCTGTTTGAAGAAAGAAATAATAATGTCCAGGAGTCGGCCGGGGCGGACACGACGCAGCTGAAGAAGGCGCTCGAATGGGAGCTCAGCTTGGACTCGCGAGACCTGCGCTCGCACGCGTGGTACCACGGGGCCATCTCGAGGATGCGTGCCGAAGAGATTGTCGAGCGTGATGGCGACTTTCTGGTGCGTGACTGCGCCTCGCAGCCGGGCAACTACGTACTTACTTGCAACTGCAAGACGCAGGGCCTGCACTTTGTCATTAACAAGGCAAGTAATACTGTCGATCCAGCGGGTTGTTACTTGAAATGGACATGTTGCTATATTCGCTATACGTGTTAGATGTGTACCTATATTGACTTGAACGGCCATGCCTTGCGTGTTTGCGATCTGATAACACTCGTGATCAATGACCGGCACGATGTCGATGAATCAGCCAGATTTATTCATTCATGGCTAAATTTCATTTCGCATACTTCCGCGAGAGAACAGAACGCGCATATCTCAGCGTTAACGACTCATATTCACATCCCCAATGCGATGGTAACTCTTGATGTTTTCTCTCATCAAATCTCGGTCGGGAGTAAATTCTATACAATCACCAAGTGGGATGGTGCATTGGTGAAGACCATCAGAAAGCTCTTTAGGCACACATAGTTAAGCATGAAGATAGATGGATTTCCAAATGTGGCCCTGCCAACTAAGAAACCATTATCATCATGGCTGTTATGTCATAGGCCATAAGTTATTTTTCCATGGAAATCGCTTAGAAATCGAAACAAATTCGCCGCGACCAATTCGCAAACTGGACCAGACCAGCAAATCATGCGTAAGCAGCCAATCATGAGTGCCGGATGCAAAATCACACGGCAATTTTTCCCCGACCGATCTCAACAATGACTTCCTGCTCTTGCTCCCCCGCGGACCAACCCCCAGGTGGTCCTCCAGCCCGACACGGTGTACGAGCGCGTGCAGTACCAATTCGAGGACGAGCCCTACGACACGGTGCCCGACCTCATCACCTTCTACGTCGCCTCGGGCAAGACGATCACCCTGGCGTCCGGAGCGCGCATTTCATCCCCGCAGAATCGGCTCTACCCGCTCTCGTTCTACGTGACCAAGTACGGGCTCCAGCCGCACGACGTGTCGCCGCTGTCATCGCCGTTGTCGGCGTCGTCGACCATGAGGTTGGTTGCTCGCTGACGGGAGTCGTCGACAACTTGGGTTGGGTGTCGTCCGGTCTGCATGTTGCATCGACAAGGTTGGGTTGGGTGTCGTCCGGTCTGCATGTTGCATCGACAAGGTTCTGGACGCTCGAGTTTTCTCGGTGGCAGCGCTGCTGTTGTGATGGGACGAGTTGAGATTTATAGTTGCTATGGAGGAAACTGAAAATTTTTTTGGCGAAAAGGTCGGGTCTGTGCCCTTAAGGTGCTCTGAAAATGGTTGGATCTGACTTAAGTCCTCATGTGGACGTGTATTCTTGAAAGTGATATTAGCTCGAAAAAGGGATGAAAAAAATTGAATAGTGTTTCAATATATTATAACAAAATATGAAAAGAGTTAATTAGCTTTCAATACAAATATCATGTAAAGGAGAAGAGCAAAGCAGCAATTAAATTATATTCGATTCGCATTTTAACATAACTGCATATCCTCGATTAATACTGACGAAGGAAATCGTGCCTGCTCTAGCCTAAATATTTTCCATATTCTGATCTTGTACCAAAAAGGTTGAATGTCATAGGTAAACAGGCCCTTATAATGATAGACCGTGGGATCACGACACTACCAAACCAGCAGTCGTGATTACTTTTTGATCAATTCTTACATGCAATTCAAACAAGTGAAAGCGTGTTTAATTATGCATTCGTAAACGTGCGCTAAACGCATCGCCGAGTGGTCAGCGTCGTCGTCGTCGTCGTCGTCGTCGCAGTTGGAGTCAGGGGTCACGAGATGCGCATGTTACATTCTAATTTCCGCCAACAGCGGCATGATGCTCCAAGCTTCGAGATCCAATGCATAACGTACACGTACTGGGCACGATTTTCACATGATTTACATGCTGCGGTTTGTGCAGCAATTACTAAACACAGGTCGCTAAAAACGAAAAAGTGTCGAATGCAGTTCCTCCTTTCTCTCGAAACACTCAACCTTTCCGCTGGAAATTGAGATGCCGCGCTATTCGGTTTTTGGCACTTTTATTAGTCGTTTGGGAGAAATCTTCTCTATTTGCGTCGGTCAGAAATTGAGCACAAGAGCACACTCGTTTTGTCTTTCCTAGTAAAATTCATTGCCAAGTGGAATAAATGAATACATTTGTCATGCCTTTTTGGAACCGCGATTAATATCAGTGTAAAATAAGTAGTAATATGGTATCTTTATTATACTAAAGAATGCTCTTGAAGTGTTACTCGTTCAATAAGAGATCAAAAAGATATCCCAGAAAAACAACACGGTATCTTTTAGAAGAAGAAACTTAGGCTCTGATCTTCTTGCAGCAGGGCCATCAATTCCGCTCTAACCCCCGGCGCTCTCACCCGCAGGTTCAGCCCCTACAACACATACCGCAGCCCCGGACAGTCGCCGCCGCGCACCAAACGCGACATCCCCCCGCGGTTGCCCAGCAAGAAGCAGCGCAGCCACTCGATCACCCCTTTCGAGCTGCACTCGCGCTCGTTCACGCTGCAGTCGCGTCCGTCCAGCGCCGACCGCAGCAGCAGCGCCGACGGCGTCCTCCCCAACAAGCTGATGACCCGCTCTTTCTGCCACGAGCTGCCGCACTCTCCACACTCCACGCACTCGCTGCCCCGTGCAGCCGGCAACTTCCGCAGCGACGAGCCGCCGCCGCCGCCGACGCCGACGACGTTCAAGACGATGCACTTCGCGAACGACCCCTCGCTGAGTCCGTGTCTGGAGCGGAAGCGTTTCGTAGATCCGTGTCTCGACGACGTTCCGGACCAGCCGCCGCCGAAACCTAGTCGCATTCCGTCGCTCGTCGCGGGGGATGGCAAGGAGAACGCGGCGTCGTGTCACAGCAGAGAGAACAGCTTCGGGAACGGCGTGGCGGAGCCGTTGGCGATCATCCCGCAAGGTGGACGACTGCAGAGAGACTCCGACTCGGGGAACGGGTCCGGTGACTCGGTCCTTAGCGCCGCCACTGGCGAAGTTAACGAGGTTGTTCAGCACGGCGGCGTCATCATCAAGAACCCGCGTCACAGTCAAGTGTTCCTAAACCAATCGCTGCCCCTGTCCGGCGGCAGGATGATCGAGTACGACGCCTCGGCGGAGGAGGCTCTGCTCTTCTCGTTCCCTTGTCTGCCGCAACCGAACTCGATGTTCGACCTGGAGGCGTTCAGCACGCTGCTGCTGCCCACGTCCGACAACAAGCCGTTGGACGAGACGGCGCTGCAGGGGGTGAAGATGATGTTGACGGAGTCGGGCTCGCGGATCATCGCCAACCACCTGACCAGGGTTGACCTGGAGCTGACGGTGGCCGAAGGGCTGTCCTGTCTGGAGGGCGACGTCGCGCTGGGGGTGTCTTGTGGCATGGAGCTGTGCGCGTTGCCGCACGGGCATCAACTCAGGATGGACCTGATCGAAAGGTGCGGCAGATACACGAGGAAGAGCACGGTTTACAATATTCCTCAAATAATTAACTATAGGCAACACTCTCGAAAACAAATGTGGTACATGATGGGCTATGTCCTAAGATAAACAAAGTTTCGCACACTCTTTTCGGTGACGCTAATCACCGTATTGTCTGGTCCAGGACGGAGTGTCTGAAGCTGCTGGTGGCAGTCACCATCCTGACGTCTTCCAACGAAGAGAACCGAGCCGAGATGCTCAACAAATGGATCCAAGTGGCGATGGACACAAAGGCAGCACTGGGCAACCTGTTCGGGTTTTGCGGCATCATGATGGGCTTGTGTATGCCACAGGTGGGTTCACTCTCGATCACTGGTCGTTATCGACAGTTTCCATGCGTAGTGGTCGCGTGCGGCGCGCTGTGGACGATCGTGCAACGCGTTCCTCGCACAATTCCAGGTGCAGCGGCTCGGCACGACCTGGCACGTGCTGCGACAGAGGTTCACTGACAGCGCGTTCACCTACGAGGCGAAGCTGCGCCCGATGCTGAAGAGCATGAACGAGTGCACCAACCCTCAGGCGCCCAACACCACCATTCCTCATCTGCTGCCGTTCATCTTGCTGCAAGAGCTGACGTTCGAGCATCTGACAGGTATGGCACTGGGTGCAGGATTGATTAGACTTTGCGCGGGAAAAATTAGCTTGAACAAAAGGTAAAACAAATCGGAATCAAATCGTCTGGCTTTCTCTCACAAATCAGTTTTAACCTTTGATTCATTATGTCTATAGTGGAGATTTGGTCGAGTGTTGTGCGATGGTTAAAATAAATCGAAAAACAAAATCAAAGTTAACGGTATTGCACGCGAAATATTGAAGCGGCGAGTCATTCATGGGAAAGAAAGTGGAAGTAAGTTTTGGTATGGCACTCGTGAGGCGTTCGCATCACAGTTCACATCTCTTCTCGCCCCATGGGAAGTCGTGACCAGCAGACAAAAGATGGACTGGATTTCGAGCGTATTTCTTTCACATTCTCATGATGAGCCAAAGAGATGGCCATAAAGCGGCGAGATTCGCGTCTGACGATCGCAGCTGTTGAATTTCCAACGAAATGATGCATTGATTGAGACATGCAGACTTGTTTAAATATGAAGATATATGGACGGAGCTATCTGTGTTAAGTGGAACGCTTCCCATATGAAAATTAGAGAAATGGATAGCACAAAATTATTAATAAAACGTATACTAATTAAGAACTACACGGTGTCTATTTGTTAACGCAAAATGAAAACCAGTTCGTGAAGAAATATCAATATATTTTAAAGCTCAGTACATCCGTAAAATACAAATAAGTAACCTGTAGAGCTAATTAACAAGCTGTTGCTTAGCGTCTTGGGATGTGCTAATTGCTAAATATTATAGGTTCGATGAGCATAAGAACAAGTAACAAAGTTTACGTTTTATAAGTTTATACTGTTCGGATGAAAACACCGGGCGATGTCAGTGAATCGATGACTTAATGTAACTCTTTCAAATCGTTTATCTTTATAGCGGCCAAGGAACTTTCATCTAAATGCGGTCCACCGATCTTTATAACACCAGCAGCAGCAGCAGCACGCAGACTCGGTAGCATAGTGCCCTAAGCGAGATGACAAGCCCGTTGAAGGTTCCGACCCAGCGTCCATCGGCATTACAATTCGATTACGTTAGATCGCTTACAAATGACCAACTGATTCGGCTGCTGCTGATGATCTCGCATATTTCGGACTCTTTATTTGTAAATGCATGAATTGAATTATGTAGCAGCTTCTATAATCTATCTTCTAAAGTAGAGTACCACTAAAGTTTCGATGTTCTTACCTTAATTTCAGCTAATATTTTCTGAATTTTCTGTAATTTGGCCCCTAACGATCCCTTATTTTGCTTCAATGTCAGATTTAAGATATGATCATGAACATGAGACATGATTTTTGAAGATCATATTTGATATCCAATAAAAATAGCTAATTAGTACTATATTTTCATTGTTTAAACCAAAAATAAGCAAGCAAGTACTTTAGGGAATAAAAAAAATCATGCTCTACCTAATTAGAAAGCTATGGAGTAATTTAGAATTATTATCACAATAGTATCGTAAACAGCACAATAAAATTGACAACAAAATAATTTCCAATGAAACGTGTCGCCAGGCTCGGCCACGAGCGACATCAGCAGCACCATCGCTAGTTGCCTGGGTAGCTGGGAGATGGCGTCCGACTTCGGTCTGAGCGCGCTCTTCGCGCACATGGAGCAAGCTCGCAAAGCCGCCGCGACGCTTCCCACCCTGCGTCGCAACGGCGAAATCATGTTGGCCGATCTGAAGGGAGACCTCCTGCTCGGCGACGTGTTCCGCACCGAGTTCCACCTGAAGTTCCTCTGGGGCAGCCGCGGCGCCAGCGTGTCGATGGATGAGAGGCACAGCAAGTTTGAGAGGGTGCTCACGATGATTTCGGAGAAGTGTGAACCTTCGATGCCATTATCGGCGTAATCGACAGGCCGTGATTACGCTTTAGGCGAGGGTTTTTGTTTTTTAGCTTGCCACTGTCACAATGAATGTGAACAAGCCAACATGGCTTACTAACATTTTCAGTTTATAATTCTGCGGCTTTTGGGTCAATTTCTGCCTTTGCCTTTCCATTCAGGGGAAAATGGCCTGATATTCCCATACCCACTAAGAAAGCTAATTAAAATGAGGTTTCCCTATATTCCTCGGTTAAATTGCAGATCCAATAAACAGTTTTTGTGGACCATTTCAATGAAATAAGGTGGGAAATCAAAACACAACAGTTACTTTTCGTAGCTGGTGCTTGATGTCAGTTTGAATTTAATCCTGTATGCAAATACTCGTCGCACGTACGCTAGACAATGATTACAAGTAAAGAAATATCGGTTCTTTGAATAGAAGAGGTAACTTTTGGAAGCCACAGCAGAAACATTCCAAAAGCCATAGAGTTCGAAACTGAAGAAGTTTCTGAGGAAGGGTCAGATTGCAGTCATCCATGTTACAACGATCGGGGGGAATTTTCATTGGAACAGGAAGGGGTTTTTTTGGATTGGGAAATAATCTGCGATGTCGTCCGCAGAAAGGCGACGGTGGAAAGTTTGAAATCTTTGGTTACAGATCTCGATTAGTGAACGATGTTTCCTTTATTGTACCTGGTTTTTGTTTGAAAACACTAAAAGTTTTTTAAGAATAGATATTCAAAATATCGGGTCTACTTAGAATTTCTTCTCGTATTTTGAGGTTGGGGGGGGGGGGAGATAATCTGTAGGATCATTTGTCGAACGTTGGTTAGTTTTAAGGAGTACTTGAAGTTGAGAGCTTCGTGTCAAACGCAACAGCAACGACAATGCAATTTTTTTATATTATTTAAAATTTATATGCATTTAATTTGTAAAGTTATAGCCATACATATAAATAATGTCATTTAACATTGCTAATAACCACCAAACCTAAGCATAATCAGTACCATGGACCAAAACGATCTTAGCCAGAATTTTGAAACGCTAGAAGGAAACAAATCAAAGATGATCTTTTCAATATTCATTCGTTTTTTCAAACAAGTTTCCATGAAGTGACAATAAATTATGCTATTATACCCAAATAAATTAAAAAACAATAAATTATTAGGAAATCTATGGAATGAAATCAGAGTTTTCTGCATCGTAGATCGTAGATCGTGCAGTGCAATGGATTATTATCAAAAATAAAACTGTATTCATCAACATTTCTGAACAAAATTTCTGCAGAAACGATGTGTAAGCATTCATGTGTCTGACTGGTATGGTACTTTGATGATGTGTAGGTATTTAAAACATACGTAATAATAGGTATATCGAACGAATAATATTAATTAGCAAATCAATTGGCGGATCTCCTAATGATAATATGACTTACATATATTTAGCAATCTTTCTTCTTTATTCTATTCTTTGTTCTTGTTGTCAATTACTACTTACTTCTGTTATAACGATCCCAATCTCCGGGCAAGCCAAATAATTATTGTATTAAGAACTGTACTGAAATACCAAAGAAGCATAAATATTCAGTGCACTATTTATACCAAATTGTGAGCGACGATAATTTTTCAAATACTTTTTAACTACTTGATGTGATAGGTAGCGCTGTAGCCTACTTAAATCGAATCTATGGCGTTCAATTTGAATACTAATCAAATAAACAATCATTTAGATTGCAGATCATCGTTAATATATAGTGCAATATAGAGCTAGTGTTGAGATTAGCTCTATAGTTTCCATATCAGCCACCTCCCTTGCATTTGAACACCATGCAATGATACCCTCTCGTAGAGATCTCTATCTCGGGGGAGAGGCAAACTATTTACATTATTTATAATTATAACTAAAGAAAGTCATTGTAAATTGTAACATTTGCTGTATCATAATGTCTATATAATAATATATTATGCATCTGTGACTAGGTGCATAAGTAGTTAAAGGCCTATAAATGTATATATTCACCTCTCTTTCCTCATATTCATAGGTAGATAGTGTATAACCCACCCCTAAAGACTGGTATTACTTATACGAATATTGTAATAACGAATTGTATGTGAATAACATTAAATTATAATAAACAAAATGCAACGAGATATTATGATTACATAAATATAACATATTTTTTACTCTCCAATCCCTATAGGTACTCCCTTTGGTGGTGGGTATTATATATATAGGGTAACTCTATTCTATGTGTAAAGTCTTAAAATTTAATAATTAATGTTACCTGAAATAGGTATCACAAGAAATTTAGGTGTGGTTCATAAAGCTTGTTATCTCACATGCTTATCAGTATCACATTGTTAACCTGCACAGATTCACGGGTGAGATAAAAACCAATGCTGCTTCGGCTCTAGCTGCTAGTTGGCCGTCACATTTAAGCATGGATGTAATGCGAGAATATCTCCCGGGATTGCGCATCGCCCCAAAGGACGCAGGTCTCTTTTGGGCGAGGTCCAGAGACCGACTAATGTGATTCAAACACGACCGCGATATTATGCTAGCAGGTACGCTGGATGATTAGAGCTCACCAGGGATTCGATAATTAGCCGGGGAACGAAAGGTATACTATACGAGGTGGGGTTGTGAGGCATGGTTAAAATCTATGTGGACAATTTATTGCATTTGGAGAAATCTATCCCACATTACGCAACAAACAATCTAAAGCGTGGAGAATGGGTCAGCGCATTCGAGTTCCGATTTATTTTCTAGTTGTATTTGAAAAGAACATTCGAGCGGAATGAATCGGTTGATTAAATCGAACCATGTGTGACTTTGACCGAATTACAAAGAAGTTAAAAACAACAACTTGAGAGAGCCATTTATTTTCATTTTTGATCTTAGTATTTTTCAAACATTCGTCTATATAATATTTAATGAGTTTATTTCCATGGTTTTGAAATCTTCGTATATTTTTCGGTATTCTTGTGCGACATCTCGGGTATGCACCGAAACCCAAGGCCGCACGCACAGCCCACTATAATATGGCTTATTCTTATAACACCTATTCTCATACTGCCTACGATACCTGCGACCCTTATTTTTCTTACAAGAATACATTTTCAATACATTTTCTTATAAGAATAAGCCCTATAACATAGATTCCATGTTACTGTTTTCATTTTTATCCTCCGCGTTTGAATTTAGCTACCATTCACATACCTACAGCCAGCAAGTCGTTAAAATCAGTTGCACGACAATAATCATGAAGACCGGACGTGACTCTCTGACAAGTGGCATTACTTTATTGCTTCTGTTACAGAACATTTAATGATATGTTTAGAATTGGAGTGAAAAACTTTTTAATTGTCTTAGCTTCAAAGTGAATTTAGTGTTTTCAAAGTGAATGCTAGCTCAAACTTCTAAATACAGCGGAATTTCAATGAACGCTTAACGTTAGTCCATTCAAGATGTCGTCCAGACTTGACCCGAACAAAAGTCTACAAGCGTTCACTCTGCACGCTGCACGGTAGGTCATGCGAAGAATTTTGCTTGGACCAGCAGTTATTTGTGAATGTTTGAAGCAGGGTAGTGTGCAATAATGGGGTAGTATAGGGTGGTAGTGATGGCAGGGCTAAACGGCCGGCACATTAATGCAAGAGCAGTGTGCATTAGGGATTGATCGTGCAGTGTAAATGAAATTCCTCGCTCCGGGAATGTGTCAGGGGTGCCATATGATGCTGTGTCTGCTGACTTGGTTTCCCATTCAGCTTGATTTATCGCACATAATTATTACTATCTTGATTTTGGTCCAAGAATTTCTCGGATTTGTTCATTTCGCCAGTCGTGATATTGTGTATAATTTATTGGGACAATCAATCCACGATACATGCTCGCTTGGTTTACCGCTTCTGAAACGACGAGCGAGCTGAACAGTTTGGAAATGCACTTGTGCTACTTGCACCAACCAGAATTTAGAATTAAAGGCGAGTTTATCAAATAACAAGACTTTATTTGTTAAGTAAAATCGTGTGGATGGGATATTGTTGAATATCACTTGTGGCATTCGCTCTGTAAGTAATTTCTAAATTTGAAACAATTTGCACCCTTACAAAAATTCCACTAACCAATTTGCCACGCCCAAATCCCAATAAGTGCTGTTGATTATATTTATATATCCACCTTTTTGCTAAAGGGAAATGATCCTTATCATATTCATGATATTTTTCCATAGCAGTATGCACCAACATTCTCTATTAATACTTGACGACATTACATTTACATTAGAATATTTTCTTCACGAGATATTATTATGTTGAGTATACAACAGTGGAAGATCCCAAGGGGAGAGGAGAAATCCCCGAAGTGTAATCCTTCTATTGTCGGGAGTCAGGACTGCTCTTTGCAGTAATGTTGTCCTGGTCATAAATCATGTTACAATTTGATAACGTCGTAGAAAATTCACGAAATAGATGCAAAATAGGAAACGTAGAAAAATTTCCTCTGAGATGCTAAAGATTAGGCAGTGGAACTGGGTACACTGTGACTCACTGTAGTGGCCCGGTACACACACCTTGCAGACCCCTGCGAAAGTGTGATGAACGGTTGCTCATTATTAGTTATCATTGATAATTTACTCGTTCGTCATTTAATGTGCTATTATTTTCTAACAACAGGTGATGTAAGGCCTCAGCTAATGACCCTTCACACAGTGACGCTGACGGTGCAATGACTAGTTTAGCCGCAATTTGGCGCGTATAATTACAAAGCAAGTTTCAGAATTAATGCATAACAAACTGAAACCAAAAATGTATCTCGATTTACAATTCTGAGTGAGCTTCGGCTGTGGAAAATGCAAGCAGGCAAGCAGGCAAGCAGCAAAGCATCTTCCCTCGCCTGCTTTCCAAATCGAAATGCGTGGAACGAATTCCGACAGAAAAAGTTCACCTTTCTACTTAGAGCTCCTAATATATTTAATACGCCAACAATTTATGACATTGAATTTCCAAGCAGGCCTGTAATAAAAAAAATATCGGTATATATTAAACTATAAAAAGTGACGATTGAAAATAAGGTTCTCGAATGCTCGACTTGTCAATTCCCTGATGGCGAGTCGTACGCGACACATCGAAGCTAGGTGTACGTCGCATGGCACGGACACCGGCTGGCGAAGGAGTCGCGCGATATGCGATATTATTGCATACGTGTCCATCAAGAAATCGAACTGGCAATGGCGAGTATATTTCCCCACAGAAACATCAGTTGGATGCCATTTGAAAGTTTAGATGGCGAGATGTTGTTGTCTCTTGGGCCCGTCGTCTAGATGCCTTGGCAGTTGGCAGCAGCAACATCAGCAGCAGCAGCAGCAGCAGCAGCAGCAGCAGCAGCAGCAGCAGCAGCAGGAGCAGCAGCAGCAGCCACCCCGCGTTCATGTCTTTCGATACACCACCGCGCCGAGGCGAGCTGAGAGACAGTTTTTAAAGGTCGCCCTCGTGGGACCAGTTTAGTGCTTTTTCCCGATCAGCGAATGCACGAAAAAGCTATGCATAAAACCCAATCCAAATGATATCTATACGGAGGATGAAAGCTAGTCCAATATGCCAACGAGATTATTTTATGACATTCAGAATGCGAACGAAACGGAATCGTGAAGAAATTGATATTTAAATAAAATATATGGCTTGGGGAAAACACTATCTTGGAAAAACGGAGGCTAATGGATATTTTTTTTTGGTGGACCACAGAAAGTCAAAGTGATAGGATGTGAAAGATATTCAGATATTCGCATTTATTCAAGGAAAAAAATCCACGGCTTCGTAAATTATAGTTAGAACACAGAACATGGGTTCAATTAATTTTAATTACCGCAAGATTCAACGTTGGACCATCAGACCGATGTAAAAAATGCTGTAATCACCTTATAAAGCGATGTCTACCTTCGCAGGTATACCATGGGATACCCACAACCGCTACCCAGTAACACATGCCCGTAGCAAATGGGAAATGCATCGCCAAGACCCGTTAAACGTAACGACTCGAGACATAAAAACCAAACTTAGACCGATGGACATTATCTTTATGCTAAATTATTGATCAGATTCTTTAACCAGGCTTGACTGGTTGACGTATTGCAAGGCGACTCGGGCTTGTGCAGTATTTAGCCCCATCCAACAGCGCTATTACACCGTTAACTGTCGACTTCACTTCTTTTCATGGGATTCGGCTAGCTTGTTCGATAAGGTTTTGCTAAGCTTAACGACCTGTTGAACAAGATCAATCTCAATTATTTACCAAGGTTTATCATCAAGGTATAACTGAAAGCAATTATTTGGATATTCCGCCCCATAGTCATAAAGACACAATGAAATATTTAATTGTCTCTCCCCGCATTCAGTTAGGGGCAGTAAATTTACAAAAAACATACCACACAGTTTTACTTTTACCAAGAAGTGCTTTTGGCGAAAGAAATAATTGCTTGTAATTAACAATGTAGTTGATACATCCGAAAGCAGAGACTCAAGTAAAGTAAGAAAACCCCTCAACGAACGGCAGTATCATCGTAAATCCCTGGACGTGAAATGCCACTTCATTGTATTCTCAATAACACCATGCTTTTAAAAGTCTTAAACCCGAGAACGATGTCACAAGACATCGATAATGATAACGGCAAAGCGTAGGTACGCAATAATGCAACCCATTAAAGTCATATTTCCACGAGGGTGTCACTGACTAGGTCTCGCAGCGTCAATATTGTGTCTCTCGCCGCCGGGGCCACGCCTAGCTGTGGCAACACTTGCGTCGCGAGTCATTAGCCGGCGTCGGCGTCGCGGCCTCGGCGTCGCGGCGTCAGGCGTCGCGGCGTCAGGCGTCGTTAGCGGCGGGGCCAGGGATGCCGGCAAAATGCGTCGACGCCGGCACGGCGGCTTCCGGCGAGGCGTGGTGCGATGTCGATGTTGCTCATCTGATTGGGAAGTTAGCGGCGTTGATGAGAGTTTAGTGTGATGCTGTGCGGAAATCTGCGGTGAAATCATGGTTTCTAATCGGGAGTTAGTGCCGGTGAGTTTTTCTGCTGGTCTGCATCTTGAGGCTCCTGCTCCTGTGGCAGAATAAGTCCCGAGATCTGACAATAATTGTAAATTGAACAAGTAGTTTCATAACTTTTACCTTTGATGGCATTACCTATACTAGTAACTAAGGGACACCAAATTGCCTACCACTACTCATTGAGGAGCATATTCTCAGGATTTATTCAGGATTTATAGAATATTTTGATGTTTTTTTTATAATAATTTATGTCACATGTACAAAATTTTGATCTTATGTACTCATCAATCAATCAATCAATAATCAATTTATGTTCTAATGAAAACCTTGGCAACCTTACCACTTAGACTTAACTGCCTTAACTGTCGCTTTTAAATGCCAATTATTTTAAAATTTTCAAAAATTTTCAAAATCGTTGGAAATGGCATCAAATTATATCGAAAGAAAAATCGCACGTTTTATTAGTTATTCGAGGCTAGGCATATAACAGAACAAAGGTATGGATTTAAAACAATGAGTGAAACTCTCATTTGGGGTTTAGCTGTTCTGTTGCCAGAAGAAATTGTCGACAATATCAGATAGACATCCGCTGGCGCGCATTAGCAGCTACAGAACCCTCAACATAATATCACCTATATCCAAGTGCAGCTTCCGGGCGTTTCCAATGCAAACCTACTGTCATTACAACGCGTCAACGTCGTGCAACGCACAGCCAAGAAGAAAAGCGTACCGACAGACTGAGGTTTTCCTTCCCAACTGATCGGCGAGGACCGATGAAGGGGGGCCGCGCTTTCTGATTCGACAGTCGAGATCGGAGGCGGGAGAAAAGGAGATTAAAATGTCTTGACTTCTCTGCACGCACTTCCCACCCTCGAACACTGCTCGATTTCCCTCTCACCCCCCCCCCCCTCCCCCTCCCGCGCTCCCCACCGTCACCATCCGCGCGTCCCACCCTCTGAACTTTAAAACAATTTTATTCGAGTCTATTATAAGAGTGTTCTATATTCCATCTCAATGCCGACGAGATACCGAGAGGGGCTGGGCAAAGAGGGAGTTAAATTGTTTTGCAAAATTGTAGAAAATTGCCCAATCCCAGGAGGGCAGCCGGGGCCCGCGATAACTCGGGCGTCATCAGTTATGCCCGTTTGGTACGGCACGGTACGGCACGGTACGGCACGGTACGGCGTGCTACGGCCGCTGCTGCCGAGGGGAACACGCCGCCGAACGCAACGCAACTCTCTGCCCCGACTGCCGAACATAGGAGATTGGGCGGAATATCAAATATAAAATGGCAATCAGGACTGTCGGAATGGTCGTAAAATATTATTGCGGCGAATGGAAGTGGTGGAATTTTTGAATAAAACTCAGCCCCGCTTTTTTTTTATCTCCAAACCAAAACGATTCGTTCGAATTGGATTCTGGTTTGGAGAATTACCCCATTGGCATGGGCGTAAGCGGGAGGTGAAGCGGCGGATTGCTCTGACCCGCGGACATCCGGTTGTGAAGGAACCTACGCTCTCTATCTCTCTCTCTCTCTCTCTCTCTCTCTCTCTCGGAAATAATATTGTTTTTATCTGGAAACGCTGCGGTGGAGGTGCCGGGTTAGTTGGCAAAAAAAAAACTTTGGCGATCGCGTTTGTTCTCGTCAATTGCAGCAACGGTTTCATCTAGAGCCAAATTATACACCTGACAATTCCAGGTCTCGGGCACTGGCTAAAAGTTATTCAGAAAATTGGTGCAGCACTCAAAAACGAAATGAAAACATTATAAACTTGCAGCGAAGGCCAGTCTTTGTGCAATTCAGACTCATTCTAATTCCATCGTCTTCTCGTTCTGGTTTATTCTACTTGCACAGAGAAATAGCATCGGAGCGCTCATTTTAATTTGCTAACGCGGCCGTTTGCAGAGAAAGCGTGTCATTATTTTACTCCATTTAAAATAAATTTACATAGACAAATATGTGCTTGTTAAATGGGTGTTAACTTAGACATTTAAGGAAATAAACTCTCGTCCAAATAACAGGGTTGTGACCCTTCGTTGCCCAGGGGGGAGGCGATAATATGATCCAACGGCACGTATAATTCCTATCCTAACGTCGCGTTCAACGAAATAATAGACTTAGCCCGGCGAATATTCACTCTAACTACATTTTACTCCCGGCTCCTGCTTCTTTCACACGTGTCCCTTGGTGCTGATATCAATTATCTATTAATTCGTCATTTTACAAAATGATCCGCTCCCCGTTGTACAATGCTCCTCTGCACTCGGAGGTGATTCCCTGCACTGAGCGTTGCACTGAGCGTTGCACTGAGCGTTGCACTGAGCGTTGCACCGAATTGCTGCTTGCAGTTAATGCAAATCAGAGAATGATAGTTGACTCACGAATGACACGACTTAAGTCTTCACTCCAATTTTATCACTTGCAATTAGCTACTTTATTATGTGATTGATAAGAATCACACACAGAGAGAGAGAAGTATGTCAAATATTCAAATCTTCAGCTTGACTGCTTGTGTTCAGCGTGCAGAAGGGCGTTTATCGTGTCTTTAATCGTTTGTTGGTGGTATTTTCTCCTTTTTGAGCACTTTTTCTGCCCTCACATATCCATACTCTGCATTTGATCTGATATTTAAATAAGTATGACTACGTTTTGAAACTAAGAGGTCGTTTCTGTATCATTTTCATCGAAGAAAAATTTCAGATTTTATAAAATAAGTGATATTTGACTTTTTACTCACGATGAAATATCGCTCTAGAATATCGGTCAGTGGAAGTAAAATGCGATTTCCTTCTTTTAATCTATTCTAACCCCGACAAAGGTTACCTACCTTGTATTTCATAAAAAATTCTGTACTAGACAAAAAATGTACTGCAAGAAATAGTTCTTCGAACGCTTTAGGAGGTAATCAGCGAGGATGAACAGAAATATTTAGTTCGTTTCAATAAATTGACAATAACAAAAAAAAACACAATTTTGGGACAGCTTAGCAAAAATTTGATTAGAAGGAAAAAATCGAGAATGCCACAAATAATATTTTGCGCTTCAGAAATTTCAAATGTGCTCTGAATATTTAATGATAATTGTGAACGCAAAGAAACATATTATTACAAAAGAGAGAATAGAATATTTTCTGCATAGATTCGAATTGAAAGCAATCCACTCGCTTCGCTTGCAAGTTGGATCCCTTTGGCCTTCAAACCTGGCGATATTTTAAACCAGCGACCACTCATCTAACTTAAGCATCATACTTAACCATTTTTCAAGCTTTTCAAAGCGTTCTTTACAACTTGAGAACGAGGGAGACAATTAATTGAGTTAAAACCTGGAACCGAGTCCCAAACGCCAGCTAAGCGCAGCACACCGCCAGCACCGCGACACGACACGCATCGATACGACGCCGATCAAAAAGACACATTTGTCAGCAGACACTAAGTGAATACAGCTCGCAAATTGCCCGTAGTACATCTCTCCTTGATCGAGTGACGCGAATGCAATCGGATTGTCAATTGCGATGCAGTCGTGAATGGGAATTGATCTCGGCAGCGACGTCGAGGAGGCTGCACGGGGAGACATCAGTAGACGTCTAGGAGGGTTCGCCGCCCTGCCCGCTCGCACACGCCGCGCAATGGAGAATAGATGCAAAATAAGTTTGGGGATTGTTTTACTAAGAGGGATCGTTGTCTGGGGTGACAGCTCAATTTCCACACTTGCCAAGCGGGTCACGCCCGAGGCGGGCGGCCTCGCGCACCGAGCAGTCACGTTCCACTTCGACATACCTTTACATGCGGCGCCATGCCGTCGGATCTCTTATGCTGTACGACATATTATGCTATACCTAGGCGTTGCTCCTACCCCTCTTTGACGCATACACGCATAGACGGAGGCGGTGGCGGCGACGGCGCTCGCTATGCCCAAAGCGACGTATAATTTTATTCGCGACTGCGATCGACGTTTTATTGGGTTTATTCATGTGAATAATCAGGGAAATTCATCGCTAGTTGCGTGCGAGGAGGACGAAGTTGATGTCTGCTGGATGCTGGCTGCGTGGACGGGCGCTGGCGGGGACGGCATGGGCTCTGATTAATTCCTGTGTGGTTTTTAATATTGCAACTCATTGTTGGTTTCAGTGCTAAGAAGTGCGTTTTGTTTGTGAAACTTGTTTCATATCTTTATTTCGGAGGCTTGGACGTGGATTCCGAATAATCTAATGAACTTTGTGTGCTGAAAATTGAACAGAACGTTGAGGCAGGGATCAGTTAGTTTTGAAATCGCAGTAAAACGGCTGGAGTGTGTTTCTATTATAGTACACTCACGTGCATTTGAAAATTATTTTACCGTAGACTCGTTTGCTTGCACTGTTTTGCCTGTACCTATGCGTGTGCATTATGTTCGTTACATACTCCATGGATTCCCTGTGATTATAATTTATTTTCTCGCACTCTTCTTTGCCAGAAATATGGTTTCATATTTTATGAAATTGTTTCTTTGAGAATTTCCTGTTCAGACCATGGACTTCTCTTCCACCTTGTTAGGGTTGGGAATTATAAGACAGGAAAAGACGGGAAAGCATGCCAAATAAAAGTAGAGACGCGGTTCGATTATAGTTTGTACTCTGCACTTTAATAACATAGAGGTAGCAACTTGAAGAATAATCATAGCTTCAGTTTAATGTGATATTTGACACTAACGTTAAGTAGAAGCGTCTTAAAAAATATGTACAAATATCATTCCACAATGAGAATGCAAATTACATCGAATATAATACAAGTGTATCCCGTTTTCAACTTACTTTCCATGCATAGAAGCAATATATTATAATCGTATTAGCATGGTCGCGACGTGTAGCCATGTCTATTGGCTAGAAAATATCTTTGGTAAAGAGCTACAGCCATTCGCTAAGAAATTCAAGAACATCAACAATAAATTATGATATTTACACTTTACACGAGACAAATCAGAGGATTGGCAGATTGACTTAGATATACTAGTAATAACAGTTAGAATTTAGACCCAGCCTTTAGGTATACAAGAAAAATCGGAAAGTTATTCAATATAATTAACATTTCAAAAGAAATTTTAAAACCATTTTAAACAATATAACAAATGGGTATGCAATGATAGAGCCATGTTTTTACGATCTCGTACCATCCAAAAAGTCACGCTATATCTGTCTTCGACCATTTCCCACAGATCTCTAGCGCTGAATTTAGCATTGCTCTAAATCCCGCAAATGAACGCGATCTCATTGCTAGGTTCCGGGCATTCAGTTATCGGATATGTTCTTATTCCGTCTCCAGAATCTTGAGACGAGAGTGCTTTCAGAAACCGGATCCCGGCCGGGATTGGGAGGAGCGGTTTCTCGGGGAATATGATGTTTGCGTCTCAGTCTTGGTGGTGTCGTGGTAGCGCCGGGGTAGCGCCGGGGTAGCGCGCGGGGTAGCGTGAACTGCGAGGGTGGAAAACCCGCCGAGCGCTACGGAACGGTGTAAGGTATCGCCTTCGCCCTGTCAGCCGACAATCAAATTAATGTCAGCGGCGGATTTTTTTATTATGTTGCTATGGTAACGTAAAACAAAGATCGGGAGGTGCAATCAGAAACGTGAGGCTTTGGGGGCTCTGCTGCTGATGCTGATGCTGCTGCTGCTGGTGGGTTGGTAGCGTGGTGGCAAATCTCGGGACGTTTGAATAGGAAGTATTGATTTGTGAAAAGCTTTTTTTTATTTTTTACCACGGTGAAAAGGTTGAGAATGTGAACTGTGTGGGAAAGGCGAAGTGTGTTGAGGAAGTTAGCTACATATAACATAAGAGTATTACGCCAAACTCGTCGCGGTTAGGATTCGTATACACTAACTAATTTAACTCGGGGAACTGAAAATCAGAACCTAATTCAAAACTTAAATATGAAAATAACAATAATCAACTTAATTGCATCTGGAACAGCGAACGAAATACACACTATATTTCGATATGGAACGCATTAACATGTTTCTTTGGCTAATCTAGTGCTAATAGACCTAAGACTTTGCACAAAATTACTTTCACCACTTGCACTTTGATGAAGAGGATGAAGATGCTGAATCCGCTGGCCTTATTGTTCTTGTGCCTCTCAATGATCGGGTTGTTTGGATATCCATCAGTTACTGCACTCATATCAAATGGAGTAACGAGCTTTTTGAAACAACCAGAATTTCAATTAACTACTTTCACTTTCTTATTTTGAGCTGGTAAGTTGTTTAAGAAAGTTTTGTCTGAATGATTACATTTGGAATGAACTGAAGACAGCCATGACTAAATATACGAGAAATATGTAATTGAACGAGAGAAGCATGTCAAATAGGCCAACTAAATTCGCCCTTCATTTCCAATCTTATATGCAATGTTTGGTAAAAACAAATATATTGCACCGCGACAGGCAATTGCACAAATTCTTTGAGTGGAATGATTGAGAGTATGATCTGCCAAACGTTAAATTTATATAATACTTTGTTATTACAGGATCTCAAGCTGGTGAGGTGTACGATTGTGATGATATTCATTTGATTTATATAACCACAGTTCAGAATCAAGCATCCACTATTATTACTATAATTATTTTAAATAGGAGACTAGTTATCACGATTAGATAAAAATACATAAGTAACAGTAATGATCAGTTGATAATGTCTGACAACTTTGTAATACACCGATGAAATCTTGTATAACTAGATCCAATTGAAACGTTTCCATTAACTTTAAATGCATGCCACCGAAATGTGCATAATCGTTCATCATCCTCATAGAGCTTCAACGACGTACACAGTTAATCTGTAAAATAGCGCACTTCAATCTTCTATCTTCGTTATGTAGATTTTGGTCCAGTGTCGCATGTGTATGAAGTGTGGTGTTGTCCTTTGAGGACGCCGTCGGCAAAACAATCCACGCGAGCATGGATACACAAGATTGATTGCCGTCCGTCGAAAATCACACAAAAAAATATGATTTTAAATTTTTTGTTTACCATTTGTAACTTTGATCGATCAGTCGAAACTCATGGTTTGAAAAGACTCGCACTCGACAACAAAAAACGCACAAACTTTAGCTCGACATGGAGAGCACGAACTCAACTTTCCGCGTTGTAATTTCATTTCGTGAATGCAATTTCCCCGGCTGCAATTTCCCAGATCCATTGTCAATTCAAAGCAAATTGCATCAACTTATCGGATATGTCTTCTGACTCCCCCGCCCGCTCCGCTCGTAGCACTGCTTGTACACCGCCATAGCACCACCTCGCGTTGAAGATGAGCATAACGCGACGCGACGCGACGCGGCCGGCCCCGAACAATATTATCAGCAAGTGTTTAGCGAGTACGCCTGGGTCACTCGCTCCGACTCGGTCACCAGCTTGCTTAACTCGGCGTGTTGCGTCTCCTTGTGACGCCGCAGGTCCACCTTGCGTTGGAACGCGCGGCCGCAGAGGTCGCAAGCGAACGGCTTGAAGCCGGTGTGCTTGCGGCTGTGCGTGATCAGGTTCGAAGACTGCGAGAACGCCTTGCCGCACACTTGGCACTTGTGCGGCTTCTCGCCTGTGAACAGAGGAAACGGGACGAGTTAGATTGGGGTGTGATGGACTTTGGGGTTGACTTTTCCGCTTTGAGAGGGCCAGACAAACGTGGCTGACGGTGCAATGCAGAGTATATGGAATATTGCTGTTATAATCTGACCAAGGAGGACACTCAGGACTTCATTGCCGCATGCTCTCCGCTCCAACCGTTTTCAAATTCCCTGTTTAAGGGTTTAGTAGATATTGGCCCAGTTTTTCAGTTGCCCGTTAACTTCTTAACGATCCGTTTACGTGTTATTGCCATGGCTACTGCCAATGATATGCCTATAAATTGTGAAAACAGACCGTTAAGTCACTGAAAAGCTGGGCCCTTAGAGATTTCGCCAAACCATGGACATGCATTGAATCCCTATCGCTAAATCTTAAAAGTTGGCAAAGTTGCAACGATCCCCAATATTTGCCGGCGGGGGCGACGTCGAGACAATCGCAGATTTGTCGGCCGCCTCCGCGCCGATGGGAATCGTGCGAATAAGCGATAAAACGCGCGGCGGATGGTAACGCTGACGCCGGACGCGGCGGCGGCTGACGCTGAGAGTCCGGCGGGAACGCAATTCCGAAGAGCAACACATAAAATGGACGTCCTCGCGCGCGCTACGGCCACCATAATTTATAACATCCTCCGTCTCTCTTGTTATGACGGCGATATGGACCTCTGGTGTTGGCTATCATGAAGATTGCTCGACGCTCCTTGCGCCGTAGCGCACGCGAGTGGCGACGGTGCCGCGATACGGCTGTCTCGCTCCTGGACTGAGATTCGCCCGGCTCTTTGGGATGCTGGACTTGCAACTGCCGTAATCTCGGCCCATGTCGGACGATAACTTCTCCCCTCGGACCGATAAACGGGTACACCTCACTGATTTGACAGGTTCAACCCGCGCCGGCTGGAGTTGTGGTCGATTTCTGCACGCTTCGCGAGTTTTCGGCTAGTTTCGCTTGGAAATACTATAAGGGATTTGAAAAAGTAAATAATGTAATGAAAATATGAACATAAATAGTTATTTCTTATGTGAGTTTTGTTTGGAAATTGCCACTATGAGTCGAATTCTCAACTTTTTCAAAGCGTATACCGAGCCCGCAGAAGTTAAACGCAAAGAGTAAAGGTAGAACGGGCAGTAGATGCACGAACCTCGTTTTCCATCAAAGTTTATCTCATTTACTCTGTTGCAACAACCATCGTAAATTCTACCCCAAGTACGATTACTTCAGTTTGCTGATTTCCACGCCAAATTCAATACCAATCAGTTGATATCTGTGAAAATATCATCTTCGAAATAAACCAAAGAGTTCAATAATCGACGGAACCGAGTAGCGAGAATCCCACCCCACTCGAAAATCCTCAATCAACGTACAAGTACACACATAATTCCAACCACAATTCTCACAAATCCTTTTTTTACAACTCTCTCCACCAACTCCATCGACCAAATTCGCGACAACGGCCACAACGGCGACACGCCAAGTCAATATTTTCACATCTACCCCCGCGTTCGCACGCCTCACAGTGTTCCTCACACCAACACACACACACACCATCATCCTGCGACGTAATCCTCCAGAGATTTGCCGGTGGTCGTCGGGTTTACCATAAGGACTGTCGGGGTGGCGGACGGCCGGAGTAGTTACATTGCTAGTTAGCTCGGCGGCAAGCTGCGAGCCGCGCGCTAAGCCCACCGACTACACGCGCACGCTGATCTCTGCCAGCATCTCTAATCCACTTATTTGATACAACATTGATAACACCCGGGTGTGCGTAATCCACTTACAGCCTTCGTGACGAGTCTGCATGCGCCCTGGTAATGATTCATAAGTGTTGGTGGGTGGCATGCGCCCGCGGTGGGGGGGTGCCGGGGGGTACCGGGGCCCCGTCGACGCGGGGGCAGAGATTACGGGGTGCAGCGGCGTAGGCTGAGCGGTGTCGATGCGATACCGCGGCGTTGAAGATGACGGCGGGAGAGGAGCACGCGGGTAAATCAGGTGATCACATGTTCGCTGGTGGTTTGGTGGAGGTGCCGGGTTCCGCTTTAATACAAAAGCTTCCGTTTTGGCCTCTATTCGCGGTGAAAGTTCGGTGTTGTTGCGGAAAAATGGTAGCAGAAATCAGGGGCTCAGCTTTTGGTTGATCAGAGAAACCTAAGCAGATGATTTTGGTGAAGTTGTCGGATTCCGCTTAAATGCTTCCTCCGATATGCTGATTTAAAATTTAATAAATTGTGATAAAAAGGTGTTTCGACGTAAACGCTCTAGATTGAAGTTCGCCTGGATGTAATACGACAGACTCACCCCCTCCTAGACATTAAAATCTCTCTGAGCTATAACTGAAAAAACTTCGCATCTTCACGATCGCAAAACATGAGCGTAGAAGTTTTGATCGGCGATACTATGAATCAAAGATTGGGTGCCACACGAAGTGCTCGACGCTGGAAGCTTGCCATTTGTTAGCTTATAATTATATTATCCTTTCAGCCGCAATCTTCCTTCCCCCCCCCCCCGCCCCCCCCCCCCCCCCCCCCCCCCCCCCCACCCGCCCCGGTGATCTTCAACCCAGCTGGTAGCACTTTGCAATGATAGCCTCACACCCTCACAGTCAATACAGGATCCGACGCCGACGACGCGGCGGCGTCGGCGTCGGGCGTCGGGCGTCGGGCGTCGGTCCCGGCGTCGGCAGGACCGAACAGGCGCCGACGACCCCGTCGCGTATCTGCCCTTCGACAACAAGATGCGTGGACAAATACTGTAATGACACCCAGGTACCATTTCCTGGCGCCTCCTATCGCATCGACAAAACCCGTGTATTGTATTATCGAAATCGACGACCCTCTTCCCGTAATAAGCAGTCTCTTCAAGTGCTCCAACTCGCGCCATGTTTTTCGAACAGTGCACAGATACAATGTCAAGCATTGTTAAAAAAGAGGGCATGCAATATTTTGATAACTTCATAGACTTCCCCACAGTGATAATCATGGGGTTCGTTCGACTGACGCTCCATCTTTACACTGTAATCTCATTGAATGCGCTGGCCAAAAGGGAGCGTAGAGGGTGGGTGAGGTGGGGGTGAGCCAGTTCAGGTTTCACATGCACACATGTGTTGGCAAGAGACCGAGGGTGGGGGGTGGGGGTGGGGGTGGGGGAGCAGTACCCCTCGCCACTCATCAGGCTTATAATGATAATCATATTAGGATTCAATCGTGATAATGACATCCGGATTGGAAATGGCTCATTTATAGCCGTAAAGCTCTGCACGGGCGTGGGCTGCACGCTGCACGCTGCACGCTGCACGCTGCACGCTGCACGCTGCACGCTGCACGCTGCACGGTGCACGCTGCAAGAAACACGCGATCACCCAGCACCTCCTAGTCGGGCTGTTAAGCGAGCTCCACCGAGTTTTCGCAGACGGAAAATTAAGTGAGAAAATCTAAGCGACAAGAATTAAGAATTTTCTTTATAGAGAAGAGCGGCCGTCCTTTGCTTTCGATCGCGTGAAAAGCAGCGCGAAATCCTGTTTACTTGCGGGCCGCGCGCGAGCCGAGAAAAATACACAAAGATTTTCCGCCGGCGAATTGCAAAATCATCCAGCGGCTGTCTAATCCTTTTGATAAATACTCGCTACTTTACCACGATTTTCAATTTTAGCCCCCAACTCAAACAATTTACATCCCTTTGTAATCTTTCACGCGAATTTTACATTTATTTCAATTCTCTCGTCGAAAAAGCCACACGCTTTTATATCAATTGTTGCCGAGTTGGCTTTGTGGAGAGGTTTTGTTGTTAATAACGAGTGGAGATGATGGGGAGCGGGGTGTCGGGGTGTGCAACTCCCACAGGAGCACCCCCCCCCCCCCCAACCGCCCCTTCAACCCACCACCCACCCTCCGCCAATATTCACCCACAAAGACTAACGGGGTGGAAGGAGAGAAACCCAATCGCGTTAATTGGCGCAAGGATTTTTGCTGGCAACGGGTCATGAAGTTCAATTAGCTTACAAGCGATGGCGGGCGGGGGGGGGGGGGGGGGCAGCGGCGGACGGCGGTAGGGGGTGGGTGGGTGGGTGGGGGAGCGATCGAGGGGGATGCTGCGATCTGGCCAACTAAGCCTCGGCGCCCACCCGCTGCAGATCTGGAAGCTGCAATCAAACTCGGAGAGTGCAGATTGAAGAGACACATGGCAGCACGCGCCAATCCGTTTCCCCTGCCCGAGGAAAAGCCCCATGGCATCCGCTCGCTAGCCGCGACTGCAAACAATAAACGTTTCCGACGACGACGACGACGACTGCGTGTGCGTGTGCGTGTGCGTGTGCGTGTCTACGCACTTTACGCGCCCAGTAAACACCAGAGACGCTAAATCCACATCACTTGGCGTCAGCGCGGGCGGAAGGAGACAGCGCCAATTGCTGGTGACAAAATGAGCCGGGGCAAGCCGTGTAAATTTGTGCCGCTGGCCAGACGGCATTTTTGAACGCGATACACGCGGCGTGTCGGCCTAAGCGTGTTGCAGTGCGTCGGCTTCTTTGTGCCTGCGCTAAGTCTGTCCGGTGCGATCGGTGCGTCGGTCATGAACTACATGAACATCATCATGATCATTGTGCGGGACGAAGGTCTGCCGCCGGCGACTGCATTGCGGCACTATGCAAGCGGCAAAGTGCAACTGCACTCTCTTAGCAAACGAGCGGGAAATTTGGCGTCGGATTTTTACCTTTTTTCCCGTATACCTTTTCTATGTACGTACACCCGCTATATGTAGGGAAAAATCCGTATCGTGCGCTTACAAGCACATTATGCGCTTATAAATAATAATAACACGGGTTTAAGAGTGCACCATTGTCTTTTGGCTTGGTGCGCGGGGAATGGGCGAGGGGGTGTGGGTGTTCTGTTATCTAGAATGCACGGCTACAGCGCTGCAGTGATATACGGTGCAATCTTCGCTAATGGTTGAAAAGGAGACTCGGGTTTGCACAGTGCGGCAGAGCGCTGGAAAGTAACGCGAGCGAGCAAGGAAGCAAGGAAGCAAGGAAGCAAGGAAGCAAGGAAGCAAGGTTTTCGCGTTCTGTGTGTCTGGCAACTCTCAATAATCGTAAATTCTCTTAAAAACCCCACGCGCCACGGCGGCGTGCTCCCCCCGCCCACCCCACGCCCAACCCACGCCACGGCGTACACCGTGCCAACCCCGGCATACGAGTTGCCTTCCCAAATCTCCCATTACTGCCGAGTTTTGAGATCGTAAAGAAGGGAGATTTTCAAAACGTTTTGAATAATTAACAATTTTAGTATGGCCAGAGTCCCTTTAGGTGTAACATAACATTCAGAGCAGGTTTAGAGTCACTTTTGACCGTGTGTGTGCATGCACGCATAGAGCGAGGGGCCCCTGTGACTCGACGCGAATAAAATTTGTTGGATAAACGCAAATTCTTACGAGGGCGGCGTTAATTTGAACTCAATCTGTGCCAAAAGATTACGGTTAATAAGTATTGGATGAAAAGTAATGTCATTTTGACTTCATCGATTGACTGGGAAGATCATCGTCTCTGGTTGAAGTTGTTATTTAACGGATGTCGCCATGGAAACTGTATGTATGTAAAGCGTGGCGGCGGCGGCGGCGGCGGCGGCGGCGGCGGCGGCGGCGGCGTCTGTTTTTGCGTGTGTGTATATAAGAAGAGTGCATAAGGCAGTGCCAGCGAGTGAACATCTCTGGAAGTCATTAAGGGTAGTAAGAAATCTTCTCGAGAGTTTCTTGCAACCCGAACGCTGTCCAATATCTTGGTTTGAACGGATTCCTTGGGACGACAGTTCATGCCATCTGAAGGAATTCCCACGTTCCTCGGATACTGCTTCAGCGCAATATCCTGGCCCCTGGATCTTTATCACGGGCTGTCCGGACGGCAAACAGCGCTGGCTGCTCCCAACGTGTTGTTTTCGCGCGAAATTACTCATATTAAAACATTTTAGTGTGCTGTTATGTCCATGCAGGCCGAAATAGAATGAAATAATTTGACTTCAAAATGAGGCGTTAGAAGACTTGGGAAATGTCAGAATGAAAGTATATAGGTACTATAAAGAAAGAAATTTAGATTAAAGTGTATAAAGTTAGTGCTGACCATATAAGTGGAGAATGAATGATCCGTGGACGAACTTAGTTCACTGGGCGTTTAAACTTCGAGTGTAGAATGTCTTCATCATGCAACTCTGGAAATGTCTCGCAGAAATCACATGCTATACGATTTGCCGCAGAGATCAATTTGCTTTTAGATTTTCATGGCGGTGTAAAAATAAGATGGTCGCTATTTTATGAAAGGTATTATTCTGGGGCGCTTCTTTTTACGCCGTTCTTGATGGTTTTCGAGATGCCAGGATTTCTGCACAAATACCTCCGTCTTTAAAACGTAGAGTGCATATACACCCTTCCAGGATTTCCCAAGTTACTTCCACGCCTAGATTTTATAGCTAATGAATAACGAACTCTGCCTAGAATATTCGATCTGAATTAGAAAAACGCCCACACATTTACTACAACGAAACCCGTATCCCGCTTTCCCAGGGGCCAGTCTAAACCTATTCGACGTATAGGCGAGATTTAAGTGAAGTTTCGTTCCATTCATCTTTCAAGCTTGGTTGAAGCGGATGGCAGGATGCACAGCTTCGCAAGTCCATGAAGCACAGGGAATGATGGGTTTCTCTCACTCGGCTAGCAAAAGCCTCTCGCCTGCCCCCGCCACCCCCGTCTCCACGCCCCCGCCACCCCCAGCTGCGAAGCCCACGGCCGGGGCGCAATCCGAACACAGCGAGAACCTACCACGAGCCTGTGATTTCCAAGTGCCGACTGACGGTGGACGGACACACTACTATCGCGTTCGTAAATATGTGTCGGCTCGTGGAGAGGGTTTGCTAGAACGCTTAGGACGAACCACGTAATGGCGGAATCGCTTCGGTGTTCAAGGTTGCGAATGTAGATGTTATACTTGGTGGACATCTTGTTTGGAGGCCGATTCGACCAACCAATCACAGACGAGGTTTCGAATTTTTGCGAAAACCGCTCGTTTTCCACATGTGAAAACTTGTTTAGCTCGCGTCCTTTTCATAGTCAGTTCAGCGGGAGAGAAACTCAATAAAGTGGTCCTGATTTAAATGATAATATTAGCGTATAGATCAATGATTTTATATTCTTTGATTTCCATGTTCGATTTAATGGGCGGCGTGTTTGGTTAGCACGTCTGGCCGCCACTTGGCCCGGCCACTCGACGGTATCGGGGATGGACGACAGACCGGCACTACGGCAGACCGGCACTACGGCAGAAGGACAGAACGGCAGAACCCAGGGCAGCCAACCAACCACACTTCACCGTCGCACGAACCAGAAAGAAAAATATTTTGCCACGAGGGCAATCTAAATTTCCTAGCTAACAAATTGACTGTGAGTTTTAGGGGAGTGAGGACGGCAAGGGATGGGAGGACTTTGGGGTCGAATGAGAGAGATGGAGAGAGCGCGAGAGAGAGAGCTAGCGGCGTGGTACACGCTCTCTGAGAGTGTGGCTGCACGGAAGCCGGGATACAGTCAAGTGTTTGGATAAAACGGATTGCGATTGGTTCAAACTACTTCCATTTTCACGACGGTTACCGGGTGTGTCTACACACAGTATAGGTAAAGAAGACCGTTGGGATTAAATTGGGCCCTTGCACGAATATTGCACCTTTCTTCTCGAGTTCCCGACCGATCCGAAACGCACGGCGTCGTCGTCGTTGTCTTCTGTCGATTCGAGAAGTAGACTTTGTGAATTGTTCAAGAATTGCTTTGTCTATACGTCTTTTTGATTGGAAGATAATGCCGTGTTCCATGGCGGTTTCGAGTTAAACGTTACACTTCAGTTTAGCTACCATCAATTTCATTTAAAAAACAAAGTGTTGCTCGCGTGGAATGGAGTAGATTTAACTTCTGAACAACTTTTCAACCAAAATTACTTTCATAACTGCACTTATCTTCCTCTCTTTCCGCGCTATTGTGTGTCCCACACTTTTTGCCTTTCTTTTATTTCACGCCGCCAGTAAAAACAGTGCTTCTAACTTTGTAAGCATGTCCTAAATTGACCCAAAATAATCTTACACTCTCGCTATCATCAGAACCGCCACTGCATAATTTTCCTCTTTCAAGTGAAATCAGTTTCCGCAGATTTATCCTCGCAACTCGCGCAAGCAGATTTCTTTCCGGCAAATAAACAGAGAATTTTGAAACACGAGTGTCTTGAAACCGAAGTCCGTGGAGACGTGAATCAGGAACACAGCCTCAACAACATTCTTTCCGATACTCGTTGATTCTCTGTCAGCGACTATCGCCCGGGGCCGGTCAGGGAGTAAGCGCGGGTAAGGTGTTCGAATCGGGAGCGTCGGTAGAGACTGGCAGAGGCAGGGAGATGCTGGGAGATGCTGGAAGGGAATTGCGACGAGGGTGTGATTGTAGAGTTGAGCTTGCAGGAAATCTTGTAACTGATTCGTCTGTCCGCTTGACCGCGGCGGCTCGCTGGACGCTGATTGCCAGCCAGCCGATATCGACGTCGATGATATTCGATATCCGATATCAGTCTATTGGCCGGCTGGTCGGTGCCCGTTGGCGCCGGCACTTGCACAACTCTCTCGCTGCTAACTAAACCAACTCAACCTGTGCAACATTTGCAAGCTACGTGTAACCTTCTCAAACTATTTAGCCTGCTGACTTTCTCAAATAACTCAACTTGATCCACCTACTCAACTTACTCAACCTACTCAACCTACTCAACCTACTCAACCTACTCAACCTATACTCGATCAACTCCCCCTTATATATACTCAACCGACTAATGAACGCATTTCGTTTTCTTTTCTAAATGCATTGTAGCTCAAAAGTTCGATTAAAATACATTTGCTCACTTTATATCAAGTGAAAACATTATTGGGAAATGAAATTATAATTGGATGAAAGAGGCGCTGCATGATTCTCATTGGATTTACCATTGCTTGTCCTTTTCATTAATTAAAGAATCACTCCTCCAAGCCAACAAAGTGAACACTGTCCGTTCGCGCACCTTATCGCGCACCGCTTGTTGCTTATATTTCGCGTGCATACATCGGAACTCACACAAAAGGAATAAATTTACTTCTTATATCTGTGCAATGAAGCAAGATGAAATATAAATTCGTCCTGGCAATATTTTCATTTGCTCGAGTCCATACCTAACAGCAATGGCGTAGGTATATCAGAGAGAATGTGTTAGCGGTAGGTATTTTAGTTCCCTTGGCTGTAGGCAAGCCTTGCATTAGCTGACCATAATATAAGTACACTTAATTAATCAGCTGTTCTCGTTTTACGAGCTAGGCCCAGGCGGTTTGGCAACTCGAGTCAGCCACGTGGGTTGGCCATAAGGGAGCAAACGCTCGGATTATCGAATTAATATTGAGTGCCGGGACCCGGGTGTGAAAACATTGCTACAAGATATGCGATTCCCTTGCCTTTCCATCCGGCAGCATTCATCCAAAGGCCGAACAACGAAAGAAAATTAGAAGCGTAGCGGTAGACCTTCATTAACTTCCTTGTTTATAGGCTTAACGAACAGCGGTGATCCTGGTATATCTGAGTATTTTCCGAGCATATTCACGATGTGCGAAACCAAGGAACGCTATGCAGCAGCAGCAGCAGCAGCAGCAGCAGCAGGCATTAAACTACTGGTCTTGAAGTGTGGACAGTGTGGCTCGGGAGGGGGTTGTATGATTGTAGGCAGGGGAAAGCCACGGAAATAGGTAAAAGTCGAGTGCTTGGAGAGGAAACATTGCCGTCTAATTGGAGCCGCATGTTTCTTGTAGTCCAGCCTGTTTTAATAGGCCTCGGCTAATCTCAAACCATTATCGTCGCTTGTTTGCGAAGCTGTCCGGGAAGTTAATTGGCGGTAAGGGAAAGATTATCATTTTTAATCATTTCTCGGCGAAATTCGGTAGCGGTACATGGAGTCGGTGCAAAAAGCGGCGCCGTTTTCCGCAAAGCGAATGGACAACCCTACACATACCTATATATATATAGCGAGTGATGGATATCTTTTGAAAATCCTAAATCCTCAGTCGAAACTTTAAACAGTGATTCATCTTCGGCGGCCGGGGCAAAAAGAGTTTTCCAACCCCGGCGGCGGGAAAATTTCGACGGCTGTAAACCAAAACTTGGCAACTTCCCGCGCATTTTTCACGTCTCGCGTCGCTACGCATCGTCCGTATTGAGTTATTGACAGTTGCCCGATCGCATCCTCTGATCTCATTCCGCCAAGAATTTACGTGCCGCCAAAACGCGTTATTTTATACCCCATTTACCGACTATCGAGCTAAGGTCCTCTAATAAAGCTATCCGCCAACGTCGACAACTGTTCCATCCACTTGAATAAGTATTATTCCAGCATAATGTTCATCGTGAATACTGATGTAAAGTTATCCCCGACTCTTCATTGTGTTCCCGGTTCATTTCGTAGAAATCGGCGATCTCTACGCTGTGCACGTCTCGCGCTGCTTATTGCCAGCGCCCGAGTCCGTTCGCCCATGAAACTAGCACTGATCTGAAACGTCTTGTAATCGGCTTGTCTGCCGCCAGTTTAATTCACCATCGGTAATCGGCAGAAGGGTGTTGTTTGCAAACTGCCAGCTCCGTGCGCCGAGCTGTGAATCGCTTTCCGAAAACACCGTCGCCGAATTCTTTCCTCTTGGCTTTTCTTGGTGCAGCGCTGGCAAACGCCAGTGCGCCCCGTGGTACTTGCTCAAGATCAATAGAGTCATATCCTGCTGATGAATGGTCGTGTGGTCTACGGCAGTGCACAGCTCAAAAAACTGAGATTACTTCGTGGAGGTCAATAAAACACTTTCCTAAAGGTTGTTCCTGATGATCTGGTAAATCAGCTTGCTCATGATCAATATAGGGTCACATCCTGCTGATGTCACATCCTGACGTTTCACGGAAGTGCAAAGCTTAGAACGGCGATGACTCGGTGGAGGTGCCGGGTTCGGAGGCTGGACCACGTTCGTAGCTGCCGATGATTTCTCGGTTCACCAAATTATTGAGCACGGCCGTGACTTGGGCAAGACGCATTGACCAATCAACAACTTGCTTTCGTATAAGGTTTAATATTTGATGGGAAACCGATTCGAGTAAAGCAGTTGAGAGAGGCAGCGATTTATCTGGGAGCGGCGCCATTTTATCGTCGTGAGTATAACGTCAGAGGGCCGAGTCAATGCCTCCCACTAGCAGGCTGAATAATTGTAGCTGTCTTCCCGCCGCTTCGCCGCTTTGCCGCTTTGCCGCTTTGCCGCTTTGCCGCTTTGCCGCTTTGCCGCTTACTCTCGGGGAAAAGTATCTGATAGGGCAAAAGATTTCCCTTTTATCTTTGAGAGTTGGATTCACTCGTGATTCGAATTACTAACAAGTTATTCGCCCACTCTTTGGCACTCTCTAAACACAAGGCAGCAGCGAGCAGCGAGCAGCGAGTGGCGGACGGGGGGGGGGGGGGGGGGGGTGGTGGGGGGCAAGGGGGGGGGGGGGCGCACAGAAAGTAATTAGACAATAAAAATCCGTTAGCGCCCGTTGCGCTCCGACAACAAACAAATGACACCAACAATCTAAACGTTAATTAGCTTTCCTAACGAAAGAAGTGAAATGAAACTTAAGAAAAAACGCTATCTGGAAAACGTGATCTTTTAAAAAAAGAAATAGAAAGGGTAAAGAAACGGTGGGGCAAGCGTTCTTTTTAGATTAATGAAAATGAAAAAGTAGAAAAAAATAAGTACTTCCACGAGAGAAGCAATTTAGAGCCGTTGGAAGGTAGCTATGATAATTGATTTAGACAGGCAGGAAAAAAAACGTTACTTTTCTTGACACGAAATAAAAGCGCTAATTTTTTCTTTTTTAATTGAAAATTTAAGAGTTTCACTTAGAAAATTGCTTGAACGCGCACAATTCTCGGTAATAATCGCACAAATACCAAACGTGTTCCACAACATTCCCAGGATCGAGAACAAAGCCCGGATTTCCCCCGCGGAGAAAATCGCACTTGCGCGACATTACCTTGCTCGTGCAGGCCTTACTCTTAACACAACGACTGCATCGCCATCGTCAATAAGTAACAGCTCCTCATCATTCTCCGCTAGAACTTAAGACCCCCTCCACTCCCACAGATATCAAGATTTTTTCCTCCCAGCCAGCCTGCACACAGCAAGGTATCCCAATATGGAAATAATGCATCGCTAGCAAGCCCGACCACTTTACGGTGGTCTCGTTGGTCTGAGCTCATTACACATTTATCTCTCGGGTACATATTCTGCTCCGAGGGGCATGCGGCGCCCCCGCCCCCGGCCCCCCGCCCCGGCGCTCCACCCCCCGGGGCCCAGGGAATGTTGGCATGACGGCCAGACTGTCCTGTGACACGCCAGCAGTGCTTATCCACAAAGCAAGCTCGCTGCAAGCACACAGATTACCGAGTGATAGTCGACAACACAGGTCGGCAAATAGCTTGCATAAGGAAGCACGTCGTGCGCTCGTATCGTCTGCCCGCGCGTCACGCACCGATATTCGCCGTCGCCAGGGGGGTTGGGGGTGGGTGGGGTTCGGAAAGAGGATGGAATTGTTTCTGGGACGGAACACAATAACAACTGTTTAAGTGTTGCTATAGGAAAAGCGATTTTGAAACTTTTCTTATTATACGGGCTTTGGATAGAGATAGTGTGCATGTGTTTTTGATCATCAAAAGCGGGGTTCAATTCCGTTCGTTTCAGCGCCCGATGTCCGTCATGGAATAGTTTCGTGATTCGGTATTCGGTATTTTTTCCCATTGAGCTCGTGTAATTTCGTGCGGTATCATAGATTGAGCCGATTGCCTTTGACATTCAAATCAACGCTAATATCGATTTGCATAAATCACTAGTTAGGCCACAATCACATTGTCGACGGCGTGAAATGGCATGACAGAGCAATTGCACCGCTCGGCCTGCCAAACACAATGGCGTGCATTTTATTATTGATCGTCGCGCACTGCGATTATCATTCTTTCAAGTTTCGACATGCCAATAATGCACATTTGCAGGCAAAAAGCGCCGGCAATTGTGTTAGGAAGCATGAAAATACTGAATTTTGGTAGGCTGACGCTTGATGCAATCTAACTTCCGATCAACATTGATTGCAACGAAACAATCGTGTGATGAAGACCATGTCTAACAATCTCTTAATGGGTCTCAATCTTAATTAAGAGCTAATTGAGTAAATGGAACTCTACAAATTGACACCACATAATTTTGATCTCGAAAAGCCATTCGTATATTTCGGTTCGAATGCCCTCTGACAAGATCTCAATTGAGATCAGTGCAATTGGACAAGACTTCATGGTTGACTGACATCAATGACCGCCGAGAGATTTAAGAACTAAGGTATTTCCGAGTTCATCAATAATAAAATATCCCTAAGTTGTAATACAGACGCGTCCTGTGGGACCTCGGATAAGAGTGTGTGGCTGGTAAATAGCGAGATCTCGTGATCAGAGACAATGCCGCGCTGCCTGCCTGTGGTTCCCGAAACTGCAGCTTCCCTAAGGATTATTCCCCAAGGGTTGTGAGCGAGATGTGCTTTTGGGAGCAGTAATATAGCAGCGAAACGAGCTTGCCTGTGCATCGCCCGGTTGCACGGGTAACAAACTGTGTCCACAGATATACGGTCGGGGCGTACACGATTTAAAAATTCTATCTCTATAGGTGTGCTCGGAAAATTGCCTTGCCACGAATGAAGTAAAACTTGTTGGGTTTTATTTTCAGGCAAATCTTGTTCTATGCGGCTGGGTTTTTATCGTCAAGATAATTTAATCAACTTGGCAAAATAATCACGGACGAAGATAGGTATCACGCAAACAGTAAAATTACTCATGTTTTTCCTGTGCGATTAATTGACCTATTTCATGATGTGACTGATAAAGCTTTTGTCCTATCTGCAGCCAGATCTAGCGGCTCTATACGCGGTAAATAGAGGTTTTCCGCCTTTTATCCAATGCCATGGGCGTTTGCGCACTGACGGTGATTCACTCGGACATTTTCCAGCTCGGTTTTCCGCCGCTACGCTGACAATGCAGTGGCTGCGTCTCCTGGATATCGCTTATGACTGGCTCTGACAAATCCCTGCCTTGCAGGTGCACCGCTTTATGAGATATTACGAAGATTTCAAACATGGCTGCTTCCCACACGTCTAGCTCTTCGGTGACAATGATGGATGAAATGCTTCGTTTTCCTCATGGGCTTAGTAACTTCTTTTACGGGGAAACCGATGAAAAGACCACGGCTCGTACCCGGACTTCCTCAAACCCAGCGATGTAATCTCATACTCGGCACCTCCACCACAAACTTCACTATTATAAGCTTAAATGTTTGAAATTGCTTAAACTTTTAGCGACGGTTACTACCGGTAAGCAAGCCAGCCAAATTGTATTTAGGAACTCTAACCCGACATATTCAAGCTGAATGTGTCTCAACTAAATATCGGGGTCTATTATTTTCCACTCTCACCATCTCGCCATCTCGCCACCCCCCTCTCTCTCACACTCGCTCCATCTCTCTCAGCCAGGCTTCGAAGCACGCTGCAAACGAATGTTCTGTGGAATGCACCAAGATTCCCTTCTGTATTTAATATCTCTGCAGAAATTCCACAACCCCCCGTTACACCCCCACCTCTACGCCGACGCCGACGCCGACGCCCCACAACCCCTCGGCGTCTTCGTTACGCGATCAGATTCGCTTCTCGAGCCCGCGTGCAGTAATTAGTGAATAATTCACCAGGGAAGACAATTAATAAAGCGGGCATGTCTTGAGAGTTGAGAGGGGTTGGAGCGTCGAAGCGGCGCGGTGCTCGCTGCTACTGCCGCCGCCGCCGCCGCCGCCGCCGCCGCCGCCGCCGCCGCCGCCGCTGCCTCGGCTTTTGTAGCAGGTATTTTGTCGTCCTTTGGGGAAGCGATCTGTGCGAGGTGATTAATCAGTGTCGGTGTTTTGGTCCTTGGCCCGCGGGCTGCACGGGGCTGCACGGGGCTGCACGGGGGTGCGACCGGCGCGCCTGTCATGTGACTTGGACAGCTGGGAGAAGGTGATTGGATTCGCCAAAACGTACCCTCCATTCCATGACAACACAAGCGCATTGAAACAAATGTTTTGCTGTTGCACGGGGTGGCGGTTTTTTGTTGTTGTTTGTACCGCTGGCAAATGAAGCATGAAGTGAGCGCGTGAATGTTCTGGTATTTCGCCTGAAAGTGTGCTGCAAGGGTAACGCCGTTTTGCTGGAAAACTCTAGTTTGGTTTTGATGTTGAGGTATTTCTATGGGAAAAATGCAGGGGAAATGCAAAGTATAACCTGATATTACCAATTCAACGCGCCATGCTTTGAGTTTAAGATGATTGAAGATCATACGTCACGTCCAATTTTCCTATAGCTGTGGTCTTGCTTGCGATCCTGACTCCTAAAATACTATAATAAACCGCTGCTTATTGTTCTTTCAAGAAAATCGGACTCTGCATGATGCGAGTGAACGGACACACGGGTCAGAAAATTGCAAAACCTCCGTCGATTTTCTTTGATTGTTAAGATAAAAAAACCTTCCAGTTTAAACTTTTTGATTATTGCTGTTTTAATGTCCCACTGAACGCTTCGCACGCTCCCAGCCGTCCACTTCGCACCTACTGTGTTAAACGGACCTTGCATTCTTCCCATTCCAAGCCCGTCAACTTTATATTTAATCTTCAGCGAAGACAACCATCCGAGTCATGTCCACGCTTGTCGGACAGATATGCGCGGCGAGACCAAACCAACGAAGCATCTATTTTATACAGATTTCTTCTCGCAAAAAGGAGTACGATTATTTCTTTGGGATTGCCACCGTCCAGGATCCAGAAGTTGCATAAAAACTCCAGTGACATTTCCCAGACGGCCTACGAAAGTGTCGAATTCAATCGTAATAGTTTTGAAGTCTAATGTAAGATTTTTTAATCGTAATTCTCATTCTGTGCAAAATAGCGGCTGACACAGAGTTCTGATTTTACAAGGTCATGTTGCAGAAAAAATAAATGTTCACACTTGAGCAAAAAATTGATTTTTTCGCAGTGGAAATGGAAGAAACCTTTCAATACAGCGAGGAACATTTCTCATACTGCCAACAACCAAGTCTAGCAAATTTTACGATTTCCAATCTTGACACGAAGAGTGTAGATGCACACACAGCAGGAAGTTCGCAATAGCTACTGAATGCAAATGCAGTTTGAAGTTCTGGGCAGCCGCCCAAGCATTACTGACACCCAATGCAATGGCGTGATTGTGCTGCAGTTCTCAGAGCTAGTCGACTCACCCGTGTGGATGTAGGTGTGCTTCTTCATGTCGGACTTCTGGTGGAAGCGTTTGCCGCAGAACTGGCAGGGGTAGGGCCGCGTGTCGGAGTGTATCAGCAGATGCGTGGACAGCGTGGACGAGCGCTTGAACGACTTGCCGCACTGCTTGCACTCGAACACCTTCTCCACGTTGTGCACGGCTCTGCAACGTCAAGGCCAACAGGGCGCTCTGCTCAGCGGGGGTGGATGTGGATGTCAGTGAAGAACCACTCAAAATGACTGATTGTTTTCAAAAAATTGCCTTTCAAACCGGGTTTTGGATCGCAAGTCACTTCATTGTTGCATTAAGATTTTTCTCAAAGCATTGCTCTCTGCGCCAAGTCTAATTGCTCGCTAATCCTAGTTTAAAAAACAGTTTGTATAAACTAATATTAATACTATGAGAATAAAAGCTTAAATGTTAATATTTCAATTTGTATCATGATCTTTGATGACTTAAATCGAGAGCATTTCTATTATCCATATTGCGTTAGATGACAGTGGTTTTGGCGAGTTGAGTTTAATAACAATTGAAGAGTGTGGTACGTGAAATCGTAGCGCATTTTATCGTTGCTGGCTGGTTGGTGTCTGTCATGTGTGATCGCGTCACACGGCAAGGGTGAGAGTAGATTTAAGTTTGAAACGACATGGACTTGTTATTTGTACGATTTCAGCTTCCTATGACAATCGGCTTCTCACTTGCTAAATTGCGACTTCAATATTGATACGTTCTCCCAACGCGTCGCGTGGACGCGCGACTCAAACGTTCGCTCAATTCACAAAACCGAACAAAGTTTAATAAAACATGATTGCTAGGACTGATATCGCGTCGAGGGCACGACCAAACCGGAGACCCGTGAAGTGTCGGCTCTATTTTTTTTGTTTTTTTGTATTTTGGCAAGTGTTTTGACTGTCCCATCAAGTCAGCGTGTCGTCCCCATGGCAATTCTTTGGACACTTTCCGTTCGCTGGCCACGATCTGCAACTTTCCGACTTCATTCTCAAGCAATGTGTGAGTGTTATTTTACCGCACGTACGTATCACATGCAGAGATGTCCATGTGTTTCCCTCCGTCTCCTCCTACCTCCTGCCTCCTCTTCCTCCGCTTCCTCCTTCGCAACTCCCTACCTATACACGGCTGCTGCAGCATTTGTTCTCCACCAGTTTCATCAACTATGCATGAATATGTGTTGTGTTGTGATCCCTTGTCTCTGGTCGTTACGGCCGCGCCGCGCGCTGCCCGCTCTCGTTATCTCCCCACTTGCGAGCCGGCGGCGAATCTCCTGCTGCACCAACTGAAGTCCACTTACACAGGTGATCTCAGATGTATTTTTATCTGTCAGTTTGGATGCCGGATTCCAACAACTCAAACTAGAGTCGGGAAAAACTTGAGTTTTTCTAGCGCCGTGAGTAGCGGTGTGATACAAGTTCCAGCAAGCGGTTGGCATTTTGCTTTATGAGTGATCTCCTCGGAGTTCTGACTCAAATCATCGCTGCACCAGGGGAAACTTAGCATTTAGATGAAGTGATATTCGGCAAGCTCGCGCATTCGCCGACTGCGGTGAATGTATTCAGACAGGCCATTACATCGCGGCGTGACATAACCGAGAATAATGTCACAGAGCAAACTGATTAAGTATGAACCCTTTCTTCACCCTGCACAGAGCCCCAGCCAACCAGTTGCGAATATCGATCAAAATGTCTTACCTATGCTGAGTGAGACTGATCTCGTGTCCAAAAGTCTTGTTGCAAAGTTCGCACGCGTACGGCCGCTTGCCGTTGTGACTCCTCCGCGCGTGTACTTCCAGCCCGTGCGGCGTCGAAAACATCTTCTCGCATTTGATACACGAGTACACGTCCCCGATCGGCACGACGCCCGCCCCGCCCCCGCCGCCCCCGCCGCCGCCGCCGCCCCTCATCAGCAGATGGTGGTGGTGGTGCGCGTCCATCGCGTGGTGGTGTCCGACGCCGGCCATCAGGTTGTGTCGCAGCCGGAACAGCTCCTCCGCCGTCGCGTGCGACTCGCCGTAGCCGAGACCGTTTCCGGTCCCCGCCGAAGAGTTGGCCATCGCGGCCGCGGCCGCTGCCTGCACCGCGCCGAGGCTGAAGTACAACGAGCCGACCGCCTGGTTCGATAACATGTCCCTACCGGCGACGTCGCCGTTCTTAACACTCGGCATGGCCGACAAGGCCGACACGCCCGGGTACATGCCCGGAGGGAAGAAGTTCGGGTGCATCAGGTGCCGGGGCAGGAAGGCGGGCGACGCGTAGTCGAGGTTGTGGTGGTGCGACTTGATGCCGTCGCGCATCAGCAGATCGGCGAACGGCAGGCCGGGGTAGAGGAAGGAGCGCGTCACGGAGATTGTTTCTGAGTACGGGGGGTTCACTCGGTTTTCCGAGCGTTGGCTGCGAGGGAGGTCGGGCCTCAGCAGGGCGCTAACACTGAACGTCTCTGACCGCTTGGTCGGGATGGCCTTGATGATGGTGACGGGCGACGGGGAGCGTCGGTGGCGCTCGGGGGTGCGCGGCGGACTGTCCACCTCGAGCTCGGGGGACGTGGAGCTGGAGCGGGTCGCCGACCAGCAACGACGGGCAGTGTCGTCGCCGCTGTCGCAGCTGCCCATCTTCTCGGTGGTCGTCGCGATGTCCGGTCGCGACGAGCTCTTGCCGTGCGTCGGCGAGTACGCGGTGGTGTTGTTGTCGCCCACGCTGCTCGTGTTGTGGTTGTGGTTGTTGTTGTGGTTGTGGTTGTTGTTGCTGCTGATGGTGTTGTTGTTGTTCGGGCAATCTGAATCTGAATCTTCGGTCTTGTCAACCAACCGGTTGATTCCGAATTTGATAGATTCTGAAAAATAAACACACAAAAATGTCAGCGTATAGAACAAACACTTGACGGGGAGGTAAATTTAATCGAGCTAATAAATTGCTTGTATTTTGATGGTGTTTGTAGTATCCAACAAATATGAATCCATCTAGTCTAGTTGTCGCATCACTTGAAACGACGACTCTTTATTTGCAAATTAATAACGCTACCGCGTTTTAATGCGATGTCCTGTAAATATGATAACTGTTACCGTGAGTGGTTTTTTAAAATATCACGCGAGTCGGCACGCAAGAGTACGTCATGGCGTGCTGCGGCCGGGACAGAAGCAAAACACTCGAGGGGACAGCTACCCCCGACGCCGACGCCGCCGCCGCCACCGCCGTTGTTTGTTTGTTTGAGCGTTTGTTTGTTCGGAAGGGTTATAAAATATCTGGCCAGGTCGCCACTCGGCCGCTTTATGTCATTGCGTTGTTTCCATGCATTTATTATTCTTATCCCAAGCAAATACTGCTTGTTTCTGATTACGATTTGTTTCCTTGTATTCTGGTATTTTCATGAAAACTGTCGCTGCCTTCGATTGCATGATTTCCACGGCACCTCCAGCAAAGTCTCGAAGCTCGACTACCACTGCCGGGAGGGCTCGCTGTACGCGATGGCACAACGTTCATTACATCGAGCGAAATCACTCCGTGTTGAGCAAATCAACATAACAGCACAGCGTTCCGAATTTGTGAATAGCACTGCTAAACAAGTGGAATGAAATCGGGACAGCGTTGCTCGCAACTACACGGTCAATCAAACGGGCATGTTCGCTAATACACCCAATTGTTATTATCACTATCAAAAGGTTCACACTATGAACAATGATTACAAAAGGGTAAATGATTATAAGCAAACTGCAGGGGTAGATTACCCTCGCAGGCACCCTTTAAACTGCACGCGTTCGGCCCCTCAAATCATGCCACCCCCCTCCCCCTCCCGCCCGCTCCGGCCCCTCCCAAACCCCCTATTTTGGCTTCTGCATCATTGCTCCACGAGCATGAATTATTCAGAATCATAGAAAAGAGTGACATCTGCTCGACCACTTGGGAATTGCACGGTAATATCGGGCTCGAATACATTTTGCATTACTATGTTTCTTGACCCTTCAAGCCTGTTATACTTCTCGGCTGTATGCCATGGTGCGTAGAGTCACGCGGCAACACGTAGGAGGATATGGAAAATAGACAGTTAGGGGTGATTTTGAGAGTCCATCCGCCGTGCTGGCTGCCAGAAGAACATCGACCCCGTGTTCAGATATTTTGTGTCCGTCGCGTAGGCAGATAATCATTTGCATACAAACTTGCAGCACTGCGATGGTACCTTACATGCCGGTGTTTGTGTGCGAACAACCTGCTTCACGGAGAACCAAGAAACTCGACGACTCAGTTCAGGGTGTTAGCGCCGTTGGAAGAAAAAGCCTTGAAAACGTAGACGCGATATTGGTATTTGGTTATAAAAAGAAAGAAAGAGAATTGAATGTGAGATTTATGCGATTGCTGGTCTGGGGATGCAGTCGCTGCTTTGCGAACACGCTGCTTTTAAAAAGCACAAATTAAAAAAAAAACACTTCATAAATCATAATACTCTAATTAAATTCAGAGGGTGCTAAACAGTCGCACTGAAGCCTGCAGGAAGTATAATGAAAAACGTGATTCAACCGAAAACCGAAGTGGTTCCGCTGGCCCCGGGAACTATTTCACCATTTTAATTCGCGCGTCGAGGTACGAAAGAAGTGCGCGGTCGCTCGCTCGCTGCATCTCGGGGGTAGTTAGCCCTGTGTTCGGACGGTGTCCGAGCCCGCGCCGCCGGCGCGGATAGCCCGACGGCTACCGCCTAATTGCCGGCGAGAGATTTAAATTAATCAACATCAGTTCTATTGCAACAGTTACACAGTTGTTCAATGGACGAGTCGGGGCGCGATATCACCCCCACATGGTAGAATTTACGCCAAGTGAGAGGGCATCGAGCTGTGGGGGGCATGGGGTGGGGGAGGGGGGGGGATATTAGCGAGGCGTTGCCGATCGTTTAGAGGGTAAAACTGCATGGCATTATCGACGTCATGAGTTGAGGGGATCGTTCCGGTGAATACTATACATTGCTTCATGTCCCAGCAGCGAGAAGATTGATTTGTGTGCATGTGTGTGTATGTGTGTATGTGTGTATGTGTGATGCTTTGCTCCGATATTTTATCGCTCCTCGCCGCGTTCGATTAAGCCCCTTCAAAACTGCACCAATAAAACTGTTCCTTAGATGAACTATATATAGGTGTGTGGAATGGGAAAAGCAAAGTGCACCCTTCGCAGTTAAGAGAATTGAATCTATCTTATTATGTTATCAATGCTCTCGACATCAGTTCTCTTTGGAAACATGATGCGACTGCTTTGATACAAGAGTATTTGTATCGACTAACGGAAAATTGTCGTCCAACAGAAAGGAATATCGCGTGGAAAATGGTTTTCACTTTATGCAAAAGTGTCGTAGTTGAGTGCGATTTGCGAATCTTGGGCCGGACTCGGCAAGTGCGACGTGCATTCAATTGTCCAATGAGCCATGTCCTTCCCACGCGGTATCAATCTGCCAGGGTAATTGCATTATCGTGGGTTACACTTATTAAGGATTTCGCAATCTGCCGTAATAAGCATCCAGCGATGCATTTATCGCGTTAACGTCGCAGGTGCAGTTTTCTACGAGGCGCGTGCATGTCCGGGACTAACCGCAGTTGGTAAATAAATGCAACCAGCGTTTGTGTCAGGCCATTTTACGCGTGTCACGCCATGGCGATGCCGACAGAGCGTTAGTTGCGAATGCATGTCATTGCCGTGTTTCAATTAATGGAGCTGCAGATTGAAACAATTTGCATTCGGTTTTATGACGTCAGATGAAAGGGGGTTGTTTTCCCCGCGCATGACCAGGGTGCTAATTCGAGCGTCGAGGATCTGCTTGGGTTTCTCTTAACTACCCTACGCCATTACGAGCTCTTCTCGAGAAAAACACTTTACGATTCAAATCCGCGCACGAGACTAAATCTAAAATCCTTACAATCAAAATTATTCAAGCGCAAACAGTATTACTATTTGATTACGTTTTTGTTTCGAAGACTATGAAAAGTTTTACTACTCAGATATCATTTGGAAATAAACTTACTGTAATCTTGTGTTAAAATATAATATTTGTGCGTTATTTCTCCAGATATCAAACACCAGAAAATGGATTCGTTTCAATCAAGTTTATGTCCCCGCTGTTTGAACAACCAGCCGTATTCATCTATCAATTGGCTATTCTTGGTTCATCATTAACCTCGTCGAGCATTACGGTCATATAAGCCGATAAAATGAAGTCTCACAAACAGTGATATTGATGTCACAAACCGTGCCTTATATTTGACTATGGCTTTGCCTAACTTATTTATAAGACCTGCTCCCTGAGGGTAATAAAGCCTCTGAAATGCGATGTGTTTCTATTTGTTTACTTTCGAATTACGCGAGGCCACACAGGCTACGGAGTGTTCAACCCCGCACGGAGCACAGGGGGTTGACAATATATCGTGTTAGCACACAAGACCAGTCTATTTGCACACCCCGCAATGCTGGCCGATAGGCCTATGAACGCGGGCTGCAGGCGCACACCGCACGGCTCCCCGCTCAGTAGGCCTACTGAATATTAATAACTGCTAGAAAACGATTCATTTCATGAGTAGCTACGCCAACTTTTCATGGTGATCGATGATTTGTAAACAGTGAGACATCGAGATCACTCGCCGCAACCAAACCGTCCACGAAACCTGTTCGAATATCGTCGATTTTCGTTGCATGCGTTATACAGCTATCAATTTTCGAAAATAATGTATGTGTTGCTTGGTGAAATACATTTTTTAGATTCCGTGAGTTTGGAAATCCGCAAGCAAGCTGCAGGGTTCGTGTCTGATTCGGGGCTGCGGCTATTTGCCGGCGATTGTGATGACTTTGTTGTCTGAAGGTAATAATTTGCGCCGGCCAGCGGCTGCGTGCCTAGAGCAAGGGTTGCTTGCTGGTAATGTCGCCCGCGAGGACCATTGCTAGTGTTTGCTGCCGGCATAAGTGCGTATTATTTCCCGGTCGTTTGTATGCAAACGCGTTTATAGTACACCACAATGTGCTCATCCCTCAACCGTATATAAGTATGGTGAAAAATTTCTTAATTGCAGCTTTTCAAAAAATTTCAGGTTCATAGTTTTTTTGAACCAGAAAATTAAAGTAATGACTGTTAAATAATAAAATTTATGATTGTTTTTTGGTCCAGGATTTTAAAATAAGAGAAAATAATCGCAGAGAAAATCAGTGGGATATCTCGGCGTAGTGTCCCTCTATGTGTGTATGGTACTGTTTACAAGTTCCAAGAAGAATGTGATAAGAAGTTTTAGGTGAAATAGAATGCGACATATCATTCTATTCTCAGCTACACCTAGATATACCTACAGCCTGGTGGATCAGGCAAGATGACGCGATCTCCTGATAAACCTTCGTAAATCAATCAAAGAGTAATGACTTTTAAGGCGTATAAACAAATCGTTGGCCACATGATAACAACGCTAAAGCAATAAAATAAAACAGTTTTTCGTGGTTTTACGGCATTTCAAAATGTGAAAGTTGTGAAAACTCAGCGACACCAGACAAACTATCGCCTATTTCCTGATTTGAAATGGGATGACGATAATCGCGAAAGTATATTTGTACACGCTCTTCAATAATAAAAAGTCTAAATGAACTCATCGTTTCACATCCACCTATACCTCAGAAAATTAACCGACTTTGATAGAAGCCAATGAAAATTGATTAAAATCATATCAAATCATAAAAGATATTTTCTACACAGCTAATCCAGTAAATATCACTTTGTCAATATAAAACTATTTGCATTAATCCCTGATTCGCTATCTGGCTGTGTTTCCCGCGTGCAATAAATCACTCGTTTGATCGTCCGTCCCGCTATCAGCAGAACGCGCGATTAAACCCGTGTGGATCACTCCATGGCCCTTATCACGATCACCCAGCTTATCCAGGTGATCACCGCCGCCATCTTGCCGATCATGTCACTCCGGCTCGAACGCGGGACCGTCGCTGACCTGATTCCTGACCCCGATCTCGATTCCAAGCGGTCTCTACCCTCTTCATTGCACTCCAACTTCAGTTTCAAAGTGCTCGTGACCAAAAAGAAGGATTTCTCAGCTTGGAAGTCATTCAATGAAATCGTATTTTACTCGAAGGGAACTGGGAAATAATGGTCTACATTTTCTTGAATTCACTGAATTTCATCCCGCCGTAGTTATTGCTAGTAAAATCGAGAATGTCTGTGGGGTAGCCATGAACTCTAATCGTTGGCCCAATAAAATGTTCAATCCTTTATGATACCATCCTCTCCCTGAGCTCTACGCAATTATTTATTTTATCAGACATACTTTTTATACGTTTTTTAATACATTTTTCAATTTATCACCCGGCCATGCCAGTATGCTACATTATACGATTGATTCAAGGTAGAAAATCAGGGGATTTAGATAATATTTTGATTTATTGCATTTTTCAACGTTATCTTTCTGTGAATTTCATCAGATAGGGCATTAAAACTTCTCGATATATTTACTCGACAAATATAATTTTATATGGCTTATAACCTCGAGCGCCGAGCCTTGCCGCTGATGTGCTTCGGAATCGTGCGCTGGAGATTGTGCCTCCAACGCTCACACCTCAACGAACACAAACTGTCTGGAAGGATTTACGAGTTGATAAACTCTATCGACATCTCACTGATAAATTGATTAAGATCCTCGCAATATAATCGTAATCTTTTTACGATTTTCTCTCTGACTATGAGGAAACCATGTGGCTCACACGCGAATACAGCCATGCGATTAGGAGAGAGGCAAGAAATAGATACCACACACTTTGTGTATACTTTACCAAATCGGAACCACTTGAATCTATATATTTGTACCACCATTTACCAATGGCTGACCTGAGGAGCCGCACTTTCTCTTTGCGAATCAGATGTAGAATTGTATAATATGGTCCTACCTTTGTAGTGCGCTGGGTCTTGCTGACTAGACGGGGGGTAGCGTGGCATGAAAAGGGGAGCCGCCCCCCAGATGCGATAAGAGTCGCCCCCAGTCCCGTTGAACGCAGACTCGCTGGGTCTGGGGGTGGCGGGCACGTTGGGGGCTCCTCGGGAGCAGACCCCGGGTCCGGGGGCTCCTGCAGAAACAAGACAGTATCACATGCATTAGGTGGGTGCATGGGTTCAACAAACATACTATCTATTAGCCAAACCGCAAATCTTGTTGCGTACACGGTAGATTATTTAGTATTAGAAACGAAATGTGAATTAGTAGGTCCACATTTTCAAAAGGAAATACGGTTTCAAAAGATACTGGAAAAGTATCATGTTAATCAAGAATTTCTTTCGGTGTCTTCTCGTAGTTTCTTGATGCAATGCGGACGGCAGCGTGGAATTGCGATTGTGTAAAATTTCGCAAGGGCTTGGTTGGCACGAACGTGTGAGCCACGATACCGCGAAACTGCCTTCTATCGATGCATAATTAATACGACCAAGTGCCCCAGACGAATATATTTCCATGCGTGTTACGTGCAGGCCAAGCACAAGCACCGAGTGCCGACAAGCGTTTCAACTTTCACTCCAACTTTTCTTAATTATTGAAGAATTCTGGAAGTCTAAAGCAGTTCATGGCTGGGAAACGCGCAAGAAACCACCGGCCGTCCACTGGCTGATCACAATAAAGCAGTCGACCGAGCGACGTCTCGATCCTATTTCTTCTATAAATCCTTGACAGGATCAGAAATCCTCGTTTTGACGGATACAACCGTTCTCTCGATGCTTTACGTCGAGAGGAAATGTTCTGAGACTTTCTCCCCTGGGTGGAGGGAAAGCTCTCTTCCTTGGGATAAAACTCGTCATGTGATTGGCTTAGGCTGTGCAGTGTGACGTCACAATGCTCACGTTTTACCTCGCGGTGAAGAATAAAGCCGATTACAATCAGTTTATAGAGAAAGACGGGAAATCTTTTTTTGTAAATCCGAGGGAAATATACGGAAGGCAACATGATTACTGCTCGCGAGTTTTCATTTCTCTGCGTCTCAGCAGATCGCCGACAACGTACTATGATCTTCTTGTCGCCTCCACTCGCCCGGTCCCGGCAGCTTCTTCTCCGTGCGACGCAAGACTCAACTATTTGCCCAACGTCTGATTCAATTACACGGAAATTAAATCCGGGGGGCCAGTTCAAGAGTCAACTCGGACTTCCATTCATCGGATACGGATTATTTACGAAATCCATGCGTGTCCTCTGTCGTCGGACCCTGGGAGGTCCCCGCCCAAGCCGAAGTGTGCATGCTCATCTCGGCCGTCAGTCCTGACATCATGGTATTTAGATTGGCGAGTCTGCCGGCAGACAAGTGGCCGGCACAGCTCGGCCATCAGCTATCAGATCGACACAATAGCCTTGTCGGCGTCCCATTAGCCGGCACCCGCTGCCGACGGCACCTCCCCCCCCCCAGCCACCAGCCACCAGCCACCGCCGCGGACAGCCGCTGCCCCGTCCCGGACGTCGCAATCATATCTCGGTTATTAATGCAATAATGAGAAGCTGTACATGCCATGTCCGAGCCACAGATTCAAACAAACGGCCGATTCGGGGGGCGGCTGGGTGCGCCGGGCGGCGGCACTCTTAAATCATGGCACGCACGCACGCACGCACGCATTGAGTGCGTAACGCGCTACCCTCGCGAGGCACGAGGCACGAGGCACGATACCCGCGCGGCTATTTGAGCCACACAAAGGACACAACGATATGTCGTCTTCAATCAATTTCACAGAGCAGGGATATATTATAGGCATTTTATTTGGATATTAAAGCTTTGGAACGTATAGCGTTTCAAATTTAGCAGCCCCTATTATTATGTCGGTCCTTAATTCTTGTCGTGAAAGGCGGGCGGATTACATTCACTGGAAACCGTATAAAACACCGATTTCTGTCATAAAGTTGATTTCGATCTCTGACTGTTTGCTGAGGAGCTGCGCAATGGCCTTGTCTGCACCCTGCACCTTGCACCTTGCACAATGCACCCTGCACAATGCACCCTGCACCTTGCACCTTGCATCCTGCACCTTGCACCCTGCACCTTGCACCTTGCACAATGTACCCTGCACAATGCACCCTGCACCTTGCATGGCGAGCCGGCGCAAGCAAGGGCTGTTTCGAGCCGGCGCAAGCAAGGGCTGTTTCGAGCCGGCTCTAGCAAGGGCTGTTTCGAGCCGGCGCAAGCAAGGGCTGTTTCGAGCCGGCGCAAGCAAGGGCTGTTTCGAGCCGGCGCAAGCAAGGGCTGTTTCGAGCCGGCGCAAGCAAGGGCTGTTTCGAGCCGGCGCAAGCAAGGGCTGTTTCGAGCCGGCGCAAGCAAGGGCTGTTTCGAGCCGGCGCAAGCAAGGGCTGTTTCAAGCCGGCTACAACATTGCGCGGGCTCTAATCGGGCAACAATTTGTCGCGGCACATGACAGCCGTCGGAGAGGTATATTAATGACAGTGTCACGTTATTAATATGATTATTTAGCAGCCAGAGTGCGGAGGTCGAGCCACGGGCGGTGTGAGGCGGCTGTTGAGTGGTGGGGGGGGGGGGGGGGGGCGGAGGGGGCGCCTGTCAGCCCGACGCCTCGTTAGAAACAACGTCTATTAACTTATGAAGCGTCGCGACGCTAATGACGCCATAGATTCAAACAAACAAATGAACGGACGAGGGCGAAATCTAAACGATTGCCGGCTAGAAATTAGCTTTGAACATTTTTGAATGCTTTGTAGTTTGTACACCATAATTAGCCGAATGTTGCCAATTAATTAAAATAAAGCTTGTTGTGAATGCTCACGCCTTTATTTCATTTGTTAGAGGGTTATTTTTTGAAAATTACCTGTTTTAACCGGTGGTAGAAGCATTTTTTGTTCTGATTCGACGAAGATGTTCTAAATCTCAATGAGTTTGGAATCTCGATGACTGTTGATATTGTGTGTTGTGTAATATAGACTTGGATTGATTGGAATGGCGAGGTGATGACTAGTTTAATATGACGGGTAGTCCCATTACAAACAATATGCCGCTAGCGTTGCTCTGTGCATTCATGAGCGTTTGGAGCAGGAGGTTGGCGGGTTTGAGGGAGGTTTGAGCAGAACAATAAGACACCCAGTGACAAATGACTGCCGACGCTGCCTCATATTCGCGATGATCTGAACTGAGAGGGGAACTTAATCAATTTGTCGAATACGAACTTAAATGCATTGTCACGTTCATATCTGATTAGTGCATTCTTAGCTGGTTGACTTGTGAAGGGATGAAGTTGATGCAACGGTGGGACCCGTTTTATGTGTGGTTCAAATTAACGCGGTTTAACTGTAAAGCGCGATGGAAAATATAAATTTACGTGGCTACAGATGATGAAATGTTGAATAATTGATTTTTCATCAGAGAATAGAATATTGCATCTCTGGTATTACTGCGCGTTCACATTGCGATTGTGATTTCACCATGCCTTGCACAAAAATACCCCGCGTAATCGCGCTTCAATTATTTGCGAATTTTTGCTGTTTACAAATTACGACTATTATTGCTTTGAAATCCCCAGCTGCAATATCCCGATATAATGCAACAAAAACGACCAGTGCAATTACCAATTCTGACTGATGACCGATGAAAGAATTACTAAACACAAAATATCATAAAACCCGATAAAACCTAATAACCAATATTTCCAAACGGATGATGCGAATTTGTAAAATTAATTAGCAAACATGGCGAATTTTAATACCGAGCTTTAGCTTTAACTTCGTGCACCTTCCAATTGTTTGATTGAATAAAACCGGGTGTCACTTTTTCAATAATTACCTGCAATTGGCAAAGCGTCCGCGGGGATCAAACATGGAGAACAAAATAATTATATGATTGATCTGTCGGTTGTCCGGTTTTCTGGTCGATATAGTAATCTGATTAAATAATGCATTAAACTAGTACATTGTGTGTGTGTGTGTGTGTGTGTGTGTCTGTTGTTCGGGGAGTGGAAACTGTCACCTGCACATTTACGATTCAGCCGTTGAGGAGTGTTTTATCAGTTTAACGGCGCATTGATTTGCTCTTCGTCGTGTGCACAATCGACTAGTGCATAAATTACCGCATCGCCGGTTATCAGCCAGAAATTATTATCAATAAGAATATAATTATATACCGATCCTCTCAGCGCGTCTCATTCATCTGTGTTTGTTTAGTGGACCATTTTCATATGAGTTGGAAAATTATACGACAAACATTATTTTAGGAAATATATTTTGAAAAATTCCATCAGAATCTGACACCTATGTAGATGGATTTATTTCAAATATTGGTATGGTTACTTGGACACGAGAGACCTCTAGCTATATCTTAGATAATCAGTTTCTGCTTTTGATTTATTTGAGATATTCCAATACATTAGAGGCGAATGTTTATGGGAATGCATGTTGGTCAAGTTTTTAGACACATTTACCAGGATAACATTAATTTGAGGCGTCGGACCTCCTAAAGCAAGAAAATATAAATTGTTAAATCTGGCAAAATATATATTGAAAAATAGCAAAAAAATGTATCTACAAGTATTATACCTAACATTTAAATATTAACATCTGATTGACAAAATAAGTGGTTGCCTTCAGCTGTAATTCCAGACCCTCATTTCCTCGAAGTTTGAAATGACACCACCGCTGTACGAAAAGTTTGAAGTGCATTCTAACCCAGTTTCCACAAAAGTCTGTTAATTTCGCTGATCCTAAGCAAAGCACAACACACAGACATCCCAGCAAAGTGGCACACTGAGTGCTGACATGCTGGCAAACACCCGTTACACCTCACTATACACAAGTCTACCAACTCCACCACGTCGACAACGGCATTGGCATGCAGATGAACCCAACACCCCGACACCTCGCACAAGGGCGGGCGTTGGGGGTGTGAGATTTGCACAGATGTTATTACAACACTCGGGCACGCCGCAGCTTAGCAGGCGGCTTAATGATGTGTAACCTTCTTAAGCCGCGGCGGTGTGCGAAAGGGGGTGTCATGTTATTGCACCCTCCGCGTGGCCATGTGCCATGCTGTCGTCACATCGCCGCAACCGCCTTCGGGTGTAATTATCATCATCGCGATATGGAGCAGGTTGCTAGGAGTCGGCGGGGTTTAGGCGTTTAGGCGTTTGGGATGGGGGGTGGGGGCATCGTTCGGGTTTGACATCGTTCGTGAGGGAAAACTGAGAGATTTAGTCATGATTTTGTGCTGAAATGAATTGATGGATAGGGTTGACATCGATTTGCTTATTATAATCATTAATTTGTTAAATGTAACATATTGTCTTGTATTTAGGAAACATGGGATTTCCCTGCGAATTAAATGATACGGTTTCTGAGTTCAACCAAACTTTCCAAGACATCCCGCCCAAAAATTACTGAAACTCATATTTTGTTGCAGTATGCATATTGTTGAGTTGAAGATAAGTTCTTTCATAAAATAAAATGCCGTTTTTCCTGTAGTTTTCTAGAATGAATGCTCGAATCCAGGAACTGATTTTTTGATCTCGTCATGATTGAAGCTTAGAGAATCCGATGGTTACATTATAGAAATTACACTTACATAAAGTCTAACTAATAAATATTTCAAATGGATCTCTTGATTCCTCGCTGATTATACGGCTTTTACTGTAGCTTCTTTCAAAATATTTGTTTTCTTATAGTATCAATTTTGTTTATATCATCCATATTTCACTCCCGTAAAGTTTTTTGCTGGCTTCATCGAATTGTTTGAAGTTTAAAGCCTGGTTCGCATGGTTCAATTTTTCGTTCAAGTCTAGAGCACAATCTTGCGATCAATCAAAATTATAAGCGGATAATAATAAAAGAAGTATTTGTCCTTCTTATTAGAAACGAACCACACTAAGAATTTGTCTGATTTAAGGATTTTTGTGCCCACTTTTGTGCCACATCCCTCGAGTGTGTTTGTGTGGATAAAGTGTTTTATTTCGCGTGACCACTTTCAGGACACGTTTCGTCCTCCAGCCGAAGATAAATCAAGAGTTCGTCGGGCTTTCTTTATGAACAAACTGTCGCCCATTTGTAAGCGTGTCGCTGCAGAGTGACAAGCCGCGTTCAACCGCCCCGTGCACCCTGTCTGCATCCTCTGTTTTACATCTAATACTATCCCTAATTTGCATCTGTACGTAGTTGCTGATGCTGCATCTCCACTATTGTTTTCTAGCATAGCGTCGGTGCAGTTTAGGATGATATAACTTTTAAAATTATTAGAATTTGGAGAATGTATACATGCATCAATCAAATTAAAATGTAAGTATAAGATTACCATGATATTCTACGAAATTTCAATGAAGATCCACATGGATAAATAAAATTCTTTGCCAAAGCACGGAAAATAGAAGACTCATTTTCTCTATAAAGAATAATAACAATCAATTATTGGCTGCCTCGTTGACAAAACTCTGAGTTTTCGACACTTTGCCCATTGGTCTGAAGACATACCATGTGTCTGCTGAATGTTTTATGACTTCTCACATCCAAGATAACACAGAAGGTAATTTTCTTTCAAACAAAATTCCAAATCATTACCTAATCACGCACTGTGAAGTATGAATTCGCATTAATTTCGTTTGTTTCGTATAACCACCCTGAATCACCACGTTTATGGACTCAGGGGCTTAAATTTAATTCCAAAACTCAATCACCTACCGTGAAATGTAAAAGTTTCCTAAGCTAATTCACAGCAGCGTTCAAAAAAGTTCAAACCGATCGCAAAACAAATCTAATAAACATATAAACATGCCAACCGTGTCATCAACCAAACATATCACAAGATCGCGCTTACCGTTCTGCTTCCCTTTAGGCGTGACAACACGGAACGCGCTGGTGTTGCCGACGTCGTGGCCGTCCGCATCTCCTCGGCCAGCATCCTTCAGGAGCCGCAGGAAGCTGACATGTCCGTCACCGGGCAGTGAAGCCCCGACGCCCGGGCTGCCACCGCCGCCGCCGCCCCCGCCGCCACCGCCGCCGCCGCCGCCGCCGCCGCCGTGGTGGTGTTGCATTCGCGACTTGACCGTGATGCTGAAGTCCAGAGGCATCGGCACAGGTACAGAAATCTCCATCTTATTGTTGCAGTGGAGACGTCGACGTCTATCGTCAATTGGCTACTTCATTATTTCGACACTTTTGAAGTGAACCGCGGGACGGTATAACTCTCACACACGATTATTAATGTCAGTGCTTGATGTAAAACAACAACATTTTGAATTTTTACGGCGTTCACTATTTAACTGTCCAATGTTTAAGCACTCGTTTGTTAAAACGCACTAATTCCAGCGTGGTTTAGAGGCGTGACGAATGAAAATTGTGATGCGGCGCGTTCAGCTATATCTGCCTGCTTTTGATGCGTTTGATACAAATCGGCGTTGCTGGTGCGGTCGGCAAAAGCCTAGCTGACCATGTGACCGCTGTGAACGCGCGTTCCAATATTAAAAGTCCGGCGGTAAACTCGTGGCCAACAGGCTTTCACTCGCCCATTTGATAATTGAACGGAAGGGTGGCAAAAGCAAGCAAGCAGCAACAGCAGCAACAGCAGCAACAGCCAGCGATATGGTTGGTGATGAGGCAGCCGTTGTGCAATGTGGTGTTGATGTGACGAGCCGCGGAGAGAGCACGTCCCCTGTATGACAGCGTAGTAGTCGCACTGTGTATCATCTCCATTGCCGACGGGGCCTGGAGCCGGCGCCCCCCTCCCGGCCCGCGACGCCCTACACCCCCACGACGCCCCGCCCCCACGAGAACCACGGCCGCCTCTTATCGGGCGATAAGAACGCCGGATCGGTTGCATAATGTCCGAGCAGGCATTATCTTTTTAGTTTTGTTTTTTTATCGAATCTTTGGTGGCGGTGCGATGCGGTGTGCTGGCGCGTAATTGGATTTGAGGTGAGAGTTGTAAAATGAGGGCTTACGATATGTGTGCGGATTATGCTTGACGAGGGCAAAGCCTTCGTTTTAAATCAAGGATGGATTTGTGCGATATTAATAAAGACGAATTGGTGACATTATTTTGACGTCGGTTTATGTGAGCTATAAAATTTCTTCGTATCATTTTGATCTGAATTTAGATTGTTGATTTTAGTGTTATTGGATTTATGCTTGTTTTATATCGAAGTTTATACAATACAAGTACAATTTTTGTGATAACGCCGATTGAAATTCTGAACTCTTTTAAATTAATTACCTAATTCAGACCACACATATACTTTCAACAACTTTTTTTTACTGTTTTTTCAACAAACAAAAATAAAAAAATAAAAACTCTTCAATTCAAAAGAGTTCAGGAGTGTAGATAAAACCCACTTCATTAGCAACCAAAAAGCATTTCGCCCGGCAAATATCAGAGAGCCACTCAACCCCTCCCTACCACCCACCCACCAACTACCCCTCATAACAGCATCGCACCTCACGCACCGGCATCGGCACGGAACGTACGGCACCCCGTCGGCTGATTGCACTTTTCGAAAACGTAAACTGCAGTCGCGCTTGCCGCCGCCGCCGCCGCCGCCGCCGCCGCCGCCGCCGCCGCTAATGTGATTGTCCCAATCGAGCGCTGTGATTGGCTGGCGCCGGTATGGAGATTATCAGCGACGCCGCGATTGGCCGACGCCGACGCTGCCCCCCTCGCCCCCCCTCCCCGCCTCACCCCGCCGCCTCCACCCCCGCGCGCCCCGTGCGACGGCGGTAACAAAGGACGTCGGCGTCGCGCGCCGTCGCCGTCGCCATGGCAACCGAGCGGCGAGCGCTGGGCGGCGTCGTCGGCGTCGTCGGCGTCGTCGGCGACGGCGACGCTGCTCGCGGGCGGCGGGCGAGGCTGCGTTGCGATGCGAGGCGTCGTCGCGTATGCGATGCAGTGATAGCGCGTCTAACAGCATTACTTTGTGAGATGTCCGGCGGCCGGCCGTTACTGCTGTGGTGGTCGAGTGCCTGGTGGACGGGCTTGGTGAAAGAGGTGCCGATCTGATGATATTCGGTATTGATTTGCAGGGGGGGGGGGGAGGCGTTGAAGGGGTTCGATTGGGGGGTGAGTTGTGGCGATTTGGGGTGGGTTTTTATGTGTGGATGATAAGGTAGTTGGAAGTAATTAGTTGTGGTCGTAAATGGGGTTGGAGCGCTGCTGTTCAGTTCGTGATACATTCTCAGGCATGAATTCATTCCTAAATTGAGAGAAATTCAAACAAAAAAAGAAATGAACGACAGATTTCGACGCCAATTTTGGTTGGTTTATTAAATTACTTGTTTAAAAGGTTATTTTTGTGCTTCCAGCCCAATACCCAATATTTTCAAAATGCAATGATGAGCCCTTTTGATTGAACCTTTTTTTGTATGGGCATTTGAATGAATGAAAGGTCTGAATGCATTTCTGTTTGAAATTAAGTATATTAATAACTCTAAATGGGCACCTTTCATGTTGTTTTAATGCATTTCCAAGCAACTTGTTGACAGTGTCGTCAAATTGGTAACCCCCACACAATCAGTGCAGAGCGTTGGTGCTCAGGAGCCAGGAAAATACCTGCAAGGGGCAAGAAAATAAAATGCAAATTCAAATTAGATACCAATATTTCGGAATTTTTCCACCATTCTTTCGACAAGTAAAACAATCTAACGGATTACATGTCCACTCTATTACTTTCCGGTTCCGGCACGAAATAATTCCCTCGTAAGTGCGTGCAAAACGGCGACGCGTTGATGAATTGTGATCCGCCGCGTCTCGGACGTCACCCATAATTCTTGTCTCATTGATTGAAGAGAAGCACGATTGTCTGGAAAATGTCTACGGGCGACACAATAATGGTTATTATGCTTCACCGCGGGCAATAACTTGCCCTTAAAACATTGCACTCTGTGTAGTTCATCTCGCCCCTGGCTGCCTGCCTGCCCCTGGCAGTCGGCACTACATCAATCCCACCGACCTGTCACCATTGTAGCCGGGCGGAGGCGACACGTGTTGCGCTTTGTTCGTCACAATTATCCTTGCTACGATCCTTGCTACGATCCTTGCTACAATCCTTGCTACGATCCTTGCTACGATCCTTGCTACGATCCTTGCTACGATCCTTGCTAACATCCTTGCTACGATCCTTGCTACGATCCTTGCTACGATCCTTGCTACGATCCTTGCTACGATCCTCGCTACGATCCTTGCTACGATCCTTGCTACGATCCTTGCTACGATCCTTGCTACGATCCTTGCTACGATCCTTGCTACGATCCTTGCTACGATCCTTGCTACGATCCTTGCTACGATCCTTGCTACGATCCTTGCTACGATCCTTGCTACGATCCTTGCTACGATCCTTGCTACGATCCTTGCCACGATCCTTGCTACGATCCTTGCTACGATCCTTGCTACGATCCTTGCTACGATCCTTGCTACGATCCTTGCTACGATCCTTGCTACGATCCTTGCTACGATCCTTGCTACGATCCTTGCTACGATCCTTGCTACGATCCTTGCTACGATCCTTGCTACGATCCTTGCTACGATCCTTGCTACGATCCTTGCTACGATCCTTGCCACGATCCTTGCCACGATCCTTGCTACGATGCTAGCTGTGATCCTAGCTGTGTTCCTAGCTGTGTTCCTAGCTGTGTTCCTAGCTGTGTTCCTAGCTGTGTTCCTAGCTGTGTTCCTAGCTGTGTTCCTAGCTGTGTTCCTAGCTGTGTTCCTAGCTGTGTTCCTAGCTGTGTTCCTAGCTGTGTTCCTAGCTGTGTTCCTAGCTGTGTTCCTAGCTGTGTTCCTAGCTGTGTTCCTAGCTGTGTTCCTAGCTGTGTTCCTAGCTGTGTTCCTAGCTGTGTTCCTAGCAGTGTTCCTAGCTGTGTTCCTAGCTGTGTTCCTAGCTGTGTTCCTAGCTGTGTTCCTAGCTGTGTTCCTAGCTGTGTTCCTAGCTGTGTTCCTAGCTGTGATCCTAGCTGTGTTCCTAGCTGTGTTCCTAGCTGTGTTCCTAGCTGTGTTCCTAGCTGTGTTCCTAGCTGTGTTCCTAGCTGTGTTCCTAGCTGTGTTCCTAGCTGTGTTCCTAGCTGTGTTCCTAGCTGTGTTCCTAGCTGTGTTCCTAGCTGTGTTCCTAGCTGTGTTCCTAGCTGTGTTCCTAGCTGTGTTCCTAGCTGTGTTCCTAGCTGTGTTCCTAGCTGTGTTCCTAGCTGTGTTCCTAGCTGTGTTCCTAGCTGTGATCCGAGCTGTGATCCTAGCTGTGTTTCCAACTGTTTTTCTAGCTGTGTTCTATAGTGTTGATCCTGGCGACAAGTTCCTGGCGACACGTTCCTGGCGGGCACGTGACATGGCAGGCACGTGACATGGCAGGCACGTGACATGGCAGAGTCAATCAATTGCCGCTGTGTTTTATGCGTGACGTTGAAAAAATGAGTTGTCGTCTCATTGGTTTTTCCGACTCAAAACTAATTAAGTTTCAAGTGATTTGTGTGCAAATGTACGTGGCTGGATTCGTTTAGATGTCATTTTCTGAGCCGGCATTATTTTTCCAGCGGCGTTTTCCATTCCAGACCGAAAGAATTCTAGAAATAATTCAGGCGAAGTCTTCGAAGTACGGAACAGTTTTCCGTAAAAGGCATTACTCATTGAAAATAATCCGCGTTAGACGAATAAATTGATGTTTCGCAAATCAAATTATATTTATAAGAAGTCAACGTAATTTTCTATAAAACAAAATTTTAACTTTTGAAAGTTATAGGAAGCCACATGACGATGACGACTCATTCAACTTGCTAAGGAGCAGAAAAAGTGTGAACCTTGCAGTTAGGGTATCTTCAAATCCTGCCCAGCCAAAGCAATCGTTCGGCCAACACTTCTGGGCAGTAGAATCATGAAGTAAATCGCCCCGTCACATGGAAGCCTCTCCACTGAACCGAGCTAATCGGCGACGCAAAAGTGCATCTAATTAGATTCAACGAGAAGAAGCCAGCATCCAGCGTCCAGCATCCATCGCTGCTGGCACAACACAGCGCTCGAAGTGAAACAAATTGCTGGTGTCAATTGAGTCGGCTCCACGCGGTGAGCCCGGCGCTGAGCGGACAGACGTCGATCTCGAAGCGTTCCCTGCCCTTGTCGGATGCTGTGCCACCCTCAGGGGTTGCGTCGTCTCCCTGCCGCCGTCGCCGCCGTCGCCGCGATCCAATTGCCAATTGTTAAGCGCCGGGGCCCCAATGATGTCATCACTTACACCCCGGCAATCGTGGGTGCAGGGTCCCTTGATACGAACGACATTATCTTGTAATCATCGCTGGCTGGGTGGTCGCCCGAGTGGCTTACTTTCAAATGGATCTGTTGCAGAGGACACTGGCCGGTTCCGTCGTGAAACATCAGTGTCCTTATTTTGAATTAGGAGGCATATCTATTTCTCTTCAGAAAATCGTGTACAACTTTAATGAAACACAATCCGGGGTTGCAAATCGATTTTCAATTGCAACAACACCCCATATTGAAGTATTAGTTGTTGGTGACATGTTGTTGTGACTTGTTGTTGATGACATGTTGTTGTGACTTGTTGTTTGTAGGATGCCGACTGTGATTATGGGCTAAAAAGCTGATCCCGACGAACAAGACCTAAAAATAGCTTCGCATTTGCTCTTTTTGCTGAGCGCGACGTGAACTTCGGGGTGGAACGTTCCCATAAATACATCCGGACGAATATTTGCCTCATGACGTCGTGACCGTGGCAAAGTCTCGCCCAGTGCACCGGGATCCTCGTGTGACGTCACTTGGCAAGTCGCAAGGATCCGCAGAGTCCGGGATATCGGGTTCTCGGTGCATCTGCTGCCAAGCTGCCAATCGCTCTGAGTGATCGGCGACGAGATCAGCTCCCCACAGCCTCCCAGCGAGCCGTTGCCAGCCCCAAGCCAAACGACTCGCTCGCATCCGTTACCTACTATATCTAATCTATTGACGTATCTCGAGTTTGATTTCAAACCACTCGACTATTTCCAATCAACGCAACTTGAACAAGACAGGACGTGATATCGTTAACTACATGAAAAGATGCGAAATATTAAATTAACATAATTTGTGAAAAGCGTCTTGCTCATTAGTATTGCTGTGCGACAAAAGCAATCATATAAATTAAGAAATCTTTGTTATAATATCTCCGGCCAGATAATGGCTAGCTTCGTAACAAGCACGAGAGTCGCTCGTCTCTGATATTGATAATGAGATAAGTATTATTAATATGTGTTAAAGTGGTGAAGCATGGCGCGGTGTATTGGAGTCGGGTGTAATGGCATGGCGCCCACCATATCCTCGTTTGGCGCCCCGGACCCAGCCGTGACTGGTGAGTCGTTGCTCATAACGTCGCCCGGTTCATGTAGAGTGCGTAAATCACGTCAAGTGGCTTGCCCGACTACGAGGCGGCCGCGCAGGAAGCTTGGGGGACACTGCCGAGTTACACGACAGTTGACACGGCCAGGATCGTCCTCGTCAAGCGACACAATTATTTCTTCCTGCCGCGGACACCGTCTAGACCCTCCAGGGTGCGGATCTCCACCGAGAGGAACGGGCGGAAGGTATCACTTCTGCTGGACGTTCGCTTGAAAAGTGGCTGGCAAAAGCGGGTTTTGTGGAAAAATCTTGCTTGTTTAAATCCATGGCTCTGTGCGTGGAGCGTGGAGAAAAAAATCGACTTATAATTGCAGTCTTACAGTTGCATAAAGGTGGGCTCTATGCAACTGTAAGACTGCAATTATAAGTCGATTTTTTTTTTTGTATATAAGTAAATAGGTGAGTTCAACTCCAAATGCTTCTCAATAGAAAACGTGAACCCAGGCTACAGTGTTGTAATTGATAAAACGAAATTTTGTGCGCCTAAGTCTTGTAGTTTGTTTGTATAGTTGTAAGTTGTAAAACAGGTGGACCCGAAAGGAACAAGACTCGAGAATGCCGCATGAAAACTCCGTAGGTTTCAAGTAGAATTTCTTCTGCACACTTCTCCCGTCTCGGGAACGTGATGCGACGTGTCACCTTGTAAATTGTGATACAGGTGTGTCCGAATGGCACAAAACTTCTCAACTCACCGGAATGAATGACGCACTGTCTACCGAGTCGAGTGCATGCTCGGATTTCCACGTCTCAGCTGCTTGCAGTGAGCAAGCAATCAGTTTCTGCTGTCAATCGGTGTCTGCATATCGATGATTGATCGGAAATCGGCCGAGATTACTACCTGTGTCGGCATCGCCTGCTATCGTCGTTCGGATACGCTGCTTCTGCTTCGGTAAATACACGCAACGGCCTGGATGCAGATAATGAAGCTGTCAGCCGCACTCTATATCTGCTCTCGCGATGCGTGGCACTTCATTGTGGTATGTACGCAGAGAGTGCGTAGAATTATTATGCCTGTGTCGGGAAGTGGTTTCTTTGCGGCGCACATGGCAAGTCTAGTCTATTGCCTCGGCCATCGACACGCATTTAACAATAGTGTGTCGAATTGCATGTACTCCTATGCATGCACGGAACAGATGCACGGCTTAAATGCCGATGCCGCTGACAAAGCCACGTTGATGAGCGATGATGGCGAGGCGGCGGCTAGGGCTGAGCTGGGCTGCAACCCCATCACCACCCCTTACACCCCTTCCGCCCCCTGCCGCGGCTAGTGAGCCGAGATTAAGGCATCGGCCATCGAGTGCACTGGAACCGCGAAATTAGGTTTAAATCAAACGAATAAAGGGCGATAATATGATGACGATGTGATAAGCCTTTGATAGGTTAGTAATAATATGGTGTAATAGAATTTATCCCTCGCCAGATTACAATTTTACATTTTTTGCTAAACGAGCAGCTCTGTGTTTAGTGCGTTTCGAAGAGGGGTGCCGATAATTTTGTAAAAAAAATATGGGGTTGCGATTGAACTGAGAATTGAATTTTCGTCTGTCAACGCGCCCGGAATGGATCGGCGTATCGTTGGTTAGTCGCCCGATGCGACGAGGAGGTTGAGGCTGGGTGATGGAACCCGGTGCTGCCCGATGCGATAAAGTTAACACAATGCTTTCTAGAAGCAATCACTTTGTAAAAAGTGCGGCGGAAGTTCTCAAACGAGGATCGTGTTGTTTGCCCCATATCTGCGGTCGGAGCGAGGGAAAGAGACGCGAGCAATCGCCGGCCCGCCCGCACCCGCATCCATTAAACCAGGAACGTATATTTTTTCATTATTTCATTAAAAAACAGGTCAGCTGGATTTTAAAAACCAGGCTCATTAATTTGTAAAAAAGTACTTTCAGGAATTGCTTGTTAAAATCAATGAAGTAAAGTAAACCTTCCCATTGGTTCAATTGACTGATAGAGTGCACGAGACGCCAGATGGAACCATACACGGAGAGCACGATTAATGGCCGGGTTTGCTTAGTTACTTGATTATGATTAGTTAACAGGAGGCTTAATGCTCGTCGTTAATTGTCAGCTGAATGCCGAAGATGCTCGCTTTTTTCAGCTTCTTTCGAAACAATATCGTAATCTCGCTTCTACGCCGAATTAGCAGAGCCCTAGTTTATCTTCGCAATCATTTAAACTTTTTAATATCTACAAATATTTTTACTTTTATCGCCCAGCTTAAATAAAGCTTACACGATTTCATATCCAATGATAGAACATAAACATATCACACGCAGCGGCCCGCTTCGCAGGTTCGAAACGAACCCGGCGCTGGTAAATGACGATGTTACGTCATCGCGGTGACATTCTAATATGACGCTCGCACGCGAAGACAATGCCTTCGCGCTCAGTTATTAGACCATCAATGTTCGGGACCGCATTACAGCATATGATTTGTTGTCGTGCATTGTCATTCCGGTGATACAGCGAACCGGATGGCGCATTCCCACAGAGCCTACCCCCGCGCGGTGCTCGAGAAGAGCCACCCCAAGACCGACGCGCGGGGCTGCAGACAATGGTGCAAAGCCCGGCCTTGCCTCCGCCGCCGCCGCCCCAAGCAAGCAACGGGCACAATCACCTCGATTTCCATCGCGTCCATCGTGCCCCCGCGCGCCCGCGTGCTGCTCGTGATAAATGAGCAACATCGTTACACTGCGCAAATTTCCAGTGTCTAGTGCGCCGTGGCATATTGGTTTAATCTCGTGCAAGTCCTCGCGCCACGTGAATATGACGAATGATAATAAGATTCAAACAACAGAATCTAACGAGAAATATTTGTACATAAATCACTTGTGCGAAACCAAAAAGCTGTGGAAAATTGAACCTTCTCGAGAGATGTGTTTATTTTAGCAACGAAATCCAACGCTTCTAGAAAGTTGCGGCGTCGGGGGTTTCTTTGTGAACTAACCCGGGCCACGGATCCTCCACTGTTGAATTTCATTGATGCTCCTTTGAAGCTGAAGGGAGAAAAAAATCGGGCCAAAAGCGAGCGGTTGAGTTGTCACGTCCCGTTAAAGATTTATACCGTGGTCTTGGCAGCGCGTCGGGCGCTGGCAACGTCAGGTTTCGCCAACGCTCTGCTCCGCTCGTCCCATTGTTGTGTTAGGTTCGCCCGACCGGACAGCTCGCCAAACCGAGCTGACATTTTATCGTCGAGTGCAGCAACCGTTTAATTAAGGCCATAAGGAAGGCGAATTGGAAGTCGCAGCTAATGAATGAATTCGATTAGTCGTCGTGTGTATACGCCGAGGAGATGGGGACGCCCGGCTCGCCCTCAACGGGTAATGGTGCAAACACTAACTGAAGCGTGTGCAGCATCAACCTTCATCGTAGCGCCGCAGCCGGACTCGACGCTTGTTATTACGGACGAGCAATCTTTTCTAAACCATCCAGCACACTGACTCTCATCTGCCGAGCACCGAGCTAACCACGCCGTACCTCCCGCCGAAATGCGCGGGTGCGAACGAATTGCACATCCACCGAGTTGAATTCCATTTTTATTGCTCGTCTGCATAACAATCTTGTTTCGAGCCGGTAAACACAAACTATGGGCGAGCGGGGTGCAAAGTTGCGAACTACACGCTGTAGTTTTTGAACGGCAGCAACAACGCGCTGCGACCGTTGTGATCGCCGGTGTCGATCGTGTCCGTGTTCGTGCAGGCGCCAGGAACACGTTCGACGCCCGGTCAGGACACCCTGGGCGGCAACCACAGCCAGGGAACATGGCTCGCCGCTCGTGTACGCTTGTTACATCGCATTCATTATGGAATTATTAGTTATTACCGTCGTCCTAAGGGCAGGAGGGCGGGCGGGGCGGCCCGTGTGGCGGCCGCCAATTTGTCAATACTTGTGCCGCTCGCGATAATAATGGGCTGTGCCCCGGGCCCCTGGGTGGCCATCGTTTGCCGTGTTTTTGATTTTATTAACACGCTTCGATGGCGTTCATATTGATCACGCCGATATCGCGCGTTGACATCGGTACAACTTCCCCACTAGTTGTGTTGCTACTAATTCGCTAGCTCTGTGCGGGGATGTTTGTTTGAAAACAGAATCTAAAAAAATCTTCAATTTATACCGTGTTGTTCCGTGAATTGTTTTAATATAGCTCAGTAATACTTGGGGAACTTACTCTGCACACGAAAGTTTGAGATTCAAACATAGTTTTAGTTTACTTAATCGACTGAACAGGTCTGCATTTTAGTTTGAGGACTTTAGCTTCATCGTAGAATCTTAAAATCACAAGAATAATAAAAATTGATTGGTAGCAAAAAAAATGACAAATACCGGATAATATATTGATAAATGACTAAATTTTTATTTTCAAAATTAAAATAAAAAAAAACCCTTCAAATAGGGCTTTAAAAAAGTCCTTTTTGACGTCACGTTGCGTTGCGTTGCGTTGCGTTGCGTTGCGTTGCGTTGCGTTGCGTTGCGTTGCGTTGCGTTGCGTTGCGTTGCGTTGCGTTGCGATGCGTTGCGTTGCGTTGCGTTGCGTTGCGTTGCGTTGCGTTGCGTTGCGTTGCGTTGCGTTGCGTTGCGTTGCGTTGCGTTGCGTTGCGTTGCGTTGCGTTGCGTTGCGTTGCGTTGCGTTGCGTTGCGTTGCGTTGCGTTGCGTTGCGTTGCGTTGCGGTTCTCCCGTCACCGGGTCGCATGCGTCTCGCGGTGCGTGAGTGTGATTGCGTTGCGTTGCGTTGCGTTCCCCACGCGTCCACCCCACGTGTGAGGGTGGGGGGAGGGTGTTGGGCGGGGAGGGAGGGGGGAGGGGTACGCAAGGCGACGGTCGCGCTTCTCTGACCTTAAATTATGCTGGTTTAAAATTGATAAAGAAGCGACGGTGTGGAGAATGCGTGTGCAAGAGCGAGCGAGACTCGATGTGGGGTTAAACTAACTCTCCGGGGATCAAAGGGGATGTTAGGTTAGGGGATGGGATGGGGGGGGGGGATAGTGATAATCTGGATAGTCGTTCGTGAAATCACCCTCACCCCCTCGAATCGTAATTATTTATTTCGTCTCGCAGAACGAGGTGAGCGTTATATATGGCAGGCAAGGCTGCGTATCGCATGGCTTGCGTGTTGCTCGCTGCTCGCTGCACGCTGCACCACCGACATCGACATCCCTGTTGCTCGCCGTTCACCCTGGCGATGATTATGCAGGCTGCACGCCGCACACGTCACTTTCGTGCTTTGTGTGTCTAATGATTTATACTGATTTGCTTAATTTTTTATTGTAGCCTTCAACTAACCATATGAGGTTTTAATTAATTTCGATATAGCTTTATTTGAGCAGGAGGTTGGCGGCTGGAGCATGCGGGAAAACTAAAAGGGACGGGCGGCGGTGGCTGCTGCTGTTACCGGTTTCCCAGCCGCTTCTGGGCGCCGAGTGTTGCCCGTCTGGAATCTTGCCGCTGTACTTTTCTTTGCACTGGGTCACGAGACGGGAGCATCAGATTCTCGGCTGCATTAATTACTTGCTCTGCGATACCGCGAACGAGCAGCAACATGACCCCTCTTCTAACACGATATAGCGATCTGCAGTGGTGTCTCCATCGAAATAACTAATCAACCAACTATGCAAGTTTTTGTGTCTACTCCTTTGTGAGAGAGCGTCGCCGTCTTTATTTTGTCCAGACAGTGAAACAATTGCACTCTATAAAATGTAGAAAAGCAGACTGTTTTGTCTGTTTTTTTGGCTTCGGTTTCCTTTTCATGTTTTGTGTTCCCGGCTAGCTGAAAATCTATTTCGCGGCGATTTTTGTTGGATTTTTAAACCCGACCTAAATCGCAAATCGTCTCGTTCGGTTCTGCTTTGAAGCGCGATTGCTCGCCGGCATGCCTCATACATAATCACGCTGGGACGGCGACGTTCCGACGTTCCGACGTTCCCACGTTTCGACGGTCCGACGTTTCGAGCCTACTACTCGACAACAAGGTAAATTGTAGCAAAATTAAACTGCGCCCGTGATCGGAATCTCTTGCGAGAATCACGAGAAAGATTCCGGCAATCACGTTAACTCCGCGGACTTTCCTTCGTCTTGATTGCATTACGTCCTCTACGTGCATCAGCGTCGCCGCTTTTCCCGTCGACTTTTCCTACGGCTTTTCCTCGAGTGCACGCCGCTTCCCCGACTCCTCGCACCGGCGGCGTCGTGGGTCTCGACACCTTACGTCAATGGAACCGTCGGCTTGCTCATCAATTTCAAGAACCTTTCCTGAAGAAGCGTTTTACCATTTATCTGTAGCTCAATTTAATTGTAATAATTTCCCTGCTATATAAAGTACGGGAAGTTGAAAAGGCTGTTTTCCGTTTTGCTACATTATTTCGACTGTAACCTTTGCTCTGATGAAGGAACCCGAGTGTACCTAATATCTCAGCCATACCATGAAAGTAGACTATAATATAGTATTATTATACCGCGGTAACTGTATTTTGCAAGCGATTTGCTTCTATTTGAATGAAACTAGGCACCGTCGTATGCATGAGCTGAGTTTGTGGGGAGCACTGCTGCTGCTGCCGCCGCCGCCGCTGCTGCTGCTGCTGCTAGCCGTATAACGCTAGGGCGTGTTCCTTTGATTAGAACTTGATTGTTTTCATAAGCGAGGCGCTCCGAACTCATTTGAATTCCTTTGAAGTGATGGCGTGCTTTTCTTTTACCCAAATAATACCATCATCCGATCTATGCATACATCCATGGCGGAGGCAACTAGACAAGCCTGTAGGATGGAACCCGCGTGGCTTGCATCGCCATACGTGGATTGCGAGCGCCGGCGACAATTCTCGATAAAAATGTGCTTTGTCATTACTTATCGTTCGCTGAAGATTGATTTACAATTTGGTAGGTTGCGTAACATAAGAAGGACCTCAATAAAATATATTCAGCGTGAACCTGCAATACGTAGGTCATAACAGAAAAAAAAAATGCATTTTACCGTTTTTTTTTGCCTTCAATCACGTGAGTTGCGATAAAATACATGACTCATTACATGTGCAAACATCAGTTGCACTCGTTCTTATAATATCGTATTAATGCATGACATAATGGCCAATTGGACGTCCCAGCAATATTGTTGTTAATAATGCAATCAATGTTCCACTAGTGTGTCGACTTGGCAATTTACTTCCCTTTCGCACGCTCCCATTGATGGGGTCTTAACAGCGATTACGTCATTATTAATGAGCAACAATAACAATAGGCTGTAGGGTCATTCAGGGAAGGCGCACTTGACCGATGCTATTGACAACAATTAACACCATATTCTTGGCGAGTGCGAGCGAGTAGGGAGCTGGCGGTGGATGAAGGGCGAAAGAGATAGCTCGCCGCGTCGTGCGAAAAGAGTAAATCATTGCAATTAGTTTGATTGCATGAAGTAAGACTATGAGAACCGTTTTTGCTGCAAAAGTTCTAATCGAGAAAATGAGTCATTTATAAAAGGGGCTGTGAATCACGTTGAGTTGTCGTGTTCCTCATATACAGATGTTTGATATCATTCGCGAAGGGCAAATGAGTGATCTTGCGCATTCTTGATGGCTTGATTGCAAGGTGTGACTGACCTTTCGCATTCGCGTCATATTCGAGAGATTTATGGTTTTAACTATATTGACCTTTGAAAATGACCTACGAGATTTAAGGAAGTTCGTGCCATGCGCGTGGAAACTTTATGTGTGATATTTAGACATTCGCATCTGAAATGTTAGATTCTTCGATGCATTGGCGTGTTCGTAGAGTTCAATCGATCTGGAACTGATTGAGTGGTCGAGCACGATGATTGAAACTGATTGAATATCAGAAATCAAACAGCGGGCGGTATGCGACCGGGCGGGTACTAAAGCGTAGTGCATAGTGCAAACTTGCAAACAGATCAATTTGCTGCAATTTAAGTTCACCACCAATTGAACCCGGTGGCAGCAGCAAGAGGCGTGAGAACTCCAACTCGCCAGATTCTCTCCGTCAACATCCAACAATTGGATTCAGCAAGTGGATAAATAATGCTATGCTAGCGACTAGCTTTTATGTGTTTTTACCCAGTTCCATGAGTCTCAGTTTCTGAAATTAAGATGATTATTAATGACACGACACTATTCTTTGCACTGTGAATCAACACTTGTTCTCCGCATCTTCTAAGTGCGTCACTTTGACACCTAACTGCAACCCGCAGACCGGCGGCGTACCCCTGAACGCAGCCCGCAACACAAACCAGCCTGGCGCCTCCACCGTCTAAAATGATGAGGAACGGCTTGCAAGAGTTTGCAGATCTGCTGATAGATAGCCCGTAAACTAATCAAATGTCGTTTAGGTGCGTTCAATTTCATTGCTCAGCCGCTGGTATTCAATCAATTTCAATGAACAACTTGTTACTCTTGCTTGGGTCTCTTGAAAATGCTATTCTGGTTTTCATGGGAACAAGCTAAATGCGTGGCGAGTGGCAGTTATACACCAGCGCGGTTAGTGCCACATTCGTTCTCGAGCAGCGAAGACACTTAATTAATCAAGTCTCGTAATAAAAGAACAGCAGGAAACAATTTAATGTAAAATGAACATTTAATTTTCAAATGTAATTCAAGGAGATTATAGCGTAATACGTAGGCTCAAATGAAATGATCATTTACAGAGAAATTTAAGCTGTTGCCAGTAAACACGGAACTGGGTAAACAATGAGTTTCCTGTGTGCTCAGAAACTAATGTAGATGATGATACAACAAGAAATTATCTGCTTTCCGTTTTGTCATCAAATCTCGCGACAGTTTAAAAGTGATAAGCATGCGCAGCCATCGATTTCACCACCATAGGAAACTTCACAACAACAAACACCCTTCGCTAATGTCACACTAACAAGAGGGTTACTTGTTCTCATGTGACTTTTTTTTGTCTCTACCCGTGCCTTTTCCCGCAGTACGCTTTTTTGTGGGTACTTTTCAATTCAACCACATCAATCGGCATAGCTTTTTTTTGTCTCTTTTCAATACGAACACCAAGCTGCGTTGAAAATCAAGCGACTTCCCACAGGTCAATATTGTAGGCCGCATGAAACTTTGTTTGCCAACCACTAAATCCTGGGGCCGTCCTTTCTACCCCTATTTGGTTAATTATATCATGCCGCTCATTAAAATTCAATCTCCAGTCCATTATGCGTAAACTCGGTGGATATAGACCTACCCTAACAATATGAAGCATCCCTAAACCTCATCTAATAGACAATGTAACCGCGGATTCGCAAACTATTATTATTCTGATGATCCTAATCAAAAGAGTAACCTAATAATCTTCGAGCTAAGTTTCAATTACAATATCCATGAAAGTTAGATGAGGGAGGCATAATATAGAGGAGATGGAGATTATTTAGTATACTCGTCCAGGTTCGAGCCATCATACTTTCAGCGAATATATCAGGCAGCGAAGATTTAGCAAGTAAAATGCTGGCTAAAGAAAATATTTATTTTATTTTTGTAAGGTTCTCAGTGGTTAATGATGCGACGGAATCCTCCGAGTGCGGTGCGGATTTGGTAACCAAACGACGGATAAGACTTCGCAGAGTCTAATAGAAAGTAAACGAAACGATGTATCAGCATAAAGCGGCAGCAGCATTTTCAGGGCAAATTAAACCGGCGGAACATTTTGAGGTTTCGAAAACTTTGTTTGAAGTTTATTCAGTGGTGAGTCAAAGCGTTTGCCTGCGGGGCCAACAATCATTTGCATCGAGGAAGCAATGGTGCACGGCAACACGGCTAACGGCGAGCAGTCTTTGGAGGAGAACTTACGAAGAGACTGCATTTGCCTCGGGGAGCCTGCGGCCGGATGGCACATCCATTACCGCGATCTGCGTTGGAGACATTCTTCTCCCGCGGTTCCGGTGTCATGACGGACATTGGCCGTCTGTTTTACCTCATTGTCGTCGACGTGGAGATCGTCGTGTCCGGTTGGAGGCTGGACACCGGTAAATCATTCCATGCGCCGAGCTGCGAGAATTGCGACGCAGATAATATATCTGAGCGGAGAGGGGAAATTACTACTTCATTCGTTCCCCGGGGAGATTTTCATTAAAACAAGTGTGCGAAATGTTTGAGGCATCACAGAAACTGCTCAGATGTTTGTTTTTTGCTCTCTATTTACAACGCTTTCAAACTCTCTCTGCTGTATTTTATATTTTTTCCCAAAAACTTAAATTAAAAATGCTTACGTGACTAAAAAACGATATAGATAAGTAGGAATTACGCTAGTTTTTAACCTTTCAACAAATTTTTAACACGAGTATAAGCGCTGCGCTACGAGTATCGAGCATCGGGTCGCTTTCGGCTTCACTGATCGCTGACGTGCTGCGCTCTATAGACGTGCTCACATACTATCCGATAAGTTACTGTTCGACCACCGCACCAAAAAATATTACAAATTTGATTATTTCGTTGAGTTAATATCTTACTTGACGATTTTTGTAAAATGAAGAATGTCTAGACCCAAGAAAGAAATCGTTGTTTAAGTGACTTCATTACTCGCAACACTATGTAACAAACACAAACATTTTATTTGTATGATTGTCAGAGAATGTATTTCTATTATGAATCATCGGCCTCCCGTACGTACGCATCACGACAATAGCGCTAAATTATGAATGCACGAATGACATAATTAAAATTAGTGTCGCCTAATTACGGCAATCCCATGTGCCAGCCGCGCGCAATCTTGATAGCGCCGACCGAGTCTTGGCATGTCCGACTCGTATCGTCTCTCCGGGGACCTCATTACCGCCATTACCCATATCGCGCCACATGGCACAGCCCCGTAATTACCCCGACGCGGTGTGTTTTGCACTGCATTGATCAGATGCGAATTATATCTGTCAATTATTTTGAGCACCTTTTTTTCGTCGAACTATGTGCGTGGCCGGAGGCATGGGTTCCTCGCGTCGGATCGTGTAACACCACGATCATCTGCAGCGAGGCAACGTGACGGTACGTGCCATCAAACCCGTGCAGCATTAGTACAACATCAGCTACAGCGAGCGGCGCAAAAACTTGATTCATATTTCCAGGTTGCACTTGCTGCTTGCTACAGAAACCGTAATCTCCGAATTTTGCAGACGCTTTCAGCTGTCGCGCGATTTTCATGTTGATAATTGATATCATTATTCCTGAACGCCGTGACCAAGTACTGCTGCATGTTAGAAAATATTGGAAGTAATTAAAAGGCTTCGTTAATTTTAATGGTCGGTAATTGAATATTGGAAGCCGCGCAAGTATTTGAGGGCAAGAACTCTAAAGGTGTTGACATATGCCGCAATCGCATGGGAGGGGCGTTTATATATCGTGGCTTGCTTTGGTACTCGATAGCCATTACAGCAGGTAATTGTTAATTGAAATTGTAATCCGGTTTGTATTAGCGGATTACATATTTTGAGCTTCATCCAAGTAACGAGGAGTTTACCTATCGATACTTAAGCCTTCAACACACCTTAACTAGTTGGAAAGCATGGTGTCAGCAGCGCAAGCTAGTCAATGAATTATATCTTCCAATATGACGGACGTAGCACACGAGCCGCATAGCAAGAAATGCGATCAGAGATGAGCTCCTTCGCCGCACAGCCAGACTCGTGGAGCTGGAAGATTTATAGTTCGTTGCAGCAGCACTAACTTACGTGGTGCACCCAAAAAGTGACAACAATCCTACCGATTTCTTTATTGATCGAAGAATGTTACAAAGAATCAATTGATTGAAATACACTTTAGGAGCTGCACTTTAGGGACTGGTTGGGCAGATAGCTGTTGCACATGCATTTTGTCGTCGTCGGCGGCGGCCGATGCACCTGCCCGCTGCAATGTACCGCTGCAAGCCGCGCCGGCCGCGGTCCTACCTGCTGCACAAAGTGCATTAAGAGCATGCACATGCACCGCGCTGCTGCCTCGGCCCGCTTGCCTGGCTGGACCACATTCCGTGCATGCACTCGGGTATTATCAAGCCCGAATAGTTCGGACTTGACTTTTTAAACTGTTTGACCTCAGATGCACCTGTCCGTGAGATTCGAGTTGATATTATGATTATTGTTTTATACGGTCAAATTATTGGTTATCTTCGTTTCGACACGTTCTCTCTGTCGCTCTTCGGGTGGTGTTCTCGTTTGTTTTTTGTCTCGCTCGCTTTTTTTCTTCGATAGCAAAGCTGCCAGTTGCCACCTTGGTGAGATTAAATCTAGTTTGACCCAGCGAGGCGCCGGTGTTCGCCTAGAATCGTGCCGACCGCCGCTTGACCGGTGGTCACCCAATAAGGAGGAGAATCAAAATTTCGCCAGTCGGTGTCTCCTGTCTCATAAACAAAGCTGGCCGCGCACGTGAACCGGTGTACAGCCCGACAGTCGTTCATTCGCGAATTATCGACCGTCCAAATCGATTCCACCGCACGCACTTTTTGATTGACAGCTACGCTTCTTCCCAACTGAGCTCACGTAGCTAATTTTCAAAATCTACACCCGAAATCTGCTCTCCATCTGCTACGTACAGCCCGGATCCAAATCATATCAAAAATCTCATTCGTATGCCTCGGGAGGCTCGTAACGTTTTGTTCGCGTGCCTTTCATAATGAAGGTACGCGCGTCTTGTCTCCCAATAACGTCTTCGGCGGAATCGTCTTCGCCGTTCGAATGGTCTCGGATTGAAAAGCGAGATAAAATCCCTGTCCACATTCCCGAGAGCGCGTAATTTTGAGCGAGCAGCAGCTAGGGACGGCGGGCTGCGGGCCACCTTTGCGGGCAACGCTCTCAGCGGCGAGGACCGCGCTCAGGACCGCGCTGGCCCGCACCTTCCCTCAAAGCCCCCAAAGCCGGGCGGCAAGCAACACGCGGCACCGGCGCTCCGGTTCAACAGGTGCGTAAGATTTCCACCACCTTGCCTGGTCGCCCCTGCCCCTGTCCCTGCCCCCGGCCCCCGGCCCCCTATCCCCTGTCCCATGTACCCGGCCAGCAGCCCGCTCAGAGCACGGAGTTAGGTCAGTATTCTTGCTCCTTATTTCCTCGATTATGCAATCTTTTTTCTTCTGTCCACAATATAGTGGTAAACTAATTGAGCAAGCACGTGGCGGCAAAACACGCGACCGAGGCAGCGGTTCCTTACAGATGTTCGCTGTAATATGAGTACGAATCTTTGATAAACGTGTGCTCTTTATAGCGGTGCGAGGTAAACGTCGGTCGCTTGTTGCTTGCTGGCTGCTAGCTGCTGGGTTTTGTATCACACCACAATGGTTTGTGTGTGTGACAATCTACCAAACGAATTTATGACTGATTATTAGCACTTATCGGGGGACATGAGGTCTCCGTGATATTGTATTTCTGCGGAAGTGTGAGCTCACAATAATTCGGTCGATATTTTACTCTCCAATAACTGTGTCTGAAACTTCTTGCAATTGCATCTATGGCCCAGGCAGATATGTGATAGATGTGGAAAGATTTATACAGATAATATCGTGTATCGTTGCCATCAAAAAATGTATTTCGTGATATTTTAGCTCTTCTTTTCAACAGAACCACATTTTGATTCCGAACAATCACGCAAAGGAATCAGGCCGACGTCTTCTGCGTCCGTCGCATGCCTTTTCAAAGAATATTAATTCCCTACGCCCCAAAATTAATGTCATTCATTATACCACGTATTGATTTGCATTGTTATTGATTGACATGTCTGGCCAGTCGCTCTATTTGGACACACCGAGTAACCTGCACTGGCTAGCCGCAACGAAAGTGATGGATTTCACTTAGACGTTATTATCATCATTATTTGTGCGGCTGCGAATGGAAATTGACGTGATTGTCCATTTCAGTGATTGATTCCACGACGCCGAGCGCACAGCGTACGGTGTCCGGTGCTCGCTGCTCGGAGCGTGATACGACCTTACGAGTTACGACCAACACGACGAAACACGTGCACTGCATTTACTATGCATCAAATTGTCCACCGAAGCTTTCATGTTATCAAACTTCAGTCGAGTCGCTTGTAACATCGAATCTAATCTTCTACAGACCATCTAAAATGATTTTGAACTTAAGTACTAATTTCACATAGTATTGTACAATCAATGAAGGTTTTTATTGATTTATCTTCAACCCATAAGAGAAGCAAAACAGATAATATATACCACTGAGCAAGGGCGCAGACCAACAAATCTTTCTCATCCCTTGAAGCGAACGCCGACCTTCAAGATTATTAAAGCCCGTATGGCAGCACCCTTTGAAAACTGGTCCTTGGCATCTGAAATCCCAGACAGATCCGGGTTTGATTCCTTTTATCAGTCGCTATCCACCGACCTATCCGTGAACCGAAATGATGGTCTCTCTACGCATCCACCTGCGTGTTCGGCCGATGATCCCGCTAATCTGTGCAGCTTCATCCGTAGCACCACGCAGCCACCTCGTCCACCTCCCAGGCCAGCATCGCGCCGGCCGTCAGTGAGCCGGGCCCACCTGCTCTGCTCCTTGACTCCAAGCCATCCAAATCATGTCAGTGTTACTATCAGGATATTGCATCGTCGTCGTCGTCGTCGCCATCGCCGTCCCTTTTCAACCCGCTCATTGACTTGGGCTCGTCTCTCCTCCAGCTGTTTGTCCGAGCGGCGTTGCTTTGCACCTGATTTACTTTTCAGTCGACGGTCTACCTGGCTGGACCCACGAGCAAGGTTCTTCGCCCTAAATCTCCGAGATCTAACCCAAAATGCAAATACCAAGTATTGGATGGAGGACGCCGATTAATATTACTAATTCGTTGAGTTAATACTGGGTTATTTATGACGCGAGATTCCCGACTCTAAATGCCGTCGTTTAATTGAGCTAACAGTTACCAGACATGTGCTCACAACTGGCGAAATGCGGTTAAAATGCGTTAAAATGCAAATTTTCTCTAAGCTCCAAGGAATTGTAAGTTGTAACTGATTCATAAAAAAAAACAGGCCATCTCCATCCATCTCCTGCTCGGCTGCGCCACAATGCCTGCTACCGGCCACCGAGATTAATTAAGATTAAAGATTACTTTTAATCATGCTGCTGATTACATGCCAACTGCCGGTCGAGCCGCCGCCAGATCATGTGACCATTGCCTCGTGTATCCCGGGGATGAGAGAGGTGTACGTTAGATGCAGGTGAGACCGTGCTCCGTCTCTCTCGCGCTCCCACCTAGCGCGTGGGCATCGTGGCTTCTTGTCGGGCTTGCTGCATCGCACACCACACAGCCTGCTGTTGGAGGCACGCGCCGTATGTCAGTGTTCTGCTGGCGCGCGCCACCGCCGCCATCAGCCATCGGCCATCGGCCATCGGCCATCGGCCATCGGGGGTATCAGCCCGTGAAGTTGTGATCATCTCGCCTGCCGCTTCCCACATGGTGCTCGCCAAATCGTATACCCTGCTGTCGCGGCACCCCGCGCCTTGCCAGCACCTTTATCTTGGTCTGCTGCATCGTACACTGTACACTGTCTACCGTTTGCGCTGTACACCGTCCACCGTGTACAGCGACAAACACCATCATCCGACCAGACTTGTGCGTATTCTTCGCTCCTCAGCCGTCTGCTTCGGCAGAGACGGGCCTCCTGACTCACGCGTCTCGAGTGTGAATGAAGTAGACAATTGACGGCTGAATGGACGGACGATTCGCAATCGTTTAGTCTGGCCCGTCGGACTCTCAAGAAGTTTTTGTCCGCTTTTTTTTTGTTCGTGTCGTTGCGTCACGAATGTATCTTGCAGTTGCAGACGACTTCGATTTTTTACTTTTAATCTAGTTGGGCAAGCGATTCGACTTCAATCGGTTTTCAGTTGTATTTTAGACAAAAGTTTGAGAGACATGAGTGACTGACCATGAGACCAAATTCCAAAAATAGAAAACAATTCACGAGCCTTTACTCTAAGTCAACGCTTAGCTTGTTTCAGAGTATATTATTATTCCTCCCTAATCTCTTCCGTGTATAGATCCATATCTTTCCCATCCTCCTCTTCTTATAATGCCGCTCAATTCCTTTCGTCCGTTAACAACACTGTCTTGACGTCAATCTTTAAATATTAAACCCGTAAAACAAACCCTTTCGCCGCGGCCAACCTTGTGGCTGACGAAAACGATTTCCCCCCCCCCCCCCCACCCCTTCCGCCGTTATTCCTTAATGCAACCCCTTCGCATGAAGCCATCCTCCGTGAGCCGCGTGCCCCTAATTACAATTGCAATCAGACTAACAGCAGGCGGCTGCGATTCACGAGCATTTCTGCAGCAGACTCGAGTGTTCAGCAATTTGCTCAATGCAGTCCGTTGATTTAGCTATGGCGCCGACAATCAGACAATGACTCGAAAATGTTGCGCCCCAATCAAATGCAGAGAACTGTCTATAGTTTATTGAGCTGAGAGAGAAGAATGTGTCGTGAATTTTCGCTGTTTACCTTTCGCGTTGAATTATTGAAGAAACTTTGTTAGCTCTGAGGCTCGAGATTCGGAGGTACTACCTGAATAGACAGTTTTAAATCAGAGGGAATCAATTATCGGTGTGGTAAAAGATGGGCAGTATAATAACATGAATAGGATGGGCATCGCGCATCAATAATAATATCTAGCAGCACATAGTTGCTATCATTGTCGACAAATTGAATAAAGAGCGGGTAGCGACACGCCTTCCGCTGCGACGTGTACCACGGCTACATGTTCAAACGATTCGGAAAGTCGTATGAATTTTTAAAAGTAAAAGCTGTCCTCGATTGCCGTAATAATAATATTCAAATTCCCTTTGGTGTAAAAATATACGGACAAACCCACCGCCTTTGCTCCCTGCATGGTGAACCGCGGTAGGCGCGCGTACGAAGTGGGCTGTCCTGATAGCGCCACGTGAGACCTGAAGGCTGCAATTCTCCGTCTTTTTAACGTTTTATCGAACATTCGCCCGGCTCTATCATTAAAGGCAGCTCTTTTGATCTGGCGCTTTGTTCTAAGGGGACAGAGACAAATGCTGATGTCGGCCGCGACGACACACCATTGTAATAGTTGCCTTTTTTGTTTGGGGAAAAGGTAACGGTTTTAGCGAAGTTATCGTTACTTGTTAGGGGTTGGGGGTGGCGGTGGTGGTGGTCGGCATATGCCGTCTGTCTTCTCTTCTACACGCGTCTGCAGCTTCATTAATGACGTGCGGTTTTCTCGTTCAAGCGCTCGCATCAAAGCGTGACTGATAATTCAGCTAATTTTTATGTTTGTGCACATTTCGTAAAGATACGAGAAATAAAAAAACTATTGGTACCTTAATATACTATACGCAGTTCGTTCAGTGAGTATATGCAACATCTGTGCGTCACACTTAGGTCTTAAAGTACCTCGAGGTGCTTCGTTTGAAAGAAAACTATTTCTTCATTTTTTCTTTCAACGGTATATTGTTCAAAGGCTATATATACAAGTAGCGATAAATAATTCAAAGCTTAAGTACAAAGAAATTGAACCAATAAGTATATAAAATCGATGCTACCAATGACAAAAATCTCATTAAAACTTAGAGAAACTCCAAACTGTCATCTACAAAATCCTCATAAAACTCGCACTTCCAGAAAAAGTGTGGCGCACGTTCAATTCGCCGAGGTAAAATCGGGTGGTTGCAGAGCGTGCCCCGTCACGCACCGTCCACCACCCACCCCACGACGCGCATCCCCCGAAAGGTGCAAAGTCAAAGGCACGCGACGTGGCCTCCCATAGTGTCAACCGGTGACCCGTGACCCATAGCAGCTGTTGTCTCCTGATGCCATCCCGACAGCGTCGAACGCATCGCAGCCCATCAGCCATGGTCGAGGGGCAACTAATGATGGATAGGGGCGGAAGCCGGCCGGGAATGGGGTTAATCAGCCTCAAGCGGGGTGCCATGCCATCGCGGAGGCGGGCGATTTTGGAAGGTACAGTTGTGTCCGTGGCTGAATGCGCGGCTGCCACGTAGTTTTTTTTATTATATGGGATAGTCAACATCTGTGGAATGGGGTGAATGAGGTGGCTGGAACAAGGGTTTGTATTAGGTTATACCTCTACAGATTTCACCCATAACGCCGTAAGTGTTCGAGGTTCAAAAGAGAATTAACAAAATTTAATAATGGTTTTCAGTTTTGATTATGGCAAAACTTTATTATTGGACATAATTATAAAGATCGACACAAATATAACAATCGTGAAAGAAATCGATGAGAAACCACATTTTCATGATAAAGATTACTACGATTGACAAGCTTTTCTACAATAGTATACTACGTATGATCACTGAAGATTTATACTTGTAGTTTGAAACAACGTTGAACGTCTTTGGTTGCTAGCTGTTCAAGTCTTTGCTGTGACTTTTTGACTTTCAGAGGTGCTCTTACGATAATACTGTACAGTGCAGTGCAACTCCCGGTTTCTACACAAATTTACAAGCTCTTCGATTACTTTACATCGTTTCGTTCGCAAAACAATCTCTGACACCCTTCAAAATATCACAATTTCGATTTTTTACTTATATATGTGAATTTTATCTAAAAACTCTTCTAGGAATTAGGTTCTTACTTGTTTTTAATTTATAAAAATAGTCTTGTTTAGCATTAAAGGCACCAATGCGCTCGTAACTAGACTGCTTAAACACATGACATCGAAATATTATATAAGTAGGAAATTTGGTCTCAAGACTCGTAGCATAAAAACATTTAAAAAGTGTTAAGATCTAATTTAACACGAAATTGACGATACTTTGCACAAAGTACTCCGTTATTTCATAGGACATTATTTCTCTCTTGAAGAAAGCAGAGGTGTCAAACAACCACCGAGTCACTTCTCAGCGGTGTCTGCTTTCCTACCCACTTTGTCAGACACTCAATCATTTTGTGAACAACATTTAACAACTTTTTCTGTACATGAAATCGATGAAACCATTGAATGAACTTTTCGTGAGACTAGAAAACATTCACAAAAATTCACTCGAACAATTAATTTTTTTAAGTTATTGATTCACTATATTGGCCCCAATGTTCTGCTCAAAGAAAGGCCATATTATACACTTTGGCAAACGGAATGCAAAGAAAGCATTGCAACACGGACGGACTTCACGAAGAACACACGGCGGGCCCTTCCACACAAATCTGTTCATAGCAGGAGCTCGGTGTGCTTCCCGGCGAGATGCGATCACCCATCAGCACCTAGCTGCCGCTGCTGCTGGTCACCGGCTCCGGTAGCGACATCGACACCAGATGCTGCGGCTCCTGAGGCGGCAACGTCGATGGGTGCTGGCTCTCCCGGTGTCTGCGGAGGTCCACTTTGCGCTGGAACGCCTTGTCGCAGAGGCCGCACGTGAACGGCTTGTAGCCGGTGTGCTTACGCATGTGCGTGATCAGGTTCGAAGACTGCGAGAACGCTTTTCCGCACACCACGCACTTGTGCGGTTTCTCCCCTGCGAACCGAAGAGCATCATTGGCCGTGTTAGAAACTCGGTATTACTTAGTTGGCGACGTGGCCAGTGCGATATCGCTGGTCGGAATCAGGGTTAGCTGCAACTTGAAAGGATTCCTTGAGAAAATGGCGATGGGAAACATTGAGATTATCCTTATTACGTCTTATCCTGAAGGATCACTGCAAACAGTGGCTATATTATACGAGACTTCTGGTTCGAAGAATTTCTGATTCTTCCATTCATTGTGCATTCGTTTTCGTTTTTATTTAGATATATCTATAGATTTTTGAATTTTGTTATTTCGTGGCTTTTCTCAACCCCTATACGCTTATAGATTCTCTATACTTTGCCGTAGGCTGTACACATGTTGTGATTCCTTCCATACTTCAAAAGGGGTACTTTATATTTTCTAATCCATAGCTTTTCCCAGCGGCTTGTTAACAAATTGTGGATCGCAATTGGATGGTTTTGTGACTGCGAAGTGGCAGGTGTTTATAGATTTCACGTCACCCAAGGAGCTGGCAACAATAACAGAGCGCTATGCGGCTCGGCTTTGTGAGTTCGTACACCGGACAGCCTATTGATGCGATGTGTGCTAGGAATCGGCAGACGAGGCGCCGTCGCTCACGCGGCCGCCCAAGCGAGCCCGACGCCGACGCCGACGCCGACGCCGACGCCGACGCCGACGCCCGGTGACGCCGAGAGAAAACAAATTATCTCTGATTGCTTTTCTTTGCCCGAGAAAACCGACGCCGTTTTCTGTTTGACGAACTACTTTAATGAATTGGTGGCAAAGCATGTACTTGGTCAATAAAGTACAATAATTCAATAGCAACCGCGACAAGCTCAAAAGTCATCGCGAAACGCAAAGATATCTCGGATTTCTGCTAATTTGCTTTTGTCCCATGTCATTAGTTATATGCGTGTGCATTTATTGCTTTATCTTTGAAGACCGCGTCGCATATAACTGCACTTTCAGACAAGCAGACAATGATCATTAAGCCAAAAAAAATCATGCCTTCTCCTTCGCTGTCTTTGGTCAACCCGAAAGTGCGTCATCGCTCCACGCTCTTTGTATCGCCATGAGAAAGAACCAGCTGGCATAAACGTCGCTAAATAATTGAGCAGATGCCGCGCTTGATTTCGCTAATGAATCTCGGCGACGAGTGCACCGCGGCGATTGCAACTGCAACTGCAGCGCTACGTGCTACGTGCGACGTGCGACGTGCTACGTGCTACGTGCTACATGCGTGCAGGTCACTATTAGCGGGCAGTGCAGGAGAAGGAGCGAGCGCGTGGACAAGCGGTGGAGACAGAGAGCGGAGACTCGCACCGAAGCGTCGTTGACGACACGAAGCTATCCGTTGCTCACCAGCCAGTGGCGTGATTTATGTATCACTGGCGTTATAGCCACTGGCGTTTTGTCGATGTGTCAAAAAATGCACATTACCCACGCTCAGTGCCATCCGAAAGTGACATTTCCAAAGGGGCCAAAAAGCTATACCAATTTTTCTACCATATGACACCACTGCCCGTAAAAATATGCAAGTGGGGAAAAATACGTCCAACAATTAATTCCTGTGGTAATAAACTATTCCGACATAGCTAGATATTTTCGCAATAAAAATAAACTGCTCTGAATTTTCTCTAAATCGTGCAACTGTTTTCCCTCCTGCTGGCGAGGGTAGTTGAAGAAATCGTGCAGCGTGGGGCGGTGTAGACCAAGGGTGTAGACGATAGGCATCGCCACTGGACATGGGCTCGGTGTCCCTCTAATGGCCCCCCGGCCGAGAGTGCAGCATATCGATGATCGATCTCGCAGCAATCGACAGCCGAGCGTGTATGCAGTATGTACATGTGTCGTGAGCAGTGCGTGGAATCGTGTTCATACGTGTCTTGCTTTGACGCCGGTGTGAAACGCTCACGGTAAACATTGGTAATGACGGGCGTGAATGTCCTGTGTCTTCGGTATGCTATGAGTTTCGGACGTGGAGGACAGCGGTCTGGTTTTTAACTGATTTCATTTGCATTGCAGTGATAAAACGGAGCTATGACGTTCATATGAAATTGAACATTTTCCTCTGTGATAAGCTTTTCATTGTCTCCAGAAATTTCCTCGGGCATTTTGCCATGATCCCCCGAGGAGTTTCGAGCGCCGCGCACATTCCGTCAACTCGAGAAAGAGCAATAGTTGGCCATGAATTGGCCATCTCGGACATGGTCAGATTTGCTTCGACTGTCCATGGCCGGACATCAACAGAGCGTTTTGGCCTGGTTTTGGGCCCAGGCTCGATAATGGACGGTTGCCACCACGCGACAGTCTGGACGTCTCACTCTGGCCCTCTGGGACGAGGCAGTGGCTCGCAATTGCAATGGGGAGCGGGGAAATGGAAAGTGTAATTAGATAAAGTGATGCGATTACCAACCCAAATGTGGGCACGATATTTTTAAACAAGCATATCATACGGAGGCCCTGACCTCACTGGGTAAAGGTGGGCTAAAAAATAGATGTATTTACCACTAAAAAGAATCGTATAAATGTAAAATAATACTTGATATTGATGTTCTGTTCTGTTTTTTTATTATTATTATTATTTGCTTAAGTGTCGGATCATTATTATCTGTGAGTGCAGGGTCATAAACATTGTCACCACTATCTTCGTTATTTGTGTTCTTGTCAAGGCAGGACAGCCGACTGTACACCTTCCTGGGAGCTGTTATAAAACGAGCAAAGAGTAAATCCTTTCATCGTGTGAATCGTATGCATTTGCATTGAAAAAATCCTGCACACGAAATTAGCGTTTGCTGCACACAGACGGTATCTGAGTCGATCAGCTTCCTACCTGCGATGTTTTCACGTTTCCCTGCGCAGCGAATTAATGAGCGCATGTTTGTTATTAAATGATTTAGCTTGTGTGTCAATCGAAGCCTGCGTAGCATGACAATCCCTCTTTGTGCCGCTCGGCCGGTGCAGGTATGGGATTTAACGAGCCTTTCATGCTAAACCAGTGCGTTTCATGTGCACTCGATTTGAAAAAAATCGTGATTTTCTGCGAAAATCGAAAAGTATGCGCACGCTCCTTTTGATTCCGATTAGGAATGGACGCTGAGTCGACAAGGTTTAATGGATTTTTTCCTCTACAGCCAGCGAAGCGTTAAGAATGATGCGCAAAGATAGCGACAAAGGAGTTAATAAATAAATCGTTAGGCGCGTTTTACACTCATACACTTCATCATAAGAAAACATTATGAAGAACATCGTCTTCGTTACTATTCAACGGCGATATGTGTTCGATAAGAGCAAAATATTCTCGTTCGTCTTCCCGCTACCCCCGCCTCGTTCTCGTGCGTTTTAATTCTGATTTTAGGGGTGGAAGTCAAACAAGCACTAATCTGTTGATGTGATTAGTTCTGCATGTACAACACAAATATCCTAATCCGATTTGCCGGTCGCGACCATAACCAATAGCCACGAGATTTCCCCGACACTGGTCGGGCTTCGAATTACGAATCCGTACGAAGTGAGTGAAGGAAGGACCGTAGCGTCACGGAGGACAGCGTTTGCTGCACCGGCAGCACTAGCAGCACCAGCAGCAGTACCAGCAGCAGCACCGGGAGCAGCAGCAGTGCAAGCCAGCCACCCGCCGAGAGTTCTTGCTCGGAAAATGTGCAAATACCAATTGCTATCTGGTTTTTCCTGTATTACACTCTCATGACGTCTGTTTTTCGATTGAGTTAAGAGTGAATACTTGTGCCTGTTTTTATAACTTGGTCCTACCTCATGGAAATACTTCCTAGGCTTAGAAAATCACAAAAGTTTTCTTTTTTCTCTGCCTATTGCAAGTTTTATGTTTCTGATGCCGACACATTATACCGTTTTGCGATACATGTTTCAAAAGAAAGTTTCATAAACGAGGAAAACTGTTTGAAATTTACCTGGTTTCTTTGGTCGTCTAATAAATTGCATTTTATGGACTATTGTGTTCGTCGCTGTTGTGCATTACAAAGTTAGAGTATATCGGCGGCGGGCAAAGTGCGTGATAATGATCGCTCGCCCAGCCATCCAGCCGGCATGGTTAAGGGCAAACAGACATAAAGCTAAAAGTGTTATAAATGTTTGAGTAGGGTGGCTGCCGCCTGCCACAGCGTAAATCTCGCTCCCTTATACCATGCCACACTTTTATTTTACCTCCTACTACTCCTATACTACGTCTCCTGCTCTTTAATAATTATCGATTCCTCTTCACCAATTCATTAGGTTTAATTTTTAATACCTCCACTTAAAGATAAATGTAAAAGATAATTTGTTATGACATTAGGGTTTGCTGTTTATTTTTAGGCCAGAATTGCTAAAGCTGCTTTGTTTTTCAGACAACTTGTTGGTTGATATGCCCCAATTGATTAAAATCATATTTCTTGTGCTTATCATATTCATTCTGCACTCAAAAACGGCCCCATGCTTTTCATGCTTTTCTATCATAGTAGACTATCAAAATTTCAAACTTTTCACAAAGCAACACTAATATTATTTTGTATATTGCATCCTGAAATGCCTCCCCCTTCCCGCTGCCCACCCCCAGAGCAATATCGTGTTACACCCCAAGAACTGTAAAGCGTGAATCTATGCTTAGTGGCCGAGCATCTTATATTTTATTCATCACTTTTGTGTTGTGTGTCCGCCACGGACGACCATGTCGGACCAAGTTAGTCGATAAATAATCAAGTATAATCGTGAGAATTGATGGCGAGCGTCGCTTGTTGACCAAGTTGCTGCTAATGATTGCAATAAGGGGGTAGTCGTGCTCGTCGGTGGGCGAAGGGTGCCTTAGCCATGCACACGCCAATGTAGCAGACAGATACAAAGACCATCGAATGTCATTTCCCTTCTTCATCAAGCCGCCTGTTTTGCAACTTGCAACTGCATGCATGTTATACAATGTCAGCGTGGCTTGCAACATCGCGCAAATGTCTTCGAAACTCATTACATTTACAGTTGACACCGCACCGCATCTCGTCATATTCTCGTGACATCGCCGCGCTAAACGTCTGCCGCGTGAACGAAATGGAGGCGCCGGGTTTCATATGACCTTGATTTCCCTTTCATACCCAAACGTTGGCGCTAGTCCCGCAACGCTTTCGGCTTTTGTTCCTTTCAAGGCTCTTTGGGGACACTTGCCGAAAGACTCGACCAACCAGGAAATCTTAACAGATACATTTTTGCAACAAAGTGAGACTTCTGATTATTTGGGATATGATCATGATCATGATCATGAACGTGCACAGTTCATAAAATCCGTAAAAAACTCATCTATAATTCCCAAGACCATTCACAAATGTGTCAAATTTAATCGATATTAGTTTGGCCACGTGTTTTCAGAGTATTTCATGGTATTCCTGTACGTGGCACGTGCGCGGCAAGGACAGAGTTCTGATAGAGGGCAGCCGACCAACAGAACAAGCTGGTTAATGGTCCTCAATTGCTACTGATACCCAATGCAGTGGCGTGATTGTGCTGCAGTTCTCGGAGCTAGTCGACTCACCCGTGTGGATGTAGGTGTGCTTCTTCATGTCGGACTTCTGGTGGAAGCGTTTGCCGCAGAACTGGCAGGGGTAGGGCCGGGTGTCGGAGTGTATCAGCAGATGCGTGGACAGCGTGGACGAGCGCTTGAACGACTTGCCGCACTGCTTGCACTGCAAACCGAGGACAGGACGCGGCGCTCAGTTGCTAGCTCCGAATGTCGGTGTTTCAACGCATACACCTCAGGAAATTTACTACCCAAGCAATTCTACGGTGAAAATCATAAAAATGTCAATGACGAATTATATTTGCACCCCGCTATTCCTCTGGAAATCATGTAAAACTCCGCGCCAAGGTGCTCTCACAGAAGGCATGTTTATTAGGAATAGGTTTGTTACAATTCACTAGAAGCCGTTGCAACAGGCTGAATCTTAGAACAAACATCAGCTGATACATCATTAGTGATGATCTATTGTCATTAAGACAAAAGCACATCTGCAGTGCCATATGTGTTTGTGTATTGTATTCTCTACCGCCGGCGTCTACACTACACCTGCAATCATGCAAGCCACCAGTCTGATTGGAAATTGAAACAATGTACAGATACGCGACACTATAAATAACGTTAGCAAATAGGCGAAGATTTGTTCGAATCTGCGGGGGCGTCGTGGAAATCGGAAATTCGTGTCATGTGCAGTCTATTGTAGAAGGCTATCATCATATTGATTTCCACCCAATTGCTGTGTCCTACAAATCATGAAAGTGTTTGGGCATCAGAACTCACCTGAAAGGTTCTCTCGGCGCCATGGCCGGTCTTCTCTACGCGAACTGGGGGCGGCGGGGGCGGCTGATGCTGCTGCTGAGGCGGCGGCGGCGGCGGCAGCGGCGACGTCGGGGGTTCTTCCTTGATGTGGGGCGGCGGCGTCCGCTCCCGGATCTGTTCGCAGAGGCTGGCCGGGGACCAGATGCTGGTGGACCGCCGGGGTTTCGTGCAGAGATTCAGAGGCAAGTCGCTCTCTTCTTCGGCGGCTGACGGGGAACACAACACATTTAGTTTATTGTTTGGGTCATCAAAAGTGATCGGATATACACCTAATATTTAATTATGTTTGGTGTTGAAGGTACGACAGAATTACGAATTTATTCAACTAATTCTGAAGAGCGAGTATAAACATTTTATTTTTAATGTCGTGCAACTGGTGGAAGACATTCCTTTAATAAACATTGGGCATCAGTTAATTCAAATAATCGGCAATTCCTCAGCATGTTTCATGAAATCATAAACTCTGTCGATGTTGTATTGAACCAACGAAGGCTTTCCAACACCTAACAACAAGCCTAAGGGCTATAAGGGCGCAGGGCCGTGCAGGGTGGATGCTGTGAGGGATCTACTCACCGGTTCGCGCCTTCTCGGGGGTGTATTCGCGGTCCAGCGAGTCGGAGCCGGCGCTCTCCGGGGAGGCTGCCTCGCGGTGCCGTTGAGAGCGAGGCAGGTGGGAATACGGCAGGAACATCGGCGGCCAGAGGTACGACGTGTAGGCGAGCGGCAGGGACGTACCCCACACCATGTGTACATCTGACAGGAGAACACATTTATCAACCTTAGATATTTTACAACCCACATTGCATATTTTTTATATTCCAAAATAATTTGTCAGGAAAATATTAGTGAGTTGTGGTTAAATGAGTTAAAATAGCGGGTTGTGAGTTGTGGTTAAATGAGTTAAAATAGCGGGTTGTGAGTTGTGGTTAAATGAGTTAAAATAGCGGGTAAATCTTGAAGCTTGCGATCTGCGTACCTTTGTGGACGACGTCGCGCGGGGAAACGAGCGAGAATGCGCTGTTCCCGTTGTGGTCCCGGGTGACCATGGTGTTGACGGCGCCCGACGAGTACTTGGGCGGCGGGGTGCCAGAGTCCCGCATGTTCTTGATGAGGAAAGACCGAGGCATTCCTGCAACATTGCAAATGTCACCCTCCGCTCAATTCCTGGGTGCCCTCATCGCGAAACGTGTGCCATCGATCAACATTCACCACTAACATGTTAGAAAAATTTAATATCCAACTGGCATGAGATGAGTCCTAAGGTGACACAAACACTGTGCATTTGCACACAACGAGTCGTAATCTATACATTAATATGAAAATAGGCTATCATCTCGTTTATTTCCATGTTGTAGATAGTTGCACTATAGATAAGTTACATTTTCTTAGAAGACTCTCTGAGACTCTTTGTATCACCACGTAAATCTCAATCGAACTTCTTTCACGAAGTCAATATTGTCGAAAGAAAAAAACTAAAGAAATTCAAAAACACGCATGGTCCGAATAATTTTCCAACATCCCTGTCTCATAATCAAAAAATACTTTCTAAATCTTAGCCGCAATCTCACCTGTGATTGATTTCTAATAAGGCTCTATGATAAGAATCTTCGCGCGAGATGAGAGCGAACACGCACGAATCACAACCACCTTCACCCGTAGTCTTGGACGATGAAACTGGCTGCTTCTACCGCTACCTGCGCCTCATGCACCGCGGCCAAATCCCCACCCGACAAGATTTAGCTTTGACTTGCATGAATCCCGAGCGACAACGTCTGCCGCGCGGCGATTGGTGGCCCGTGCACAGGTAAGGGCGTCCACCGCGTCGCTATTGGCTGCACGCCGGGGAGCGTGCCGTGGGCGCAGTGTGGGGCGCAGCGCGGGGAGCGCGGGGAGCGCGGGGAGCGCGCGAGGGGAGCCGGACAGGTGGCGCGTGCTCGGCTCGTGCCGGCGACGAGCGTCGACTCCCCGGTGTCCGAGCGGAGAGCCGCTCTTCGCACGGGCCAGACCCAACAATGTGTGACACAGCACGCTGCACACAGCACGCTGCACGCGGCACGCTGCTGGCAGCACAGCACACAAGCGTGACCGTGTGAACAGGTCTCGCTGCTTGCTTAGATGCAAGGCCGGGATATTGGGAGCACAACAAAAGGGTGCTTGCTGTAGGATGCGCTGATCAAAATGCAGTCCTGTTTTCTATTGCTTCACGACACAGACATCACTGATTTATACCGCCGGAGTTGGCTCTATTTCTTTCATTATAAATAACCATACAAAGTTTAAATTGATGCGTTTATTTCCCGAGGGCTGCCAATCGGAAGCTGACGGAACTAAATTGATTGATCTGGTTTTTAGTCGTCGTTTGGTGAATGCTTGCATGTTTTTGGTGGTTGGCAATTAATTTGAGAGGTGTGACCAGGACTCGGTGGACGCTCGGACGCGATTAAAGCCAATTCCGAGCCGAGCTGTCCGAGTGGAATTTAATTAGTACATAGAAATATGCTCACAACTCGTAAGTCGTTTTAACGGATCATTCTTTGGCGTTGCCTGCAGCAACTGCAAAACGCTAGTTGACAAGAACGAGAGGAAAAAAGTCGTTGAATTAATTCATATACGTAAATTAGTATTGTAAATTTAATCTCCTTATTCCTTCGTTAATTTATCTTTGGCCTTCGTTTCATCAGACGTACTGCTGCTTTCACGTAAAATTTATTGTAATTTGTGTCTCCATCAAAGTATTTCCATCGTTTCCTTTCTGTGACAAAGGCAGTGTATCGATTGTCAATCAAACGCTTGCTCTTACAAGAACATGTGGCTTGACCATGACTTAAACCGATCTGCAATAATTACTCCACAAATACAACACGGAATCAAAAAAAAGGTATCGAATCGTGCAGCCCGATATAAGGGTTAAACCTGGAAAGTGGTCGGGACATACGGGTTGGCCGTTGGTCTTAGGAAGCCCACATCCTCCGTCTAGCAACGAGCAACGAGCATCGAGCATCGAGCATCGAGCACACCTGGCTTTGCGGCGAGAAGCGACTCTACACGTCGCATTCATGTTCGGCCAAGAATCGCTCATTACGCAGGACGCCCGGGAAATTCGTTGCGTGCCAACCAACTGAAGACATGGATCATGCTTGATGTTATGCTCGGGAACGGAAAACGAACGTTTTGTCGCAAACACTATAACAATGTGATTCAGATATACTAACATTATGGTGGAGATAATGTACTATCGTGAGTTGTTGATACGAATACGATTTCAGCATGCCTATTACCCCTATGAACATGGTAATGCTTGAAATCAGACATTGTTTGGTTGGTACAATCGAGGTGCTTTGGATGGGTAATCACAATGTGGATACTAGTGCTTCGATTTCGGTTGTGCACGGCGAGAACATTGCACTTGCTTCGTGGTAATGTTTGGGCTGGGCGCGCGCTGTTTCACCGGAGACCTGAATGCACGGCAACGTCGACCGATGGGTGATCTTTGAAGCTAGATTGACATTTAGCTGATGCCTTCTTCCACCTTCTTATACAACAGCTTCTTCTACTAATGTTGGTCATAGTGCAGCCTTCTTGCTTGATGATGACCCAAGTAATAACTGCACGTAGAAATCAGATGTCAACCGACTGATATTATATAACAATCTATAAGTAGCTAATTAAACCCATTAAGCTTGCAGGGGATTTATCTTTCATGTCCACCTTTCGAACTTTGGTGGTTGTTTGATTGCTAACTCAGATGTCTCAGCATTTTTGTTCTAAAAGCATTCAGAAGACGAGCCATGACTTACTTTGAAACACCTACCGCATCAAATTCCACCATCACTTGTAAGTATTTCGCCGTGTCAGAGAATCTCTAATTGCTCGCCCCATGTCCCTAATCTCGAGTTCGTTGTGCAGACGCCTCAGAGCCGATGTTTGGCGATGGGCTCTCGACCACGGTGACCGTTGAAAGGTCGCGACGCCCCACCGGCGTCGAACCAGGAGCGTCGATGCTCGCCCAGAGAGCCTTGGTATGGGCTGAGAGTGACCAACTAGGTGACACGCGGCTAATGGTATGGCAGTTAAAACATTCTGCCCAAGAATCTGCGTACTTACAATTACGCAGGAATGAGTATTTTCTTAACCAAAAAAGATTCGTTATTTATTTTAGAAATCGAATACCTAGCCTTACTCTAAGCCCTTAAAAGTAAACGCATTTATAATGTAAACCTACAGGAACCCAATATCCGAAGCTAAAAATCTGTGAAACAGTGTTCTGGCTGTCAGTGTCGGTTCCCTCCGTAATTCGTGCAGTCGACCACTCTCTGGCCGTGCGACAGCCCTCTTCGCGCGGAGAGCAGCGAGGAGCAAGCGAGGAGCTGACATACGGGTGCAGGTGGGCTCGTAGCACGCTTCTAGCCGAGATCACCTGCTCGAATGCCCTCCGCCGCCGCCGCCGCCGCTGCTGCTGCTGCCGCTGCTGCCGCTGCTGCTGCCGCTGCCGCTGCCGCTGCCGCTAGATACCATGACCGCCTGCCTGGCACGCTATTCACTCCTATCCTCTCTTCCGAACGTACGCATCACTCACGAGCTGTCTCGACGCACAACGCGATCTGTACATCTATCCACCGATACTTTGGAACGATCCACCGAAAATATGGCGCAAATGTTGGTACGTGTAGACCTTGACCGATTCCGATGCGACAAAATTGGTGCGTATATCTACCAATTACAGGTGTAAAACGGTTTGAAGTTTCAAGCTTTTAGGGACTGGGGGCAAATGTTAGCCCACCCTGCTGCTAGGTACAGGTGTTTTATAATGTTGGATTTCGTCGATCGCTGCTACGCGCTATCATGATCCAGGCCTCGTATTATTATGCCGGCCACATTTAAGATTTGTTCAGTGGCTCAAATTGATAGCGAAATCGTTTTGCATTGAAATTATTTTCTCGTTCCGTAACTTTTATTGGCTTCGGGAGTCAGATTTCGATATGCGATTAAAGTCATCTTTGGTTGAAGCATGTGCGTGAATCCAGTGGCAGGCTTGGCACATGAGGGTGCTGTTCTTGTGGGATGCATCACATCCCATCCAAACACTCGGATTTGCTGCGAGTCATGCTACTCGCAGGGATTGCGATTGTGGCGACCGCTGCACCATTCACACTGTCCCTCATCTCATCCCATATGTTACAAGGTGGATCGTTCTGGGAATTCTTCGACATAATTTTGACCACTTCCGAGGCACAATTTACATGTTTGCTGTCCTGCTAGTATTTAAAGCCGTTGCTTCATCAGAAGACATGTGGCCCGAGAACAACTCGAGCTTCCGCGATTTCAAATCGGAACAAGCAACGTCGAAATAGTAAAACGTATTTTCCCGAACGATGTCTTGTCTTTGGCAGGTGCACCCGACCGTTGGATCGCCCTGCCTTATCAACCACGGGATTAATACAGTGAAAGTGTACACCGGTTAAAAAAAACTAGTGTAAACAATCAGTTATTTCTTACCATTTTCAGATATTATTGTAAAGGTGGTTGGCGTTTGGCGTTGCGTACTTTCTCGGCAATTCACCTGCCGCCGCAGTTGCGTTCCTTGTTGGGGCGCTGCAAGTGTTCTTGGCGGTTGGGGGGGACGCCGACATGACGTTACTGATAATAGCTGCTTTGAAAAACTCGATACATATTCACTTACAACAACCCTGAAGTACCCCAACACGCATTTAGGTCTAATTCTCCACAGGTGCGTCCGCATGTGTAGCAGCTTTGTGGGATTGCGTACGCAAGTGCCGCGTTCAGTTCAGGGGCTAATCGGCCCAAGAAATATTGCAAGTGAAATTAAAGACACCGAATAAATTTATGCCAGTTTTTTATTTACGCCATATAATATATCAAGCAAAGATTGCATATACCGATTTTTGAAATAGACTACAGCTTGGAGTGGTGAATATGTTAGTTAGATAGATTCTTATCTCTAATCTCGAGTCGCCATTTAAAGGTGTCTCCTTATAAGGCACGGGCCACTCTTTGTCCCATGGTTTCTCCTCACTCCTCGGCAGGATCAACGTCTGTCCTCCAATGAGCGAAGAAATCGACTTGAACACCCAAATTAGCATGCAATTCCATTCAAATTACTCGAATCGAGAGGGAAAGGGTTGCATAAACTTGCAGTCTGGCCAAGTGCCGTGGCAAATAATTATTCCCTGCAGCCCGGTACCCTCCGCGAAGCGGGGACGCCGCAGCGTGAAGCGAAGATTCCTCGTGCCTCCCATGCCTCCTGCCTCCGCCGAGCAGACCAGCAGACCAGGCCAGACGTTGGACGTAATAAACACGTTGTCGATGAAGGGACGCTGCAGCGTGGAGGCTCAGACGCGCAGAATGCACTAAAGTGCAAGAAATTAAAGACTCCGCCAACTGTTGCAGCGCGCGCGCTCGCCGGTGCAGGCTGCATCGGCTGCTATGCACATTAACTGCATAACGCGACGTGCAGGCATGAGTTCTGGAAACAGGTGCCGGGCTCGCACCGTCCGACACCTTAGAGCACGATCCTTCTTAACCACAAGACGTTTGCATAATTGCCATCTTGATTTGCACCATGCTGACCTACTTTCGAGAAGTCATTAAGAATTTTTTTTTTCTTTCAATAAACTGGTTTTTTATACATCAATATTTTTTGTGCATTTTTCATTTATAATGAAGACATGTGCGAATATTTCTGTATGAAAATAATGCAAACAAATTACTCGGTGGTGCTCGACGGCCTGAGGGCCTGCTTTACGACAAGGTGTTTTGCTTTTTGTTATCATCGGAGCTAATCAGCCGCGTTTATAACACGGACGATTCGCTGCTTCATAAAATTGTTATTTTACAATCAACATTAAAATAATTGGTCCGGCGGATCGTACACGGACTGCACGGACCACGCTGCTCCTCGCGTATCGCCGGCAAAAGAAGTTTATCCCTCTGGTTAGAAGGACCGAGACGAGGGCAGAATTTATTAGCAAATCCATTATCCAACACCGTTCTGCAAAGCGTGCACCTGACCGCATACCGTGATGGGGGTATCGAAGATTCAATGATGAGTCCAGGAGCCCACTTTGTATAGCTAGCATTGAAGAATTGCGGTGGCTTAAGCTTTAAAATTAAGCCAATTTGTTTATGGGCAGCAGGCATTTTGCTGGCATTCCAAAAGGGCGTGTTGTGTTCCATCGTATAGCGTGAAGACATCGGAACGATCATCGAAAGGAAGAGTTAGACGCTGCTTAACTTAATTATGAAACTCGGACGGCTCGGATACACTGTCATGCTGACAAAGTCCTGCTTTATTTTTTTACCAACCGTCTTTATTCCCGCTTAATTCCCTTCACATGCAAGCTTTTATACGAGGCCCTCATATGTGATTGATATTGGAAAGCGTTCGAGTAGTAAATAATCTCAAGTGAGGACATAAGGGTAGAATTCAAAGGTGCATGTCTGTGCGGCTATAAAATACGGATAAATCTTGCGCCTAGATTAGTCAGTTAATTCCATCTGCCCTCATGGCGTATAGGTTCTTAGAGAGGTTAGCAAAGGTACGCATAGCAGCCCGCTCGGCGGCTGTTACACGTGCCAGCCCATGATCTATTACGCCAGGTCAGCTATCTTACGAGACAACTGCTCCCAACGTTGTAAATCAGTTTACTATTCAAATTTATGTATCGTACACGTTCTGTTCTTAAATGTTTTAAGCGCGGTGCATAAAATGCATTTCTTAATGACGGCCTCCGAAGAGTTGAAAATGACATTCACGCCTTTGGTGGAGTCATGTCATTTCCTTCATCACTTATCGTGGTTGGGGACACGCTGTGCATGGTGTTGGGACAGGAAGTTGTCAGAGAAAATGTCGAAAATTGATGGGGATGGGGGTTGAACCTTGGGTGGACAATTTCCTTTACTTGAGGTCTCCTTTGCTCAAGTACCTGTAACCAAGAGGAATTTGAAAACAATGATAAAAGTGCGGACAGGTTTATAAAAAATCACATCTTATTTTGAAGATGAGGAGCAATTAGTGAATCGAGTGGCGAGGACAAAGTTACGCCCTTGGGGCTACCCAATTTATAATATCTTTGTATTTTTAGGACAAATGATTGGCACTCTCGTTCTCCGACTCACAATCTTCAATCTACATTCTTATTCGTGAAATAATGTGTCAGCTAATAATTATAGATGAATTTTAAACACGTCATCTTGTATTGCGCTTTTGGCGTTTAAATGCCATATATTTTTTGCGAATTAAAGAAAGAAGATGCCTGAGCAAAAAGTTAGACTGGTATTGGTTTTAATTGAGGTTAAAATGCAGACAAATGTCGGGAAACAAATCTGGTCGCTTGTTGCACATATTTTCTCCTTGGAAGATCACGGCGAATGTTTAGTGGAGACTCCGTGGTTTTGTGACGTTACATCAGGTGGGGTTGTTTTAGCCACCCACTCGGTGGAAGGAAAAACGTACTATTTGATAACAATCACCCTTAAATGACGTACATGTGCTAGTGGGAATATGTGGGAATATAGGTGCTGACTGCTGAGCTGGCTAGCTTTAATAATTGTTAATTGCACTGAGTTTTCTTGTCTCGAAGAAGACAGTACGGAGTGAAAAGTGCAGTAAGAGTGAAAATAAAAACCTAGTGATATTGCTTAGTTATTGTACGAGCGCCACGAGCGAAGAAATCCAGCTGAATATGCACCCAAATGTATTTATCACTGTCTTTGTACATTTTTCTTGCGGCCAAACGCCAAATTCTTCAAAAAAAAATTTTTTGAGCAAACCCTCGAAATATTTGAACTCAACCAAAGAAGATGTTTTCCGGTATCTTAAAGCATAAACAAGCAGACTTCATTGTTCCACTTTCTTTAACTATCTATTTGTTCACTGTTACCATTCGATCACATGGCAAGAATTTGCCGAAATAAGCACACTACCTGCTTCTGAATGGACTACATCAAAATTCCCACCCAATCCATAGACAATTAAAATAAGGGTGGCTGCATTGTATTTCTTGATAGATTACAATATTTTCACTATCTCTTATAATTACCTTCGAATGGGTAATTTTGATTTTTGAGTTTGCTGGTCGATGTCTGCCTGAGAAAGGGTTACTACGCTACTACTAAGAATCACAAGAAACGTGAAAAGACGTCTTTACTCCAAAATTAAAATGATTTTATTCGTCGGGCTTATAAACACTAAAAATAAGATTGAACTGTCACGAAATTTAATACCAAAAATTTATTCGAACTGGATTTGAACATATTTTAGCTGATTTGAACTGATTGAACTGATTTTAACTGATTTGATTTGTGCCATGATACGTATTGATAATAATACAGTTTCAACCGGTTTCATCTTAAATTGTGAGATATGTGATATCATGAACTTTTTTTTCAGATTTCACCTATTCCATTCAATCAAAATTCTATCAAAATGACGTCATGAAACCCGCTCGGTAAAGGCAGGTAGAGCAATTCGGGTTGCGATTTCCCTGTCTTCCTTTCTTCCTTTGTCTACCAGTTTGGAAATAAATATTAATTAGCTCTGCTAAATTTTAGCAGAGCTAATTAATATTTATTTCCAAACTGGTAATACGTCAAGTAGGTATCTGACGTCATTTTTTCTGAGTGGAATGGGTCTATTACTCTTGAGTTGTGGTTTTTAATAAGTTTTGTGAATGAACTAAACTCGAACTAAAATTGTATAAAATAAGTTAAACTCTTAACATCAATGGTACATTGATGTTAAGAGTTTATGTTTAAGATGATGTGTGAGAACATTCACACATTTCATGAAGTTTTTCAAAGATTCACCGCCAGAAAACGAAGTCTCTATCAAAGAAGTTCGACAACACTGTACCAGAAGCACATGGGTGCTAAATGTGTCGTTGACTTACTCAATTAGTTTTAAGACACGGCGATGAATCTCTTACCAAAGTCACACGAAGAATTTAGCCAGAAAGATTACTGGAATTATTTCTTCCAAAAGAGAGGGGCAAAATCATTTGAGTGGTATGTTTATCCGTATATTTATGGGTTGTTTGCCAAGAGGTTATGTTTGACAGTGGATTTAGTTAGTCACTGTTTTCTGTTCGTTTTGGCATTAATAACATCTGTAGGGGGCCCATCATGGTTTCTGAAGCTTTTATTTCTATGGATATATTTGGAATTTTGTCGCAAATAATATGTCACATCTCACCAATGATCTCATGTCACAAGTGGTTGAGCTCGCACCTTTTGGAGCACTGGTTGTAGTTTATCGTTAAATGGTGGTTTTCTGTATCTTGCAGGTACGGAGAATACCCAGAACTATGTGGACTGCTGCACAAATACGTGAAACCAAAAGATGTGATCCTGATGATCGGATGCGGCAACTCAACTCTGAGTGCCGATCTGTACGACGTAGGCTATCGGTAATAAATGTTCAATGCGGAACTATGCGCCTTATAGGAAAACAGAAAATCATACCTTCATATTTTTAATAATGTTTCAGAAACATCACAAACATTGACATAAGCCACGTGGTTATCCGTCAGATGAAAGAATCACAGGCCAGGCAACGACCAGAAATGACTTACGAGAAAATGGATGCTTTAAACACAACGTACAAAGACGAGCAATTCAGTGTTGTTCTCGATAAAGGAACACTAGATGCGCTCATGCCCGATGACTCCGAAGAAGTAAAGGAAAAAATCACTCAACTCTTTAACGTAAGTAGTAGGTACCTACAAATATTGTTGTGCTCAGTTCAATTTGAGTTGATGTTACCTACTGCAATTGTTTCACTGTTGTAACTGAATGAAAATATATTATTGTTCCATTACAACCATTAGACCATTGTAAAAACATGTTGGTATTAACAAATAACTATAAAAAAAACGCAGAGAGTCCTATGGATTTGTTGCGTCGATGGTAAAACACTACTTTGTGCAAAACACAAGTGATAAATTCAATTCATTTTGAATTCAATTTTGAATTTTGAATTAATTGATGAATTCAAGTGATAAATACAGTATATACCTATTCCAATTAGAAAAATGACGTTGGGTCACTGGTCATACTACCACCAGTATGGGAAAAAATATGCATTAGTTCTGCTAAATAACAACGGATGATAGGGAAATCACAACCCGAATTGCTCTACCTGGCTTTAGCGAGTGGGTATCATGACGTCATTTTGATTGAATTTTGATTGAATGGAATTGGTGTTGGTATTGGTGGTAAACACAACTCTTCCGGATTCCCAGGGAACCAGCTTCCCACAGATTATTTTATTCCAGTTTTAATAACCCATGTTATCTTCTCAACTACAAAGTACGGTGTGCGCATCGGCAGGAAATCGGGCGCTTGCTCCGCGTGGGGGGGCGCTACGTTTGCGTCTCGCTGCTGCAAGAGCACATCCTCTCCGCGCTGCTCGCCCATTTCCCGGCCGCCGGCTGGATGTTCCGTGTCAGCCGCTGCGTGGAGGCCGAACGCAAGGAACACACCGACCAGCCAACCATGCCCGTCTTCGTCGTCGTCTGCACCAAGTTCAAGAAGATGCCCGCTGTTGAACCCGTTTTGGAGGTACTCTCATCGATTTTGATGGAATTGAAAATACTCTTTGATGCGCTCGTTTCGGAAGCCTTCACAATGCTTTCTGGATGCGTTGAGAGCTCACAGTTTTATCGGCTGTGTTTGAAACGCATGCATTGGTTATTCACACGTATTGGATGCAAAAACTGAAGTGACTTAGCTTAACAAAATATCCAATCAAAATTTTTTATCCGTACCGAGGTTTCAAACTGGAACTACAACACCCATGCATTGTTGTTTAGCGCACATGTGGAACGATTTTGGAACTATTATCACGGTGAAATGAGAATGAGATCTCCATTTTTGTCAATGATGGGATAGCTGAGCAGGAAAAATGTGCATCCGAACCGGGATATGAACCCGGGACCTTCCGCTTGCCGGGCGGTTGCTCTGACCACTGAGCCACCCGGCCACACAAGATTCCTGCCTTCGCTGGGTGAGGAAAGGGCTCTCATATCCCTGTTCGGACGCACATTTTTCCTGCTCAGCTATCCCATCATCAATTGCCTTCTGGTGTGGGCTTCCACCAAAAACACTGATTTCTCATTTTTGTCAATGTTTTTAATGGACCAAATGAACGAACGAAACAGAACGCAAGATGAACTAAATCTAACGAAATTCATTCAAAATTGCACTCCAGATCACAGCCGTCCGCGTTGTTTGCGCAGGTGAGCGCGGACGGCGTCGAGCTCGAGCGCGTGTCGAGCGGGGAGCTGGTCGCGTCAATGGTTCGCGGCGCGCAGAAGTCGGCGATGGTCTGCAACCGGCTGGCGCAGGGCAGCGTGGCCGCCCTCGGCGAGATGAAGATGGACCTGCACCGCGGCGCAGAGGAGAGGCCGCGCTTCACCGTGCACGTCGTCGACCAGGCCGCCGTGACGGGGAAGCGCCCCGACAAGCGCTACGCCGCGTTCATTGTGCCGCAGGGCAGGTGGGTAGCGCCCCGACAAGCAATGTGTCAATGAGTAGGATAGGATGCCTACGTCACTGGTATGTGCTTTTAGTTACTTATAACATACCTACATACTTCTACAACGTTGTAGTTGATGATTTTTGGTCGTGCTCTGATGGGGTGGGTTTGGTGGTCGGGAAAAGGACCAGTTTACTGGACGTTTCGGCAGCGCATGGTCTGCCATGTTCAGGAGTGGTACTGAAAAATACAGTATTGTATTTTTACATGTAAAATATACTCAAATGTTTAATGAGTTTAATAAGTGGTAGGAATGTGTTGTGTTCAGTGGTTAATTTGGGAATCTGAATCTGTAAGCCCGGCTTACCCACCTCTTTATCGAGGGTAAGCCGGCGGGCTTACGCACCTCTTATTGTATTTTCCAGACGGCTATCATTGATTACAGGCAATCAGGTTAAAAAATAATAAAAATAACCGATTTTTGTATCTTTATTGTGTCAAACAAATCTTTTAAATCTTTTGAATTTCCTGCAGTAAGCAGTATACTCTGTCTGCTTGAGCTGTAACGTTAGCTTGACTTTCAGCGTATTCGTAGATTCTCTTCAATATCTAGTGCGTGGCGTGCTCATATCGACGACTCTCTTATCGCGCCGCCACCCTTTGCGGTGCAGCGCCGACAAAGCAATGCGACAGAATGAAGTTAATAAATACTAGGTATTGAGTGGATTGTTTCTTGTTATTGAATGAGAAATTTACTTGGGATTTATAATTTTGCACTGGCATAGACAAAGTCTGGTATCATAAAAAAAAACGCGCAGTCCAGCTCGGCCATTAAGTTAGTACACACCTACAGCACAGGTTCATAATCGCACTGTTAATATTTTTGATAACCATGCCGCTAGGAAAGCGTGCAAGTGGGGGTAGCGAGCCAGGGTCAGGTCCGCCACTAAATAAATCAAAAATTACTTCATTTTGTACACCAAAGCCTAAATCCTAGTTCTTGGAAAATTAGTTGGCTTTTTAAATTTACGAGGGCTTACTCTCCTATTTTTTTATAAATTAACCACTGGTTGTGTTGGCATTGTAGACTCTCAAACCGTTCTGGCGCTGTGTTTGGCTGGAGATACTTTACTTGGCATTTTCACCCATAATCGGGTACAGCATCGCCCTGCAGCTTACAGGACCTTTTGAGGGAAGCCCTAAAAATGACAATGCACCTTCATGAATGATATATCAATGCTCAGAGCAAGAACACTTGGCCTGAAGAATACAAAATCACAGCAATAATGCCATTACCTCCTAAAAAGGTGATTGTCCAAGAAATTCGATATCGATATTACTTATTTTTGCATGTAACTCACCATTGGAATGCATGCACTGATAACTATCGATACCCCAAGCCAAGCTATTTGTCACACAATAGACCTATCCCACTAAGGGAAAAATGATGTCAGATTCCAACTGGACATACTACCAGTTTGGAAAAAATATGAATTATATCTGCTAAATAACAAAGGAAGATAGGGAAATCACAAATTGAATTGGTCTACCTGGCTTCAGCGAGTGGGTATCGCGACGTCATTGTTAAAGAATTATGATCGAATGGAATCAGTATTTCCGACCCGAAAGCCGCAGAGACCGACGGCCCGAACGGAACCCTTGCCGCAGGGAGACGGAGTGGCTGTTCTCGACTCCCTCCGGCCGCATCTCGCTGGTCAAGTCGGCGGGCTACGAGCGTCTGGCGATCGTGACGCTGCACCGCGACCAGATGTACTCGTCGCTGGAGGCCGTCCAGGCGGAGCTGACGGCAAGCGTGCGCCAGCTGTGCCCGTCGGGCGTTGCGGCCGCCGCGCGGATCCCGTACCTGTCGATCGGCGCCGACGTGGACCAGCGCGAGCCCGTGTTCCGCGGCGACAGCGCCATCAGCGGGCCGTTTGTCGTCGAGGACGTGCAGGGCGACGGCGGGGAGCTCAGCCGACGGCTCGTCTTCCTCGACAACCCGGGGGTGGTGCAGTCGGAGGCGCGGATCAATCTCGGTGGGTGGGAGCCGCGTTCGTGAGCCTGGGACGGATGCCGAGCGGGGTGTCGTCGTGATTCTCTGGCGAATCACGGTTTGTAGAAAGCAGGAAATCGGCTGTAACTTCGACTCTTCGTTTGTCGAACAGGCAGCGTTGCTGTCAAATTTCAGGAAAGTCTTAAAAGAGAACTTAGCATTTGCTCCAGTTTACTTTCTTCTTTTTTTAGCTTAGTGTGTTCAGATTATGAAAAGATATGAATCATTGAAAGTTATTTTAAGCGTTGAACTCCTTTTGTTTAAACAATGTGTGATTACAAGTTGCAACACATTATGCATTGTTATATAACTTGACAGAATCTAGATATTTCATTTATCTTGTCAATACATTTCAAATTAAATTTTATATCTGTTGCTTTTCATCAAAGCAATTGTGCTCTATTGACGGCAAGTGTTCCTGCCATGAATGTTTGGCTACGATCTGCTAGCACTCCATCACCGCCGCTCTGTTTCCCCCGCCGGCAGTTAAAACGCGGCGCGGCAAGCCCAAGAAGGTGGTGGACGTGACTCGCGTGGCTTGCGACCATCACTACTACATGACGGTGGGGGTGGCGATTGCGACGCAGGGGATCTCCGGTAAAAGCCAGGTGGCCGTCATCGGTCTCGGCGGCGGCGGTCTGTGCTCCTTCATCAAGCACTACTTCGACAAGGCAAGTACCACCATCACACCCTGCTTCATCAAGCACTACTTCGACAAGGCAAGTACCACCATCACACCCCGCAAGCATAAAATAAGAAGGTTCTATGCTGAAAGTCATTCTACCCACGGAACTGAACTGAATTTAATTACGGTTCCGGTTCCAATATACCTAGTCCATTCAATCAAAATTCTATCAAAATGACGTCATGATACCACTCCCCAAGGCCGGGTAGAGTAATTTGGGTTGTGATTTCCCTATCTCCCTTTGTTATTCAGCAGAGCTAGTTAATGTTGTTTTCCAAACTGGTAGTACGTGTAGTGGGTATCTGACGCCACTTTTCTCAGGGTGGAATAGTTCTATTCAGGTTCTTAGTTTTAAAAAATAGGGGTTACTTTTGGTCCCTTTTCCTGTTCTTCGAAAGAAAGGTACTGGTTTCAATCCTGAGTTCACTCCTTGGAACCTTTGTGGAACTGAAATAGAATTACTGTAATCATTTTCTAATGTGCTAAGATTAGAAAAGTAGATCTGATTCCAATTCCTGTTCGCTAATAAATACTTGTTACTTTGGATCCGGTTCCATTTCCAATTTCCATTATCTTCAAGTGTTTTTTTGCGTGAAGGACCATTCCAAATTTTCATCTTTTAACAGGTGGTGATAACAGCCGTTGACATCGACCCAGCAATTCTGGAAGTCGCAGTCAATTATTTTGGCCTGGTCCAAGACGAACGTCTCAAGGTTCGCATTGAAGACGGAGTGCATTTTTTGACGCAGTCGGCTATCGAAGAAGGCGAAGGTATGCTTTGCCAGAGAATCTTGCATGTATTTGTTTTATATGTTTATCTGCAGTCTTCTCCTAGCTTTGCTGAACACTGAGGTGCACATCTTCTCCTTAGCCTCAGTCTCCATTGTTTTTTCTATTAACAACTTCTTCTGGGTATGTGGGATCTCACTCACATTTTTTCCCGCGTTAGACACTTGCATTGAGCTGCGGGGAATAAATCGCATCTCCTGTTATTCAAGATTAACAAACTCAAATGCAATGCAAGAAAAACACCACAGTGTGTAGCCGAATAGTCTTACTAGCCAAAAACCGAGCCCATTTTATGAGATGATTTATTTCCCAGGGAAGTTCTATGAAGCGGTCCTGTTTGACGTTGACAGCAAGGACCTGTCTGTCGGCATGAGCTGCCCGCCCGCTCAATTCCTCCAGCCCGCACTACTGATTGCCGTCAAGCACTTGCTGAGACCGCACGGTGAATATCCTGACTATCAAACCCATCCAACAGCGTCGCGTACGCAACACTGGTCTGACTTGGTCTCGGTCTCCGCTTGCAGGTGTGTTTGTGCTGAACCTGGTGAGCCGCAAGAAGGAGCTACGAGCCGGCGTTCTCACCATCTTAGGGACTGTCTTTTCTAAAATCTACGCCTACCAGCTGGAGGAAGATGTCAACGAAGTGATATTTTGCTCCGACAGGCATCTGGAGCCCGATGCTATTGTTACTGCGGCTAATCTGATTAACAACCTGCCACTTAAGAATAAGCATGTGGATGAAAGCAGTGACAACATCATCGATGTAACGGCTTTTTTGGAATCCTTGAAAATTGAGAAAGAATAGTTAGTGTTCTTAGGGTCTCTATCCGCTTTTTGGCTTGTTTGTCATTTGATTATCTATGTGTTTTGTAAATAAAAAACATTTTTTATTATTTTACAAATAATATTTCATATATCATGTTTTGATAGTTCGAAAATTAAGCAGCTGTACACAAAATAATAATTAATTACTGGTGGTTGAACACATCAGATTAGGACTAGGATTTAGGAACGGCAAGAAAATGTAATGTGTCAATTCTGATGGAATGTGCTGACAGTATGCAAACAATTACAAGGAATTATCACGGAATGCAAGGAATGCAAACCAATACGCCGACAGTGTGCAACAAAATGAAACTGACATCCTTATATTTCCTTCAACGGCTTGTGATCCCGGCACCTCCACCACCGGGAAGAGTTGCTTCAAAGTATGGCGGCATTTGAAAGACGTACAGATATTGAGAAGATATGTAAAGACTAAAGACAAGAGGATTTTTCAGAAACATTATAAAATGTATTTCAAAATGCATTTCAAGTTCAAATCATGTTAACTGGCCTCCAAAGTCTGAGTAATATACTCTCTTTTGGGCCTAGTGATGTTCATAAGAACTTCTATTGATGCGGTTAAGTGCCTGAGGTGGGATTCTAATTCAGTCGCAGGTATTATCGACCATCGATCATTATTTTTCGATATTATCAGACTTGATCGTGCATGATCATCTTCTAGTCACCGACAGAGAGTGCTGACGGCGTATTTTTACCCACAGTGTCTATTTTTGTCTATTTTTGGTTTATTTGGCAAGTCTTTACGCTGCATAACACTAAAAAATACTTTCGTTTTCCATCATTAATTTTAATACATTTTTTCCTGTTTATTTTTTTCTTATTCTCCATTACTAGCACTACTTTCGGCGCTAACCAAACCGTCCTGTGAGAAAGTAATAGAACGCCGGGGTTTTGTTGGGTGAAACCCACGAGCGCGGAATCCACTGGAGAACTACTCGGAAATCTGCCGACATCGTGCTCCATTTCCACACCGTACTTTGGGTAAAGAGCACGTGACGTGCAATTCACCTCTTAGTCTTAGGCTTACCGAAACAAGGTATTTTATTGAGGATCATCAAATAAATGAATTCAGCAATAATATGGTATTATTTTGCTTGTTAAATGAGGATGGCAAAAAGCTTGGGGGGCTTGGGATCGAACAATCTGCCGTGGTGAGCCATCCGGCTAGGCGACTGGTACAATTTACTATGCAATCAGTGGGGGCGCTACGGGGGTGCATGGGGGGGGGCAAGTGCACGCCCAAAAATTGGCTTGCCCCCCTGCTTGCCCCCCGCTGAAAAGTCCCAAATTCCAGATCTCTTGTGAACAAAGTAGACGTCCGATCGACTCGAGACTTCACATAGCGAGTTAGAATTTCTTTCAACTATCCACTGAATGTTTTTTCAGAAATATAGTGATATAGTGATATATTGTAGGGGCAACTAACTGCTTTTACGTGGAACGCTGCACCAGCAAAATTTTCCGTGTGATGAAGCTATAAGCTTTTACGGATTAGACCTTTTGAAATTAATCTTCCAATTGCACTGCCTCATTTACAGCATGAGAAATAAAAACACTCTTCAGGTAATTCGATCTCTGTGGGCCCGTGGGGTGGGGGGGGTGGGGGGGGGTGTTTATTGCCCCCTTCACCAATTCGCTTGCCCCTGCTTTGCCCCCCTACTGATTTATTTCTAACGCCGCCACTGTATGCAATTTAAGTACTTGTATCACGAATATTCCTCTTATATTCTTGATCGAAAAACTTTCCCGTCTTGAAGTGTCATAACTTATCACACAGGTATTGCGTATTACGCAGCCAGCGATGAAAGTTTCATGAAATATTGACGAGCCATGTTGTGCATTAAGTACACTCCTTACTTCGCATAGGGCAGCTTGAAAATCAAACTGGAGGATTTTCCTGGAGGATCCATCCCATCAATCATCCGCCACTTCCATTGATTCCATGGTCTGCAGCTACACGCCTCAACTCGCATAGAAAGGATTTTCTGTCGAATTGTGAAAACCAAAATAAAGAACGTGCCGAGTTGCGAACCCAGGACATCCTGACCGTCGGTCACGGAGATTACCCATAGAGCCACACCGCTATGGAACATTAATGAATATTTTAAAGTATGTAACAAAAGCATGCTTGGCAGTTATCGTTTGTTCATTGACCCGTGAATACGCGGGAATACGCGATGCCCGATTACGTGTGGGCCCGAATCTATGACTTTATAAAATATTTAAAAGCCCAATTAATATCGGCCACCGTTTCTAATACCACACAATCTCATTGAGGTTGCAAGAAGGACGATCGATTTTCTTATCGATTTAGAATTTTATCGACCTGAGCTAATAAATACCAACAGATGGCGCTGTAATCGAAATCGATTGATTAAAAGACCACTCCTTACGACTCCGACCTGATTAATTTGTTAAATAGGAAGCTTTTGCTGCAAGTGGAGCAGGGCGGTGCTCTGGTCAACAAAGCATTAGCGGACTGCTGTGAGAAATCAGTCTCATTTTTCTTGATGCAGATCACGTGACGGTCACGGAACGTTATGTGAAATGCGCACGCGTTTCTGCGTGTGCGTAATATTTATTCCAATAATCCTGGATAAGTGTCATCATTGAGTTAATAAGTTTCGAAAAACTTGCCACATTCACAATTATTGTGAAAATTATGCAAATTTCATGACGTCAAACTGATATTCAAAACTCCCCCCACACCAAAAGAACGCCATCTAGTAGTGAAATTCTAAACTAAATAAACGCCTCCTGGTAGCTAAATTGGAACTAAGATAAATTTTGTCTTTGGAACCTGAAAATTTTTGTCACGGAAATGCACCAGGGAATTATTTTGCTAGAAGACAAAAAAGAGGATTCGTTGGGAATCGAACCCGAGACCCTTGGACTATTGGGTAGCGTACTTACTACTGAGCCATATAGCTAATGTGAAGCATGCATGTATTTTATGTATTTGTATCATAATGTTTCTCTTTCGCTCGCATTTTACTAAAAACTTATTCCTCATCTTCACTTGCACCGTGGATTATTATGCTGTTCTGTGCTGCTCTTTTCTACCCTTTGCGTTCATGGTTCAGAGTAGGTATAATGGTTGGTGAGGATACGGCCGAACCTCGAATGCAATCGTAACTTCTCATTTATTTCCATTCTTGTTAACACAGCTTGCGTCAGCAACTCAGCAGATACAGCATTGAAAGTCATTTTGCAGTTGCATTTGAAAACAGAACATTACGAATGGCGGTGATTCGAACCCACATCTTTCGTGGCTCAGGACACGAACACTATCCAGAGGACCACGTTGGTATGAAATTCATACGATTAATTTGAGGTACACGATGGCTTATTATGAAGCAAATGATCGAAGAGTTCGTCACCCTTGTTTTGTAAATACGAATAGGAACTAATTGATTCTGATTCTAATGTTGAACTGATTCGAACCAAACTTCAACTTATCGTTGAATGCACGGTAGATAATCATATCATTTCCAGTCCAAAATTACATCCGTGCTGAGGAGGATACAATATTTTCCCTCCCATTCCAAAATTGTGTTCGCACCGGTATCGATAAGATTTTGAAATTAATATTTCGTGTGTCTAAGAATTATGAATCGGTTACCATAACTGAATTTTTTCTCACATTTTTCGCCCGCTTTGTTACTAATTTTCACATTCACATCACATTCGATCTGGTGGAGGTGCCGGGTTAGCGGCCAGTAGCCAGTCATCGTTTGTCATACTCATAGCTGTATTGTGTGATAATGTTTTTGCAGTTTTTTGTAATTTACCTAACGTGGCGTACAATATTATCATCAGATTTTCATGTCTTTGAAAACCGGGTTATTCTGGGGATTCCTTGCTACATTGTTTTTAAGCAATAAAAGTTGACACATATTTCTTTAGCATGATTTACACAATGTTTATTCGTGTGCCCATAAGATGAAACTTGAAATGGCAAGATTTTTAACAGATCAAGATACTCTTTCTAGTTCAAGCAGGTTTTCTAACCGTTGTCCTATCAAGGTGATGTAGAGAGGTAATGCTCATCAAGATGGCTTGAGCAGGCTGGACCACAAATATCTGGGTTAGGTAATGCGATCAATTGTGGGCTGTATAACGATTACTGCAGATTCATATTCTTAAAGCTCAACATAATATTTAAAAATAAGTTATTAAAATAAACTTAAAAATCACAAGTAAGACTAACTAAACACTAGGCGCCAGCACATCTCTATTAGGAATGTTCAGAAGAATCGTTTGACTATTTTCTTCAGCCCGCCACCAGCTTTCTTCCGTGCCGACTGGCTCTCGCCAGCCTGGCCCGGTTGAACGCTGGCCGCAGAAGGAACCAGAGACATCTGACTAGATTTACGACTACTATGCCAGAACTCCCAGTTGTCCGACTTGAGCTTGACGGGACTGGGCGCCCGGAGCGCGGGTTCTTCCACCGACTGCCTGTTTGCCCGCGAAGAGAGCGCCGTTCGCATGAACGCCGGCGACGACAGCCGCCGCGGAATGCCGACCCCGTTCTTGCCGTAAGATCCGTTCCTCTTATGCGTCATGACGCCAACAGTATCGTCCAGACCCTCCTTCGTTCGCGGTTTTGGCACTACGTTTATCACATTGTCTTGAGACTGTTGACCGTCCGACGGGACTTGCAGTTCCGAAGTTGCCAACTCGTCGGGTCTGTTCTGCGGTTCCTGCATCAAGTCGTTCCAGTCTCGCTGGACTCCGTTTGCGGGGATCGAGATGGAACTGAGCTCGGACAGACTGGCGCGACGAATCGCAATCTCCTTCAGGGCGGATTGAACACTAAAGTTTCCGTTCACCGAAGTCTTGCGGATGCCAGGCTTGTGTGTCAACATCGCACTGGATTTGGAGAACAAGTCTTTTTTTCGGCGTTGCTTCCGCCTCTTGGTTTCGGGCTTCGAGATCGACCAAACGCCTTCGACGTCTGCCATTGGCGACTCGGTGATCAAGAGCTCACTGTAAGTACCTGAAATAAATGGATCCTTATTTAGCAAATAACCAAATATGTTGGCTGGGCAGAGAAAGTTATTTTACTGGTAACCAAGAACCTCCAACAGTTTTGTCTCCAGTTGCTTCAAGATAGAAGATATGGATTTGAAGTTGGTTTGAACACACATTACTGCAAAACTGCTGAGGAGCAAAGATGCCTACTTTGGGTTTTCAATCCTTAAATTAAAAAGCCCCAATAAAGTCTTGCACCTAATCCAAAATTTAAGATTCCTATCAAGACAATTCCATGCCAGTGCAACTGTCTTGAAGAGATAAAAAACTTCAAACTTCTTGACAATTTGCAAACCAAACCAAAAAAAAACGCAGTAAATTGTGACCCACTGCTGTTACCTGCTATGTTGAGCGCCACCTCGCTAGGCCTCTTCCTCCTGGCGCTCGGCAAGCAATGCCCGCTGACGCCCTCCACCGACTTCCTCCTGACTGGCGGCGCCTCCGCCTCCTCCGCCTCCTCCGCCTTCCTGCCCCATGACAGGCTCCACTTCCTGGCGGCTCGCTCCTCCCAGCTGGGCAGCTGCCGGCAGCAGTACCAGAGCACGGCGAACACGAGGATCTCGATGACAATGACGGCAACGTGCTGCCCGACGACGCTAGCCTTGCCGCGCCAGCCTTCGCGCTCCGCCAGCAACGAGCTCACCACCTCGCTCAGCACAGCCACTTCCTTGCGCAGCGCAGACATCTGCACAGAACGCAGGAGCAACGTCACGCTCACGCATTTGAGTGTTTTACACTCGCAGGTCAAATTATATAAGTTTCTACTTCCACTGAATTGTTAAATGCAACTAATAATGGCTAGAGAATTATCTATTCCCCCCAGATCTCTAGCTAGGAAGGATGAAAAGAATAAGAGACAGAACTATTGACCAAGTTACATAGTTAGATGCATGCTGATTGTGGTTGTAAATTGTAAACCTTTTATCACGGTTCTTTCCACATTTTTGCAGGCAAGTTCTAATGATTTGCACATTTCCAGAGTGCAAATTGCTAAGAGCCATAGTTTCTGACTCAAATAGTTAGAAAATGAAGCAGGAAGAAGGCAATATAAGATGAACATGGAAAGTGCACGCAATCCAGTGAGACTTTTTAATTAACTGCAGACACGGCAATTCACTGGCGATTTCAAAAGATGACCTCAAGCAATGCACCAACCTCCTGGTCAGACCGCCGCTCCCCCTCCTCCCGCTTCTTGGCGTCGGCGTCGACGGCAGCCAGCGTTCGGTTGAGCGTGCGCGACATCTCCTCCACCTGTCGCTTGTACCGCCGACTCAGCTCCTCCAGATACTGCCCGCTCAGCGACATGTTGCGCTCCAACGCCTTCAGCCGGTTCGACAGCCGCACAAACACCGACTCCTTCTGCGGCGGCATCGCCGACGACGACGAGGCCGCCGTGCTCGGGCTGACCAGCACGTTGGACGCGGCGTCCAGCTCCTTCAACTCGCCCTCCGTCAGCAGCGTCTCCAGCACTTCTTCCTCCATGAGTTCCTCGGCCGGCAGGGGACCGGCTTCTTCCGGGAGCTCCGTGGGGTTGGGCAGGCTGGGGGCGGCGGCGGCAGTTTCGGCATCGGCTTCTCGCGGCGGCGCCGTAGTGGCATCGTCCGGCTCCGGCGCCGGCTCCACGGGGACGGGGACCTGCGTCGACGGGAGGGCTTCTTCGACGGCGGTGGGCGCGATGGAGTCTTCCGAGAGGTCCCCGCCGGGGACGTCTTCTTCCATGGTCTTGGTCGGGTTGATGGTTTCTTCCGCCGGCTGGGTGGACGCCGGCAGGCTGGTCGTGCTGCCCGCAACCAGCGTGCTTGGACGGTCGGTCGACTGCCTGCAAACAGACACACCGAGCGTCAAAGATCTCCGACGATCATAGACTGTGGATATATTTCTAACTAACATTCCTGGATTCCAGGCTATTTATTACTAGCAATGAAATATCCACTCTAAATTTGTATCCATCACGGGATGTAAGTCTGGCTTTTGCATTTCCAGTGCTATTCATTACAAACTTTATTATTTGGACAGCCGACTTTTGAATGAATTTTATGCATTGTTAGATCAGTAATATTATAATTTTACAGCTTAATCCTTTTTGTAGCTTTCAAAGTGAATCTATAATTAAGAATCCATCACAATCTAACAAAATCTATCAAAGCAAAGTATAAATCTCAAAAGTAAGTAATCAACTCTCTTCAACTTTCAACTAAAGTAAGATTTAGGAACAAGTGTAACAGAGAAAGAAGCTATTTACACGACGCTGCAGGTGGCCTTTGGCGTGGCGATGAACCCCTCGAGCTCGCTGCCAGAATGTGTGCAGATCGAGACGTTGTTGAGCGCGTGGCTCGTGTTGAGCACGACGCGCTTCTCGACGACAGCCAGCGCGTTGCACAGCGCCGCCATGTAGTGCGGCGGGAACAGCGACGAGAGGTAGTCGCCGGGATCCTGCCGCAGCGGGTACGTCGTCACGCGCCGCCGCCCAAAGTCGATGCCGTAGCGCACGCAGATGGGCCCCGAGCGCAGAGCGTCCGTCACAAACGGCAGGCGCACCGTGTCGGTGAGCTGCGCTTCCCGCCGCGAGAGCAGCTCGTAGACGTTCTGCAACGGCGGGTGGGTCACGAATAGCAGCTCTGCATTACGGGATACAATGATGGCCGGATTTGGATGGAGGTGGACGCACTCTTATCAACAGATTTCAAGCCAGAAACTAGTAGCTGTTGTCTACAAAATGGAATAATGAAATTGAAACCATCACATAGATGTGCCAAATAGAGTGAATCTGCTCAAAGTAAAAAAATAGATACTTTTTCCAAGCAAATATTTTCATCATTTATGAAATTAAAAATGCCAAGCTTGTAGATAAGTATGGGAAGGAGAAAAGCAGAGCAGCATTATTTACCACAAGGAAATAGACCACTCTTCATGGGAGGAGCCTGTGTTAGTTTCTTATTTCCTCAACAGGAACGCTAGTGTTTGTGGGAATTGAACAGTAGGGTTGTCATGGAGACTGTGTTAGGAGATGGATCGCAATCATGGGGAAAATCTTTAAAAAATGTTATTCTTTTAACCAAAACGAATGGAACAAATATTAATGAGAAGCTTAAACCCAGCGCCTATGGAGGGAAGAGTAGAGTATGAATATCAGTGGTTATCTGAAAGAGATATAGACGTCAGAAGAAGTGGGCATCACAGCATGTGCATTGCTGATTAAAGCACTGAAAAAGCACTTTCAACTTTTGTTGCTGTAGTGTATACCAATAGCAGCGGAGCCCATGCCTACGACACTATGTGCTAACGCCTTATAATTTGAGTTTTAATATTTTTTTTCCATTAAATTATATATAAAATTCTTTAAATTATGGCAGGGAATTTTTTTGGGGATGGTGGATTCTCGCCAAGAATCCACCGAATTATCCGTGTGTCTATCTGCAAATATCAAAAAATTAGTTTAATGGAATAAAGAAATCAATGAAAAATAAAATTATGTTGCCATAAGGCAAACACTTTTCCCATAAGGCGAACCATATGCCCATAAGGCAAACGTATATGCCCATAAGGCAAACGTATATGCCCATTAGGCAAACCTATATGCCCATAAGGCAAAACACTATGCACATAAGGTAAACCCCAATGCCCATAGGTCAAACCCCTATGCCCATAGGTCAAACCCCTATGCCCATAAGGCAAACCCCTATGTCCGTAGGGCCAAAAATGTGCCCATAAGTTAAAATATATGCCCATAGGGCTAAATGGGCAAAATTACGTGGTTTTAGTAAAAAAAAAACAGTATGCCCACAAGGGAAAATCACGGCGCAACGTATTTATGGCGGGAAATCAACCCTGGAACAGCCCCAGTGAAAAAAAACTGGAAATCAGAGTAGAATATTGTTGATTGTTGAAATTTGAATGGCAAAGACACGGTGAAAATCGCAATTTCTTTGCAACTTCACCTTGAAAAACTTGACGGATTGGCACGAAATATAGCCTATACAACGTGTCATGAAATCCTACACATTATTCTCCTAACAGAAGGGTCCGAAATCGCGCGTAAATATGGTTGAATCGCTGAAAACATGAAAAATCCAGAAAAAAAACTGTTGGAAAAGAGAGCAGCCAGTCGGACACGAAAAGTTGAAAGCTACCAAAATAGGGATTAAAATCCCTATGGTTATCCCTAAAATCCCTATAAAATTCCTAATAGGGATTAAACTAGGGATATTAGGCAAATATTCCAATTAAGATCGAAAACCCTCTCCAAGGAAGTGGAAAGAACAAACCCGCATGGTGTAGGAGACAGGTTTGTTTGTTTTCCCTCGTCTTATTTTGCTAATCCTAATCTTCCTCTTGGTTGGACTCTTCGGAAAGGTGTGGAGAACACATTTGGGATTTCTCATCGTTTTTTCATCCAAAAACAATACAGTATTGCAACATAATAAAACACGGTTGTTGATACAGAACCCTCACGAAACATAACAGAACAGGTTGACTCCACAAACTGTTTCCCACAAACAGAGGCCATCTTGGATCGTGACGTCAGGGGGGCGGTAACACGAGAGTGGTCTATTGGCTGACGAGACCGACGATTCTTGATGTAATCATTTGGCATCTTGGATGCCGTGCAATGTGTTTATAAGAAGCGGCGTGCGTACCTGGAACATGGAGTCGTTGCAGTTCTTGCAGACTACGAGATGCCGCGGCGTGGACATCTGCTCGGCGCGCGTGGCGTTGCTGGCGACGCGCGCCGGTCGCTCGCCGCGGATCACCAACGCCTCTGCCGCCTTCACGATGCTCTTCACCGCGTCGCGCGCGATGCCGTACAGGTTGCGAGGCTGCTCGCCCAGATCCTCCGCGCCCACGCTGCCTGAAACGCGTCGCCAGCCGTTGATTGATTGATTGCCGGTGTTCAACGACCCACTGTTTTGACAACTGGCCCTGTGGCGCTGGTCTAATGGCGTCGGTGAATGAAAGGGTGATGATGAACCTAACCTAGCCTAGATGGGAGGAGGGGAAATCCGGTGCCGGCACGTAGCCTACTCCTGTCGTAAAGCACCGTGGGGACCACCGGCTTTACGTCCCTTCCGAAGGACGGTGCAACTCGAACAACAGGATTCCTCCACTAATCCGTGCTGTATACAGATTGAGAATCAAAGCAAGTGAAGTTGTTGTGCTAACTTCAAACCCTCTAACCTCTCTCCGGAACAGAACTGATCATGTGCATGACGGTCACCCACCAAACACCTAACTCAGCGCGATGTTGCTTAACTTCGGTGATCTCACGAGAACCGGTGTTTCCAAAGTTGCCAAACCGTTTGGTCGCACTCGCTAACATGTAAACACCAGCAGAGGGGCAATCCTAACCAGGGCAGAAATCGGTTTGTGGCGATCCGATTCAATGTTTGTAATGTTTCCTACAAATTTCACGTCGAATAGCTTCATCGTAGCATAGATTCATGGGAAGAAATGCACTAACGAAGGAAAGCACACAGGCAAACATTTAAACAAACAAACTAGGTTGTGATTTTTTTCCCTGGTTCAATGTTACGCTCACCATTCATCAATAACCAAAGATTCCTGGAAAACTGTAGTAAAATATAAAGTATGTCTTTAATAAAAGTTTTTTTTCAAAATAAAGAAGATTTTTCTGGTTCTTACTTTAGGTCAAATTATCAAGAGCACGATCTTGCTACAGAGCATAACTAACATAGGAAACTTTAACTAAACGTTTCCTTAACGATATTATGATGAATCCACCGCCCAAGATCTACCTGCAAGACCGATTATCGCACTTCGAGTGTCTCCTCACCTTCGTCCTCGTAGTCGGGTGAATGCGTTGAGTGGGCCTCGTCTTCCGTCTCGAGCACCTCGAACTCGCTCGTGCCGAACACTCGAATCATCGACACCGGGCAGAAATGTTCCGAGCCGTAGTGAGAGTGAATTTCCACCTTCACGAACTTGCCTGCAAACGCAACGCAAACTTTGTGTTACAAGTTACAACAAACCTGACAAACTAAAAATGGGTGGAAAATAAAAGAAAATATCTGCTTTTATCATTTGCCAACAACGTTAAACCTTTGTTATGACAGTTTTTTTCAATAAAAATAGACCTATTCCACTCACAGAAAAATGACATCAGATACCCGCTGGACGTACTACCACTTTGGAAAAAAATATTAATCAGCTCTGCTAAACTACAAAGGACAATAGGGAAATCACAACCCGAATTGCTCTACCTGGCTTTAGCGAGTGGGTATCATGACGTCATTTTGATAGAATTTTGTTAGAATTTTGATAGGTGTATTACAAACAAAATGTTGATGATGGAATAGTTCAGAGTATTGTGATTTGTTCTCACCGAACAGATGTGGGTGTAGGTTGTAACTCTGCACGTCTCGGATGTCGTTGGCTGTGAACTGGCCGACGCTCCTCCAGTCTCGGGTCGGAAACCGATCGCTAACAGACACCGAGATGTCCTTCGGAGACGAAGAGAACAGCTCGAAGTTGGCGATGTCAATCTTCTTCGCTTGGATCGAGTCGCAAAGCTCAACAATGAACCTGGAAGTACGAGTTAATGGTTGAGACAACTATGTGTATTGGGGCCATGGTCTACATTATAAATTAGAAATCTTCTACAAGAGCACTTGACTCTCATACACTGCTGCTGTACTTATACCTGTAAATTTAACCATTAACACCAGGGGGTCAATTCACGTACATTTCCTTAATTCCCGCTAACACCGAGTGTAGCTAAAACCTCGCTAGACCCTGTATTTAAATTTACTCCTGTGACAATTCACGAAACAGAATTAGCACGGTTTTAGAGTCTAAGGCCCGCCCACCGTGGTAAAGTTAATCTACCAATCAGAGGCTCTGTTCCATTTATTTTGCGGCTGAATATTTAAAAAAAACTGCCGCCTTCTGTCGTTTGACGCAAAAAGAATCTTTTTCGAGAGGGCGCATTATCTTAAAACAAATTTTTTGCTCAGTTTAGGCCTTTGACACAAATGTCAAAAACAGAGAAGAAGCCAAGCATACATTTTATTTTCGACATTAAATAAACGCCAAAGCTAATTCCCTCATATTCTATGGAATAATTTACCTCGATTATGACGTGGTTTGCAGAAATATAATAGTTGTGTTTGTATTTTGCGTGTTTTTTTTCCAATAATTAATCAGTTTTGACATTTGAACTGTCAGATTCCTTGGATTAATTAAGATTTTAAGTGAAGATATAATATGACACATCATTGATTGCGGACTATCTAATGTTTAGTAATAATTATCACAGTTTACAACTAAAATTTAAAATAATACTGATAAGTTGTGTAAAACCAAGTAATGAAAGTTAAAATTGACATATTTTGAATTTACTCATCTAGCCAATGTACTGCTCGCCAACAACCAATACAACGAAGAAAACACTAAAACCATTATGATAATCATTTATAAAAGACTAAAAACACTTGAGAAAAATCAAAAGCTAACTGAGAGAATAGGAAACAGTGCAAATGAGGAAGATATCGAAAATATTGGGCACTAACACAGCTCTCAAATCGGTGATCTTGAGAGTTACCACCGCCTAAACCCCCTACCTAGCAGGTCTAAATTTACACCCAGGTTTTAGCGGGAATTACGTACGAGAATTGTCCATTCGGTTAACCCTGCCTAATTCTCGCTAATTCTCGTTAACTCTGCTTCGTGAATTGACCCCATTAACACTACATTCAAATATATTTTTACACACAAAAAAAATACAGTCAACTTTTAGGCAAGAGTCAATGGATTCCATGAAAAAATAACACCAAATTGAAATATCTTTGTCACAGATCAAAAATGAGGTCAACTATAATGCAGTCAGTGGATTTACCATTAAATAACGATGCCAAATTGAAATATCTTGCTACACCCACGACAAAAACTCCAAATCTTGCAACTAAAAGTTAATAACTAGTAAACAGTTAACCATAACAGCTTGTTTATGCAGAGACCAAATGAAAAACAACTGCACGAATGAATTAATGCCTGCACGTACCAGATTCGGTTGGTGCAAGCGTTGAGCAGGTACTCGTCACGCGAAGGAGAAAGCACGGAGCTGGCACTGACGGCTTCGGGGTTGGCGCCGGCGATCTTGGCACCGCAGTCGGGCGAAGCGTAGTTCTTCGAGCGCAGCGTCAGAGGCACTCCGCTGCTGGTGGGGGTCGTGGCGTTGTGGACGGCTGCACCCAACGAACATTACAAACGTGAGGGATCATTACTTGGTCAGGAAGACTTATGGACAGAGTCAAATAATTTTAATACTATCTAATAATTATATAATATTATGGTTTGGTGTGTTGGGTTTTTGGGGATTTTTTTAGGAGGCTTAGGAAGTTAGGTTATTGTTGGTTCTTTCGTTTTGATTTGTTGGCATTTGGCACTTGAGTTTATACCGTTGATAAAGCAGCTGCAGCACAGCTTTGCGAAACGTCGGGAAAAGTTTTAGTTTTTGGGACTGAAGCCCCTTTTACACGGTCACATTTTTCATCACATTTCGTCAAACCCTTGTACAGCAGTCTTGTATACAACTGCATGTGACCGTGTAAACAGTCCATTGCATGGCAGTCCGTCACACAAAAGTCTTGTATGGCAGACTGTGGCACAGTTTTTTTGGATAGCCCAGACTCTATTTCCATCACATCTTGTATGGAATGCAGCCAATCAGAGATCAGAGATTGCGCGACGTCAAACTTTTCAAAAAATCGTGGCGGCAAATGTCAGTGAGCAGTGCAAAATTTGAAATGGCTGATAATAAATGTGATACATTGATTATTGTAGGCGTGTAAAAGGTCGTTACATTTTTCATCAAATCCGTCGCACAAAACCTTGTACAATGTTTATATTACGGACTGCTATACAAGGGTTTGACGAAAAATGTGACCAAAGAAAAGGGGCTTTAGGATTCATCACCCAGTTAATAGTTTTTCTGAAAAGTGAGGGATCATTCTTTCTGGAGATAACTAGACCAGCACGCAATGGGCGGAAAGGAGATGAACCAGAAAATTGTTTTAACTTTCAGTAACTTTCAGTTAGGTAACTATGTTTGAAGCCATGTCTGCCCGAGTACATTAAATTCTTATTCCCTAGATCAAATTCTACTTTTCCTCCCACATTATCGGGTGGTTAAAATAGCGTGACTTCTACTGTTAGAAACATAAAGCCAAATCGTAAATGAGAAATCTGACGGGAAATATATCCTCAGACCTTTAACTTGTCTGGATGTTGCTTTCACTAAATAAAACCCATTCTCATAATCCCAAATTCGGCTGTAAAAGCAGCTCAGATGAAAAAGGTTGGGCCCTGGCACTCACATATCCCTGGCTAGACACACATTTCTGAATTGAGTATTTTGCTACGCAATATACCTACAATGCAGGGAAGAAATGTGCGTTTGGTTTGTTTCCAACATTGTAACTTGAAACATGGGGCCTTGTAACATTGGAACCTGTCAATTGGACACTCACCCTTTTTCTTCTCGGCTTCCTCCAGCTGTTTCTGCGCCCACTCGCTGAACGAAGGAATGTCGTCGGGCACTTGCGTAGTCACGCCGGCGGGGGGCTCGACGTCGTCCGCCCCGCGGGCCACCGCCTCCTCGACAGCCGCCTCGGCCTCCACCCCTCCCGCCCCTCCCGCCCCTTGGAGCAGCTGCACACAACCCAAGGAATTCATTACACGCCTCGTGCCAACTCGTAGCGTTAATATTGCCTGGCTAGGAAGCATTGATTCGAAAGGATCAAAGATAAAACGTTTCAAGCCTTCTTGAGCCTGCAGGTAAAATGTCAACATATCAAATCTTTTGTTGATTTTTTTAAAAGTAGTTTTCCTTAAGTTTGCTAGAGTTAAAATGAGCGTAGTTTAAAACACAGCTTCCTACGACATTTATGTTCATAAGAGGCCGTAAACAAGGCTGTACCATATTGTGAATTTCATCCTAGATGCAAATACTCATTGCATGTACGGTAGATAATGATCATTAGAAGCGAAATATCAATTCCAAAATTTGTATCGGTACCGAGATTCGAACCTGGGTCTTTGCCCTTCCAGGACACAGCACTTATCCATTTTGCAATGCAGACAACTGTGGACCTGATATTAGGTTTATTTGAGTTGTTGGGCTCCATGGAGATCAAGGATGTAAGTATTATTTTAATCTAGTTCCTGGCAAGAATAGAAAAACTGGTCTATGAATATAGACACTGACTCAAAATATCAGGCAAATGTTAGCAGTTACTAGGTTTCAGCGCTTTGACGAGTCTATGATTGTCAATTGGCCACGGAATGCAAGTCAATACATGCTGAAACTAACGTGCTTTGCTGGTAAAGCAAGAGTACTGTATAATCTTAAACAGTTCTTGGAATGTTTTTGACATAACCGTAGTTAGATGATTAATGGTTAAGAAGCGAGAAGCGTACCTCTAGCACTTGCGACTCGAGCGCTGCCGTGTCGGTTGCGTTGTCTTGCTGCGGCGATTCGAGCCACTGGGACTTGGCCTCCGGCATCAGCCCGGTGAGGTTCTCGGTGTCGAGTCCGAGCCCGGCCCCGGCCGACTGGCCCCGCGTCGAATCGGCTTCGGGCAGCGAGCCCAGCACGTGTTGTCCAGTGTCCGTCAGCCTGAGCAGCAAGCACGCGGTCAACACAACGAGCATGGCCACTACACAGTCACCGACATTTTGCGGAATTGTTATGCACCAGGCAATGTCACCAAACGACAGACATAAGGAATGGAAACATTCACCGCGTCAAACGAAAGACCTTCAACAAGTATCACTAGTCACTACTAATGTTATATCATTGATAGTGTCAATAGTGGAGCTACTCAGTAAACGTAATATTTTTAGTGTTCAGCTATCTGGTTGTTATTAGCCTAGAATGATTACAGGCTGCTGATATTGAATATTTAGCTTGCACCTTGCAGCGTGTTATTTCCTACTGCAATTAGCATAAAGCTATTTGGTGATGATAAAATTGGGCCAATCTGCAATTAAGATATAGACTTGGGTGGCCATGGGCACAATAAACAATTGAACCATGTGTGTTAATTATTCAAGGACAAATAACAACCAGTAGATAGCAATCAATAGTGCTGATAGTCTGCTGGTTACCATTTGGTAGTACCTCTTGCATGCATCAAACAAAAAAATTTGATGATAGGTATGTGCACTATGAACTCATCTCTGTTTGCAGTATATAATATTTTAAAAATTAGTTCCATACAAATCATCACAGCATGACATCTTTGTCAAAATGTAAAACCTAGCTAATAATAAATGACAAAATCACAAAAATAAACAGCCATTTACCCATTGCTAACTTCTGTAGGAAGCTCGTGTGAAAAACTCAGGGAGTCTCTTAAGTTGTCTTGCTTCTCATTGTTTGTACTGGGGGCTACCGTCTCCGCAAAGCTGGGGTGCACTACCGCCCTGTCTATTCCGCTCGAAATGCCAGTTGCAGCCTGCTCATCGCTGACAGTCGCTGCTTGATCTTCGGTACTTTGCAACGCTGCAGCTTGGAAGGTGGGCTTCTCGGAGATTCTTGCCACCTTTCTTGTTGGGCCAATAACTTTGCTCTGCTCAGAATCTGAATCATTTGTGGCAACAAGAGGCAGAACCACTTGTGGTTCTTCGCAAGCCCCTAAAGTAAATATGAAGCTGCAAAAGAGAATTTTACCTCTGTTTCACACAATAACATGTATCTTTATTCAACATAAAGAAGAAATGATTTATGAAAAGGCATTATGCAACTGCTAAGCTAGTGAAAAGTTGCCAGATATAGGACACAATTTTTTTTTTCAAAGCGCTATTTTAGTACGGAAACTCGTTTGCCTCCATACGACTTAGCAAATGGACAAAGTGTTTGGAGTAAACTGATTATTCACCCACAGCAATTCTTGTTTAATTCAAGACATTTTTTTTTCAGCGCCTACTTGCCCAAAACCGTTGAAAACCAGTTTGCCCTGAGCAGACAGTAATAAATTATTTAACTTATAACCTTACTTTTTCTTACCTTGGTGCTATTAGTGCCAATAACAAAGTTCCACACATATAATAAACATAGACGTTCATTATTCAGTGCTGAAAGTCGACGAATAAAAGGGTCATCGCACCACAAATTATCTTTAAACAATAATAAATCTTGTCAATGACGAGAAGATACTATTAAATTACCCAACTTCTGACAACTGACGTGTACTTCAGCGGTTCCGGTTCCGTTTGCATGCCGAATGCCCATTGGCCAAACTGTGCGCACGTGCCAATATGGCACACGTGCGTTTTTTTTAAATAATTTACTTAATTTTTCAGTTGAATAATTCTTATCGGTTTGAAATTACGCGAAATAACTCATCTGAATGAGAGATAACTATGAATGACAGAGTAAACTATCGACCAATCACGAGAGAGAAAATGTCATACGATGAACAGAAGTTATCATTCATGCCCAATAAATAATTGATTACCTGCATTCCTACCGCCCGTCATGAAACAAGGTGAAACGGTATTACAGGTATTAGTATTATTAACTACTATTGACATTTTTAATACTAGGCTATGCGAACACTCATATTATAATCGTGTTGTGGATGAGCGTAATATTTACGCTCACCCACAACGCGATTATATTGCGTGTGAGCATAGCCTAGAGGCTTTTATGATCAATTTAAAATGTTCGGCGTTAATTTAGCAGCTTTATTAATGACATAAGTTACCTGAAAATATCATGATTTAGTCGCCGAGAAAATATTTGAATATTTAAAAGCGGAAAAATCGTTTTAAAGACAAACTATTGTCTTGATTTGCCTCAAAATAACACAGTATATTCTTTATAAGATTTTAAACGTACACAGTTAAATTTTTCAACATCAGTTGAAGATAAAGTTGCTTTAGTTCCAAAAAACTGCAAAAACGCTTAAAAAGCGTCATAAAAGCGCCACTTTCAAGAAAACTTCCAAACAAAAATCAATAAAATTTTCACACAAACATAAAATCGTGAGAGTCAACATCTAGAAAGTTTGGTCGAATTATATTCATAGACTTGGCTTCTAGAGTGAGAAACGTGATTTTGAAAAACTGAAAATTTTCGTAAAAATTAATTTAAAAGAAAAGTTGCAAGTGAAATGAGCTGAAAATAGTGCAGGGTCTAAGTTGAGAGAAAACGAAGATAATTTAAAAAATTCATCAAAATCCGTTCAGTCTTTTGGCCTGTAGAGCGCGAACAAACAGACATAAAAACAAACAAAAAAAAAACATACAGGATTTTTTTCAGCAGTAAGTGTAATTGAAGATTCGCTTCACTCGCCTCGCTCGTTACGCTCATCAATTAACAACTAACAAGCACTTTGTGGTAAAGCTTGTTACCTTTTTGTTTAATTGTTTGATATTGATTTTTTTCATTTCATTGGCCTTATGCCCTTTGCCCATAAGAAAATTTCTATGCCAATAATACAAATGCTATGCGCCCATAAGCTAAACCAAGCTAAACAATAAAGTGAAACAAATCTTTTATAATACGGATAATTTTCGTTTGTTGTTTGTTGTTTGTTGTCTGTTTGAGCTTTGAGCTCTGTTGGAGCTCATACGGCCAAAAAACAAACCCGATCTTGATTTCTTTTCAGGACACCTTGGTTTCTTTCTTACCCAAATGAAGCCTCAATTGTTGTTACAGCAACAATTATATTCGTAACTGTTCTTGTAAATCAGTTTTTACAAATAATTTCCGTCTTTCCCAATCACGTTTCTAACTCTAGAGGCTTAAGTTTTTAATACAATCATCCAAGTAAGGCTCACCCAGAACTAAATTAGCGCTTCGCGGAGTCCTAGGAGTGTTTATCAAGGCATTTCGCTTGATCAATCTATCAAACGTACAATTAGCACCTTGCCACCCAATCTCATCCACCCATAGCAAAAGGTAGCGCCTTATGCGAGAACAAATTGGACTAAGGTTAAATCAAGCCTTGCTACGGTACTGGAGGCTCGCCTGGTAAATAGCAATAGTGCATACAAAAATTCACCGATGCAATGCAAACAATAGGTGTTTTTTGAATGAGACCCTATGGAAATATTTCAGATTATAATGCCATTTGCCCCGAATTCGGCTTAACTACCGGAAACAGTTTGATGCAACACGACTCAACCCATTAGATCATATTATTTCATAAACACAAAACACACCTCATACAACATATTATATAACAGACAACACAGATCACAGTACATACACAATTATATAACACAGGAAACTTATTACATTCCCTCGCAGCCACAAATATACAAAAATACAATTGGCATACCAGTGTGGCTGTAACAAAATAACCATTTACCGGAGGTCACAGATTCGAATACCCACCATGGACACTAGTCTTACACAACGAAGAGTTGAATTAAAGTAGCATTTAATTAAATGTAAGCAGACACCGGTAGCCTGCCAACTTTAAAAAATATATTCTGTTTCGAAGTTTGCAAATCGCAGTCGAGCCAGGATGTGGATTACTGGCTGCTCGCTTATTATATACTTCAAATTGAGAAATACACACACAACCAAATTGCTTGGTATAGGTAGGTAGGTAGGAATATCAAATAATTAATTGACATACGGTAATTTTATGCGAAATTATAAGTTCTGCAAACCATTATATCACATTATATCATCCGTGCCATAAACCCTCCGTTTAAAACGAATACTGAAAATTCTAAAATCAGAATTGAGTGTTACACCCTCTCCCGACCTATCATCAAATTAAAGATTGAAATACGCTTGAAATATACTAAGAAAATCTTGAAAGACGTCGATCAAAATCATAAATGTGTAAAAATGAGTAAAGGTTTATCATCGACACAGATAAAATATTTCAAGGCAAGTCGACAGAGTCACGAAGAAGATGTTCATGAATAATACCAGCAATGTGACATTAAGACTTACCTACCATGTCATAAAGCGATTCCTCCCTCGCAATATCCATTTGAATAAATAAATACGTGTAATAACAGAAACTCGAGGCGTATTTTATTCATGTGTAACCCCGATAGCAAAGCGGGCGAGTCACTAACCCGCGCTAAGTGTTGCGATCCTGCAACAGAACCGATCGATACCCTTCTTTCCACCCTTCTTCCTGTTACCATTCGAGGAAACGTCTGCTCTCAAAGTCTGTCCCATTTTCTCTAACAATACACCATGGAACGAAACAGGAAGCGGCACCAGCAATTGAAGGTGCTCCCATTTTACGTTCACGCTTCATCGTATTGAGACTTGACTAGAAATTACTTCCTTATCAGCTGGCTCCTTTTTCAATCGCCTGAAAATCTGACAAGTGATCTTAGTATATGAACGATATGTGAAATCAGAGATCGAAATAATTACCAAATTGTTCATCGTTGAATCATCATCATCAACGCATACATGATTGACAAACGTTTTAAAAAATATGACTCGCTGTAAAATAACAGAGCGAACCGACAATCGCAAGTCAGGGTCAATCCATTCAATCATCCAACCATGGCTCGAATCGATGTGAAAAATATGACCAGTCGCGCATAACCTCGCGCCGTCCAAAACCAATAAATAATCATGCACTTGCTGCACACTTTTCCCTGATGAAATTCGAAAACGCTTCGCTATGTCCCGTGGAAGCCCCGCGCATGACCGTTGGTCATCGTGGGCTGAGGACAATCCAAGGTTAATCGCGTGTCCACGAGGGGGGGGGGGGGGCTGGGGGGGCGGGGGGGGCTGGGGGGGCTGGGGTGGTTGCGAAGGGATCTAAGGACGCATGAAATATTAACGCCATGACGTCGACTGTAGCGAGCGACGGCGTCTGCTTGTTCGAGCGTGACGTTCGACGCAAGTCCGCTGTGTCCAGTAGCTAGGCGGTCGTGTCGGAGACTGGTCAACTCACAAGCCGACGCCGCTGTTAAACGCTGACAAGCCGTTGCCTTAGTGCTCAATAAGTGCAGTTACTAGATCGAGCGCGAGAGATACCGATTCAATTAGAGTGCGACAGAAAAATTAATTTTTAATACGGACCGACACTATAAATTTTCTTGTTTCAATAGATTGTTATGCCCTAGGCAATTTAGAAATTACTTAAAAATACGTAACCGTGTGACTCAGAACGCGCTTTATCTAAACGACAAAAAGAAAAGTTCCCAATGACAACTGATCATCCGTTTCAATCATCCGCGCTGTGCCCGTTCCGTTGACTTAGCGGCGGCAAATTCGCGCGTTCGCCGCCAATTAGCGACCAATGATGGTGCGTAAGCGACGCTGGCTTGTAGGCGGTGACCGTGTCTGGTGCATGGGCCTCGAACCCCGACCCCGTCAACTCAACTGAACGAAGCGAGAGCCACATCGGAGGAGTATGGGCATTTGTTTGGGCACTGGTGAGTAAGAGAATGGATCGCTCACGGGGAGTATGGGCCATTGTTTGGGCACCGGTGAGTCAAATAATGTCGCTCACGGGGAGTATGGGCCATTGTTCGGGCATCGGTAAGTCAAATAATGTCGCTCACGGGGAGTATGGGCCATTGTTTGGCCACCGGTGAGTCAAATAATGTCGCTCACGGGGAGTATGGGCCATTTTTTGGGCACCGGTTAGTAAGAGCATGTCATTTAGGGGCATGTTTTTTGAGCCAGCTGGTAAATCCAAGAAAGTCAGGGTCGGCGTGCTTGTGGCATGGGTCAATCATGAATGTCAGCACCAGCCGCGTTCAATACGGCATCTATAATTCATGGATTCACGCGAGGCCCGAGGGACAAGTTCAGACAGAAAACAAACACACGTTTTATATTAAGATATATCCATGGAAAATCGAAATTAATTTCAAGACTGACTGCCCTTTTATTGACATCACATATTTATAGTGCAAATATCTATTGTGGATTCGCATGGTTCACGGGTTTTGTTAAAAGCTCAAAGAAAAACCTTCGGATTGGTCCAAGTCGATGGATTCCAGATACAAATGTTCCCTTGCAGTGTCTATACAAGATCAATTTTGAGGTAAAGTTCGATTTATTTTTCGAGACAGCAGGTGGGTGTTCGACATGTCGAGCAGTAAGTTCTAAAACCTCGTATAATTTTATGAGAATATGATGCGACTGAATGATTTAGATTATTGAAAGTATAGCATGTGTTTGTCCATGCAATATATATTTATGGTAGTATATTCATGTCTGGTATATCAATAGAAGGGTCAGTTAATAATTTTAGTACTGCGTACTGCATGCTGATATAGCTAATGTGTATATCAAAGGGCTTTTGTATAAACTGTAGGTATAGGTACCCACTTCTTCCTCTAGACGTATGCTGACCTAGGTCATTTTTTCAAATGCAAATTACCTCTGCATTGGGACACACATTTGATCTTAGTGCAATTTCCTGTAAGACATTTCGAACTATGAAAGCTTGGAGTTTTGACCACGTTTTCATGCAAAGCTGGAATTATTTCGATATTTCATACTCATCCCAACGTATACCTACTGTTTTTTGTTGAAACTGTTCCCCAGTGTCTGCAGAAATGATTAAGATTATGCGAAAAAATGAAGAGCCATGAACTGAACGCATGCCTCGATGACTTGATGCTTGATGCTTGATGCTTGATGCTCGATGACTTGACATGCTTGATGCTTGACGCCTGATGTCCAATGTATGATGTCTGATGTGTGATAGTGATGATGATTGCCGTTGCAGACCAGCAGAATGGATCCCAGATGTTCGAGGGACAGCAGCGGGTGGCACGCGACGCGTGGATGCAGGAGAACGGAGGCTGGCTCCAGGAGGTCGACGAAGAAGAGAGGTTCGCCAGGACGCCACCGGGAAACCGATTTCCGATGCACAACGGCGGCCATGTCAAGTTCGAAGTGCCCAAGGTGCCGGTCATCTTCGTCCTTGGTGGGTCGCGGCTCTCAATTATCAACCCTCTGCAGTCCACACTCGATCATAGCGTTCTCGCAACAGGATCGCTAATATTTCAGCTGTGTATCCTACCGGGTGGATGGATTTTACCATAGGAAATTATGTTTGATAGCTATGATTAGTGATATAAATTTTCATGAAAACTTTTTCGTTGAACATTTTTAAAGACGTTCAAAAATTACAATAGGTACTTAAAAGAAATGAATATTTGGATTTCTCGTTTATTTCAGCTCATAGTTCGTAATAAGATAAAAATTCGTGACAAAATTATTTTAACCCTTTTTATAGGTATATTGAAAATATTCACTGAAAGAAAAAATTTCAACCTTCCATCATAAGTTATATGATGGAGAAAATGCACTGGATAGTCTCAATCAGTTCTATATTTGGTGACAAGATTGTGATGAAAATATACCAACACAAAGGAGTTTTATGATAGATATAGATAGATAAAAGCCGTTTTAGATGTTACCTATTTCCCCTGAGCTATTTCGAACCGTAGCACAAAATAAAAATAAAACTATTATTGCTCGTATTTCTCAACTTAGATAAAAACTCTTGGTCTAGACTTGCCGCAAAACGTGCGTGTTTCACGAAAAACTCAAAGAGTTCGACACAAAGTGACGAACTGTGACGCCGCACTAAAGAAGTGTTCAGAAAATCTGTCAAGACGAATAATCCATTTCATCTAGCCTTCAACGTAGCGTCAATTACCGTCTGGACAAAACAATTACAACGTGTAATAGTTTCAGCGAGCACGCACGATACAGCCTGTATAACGTGGTGTAATAAAACTAACTAAATGGCCAACATTTTCAGGTGGTCCTGGAAGCGGTAAGGTAACGCACTGTGACAACCTAATGCAGGAAAAGCGAGGAATAACACATATCAACATGACAGATCTGCTACAGCAGTACGCAATCGGCAATGGTAAGCTTTTGACAATCTACATTTTGCATTTAGTGAGTATCTTTTCCAGTGACCTTCACAATAGACGCGTTAGCAAGGCTGCACTCAACGACGACGGATTCTTGTTGCAGATCTGAAAGACTTTGGCCAGTTGTCGAGCAGCACGGTGACCGAAGTGCTGATGCTGGAGATGAAGATGGCCCCTGCTTCCAAGACTTACCTCGTGTCTGGCTATCCGAGGAACATGCGCGACGTCGTGGAGTACTCGGATAAGGTTAGAAACGAGAATAATTTACACAGAAACCGATACGAAATTAAAAAAAAAATAACGCGTGACTCGGTGCTCGGACTTATAATGTATAAACGCTGAAGCATGCATGTTTAAGCGCGATTTATTAGAGTTTACAATCATTTACATATCATTTTTTTACGTGTAGTACGCTATTGTTATTAATATTTAAGTCGTTATTTTGAAAGTGGATGACGTATTTCCCATCGGTTTCACATCACTGAATATATTCCGATGCATGGCGCACGTGGTAAAGGTACCTGGGTACGTGTACAAATATATATGGTAATTCCCAAGATTTCGATTAGACGGTGTATGACGCTAGAAGGTCGTTGTACTGCAAATCTAATAAATCTGTGGGAAATGCGTTCCGGGCACGACAAGCAAGTCACATAAAGCAGCCGAGAGCTCGTGCCTCGTGCCTCGTGCCTCGTGCCGCTAGCTGGCGAGAAGGTTGCTGCTGCCAGGCGTCGCCTAATCGACGTACGAACATCACGTTCGCGCGTGAAGAGCACGGGAATAAACGATCAGTCGCGCTAGACGGGAATGGCGATGATAATAATAGTCTGTAGAGGTTGTGTTCGATTCGATTGGCCACGGGGACTCTTAATGATACAGGTGGTTTCTTAATTCCTACCGTGTTGCTGGGTTTGTAACCAGCGACGGTGTCCGGGCCTGGTTAAGTGTGAAGTGTTGTGGCACGCGAGCATCGGGTTGGATGGACACGAGGGAAACTGTGAAAATATCGACCAACAAATTTTCCTTGCTAGAGTCATGTTAGAGAGTGCGTGTTTGATGATTATGCAGAATTTAACCGATAAATGCGAAAGTTTAAATCAATACTATAATGATCGACAAAAGCATGACGATTCATTTATCTTTAATATGCAGTTTCAAACTGCACTTATCGAGTGTTAGAGTATAGATTTTTTGCCGTTCCCAACCTAATGAGACATGAGATGTTGTTACATCAAGTGAAAAACTTTACCTATGTAAAAGTTAATTTTGTTCGTGTATGCTGGCTGGCATTTACGACAGGTAGGCATTTAGAAGTAGATAGGTAAGTGTAACTCATACCTCCGCTTAACTAAAAAGAATACTTGAGATTTCTTCCGATTCTTGCATTTGCATATTGAATTACAGTTCAGCTCAAACGGCTTTGCTGAAATCTGAAACTTGCTTGCGCGGCAAAGAGTTATGGTAATCTAAAAGTTAGATCAGAAATATTCTCACGCGAATCTGAGAGCTGGGGTTTATAAGCCCACTCCACTAAATTGATTAGCATTAGTTACAATCCGTCACTGAAATAAATCAAACTTGTAATCATTATCAAAATGGGACAAGGCCAGGTGCTCGAAATGCCTCAGAGCTATACTATCAAAAGTCAAAACCAACATCACTCGTTAGGATTTTCTATTTTAGGGGAGGTTTCGATGGGGTATCGATGGGGTATCGATGGGGTATCGATGGGGTATCGATGGGGTATCGATGGGGTATCGATGGGGTATCGATTGAGGGCTCTTCTGGTAATGAGGGGGATGGTAAAAGTCCGTGGTAGGTGGTGACGGTCCCCGTGGTAGGTGGTGACGGTCCCCGTGGTAGGTGGTGACGGTCCCCGTGGTAGGTGGAGGAAGATCGGGCTTCGAATCCTCCACTGAATGGACATTTTGAATGGAAAGTATTTTTTACATCAGGTGAAATGAATATCGAATTACGAAATCATTTGCATTTTGGATGAGAGCCTTTACTAAACTTACTTATTTCTTAGTGATCCTTGTCAATTATTGATTTTAAGCTATGATACCATTTCTATGGTAAAACCGTGGTTATACCATGCCAACTAATACACTTAGTATTATATGGTGAGTAAGTCACCATGTGACATGTATCATATTGATCATAGGTTTCCCTAAATTTGAAAAAAAAAATTGACATTGCCTTGCCAAGCAATTCAATGGCAAGATTGCAAACAGTGTATTCAACAAATGAGCGCAAATATTGCAGCTGCAATAATGGCATATCGATAAGCATGTGCATGCAAAATTGCAGCAAATGCAGCCACCCCTGAGATGGTAATCGACGCACTAGGCTGGGAAATGATTATACAAACGAGTCCCTGCTAAATAAACTGCAACCAGCACGAACGTCAGGTAATATCCATAATGGAAATCGTGTTTCGCGGGCTTTTTTCGCTCAAAAAACCGACAGTGCTATTTTCGCGGAAAATCACCCACCCTCATACAACCAGTAGAGCAGAGAAAGAACGCCAGTGGTTTCGGTGTTAAACAAATCATTTGCCGAAACTTTAAAAACAAATTTTTAAAAATAAAGTCATTTTATTAAATCCTAGTCGACGACGTCTATACTCATAAACGGGTCAATTTAACGGTCGCCTATTTTCCAAATACTTTTGGTGACATCTGTCTGTAGTGCGTGTACTGATAAAATTGATAAACAGGGTCTAGGATCGAGCTTCCAAGCGGTGTCCTTGCGCCTTGCATTTAATTGATCTACACCCTTTATGCCACAAGCCTCGCATATACAGTTCACACATGCGATATGACAACACGGCTCGATACTCGGTGACGGTATCACATTCACATTTTACACCGTTTGGTGAAGTTATCGTATTTTATTGGATTGCTCGAGAAGGGAGGACGGGGGTCGAAACTCACCTGAAATCTTTTAGAGGTTCTTATAAGCGAAGTTTATAACTGAATTTCTGCGATATCAATCACGTTTAAATCGACAAGTTCGAAGAGCTGAATCTTAATTTTATTATAGTTATAATTCTGCAGATGAATGTAAAATCATGCCGTAAATGCGACGCTCAAGTATCGAGTTTTTATACCTGAAGCACCCTGAAGTGTTGTCAAAGAATACCACCTCTCCGTCTACTTAATTTATTTCTTATACCAGCAAGCAGACCTTGATGATTTATAGGAAAAACTACATCATTTGATTGGTGATTGAAGCATCCACAGTAATGGCGTTTGCATTATAATTTATTAAGTGGCGAGCCACGTTCGAAAATAGAGACTGTCACGCGGTTAGCAAGGACTAATGGGCCGGTGAAACTCTTTTGATGGACCCGTCTGATGGGCCCAAGCAAATTGATTAAACTTTCAGTCATCGCTAGCAAATAGTCGAAACTGGAATGGAAACCCGTTTGGGTTACCGGCGGTCACCTTTGAGTTCTAAGACGCACATTATATTAAATTAATTGGCGTCGGGGAGCCGAAAGAGTGACAAATTATGTATGAAATATTTCTTGGAAGTTCTCACGAGCGCAGCGCGATTCGAATGACTAACAAAGTCGAAAGCTGGAACCAATCAATCGATAGAACAGTCAAGCAATGTCGGTGTCGCCTATAGAATACCAGACGTCTTCTGTACTAATAACAATGTTAGAAAGGTCGTTCCTTCCACTTGATTTTACGAATCTGTTTTACAAAGTTATGCCACTTTGCAAATAAAATAATCATGTGGGGAAAACTGGAAAGGCTTAACGTTTGAATTGAACGCGTGCAATTTATTTCCTTTCGAAAAAATTGTTGTCTTTTATATTGATTGATGAAGCTTGCGAAGTAATCATTCATGAGCACAAATGACAGTTGGAATGTGTTTTTGATGGGCGTTTGACCGTCACTATAAGTGCGTGGAGGTCAGCTAAAAGAATGGGATCGGTGGGCAATGGTGGGGTAGGGTACGGGGAGAGGGTGATTCAAGGCGAGGGGCGGTATCGTGTCCTCGCTAATTGGGTCAACCACCGGGTAGCTCTCAGGGAATGAGAATAACCAGTGTCATTATCAGTTTTTAGTCAAACTAAATCTATTATGATGAAGTTCATCAGAAGAAATCCGTGACGAGGCGATTTTCTTCTAATCGTGGTCTGTCGGAGGCATATTTTAGTGTTGTCACTACGACCAGGGGGGCGATTTTGTAAAAATTTCGTTTGAGAAGTCACTCGTCTTTTCTATGAGATCTCAATTATTGTCAATGTTTTTAATGGAACAAATGAACGCTCTCACAGAAAAGACGAGTGACTTCTCAAACGAAATTTTTACAAAATCGCCCCCCTGGAGTTTCATATGTTACGGATGAAATATTTAGCGTGGCATACGCGTATTTCCTCTTTCGTGAAAGTAACAGTCTGCTCAAAAGTTCTGCTACACCTGACAGAGGTGAATAAAATTAAGGGAGAAAAGTGTTTCAAATATTCAGCAATTCAAAGAGACTCGTGTCGAGTGAATTCTATTACTTCCTGGTTTTGTCCCGGGCAATAAAAACAGAAGTATCACTCTCCCAGTTATATAAGTTGAAGCGTTTAGATATCAGGTGAATATCACCTGTCTTCGCGAACATAAAAAACAGTGTTATTTTCATGGAAAAAAAACGGTCAACGGCATCAAATGGATTTCCAATAAAACGCCCCGTTTCCGACACTATCCCCACCCCCAACTAACACAACATCGATAACACAATAAATGATTGACACTGGCGGCAATAGAGAGACAAACAAGGAACGACGGTCAATGCCAAAAGCTCTACACGTCGTTGAATATCGATTATATAATCAAAACATCTTATCAAAACACCAAACATCAAGCGCGCACCTAACCTTTCATAGACCTTGGTCCAGGAATCAACCCTACCATGTCAACATAAAACGAACTTGGTACTTAAATATAGTTGAAAAATAATTTCCTTGATTGTATATCACCCTTTATTAATTGAAGTCACGACGCCAATTGCGAGGCCAATTATAAATTTCACTTACTGCAGATAAAAGTATAACGGGATGTTTATCTCGCGTTTTCAATTACTAGGGCTTCGCCGAACGCTACCTGTGGACGCGTTGTTGGATGAGCGTATTTCTTTTTATACCTGTATATAGTGTATACGGTAAAGTGTATACCAGCCCAGATTTTGATCTTCCAAAGTTCATCAAATTTGATTCATAATTTTGGCATGTAAGCTAATGATTCTTGGAAGCGAATAAATCCACACACGTCTTGATTCTTTTGCCGAATTCACTGCAACTTGAATTTGTACCAAGAGATTCAAAGATTCAAGCATCATTTCAATTACCTCTGGTGAAAGCCGGTCAAATCCAGAGGCAATAAATTTTCGGCCAAGCAAAATCAGTGCCTAGCTGTCAAACTTTGTCCAGTCTAGACGACAGATGGAGTTTTCGATAATTTTCATATAAAAACCATTTCAAATCGCAGGGAAACTGTTATAACGGTACATCTCACTACGGTCAACATATTTGTAACGTTTGTTGAAGAAAAAGCAAGGGTAATTACAGCTTAGATATGCAAAACGGCTAAAAACTTGAAAATTTAATCGAAAAATGCGATTTAAAAACGTATTAAAAACATTTAAAACATATCTCTTGGTAAACCAGTATAGTGAATACGGTATACAGGAGCTATTCTGCAAATTTCATCAAAATCGGCTTGGAATTTTAGCCAGTAGAGTAAAAACAAACAGCGAAATTATGGCGAAAAATCTGAAAATTTTCGTAAATTTGGATTTTTGAGAAAAGTTCTAAAGCTATCAAGCTGAAAAACGCAGGGGGTCTAAGTTCAGAACAAATTCAGGTACACTGAAAATTTCATCAAAATCGGATCAGCCGTTTGGACGGTAGAGCGTGAACAAACACACAAAAAAAACACAAAAAAAACACAAAAAAAACACAAAACAAACACATGGACTTTTTTTCTACGGGTGGTCAAATTGAAGTCTTCGCTTCGCTCGCTTCGCTCGCTACGCTCATCCAACTATTTTTCATGCATTTTAATCACAACTTCTACCAGAAATCTACATTTACCAAAAATGTCAAATTTACTTAACTCCAAGTTCTCCAAGTTTGATAAATATTCATTTTTATTGCCAGGATAATTAATGGCAAGAAGGGTTTACCTTTTTATTCTGTGTCCATATACCCTGTGTCCTGTTTCTACCTGTTTAGGTAGCAAATTAAAATTGAAAGATTATAAAAAGGTAAGTGTAATAAGTGGGAACACAATCATAGCGAAGCACTAGCAGCGGTATACATTGAAACGCCTGCACCATCTCGATGTGATCTACTGCATGACCTACAGTGATACATCGAGTGGGTCATGTCTCTTGTCTTTTCCCTCGTCGCGTCTAGATCCAGATCGTGAACGGCGTCGTGCTGGTCAGCTGGAGGCAGAAGGTGCTTGAGAGACAGATCGACTACGGAGCCAAGTTGGGGCACGTGGTGCTGAGCCTGGCCAAGATGGAGCTGGGAAACTTCTACAAGAACGTCATGCCAGTTGCCGACTACTTCGATCAGAGGGGCATGCTGCAAGCGGTAATGAAATTTGATGTTCTTTAAACTTTAAAGTTACGATTCAAAACTTTAACATATCCAAAAACGACTAACCTCCAAAATATTCACTTGGAAATTTATTGTCAGAAACTACATTTTCCATTCCTAAATTGTGCCCGGATCTTTCGTCTTCCGCCCTACGGATACATTTTTAGGAAGGATATTTCGTTTCTAATAATCAATTTCTTCTGTGCATACAACGAATGATTGCAGGAACAAATCGAACAAAGCGAAAAGTTCAAGTTTGGACGCTCACCCACATAAATATTTTTCCTGGAATCGTGATAAGATGAGGAAAAGGCATGAGTCTTAACTCAGTAAATAAATCGGATGAATTTGGTCCATTTCCTAACAAACCAGGTTTCGAGATTGTGGTAGTTAGTGATAGAGAGAATTGGGATGTATGGCCATGGCCATGGCGTTGAATGATTACAATTAAAATAAGACAGGACACAAAAGCAAAGTTCGGGTGTCAAGCTTACCTAGCGCGGCCTACTTTTCGGGGCTACGGAGGTGCTACAGTAGCACCAGGTAGAACACAGGTAGCACCTGTGTTAAAATGATAGGGAAACCCGGTTTTTAACTAGCATCGCCGTCATACCAGCCGGTTAGCCACGCTAGGTAAGGGCCCAGAAGAATAGCGTTCGCGTGGAGGTGCCAGGATTGCTCTGCGGGATGCGTCTAGGAGATCTGTTTCTTACGTCGCAGTCGCGATCTGTCCTACAAGAAAATTCAACTCCAGTGGAATTCGATTAGCTTCAGATTCCAAGTTGAAAATTATTTGTACCCTAAATAAAAAAGAGCGAAACACAGAAAATCTCTAAAAATAACTTCAATCTCTCGTTAAAAAAAATAAGTTAACTTCCACTCTATGAACGAACGCCTCCATAGCAGTCAGACTAACATCCAGGAAGTAAATAGGAAATATTTTATACCCGTTGACATTTTCATAGCCCGAAGGTGGGTGAACCCTTTGCAGCGCGTGCCCCTGCACGCAACCCCTAAGGTGAACAATATCGCACGCAGAGGGGCTGGCTTCAACTGCAAATGTTTCATTAGTCAACATCGTCTCACCTCCAACATCGCTAGACACTCGGCCGAGATGCTGATAGCACATGGAGTTATTGTTCGTGTTTCATTAGCGTCTATTCTTATAGCTCCGGTTTTAGCTTGGCATAATGTGCGAAAGGTCACGCCATTACACAAAAAGAAATCTCGGTGTAATTATCGACTGACCAATTTGTAGGGTTGTTGGTTCTGGTCAAAGTAGACACAACACAAAGGTGGCGCGCGTCTCATAGTGTTAAGACGTTGAGGAGGGGAGTGGTGACCACTAAGCAGGTACCTAAGTAACAATATACGTCAAATACGATACGTTTATACTTATGGTAATAGGAAACTAGGAAATGGAGTAATTTATTATTAGAATCGAAATATACATACCAAAGTTGTGTTCGTAATGTACTGAACATGCAATGAATTGTAGTTTCGTTCGAATCAAGTCCAACTAAAAATGTTTATGTCAAAGAATGACAAGAGTTTCCTGTAATGCAACTTCATGCATTCATACATGTGTGTGTGTGATTTAATTCGTGACTTCTACCAGCTTTTTAACTGGATGAGCGAGCGAAATCCTTCAATTTCACAACATAGGGGAAAAAGGCGTTTGGATTATTTTTTTTTGGTTTGTAACAAAAACGAGCAGCCCTAAAGGTCACAGATCGTTACGAAATTTGGCAAAAACGTTCGTGGTGACTCAGCGAGGTTCTGTATGGTTTTTGAGCAAAATCTGGCAAGCCATTTTGTTTTTATAAGCAAAAACCCGTTAATTTTTCAGTTTTTCGGTACTAGCTTCGTAACTAATTAACCGATCCGCACCAAATTTGGATTGAATATATATGATAACAAGTTAAACGAATTGCCTGAGTTTCAGATTCGTGCATGAAGTATTTTGCTTATCAGAAAAATAAAATTACTTATTGCCTCTAAACGGTTTCAATACCGATTTATATTCGATTTATAATATGATTGTCAAATGTTTTCCGTTTGGATTTCCTCAGGGAGATTACGGCTCGCTCATCCTGCAACGAGTGTAGGCTCTACGAATCGTTTACCTAGTTGTAGAAAAGCCTAAATTCAGACGCCAGTAAAGTGGGGTGAACTTTGAGAATGTTTGCTTGTTTTGACTCGAAGGGCAAGTCTCGCGACGGACAGATTTTGATGTAGCGAATTCGCGACGATCACTGCGATTTGATTCTGTTTCTTACACCTTTGGTCAAAATGTATTTTGATGTGAATCAGGCATGGCAGTGTGAAATGTGGAACAGGTTTTGCTTTGTTTTTATCGACGTTTGGTCCTCAAAGAGTTCTGGCCTGTCGTTTCGACCACGTGGGCGTAGACCTGAAAGTGACCACACCACGGTGGTCGAATCGTCGACAAGCAAACTCCTTTCATGACCAGAAAGCGATGAAAACAAACCTAGACCCGTATACACCCACAGCATGCACCAGTCCCTATAACTAGTAAACACTCATTCGCCGGCTGGCTTGCAGGTGAACGGAGAGCGTGCACCTAGCGAGGTGTACAAGGACTTCCGTGCCGCCGTGCTCAACGCCCTGGGGGTGCAGGATCAGACGGGTAGCAGGCAGATCGGCAACGGCGTCGTCACAGCGGCCAAGGTGGAGCCGATGCCCAAGTCACCGGCGTACAAGGCGCCGGCGAAGGGATTCCCGCCTGTCATCTGGGTCATAGGTCAGTACTGAGAGCTCTTCTTTCATGGGCGGACCGAGGGGAGAGAGTGACGCTTTAAATTTGAAAAAATAATTAACTTTTTTTGGAAAAATGCGTGTTAGGATGTTTTTTTTTATTCGTGCGGTTCCTGGCAGAAGGGAAATCGATCGAGGTTACATATTCGGAGTCATTCAAGCCCTTTTGACTAAGTCCTGCTAAGTTTCTAAGACCTGCTAAGTTTCTAAGACCTGCTAAGTTTCTAAGACCTGCTAAGTTTCTAAGACCTGCTAAGTTTCTAAGACCTGCTAAGTTTCTAAGACCTGCTAGGTTTCTAAGACCTGCTAAGTTTCTAAGACCTGCTAAGTTTCTAAGACCTGCTAAGTTTCTAAGACCTGCTAAGTTTCTAAGACCTGCTAAGTTTCTAAGACCTGCTAAGTTTCTAAGACCTGCTAAGTTTCTAAGACCTGCTAAGTTTCTAAGACCTGCTAAGTTTCTAAGACCTGCTAAGTTTCTAAGACCTGCTAAGTTTCTAAGACCTGCTAAGTTTCTAAGACCTGCTAAGTTTCTAAGACCTGCTAAGTTTCTAAGACCTGCTAAGTTTCTAAGACCTGCTAAGTTTCTAAGACCTGCTAAGTTTCTAAGACCTGCTAAGTTTCTAAGACCTGCTAAGTTTCTAAGACCTGCTAAGTTTCTAAGACCTGCTAAGTTTCTAAGACCTGCTAAGTTTCTAAGACCTGCTAAGTTTCTAAGACCTGCTAAGTTTCTAAGACCTGCTAAGTTTCTAAGACCTGCTAAGTTTCTAAGACCTGCTAAGTTTCTAAGACCTGCTAAGTTTCTAAGACCTGCTAAGTTTCTAAGACCTGCTAGGTTTCTAAGACCTGCTAAGTTTCTAAGACCTGCTAAGTTTCTAAGACCTGCTAAGTTTCTAAGACCTGCTAAGTTTCTAAGACCTGCTAGGTTTCTAAGACCTGCTAAGTTTCTAAGACCTGCTAAGTTTCTAAGACCTGCTAAGTTTCTAAGACCTGCTAAGTTTCTAAGACCTGCTAAGTTTCTAAGACCTGCTAAGTTTCTAAGACCTGCTAAGTTTCTAAGACCTGCTAAGTTTCTAAGACGAATCGGTCGTATCGTTTATTTTTGTAACGGCGTGATCAGGGAAGCGAGTGCAGCGAATCTGCAATTTGCATTCCAGCAGGAAAAATTTTGAAATATATTTTTTTAGAGTTTTTTTGCAGGTTTTTTGGTGGTTGTTCGCCTTCGCCAGGCCAAACACCAGAAACGAAATCTATAAACTTAGATCTGCCACGTTTTTTAAGCAAATCGGTCGAACATTTTACTTTAATAAGTTTAGTATGCGAAAATTTAAATCTTTTCCACGTTTCTTATTACCCTGCCAAATTTGAAACTATGCATTTGTCAAAACTTTCCAGATATATTTCTGATAACTAATTTTGTTTGTTATATTCAGCACTTTCCTTAAAAACGGCACAACAAACTAGGATATGATACGATTATGAAGAAAATTAGCCACATTATTTTCTTTTCAGACGGTTATTACGATATTTTCGTCTAGAAACACTGGAAGATTTTTTCAATCAGTACTATCAACGGTGATCCACACCGTGATTATAAGCAGTCGCGAGCTATAACTAAAAACAAACAGCATACCGCGATGTGCACTTTGCAGATTATAGCACAAGCATGCTTAACATAGGCGCCAGGCTCTAGCATACATGTCACGCAATTGCGGGTTTCCACCCTAATCGCAACGAAATCAGTTGAAACTGTTTTCCAAACAGCAATAATCATCAATGAAATGAATTTTCTTTGTAAAACATTACGTCAGTAATCGATTCACACAGAAAGCGTGATCAGATAAGTGCCCTTGAATCGACGCAAGGACAAATTTGTTGACAGCATAATCGTGTTGCTTTTTACCAAACAGGGACCCCGTACGTGATGAGATGCACCACGTGAAAAATGCAAAGTAAAATATCGGGAGCAATCGACCTTCTCCATTCAGGGTAAATGATGTCATTTACCCACTAAGAATTAAGCCAGTTGATTTGGAAATATCTTCCTTGGTTAAATTACAGAGCCCATAATCTTTTTTGTGTACGTTCATAACCAAAGAAGAAATGGGATTCAAAACCCAAATGTTTTTTTTATTTTTCGTTTAATGGAGTCGAAAGGTGGGTCGAACTATTTGGCACCAAAGTTAAGTAACATCGCGCTGAGTCAGGTGTCGGATGGATGACCATCATGCACATGATCAGTTCTTTTCGTGAGAGAGGTTGGAGGGTTTGAAGTTAGTACATCAACTTCACTCGCCTTGCTTGCTTGTCAACCTCTCGACAGCACGGATTAGCGGAGGAATCCTGTTGTTCGAGTTGTACCGTCCTTCGGAAGGGACGTAAAGCCAGTGGTCCCCTTGGTGCTTTTCGACAGGAGTAGGCTACGTGCCGGCACCGGGTTTCACATCCTCCCTTCTAGGCTAGGTAAAGTTCATCATCACCCTCATCATGAAGAAGTTTTAAAAGGATCGATAAAGTTTTATCAATTGGACCGTGAATAGAAAAAAAGGACAGAAAAAAAATATATCTTTTCAAAATGAGTATTTAGTTTCTTTGGTGACTTTCGAGAGAAAGGTTGAGTTATATTGCAAAAGTGTATTGATAATGAAAACAAAACCACTAACTCTTTGTAATTAACTTGGTCTACATTTTTTTGGTTTGTTTGGTTTTTTGGGTTTTTGAGGATTTTTTAGGAGGCTTAGGTTATTGTTGATTATTTTGTTTTGATTTGTTGGTATTTGGCAATCGAGTTTAGACCGTTGCTAAAGCAGGCAGCACAGCTTCGCGAAACGTCGGGACTCGAGTTTAAACCGTTGCTAAAGCAGCCAGCACAGCTTCGCGAAACGTCGGGACTCGAGTTTATACCGTTGTTAAAGCAGCTGCAGCACAGCTTCGCGAAACGTCGGGACTCGAGTGTAGACCGTTGATAAAGCAGCTGCAGCACAGCTTCGCGAAACGTCGGGACTCGAGTTTAGACCGTTGCTAAAGCGGCTGCAGCACAGCTTCGCGAAACGTCGGGACTCGAGTTTAGACCGTTGCTAAAGCAGCTGCAGCACAGCTTCGCGAAACGTCGGGACTCGAGTTTAGACCGTTGATAAAGCAGCTGCAGCACAGCTTCGCGAAACGTCGGGACTCGAGTGTAGACCGTTGCTAAAGCAGCTGCAGCACAGCTTCGCGAAACGTCGGGACTCGAGTTTAGACCGTTGCTAAAGCGGCTGCAGCACAGCTTCGCGAAACGTCGGGACTCGAGTTTAGACCGTTGATAAAGCAGCTGCAGCACAGCTTCGCGAAACGTCGGGACCCGAGTTTAGACCGTTGATAAAGCAGCTGCAGCACAGCTTTGCGAAACGTCGGGACTCGAGTTTAGACCGTTGCTAAAGCAGCCAGCACAGCTTCGCGAAACGTCGGGACTCGAGTTTATACCGTTGTTAAAGCAGCTGCAGCACAGCTTCGCGGAAACGTCGGGACTCGAGTGTAGACCGTTGATAAAGCAGCTGCAGCACAGCTTCGCGAAACGTCGGGACTCGAGTTTAGACCGTTGCTAAAGCGGCTGCAGCACAGCTTCGCGAAACGTCGGGACTCGAGTTTAGACCGTTGCTAAAGCAGCTGCAGCACAGCTTCGCGAAACGTCGGGACTCGAGTTTAGACCGTTGATAAAGCAGCTGCAGCACAGCTTCGCGAAACGTCGGGACTCGAGTGTAGACCGTTGCTAAAGCAGCTGCAGCACAGCTTCGCGAAACGTCGGGACTCGAGTTTAGACCGTTGCTAAAGCGGCTGCAGCACAGCTTCGCGAAACGTCGGGACTCGAGTTTAGACCGTTGATAAAGCAGCTGCAGCACAGCTTCGCGAAACGTCGGGACCCGAGTTTAGACCGTTGATAAAGCAGCTGCAGCACAGCTTTGCGAAACGTCGGGACTCGAGTTTAGACCGTTGATAAAGCAGCTGCAGCACAGCTTTGCGAAACGTCGGGACTCGAGTTTAGACCGTTGTTAAAGCAGCTGCAGCACAGCTTCGCGAAACGTCGGGACTCGAGTTTAGACCGTTGATAAAGCAGCTGCAGCACAGCTTCGCGAAACGTCGGGACTCGAGTTTAGACCGTTGATAAAGCAGCTGCAGCACAGCTTTGTGAAACGTCGGGACTCGAGTTTATACCGTTGTTAAAGCAGCTGCAGCAGAGCTTCGCGAAACGTCGGGACTCGAGTTTAGACCGTCGATAAAGCAGCTGCAGCACAGCTTCGCGAAACGTCGGGACTCGAGTGTAGACCGTTGCTAAAGCAGCTGCAGCACAGCTTCGCGAAACGTCGGGACTCGAGTTTAGACCGTTGCTAAAGCAGCTGCAGCACAGCTTCGCGAAACGTCGGGACTCGAGTTTAGACCGTTGATGAAGCAGCTGCAGCACAGCTTCGCGAAACGTTGGGACTCGAGTTCAGACCGTTGCTAAAGCAGCTGCAGCACAGCTTCGCGAAACGTCGGGACTCGAGTTTAGACCGTTGATAAAGCAGCTGCAGCACAGCTTCGCGAAACGTCGGGACTCGAGTTTAGACCGTTGTTAAAGCAGCTGCAGCACAGCTTTGCGAAACGTCGGGACTCGAGTTTAGACCGTTAATAAAGCAGCTGCAGCACAGCTTCGCGAAACGTCGGGACTCGAGTTTAGACCGTTGTTAAAGCAGCTGCAGCACAGCTTCGCGAAACGTCGGGAAAAGTTTGAGTTTTTGAGACAAGCATTCATTATCCGGTTAAATAGTTTTTCTGAAAACTAGCGTGCTAAAATTAGGAAAAGACATGTGAAAGTGCATCTGAGTGTGGCTCGCCTGCTGACACCCACCGCCTTGCTTGTGACCGTCTTGCAGGCGGGCCGGGCAGTAACAAGTCGGCGCTGTGTCAGAAGGCGGTGCGCCAGGCGCCGGGATGGCTGCATCTGAGTGTGGCTCGCCTGCTGACACCCACCGCCTTGCTTGTGACCGTCTTGCAGGCGGGCCGGGCAGTAACAAGTCGGCGCTGTGTCAGAAGGCGGTGCGCCAGGCGCCGGGATGGGTGCATCTGAGTGTGGCTCGCCTGCTGACACCCACCGCCTTGCTTGTGACCGTCTTGCAGGCGGGCCGGGCAGTAACAAGTCGGCGCTGTGTCAGAAGGCGGTGCGCCAGGCGCCGGGATGGCTGCATCTGAGCGTGGCTCGCCTGCTGACACCCACCGCCTTGCTTGTGACCGTCTTGCAGGCGGGCCGGGCAGTAACAAGTCGGCGCTGTGTCAGAAGGCGGTGCGCCAGGCGCCGGGATGGCTGCATCTGAGTGTGGCTCGCCTGCTGACACCCACCGCCTTGCTTGTGACCGTCTTGCAGGCGGGCCGGGCAGTAACAAGTCGGCGCTGTGTCAGAAGGCGGTGCGCCAGGCGCCGGGATGGCTGCATCTGAGTGTGGCTCGCCTGCTGACACCCACCGCCTTGCTTGTGACCGTCTTGCAGGCGGGCCGGGCAGTAACAAGTCGGCGCTGTGTCAGAAGGCGGTGCGCCAGGCGCCGGGATGGCTGCATCTGAGTGTGGCTCGCCTGCTGACACCCACCGCCTTGCTTGTGACCGTCTTGCAGGCGGGCCGGGCAGTAACAAGTCGGCGCTGTGTCAGAAGGCGGTGCGCCAGGCGCCGGGATGGCTGCATCTGAGTGTGGCTCGCCTGCTGACACCCACCGCCTTGCTTGTGACCGTCTTGCAGGCGGGCCGGGCAGTAACAAGTCGGCGCTGTGTCAGAAGGCGGTGCGCCAGGCGCCGGGATGGCTGCATCTGAGTGTGGCTCGCCTGCTGACACCCACCGCCTTGCTTGTGACCGTCTTGCAGGCGGGCCGGGCAGTAACAAGTCGGCGCTGTGTCAGAAGGCGGTGCGCCAGGCGCCGGGATGGCTGCATCTGAGTGTGGCTCGCCTGCTGACACCCACCGCCTTGCTTGTGACCGTCTTGCAGGCGGGCCGGGCAGTAACAAGTCGGCGCTGTGTCAGAAGGCGGTGCGCCAGGCGCCGGGATGGCTGCATCTGAGTGTGGCTCGCCTGCTGACACCCACCGCCTTGCTTGTGACCGTCTTGCAGGCGGGCCGGGCAGTAACAAGTCGGCGCTGTGTCAGAAGGCGGTGCGCCAGGCGCCGGGATGGCTGCATCTGAGTGTGGCTCGCCTGCTGACACCCACCGCCTTGCTTGTGACCGTCTTGCAGGCGGGCCGGGCAGTAACAAGTCGGCGCTGTGTCAGAAGGCGGTGCGCCAGGCGCCGGGATGGCTGCATCTGAGTGTGGCTCGCCTGCTGACACCCACCGCCTTGCTTGTGACCGTCTTGCAGGCGGGCCGGGCAGTAACAAGTCGGCGCTGTGTCAGAAGGCGGTGCGCCAGGCGCCGGGATGGCTGCATCTGAGTGTGGCTCGCCTGCTGACACCCACCGCCTTGCTTGTGACCGTCTTGCAGGCGGGCCGGGCAGTAACAAGTCGGCGCTGTGTCAGAAGGCGGTGCGCCAGGCGCCGGGATGGCTGCATCTGAGTGTGGCTCGCCTGCTGACACCCACCGCCTTGCTTGTGACCGTCTTGCAGGCGGGCCGGGCAGTAACAAGTCGGCGCTGTGTCAGAAGGCGGTGCGCCAGGCGCCGGGATGGCTGCATCTGAGTGTGGCTCGCCTGCTGACACCCACCGCCTTGCTTGTGACCGTCTTGCAGGCGGGCCGGGCAGTAACAAGTCGGCGCTGTGTCAGAAGGCGGTGCGCCAGGCGCCGGGATGGCTGCATCTGAGTGTGGCTCGCCTGCTGACACCCACCGCCTTGCTTGTGACCGTCTTGCAGGCGGGCCGGGCAGTAACAAGTCGGCGCTGTGTCAGAAGGCGGTGCGCCAGGCGCCGGGATGGCTGCATCTGAGTGTGGCTCGCCTGCTGACACCCACCGCCTTGCTTGTGACCGTCTTGCAGGCGGGCCGGGCAGTAACAAGTCGGCGCTGTGTCAGAAGGCGGTGCGCCAGGCGCCGGGATGGCTGCATCTGAGTGTGGCTCGCCTGCTGACACCCACCGCCTTGCTTGTGACCGTCTTGCAGGCGGGCCGGGCAGTAACAAGTCGGCGCTGTGTCAGAAGGCGGTGCGCCAGGCGCCGGGATGGCTGCATCTGAGTGTGGCTCGCCTGCTGACACCCACCGCCTTGCTTGTGACCGTCTTGCAGGCGGGCCGGGCAGTAACAAGTCGGCGCTGTGTCAGAAGGCGGTGCGCCAGGCGCCGGGATGGCTGCATCTGAGTGTGGCTCGCCTGCTGACACCCACCGCCTTGCTTGTGACCGTCTTGCAGGCGGGCCGGGCAGTAACAAGTCGGCGCTGTGTCAGAAGGCGGTGCGCCAGGCGCCGGGATGGCTGCATCTGAGTGTGGCTCGCCTGCTGACACCCACCGCCTTGCTTGTGACCGTCTTGCAGGCGGGCCGGGCAGTAACAAGTCGGCGCTGTGTCAGAAGGCGGTGCGCCAGGCGCCGGGATGGCTGCATCTGAGTGTGGCTCGCCTGCTGACACCCACCGCCTTGCTTGTGACCGTCTTGCAGGCGGGCCGGGCAGTAACAAGTCGGCGCTGTGTCAGAAGGCGGTGCGCCAGGCGCCGGGATGGCTGCATCTGAGTGTGGCTCGCCTGCTGACACCCACCGCCTTGCTTGTGACCGTCTTGCAGGCGGGCCGGGCAGTAACAAGTCGGCGCTGTGTCAGAAGGCGGTGCGCCAGGCGCCGGGATGGCTGCATCTGAGTGTGGCTCGCCTGCTGACACCCACCGCCTTGCTTGTGACCGTCTTGCAGGCGGGCCGGGCAGTAACAAGTCGGCGCTGTGTCAGAAGGCGGTGCGCCAGGCGCCGGGATGGCTGCATCTGAGTGTGGCTCGCCTGCTGACACCCACCGCCTTGCTTGTGACCGTCTTGCAGGCGGGCCGGGCAGTAACAAGTCGGCGCTGTGTCAGAAGGCGGTGCGCCAGGCGCCGGGATGGCTGCATCTGAGTGTGGCTCGCCTGCTGACACCCACCGCCTTGCTTGTGACCGTCTTGCAGGCGGGCCGGGCAGTAACAAGTCGGCGCTGTGTCAGAAGGCGGTGCGCCAGGCGCCGGGATGGCTGCATCTGAGTGTGGCTCGCCTGCTGACACCCACCGCCTTGCTTGTGACCGTCTTGCAGGCGGGCCGGGCAGTAACAAGTCGGCGCTGTGTCAGAAGGCGGTGCGCCAGGCGCCGGGATGGCTGCATCTGAGTGTGGCTCGCCTGCTGACACCCACCGCCTTGCTTGTGACCGTCTTGCAGGCGGGCCGGGCAGTAACAAGTCGGCGCTGTGTCAGAAGGCGGTGCGCCAGGCGCCGGGATGGCTGCATCTGAGTGTGGCTCGCCTGCTGACACCCACCGCCTTGCTTGTGACCGTCTTGCAGGCGGGCCGGGCAGTAACAAGTCGGCGCTGTGTCAGAAGGCGGTGCGCCAGGCGCCGGGATGGCTGCATCTGAGTGTGGCTCGCCTGCTGACACCCACCGCCTTGCTTGTGACCGTCTTGCAGGCGGGCCGGGCAGTAACAAGTCGGCGCTGTGTCAGAAGGCGGTGCGCCAGGCGCCGGGATGGCTGCATCTGAGTGTGGCTCGCCTGCTGACACCCACCGCCTTGCTTGTGACCGTCTTGCAGGCGGGCCGGGCAGTAACAAGTCGGCGCTGTGTCAGAAGGCGGTGCGCCAGGCGCCGGGATGGCTGCATCTGAGTGTGGCTCGCCTGCTGACACCCACCGCCTTGCTTGTGACCGTCTTGCAGGCGGGCCGGGCAGTAACAAGTCGGCGCTGTGTCAGAAGGCGGTGCGCCAGGCGCCGGGATGGCTGCATCTGAGTGTGGCTCGCCTGCTGACACCCACCGCCTTGCTTGTGACCGTCTTGCAGGCGGGCCGGGCAGTAACAAGTCGGCGCTGTGTCAGAAGGCGGTGCGCCAGGCGCCGGGATGGCTGCATCTGAGTGTGGCTCGCCTGCTGACACCCACCGCCTTGCTTGTGACCGTCTTGCAGGCGGGCCGGGCAGTAACAAGTCGGCGCTGTGTCAGAAGGCGGTGCGCCAGGCGCCGGGATGGCTGCATCTGAGTGTGGCTCGCCTGCTGACACCCACCGCCTTGCTTGTGACCGTCTTGCAGGCGGGCCGGGCAGTAACAAGTCGGCGCTGTGTCAGAAGGCGGTGCGCCAGGCGCCGGGATGGCTGCATCTGAGTGTGGCTCGCCTGCTGACACCCACCGCCTTGCTTGTGACCGTCTTGCAGGCGGGCCGGGCAGTAACAAGTCGGCGCTGTGTCAGAAGGCGGTGCGCCAGGCGCCGGGATGGCTGCATCTGAGTGTGGCTCGCCTGCTGACACCCACCGCCTTGCTTGTGACCGTCTTGCAGGCGGGCCGGGCAGTAACAAGTCGGCGCTGTGTCAGAAGGCGGTGCGCCAGGCGCCGGGATGGCTGCATCTGAGTGTGGCTCGCCTGCTGACACCCACCGCCTTGCTTGTGACCGTCTTGCAGGCGGGCCGGGCAGTAACAAGTCGGCGCTGTGTCAGAAGGCGGTGCGCCAGGCGCCGGGATGGCTGCATCTGAGTGTGGCTCGCCTGCTGACACCCACCGCCTTGCTTGTGACCGTCTTGCAGGCGGGCCGGGCAGTAACAAGTCGGCGCTGTGTCAGAAGGCGGTGCGCCAGGCGCCGGGATGGCTGCATCTGAGTGTGGCTCGCCTGCTGACACCCACCGCCTTGCTTGTGACCGTCTTGCAGGCGGGCCGGGCAGTAACAAGTCGGCGCTGTGTCAGAAGGCGGTGCGCCAGGCGCCGGGATGGCTGCATCTGAGTGTGGCTCGCCTGCTGACACCCACCGCCTTGCTTGTGACCGTCTTGCAGGCGGGCCGGGCAGTAACAAGTCGGCGCTGTGTCAGAAGGCGGTGCGCCAGGCGCCGGGATGGCTGCATCTGAGTGTGGCTCGCCTGCTGACACCCACCGCCTTGCTTGTGACCGTCTTGCAGGCGGGCCGGGCAGTAACAAGTCGGCGCTGTGTCAGAAGGCGGTGCGCCAGGCGCCGGGATGGCTGCATCTGAGTGTGGCTCGCCTGCTGACACCCACCGCCTTGCTTGTGACCGTCTTGCAGGCGGGCCGGGCAGTAACAAGTCGGCGCTGTGTCAGAAGGCGGTGCGCCAGGCGCCGGGATGGCTGCATCTGAGTGTGGCTCGCCTGCTGACACCCACCGCCTTGCTTGTGACCGTCTTGCAGGCGGGCCAGGCAGTAACAAGTCGGCGCTGTGTCAGAAGGCGGTGCGCCAGGCGCCGGGATGGCTGCATCTGAGTGTGGCTCGCCTGCTGACACCCACCGCCTTGCTTGTGACCGTCTTGCAGGCGGGCCGGGCAGTAACAAGTCGGCGCTGTGTCAGAAGGCGGTGCGCCAGGCGCCGGGATGGCTGCATCTGAGTGTGGCTCGCCTGCTGACACCCACCGCCTTGCTTGTGACCGTCTTGCAGGCGGGCCGGGCAGTAACAAGTCGGCGCTGTGTCAGAAGGCGGTGCGCCAGGCGCCGGGATGGCTGCATCTGAGTGTGGCTCGCCTGCTGACACCCACCGCCTTGCTTGTGACCGTCTTGCAGGCGGGCCGGGCAGTAACAAGTCGGCGCTGTGTCAGAAGGCGGTGCGCCAGGCGCCGGGATGGCTGCATCTGAGTGTGGCTCGCCTGCTGACACCCACCGCCTTGCTTGTGACCGTCTTGCAGGCGGGCCGGGCAGTAACAAGTCGGCGCTGTGTCAGAAGGCGGTGCGCCAGGCGCCGGGATGGCTGCATCTGAGTGTGGCTCGCCTGCTGACACCCACCGCCTTGCTTGTGACCGTCTTGCAGGCGGGCCGGGCAGTAACAAGTCGGCGCTGTGTCAGAAGGCGGTGCGCCAGGCGCCGGGATGGCTGCATCTGAGTGTGGCTCGCCTGCTGACACCCACCGCCTTGCTTGTGACCGTCTTGCAGGCGGGCCGGGCAGTAACAAGTCGGCGCTGTGTCAGAAGGCGGTGCGCCAGGCGCCGGGATGGCTGCATCTGAGTGTGGCTCGCCTGCTGACACCCACCGCCTTGCTTGTGACCGTCTTGCAGGCGGGCCGGGCAGTAACAAGTCGGCGCTGTGTCAGAAGGCGGTGCGCCAGGCGCCGGGATGGCTGCATCTGAGTGTGGCTCGCCTGCTGACACCCACCGCCTTGCTTGTGACCGTCTTGCAGGCGGGCCGGGCAGTAACAAGTCGGCGCTGTGTCAGAAGGCGGTGCGCCAGGCGCCGGGATGGCTGCATCTGAGTGTGGCTCGCCTGCTGACACCCACCGCCTTGCTTGTGACCGTCTTGCAGGCGGGCCGGGCAGTAACAAGTCGGCGCTGTGTCAGAAGGCGGTGCGCCAGGCGCCGGGATGGCTGCATCTGAGTGTGGCTCGCCTGCTGACACCCACCGCCTTGCTTGTGACCGTCTTGCAGGCGGGCCGGGCAGTAACAAGTCGGCGCTGTGTCAGAAGGCGGTGCGCCAGGCGCCGGGATGGCTGCATCTGAGTGTGGCTCGCCTGCTGACACCCACCGCCTTGCTTGTGACCGTCTTGCAGGCGGGCCGGGCAGTAACAAGTCGGCGCTGTGTCAGAAGGCGGTGCGCCAGGCGCCGGGATGGCTGCATCTGAGTGTGGCTCGCCTGCTGACACCCACCGCCTTGCTTGTGACCGTCTTGCAGGCGGGCCGGGCAGTAACAAGTCGGCGCTGTGTCAGAAGGCGGTGCGCCAGGCGCCGGGATGGCTGCATCTGAGTGTGGCTCGCCTGCTGACACCCACCGCCTTGCTTGTGACCGTCTTGCAGGCGGGCCGGGCAGTAACAAGTCGGCGCTGTGTCAGAAGGCGGTGCGCCAGGCGCCGGGATGGCTGCATCTGAGTGTGGCTCGCCTGCTGACACCCACCGCCTTGCTTGTGACCGTCTTGCAGGCGGGCCGGGCAGTAACAAGTCGGCGCTGTGTCAGAAGGCGGTGCGCCAGGCGCCGGGATGGCTGCATCTGAGTGTGGCTCGCCTGCTGACACCCACCGCCTTGCTTGTGACCGTCTTGCAGGCGGGCCGGGCAGTAACAAGTCGGCGCTGTGTCAGAAGGCGGTGCGCCAGGCGCCGGGATGGCTGCATCTGAGTGTGGCTCGCCTGCTGACACCCACCGCCTTGCTTGTGACCGTCTTGCAGGCGGGCCGGGCAGTAACAAGTCGGCGCTGTGTCAGAAGGCGGTGCGCCAGGCGCCGGGATGGGTGCACCTGAGCGTGGCTCGCCTGCTGACACCCACCGCCTTGCTTGTGACCGTCTTGCAGGCGGGCCGGGCAGTAACAAGTCGGCGCTGTGTCAGAAGGCGGTGCGCCAGGCGCCGGGATGGCTGCATCTGAGTGTGGCTCGCCTGCTGACACCCACCGCCTTGCTTGTGACCGTCTTGCAGGCGGGCCGGGCAGTAACAAGTCGGCGCTGTGTCAGAAGGCGGTGCGCCAGGCGCCGGGATGGGTGCACCTGAGCGTGGGTCGGCTGCTGAGGACGACCGCCGAGACGACGGACCCGAGGTTGGGGAACGACACCATGCAGGTGCGCCAGGACATCGCCGCCGGCGAGATGGTTCCTCAGGTGAGTCGCTTGGGGGGGGGGGGGGGCTGCTTGGTGGGCATGGCATGGTCAGTTGTCTAAGATCCACATCGATTTTGTTGATGAGCGTAACGAGCGAAGCGAAATCTTCAATTTCACTTAATGGAGAAAAAAAAAAAAAAAATTGTGCTCTACATGCTCTTGTAGTACAGGGTCTAAGTTGAGAGAAAACGAAGATATTCTAAAAATTTACCAAAATCCGTTCAGTCTTTTGGCTTGTAGAGCGCGAACAAACAGACATAAAAACAAAAAAACAAACAAACAGACAAAAAACATTCATGAATTTTTTTAGCGGTAAGTGTAGTTGAAGATTCGCTTCACTCGTTTCGCTCGCTACGCTCATCAATGAGTCGAGAGAGGCAGTCAACAATGTCAAACACAAGAAGATCATGACTGAAAAATTGAGAAATTAGTAAATTAAGAGATAAAGAAGACGTTACCCACCTTCACACCTTATAAAAGGAGTTGTACCCACATTTTGTACTAGGAAAACACCATAGCTTATTGGAAGCGGATTTGTACGGTTGTGCTCTGCTTGAACGTTGTGGCGGTCCTACAAAGGAGCTTGTCGATAGTCCTGAAGTCACACACAGTCCTGAAGATGTCCTTCACGCCATCGCGGACATCACAGTCCTGAAGATGTCCTTCCCGCCGGCGTGGACGAAACGTCGACTATCGACAAGCTCCTTTGTAGGACCGCCACAAAGTTCAAGCAGAACACAACCGTACAAATCCGCTTCCAACAACCATGGCTCTGAACCACTCCGTATTTTTACCATAGCTTATATCAATCGCGTCACGCGGTGAATGAGTGAAAATGGACTCCAAAAATAAATGGCAATGGGGTATACAACTTTACAAGATGATTTTTATGACGTGGGGAATAGAACACATTTTCATTGCGGCAACCATATAGATATACCTGCATTTTGGCCTTGTTATGCACGAATTGAATAAATTTGGCGATGGAAAGTTGGAATTATGGAATTATTTCAAGGTCAAATTTTGGTGGAAGGAATTGGTGGGAAGAATAGGGAAAAGGATAGGAACATAGCACTGTAGCACCACCACCGTCAGCAACATGTTAACAAACCATCACCACGAATACCAATATACAACCACTATATATTACCACATAATACCATTACACCATACAAAGGTGAGGATGTGATAGGTATATATAGAGGAGTCAAGGCTTCATCGGATGCCAGCCGATTAACGTTGGGGGGACCATGGACCCCTCAGTGAATGGGTTACACGGGGTGTGTGATTAGGCATAGGGCCAAACGCCCCTAGTTTAGGGAGAAAAGTCTCCACAACACTGTTAGCTGGCAAATTCTATGGTCTTGTATTGCATGGAAATTCCATATTAAGAGTCGACACCCAAGTGATAAGAGGGGGCAAGGGCGCAGGCCCAAAAATATTTTCCCTGGGGCCAACTTTCAAGAAGACCTGTGAGCCATATGGGACACTATAATAACATTTATTGATTTTTGTTAGGCACTTTTCTTGAAAATGGCGCTTTTATGACGCTTTTTAAACGTTTTTGCAGCTTTTTGGAATGAAGGAAAATTTATCTTCAACTGTTGTTGACAAATTTTACTGTGTACATTAAAAATCTTAAAAAGAATATACAGAATTATTTTGAGGCAAATCAAGAGAATAGTTTTTCCGTAAAACGAGTTTTTCGTTTTAAAATATTTGAATACTTTCTCGACGACTAAATCATGATATTTTCCGGTAACTTATGTTCATAATTTGTTTATTGTCATAATATTAACCCTCACGGGTGTACAGACACAAGTAAAACAATTATCAAGAAAGCTGCTAGTTAACGCTGAACATTTTAAATTGATCATATAAGCCTAGTGTATATAAAGATATGAGTACTAGGTATATCTGCCAGTAATATTTTTTTGCGTTGAAATTGTTACTTAGAGACGCCTTGCAAAAGTAGGCTATTTTGGTGAGTTTGTGATGGCTTTGGCCATGGTGTTTACCGTGTCGAGTACCCGGGTTTGTTCCCTGCAGACGTACGTCCTGCAACTGGTCGAGTCGCAGATGACGACGAACATGAATGCTCAGGGCATCGTGATGGACGGCTTCCCCAGGGACATGAACCAAGTACAAGACTTCGAGAGCAAGGTCAGCCCTGATAAACTCCGCGACGCTAGGCGAGCGTGCTGCTCGCCATAAGATAATTAATTCATAGCGAAAGAAAATAACGAAAATCAAGTTTTCTTTGGACAGATTACCTAACTCAAAACCTCGGCATTTTGCTTCCGTGAATTTTCATAATTATTTTCGCCTCAAGAGGAATATAAGATATTTAAATTTATATAGGTACCTATAATAATGATAATATACCTATACCGTTATCATAACTTTGTATTTTTATGAAAAGGAGAACTTGGTTTAAGCTGAAAAGAGAAGGGTAGCATGAGGTGAGTTATTTCTGAGGTAACCTTACTGAAATTTTCCTAAATATCTTTCCAGTTCAAGCAGCAACCAGTGGTGGTGCTGCTCGACTGCTCGAAGCTGCAGCTGGGACGCGGGCGTCTCGACGACAGCGTCGCCGCGTTCCGCCGCCGCCTCGAGCTCTTCCGCGAGCTCAGCCTGCCCATGCTGCGCACGCTCGACACCGAGAACCGGCTCTTCATCGTCGACGGCGACACCGACACGCCGAAGGTGCAGGAAGAGTTCAACCGCGTCGTGTTGCAGCACGTCGAACAGGTGAAACGCACGGGAGGACTCATCGTGCCTCAGCAGGCGTTGATGCAGCCCGCAGGCGGCGGCGGCGGCGGACCCAACGGCTACGACGCCGTCCTGCACGACATGGAAGACGAGCCCCACGGGGGAGGCGTTGTCAACACGATTAGCCAGCGTATCGGTCACATGGCGAATGGACACGTTGGTAACGGCGTGGGCAACGGGCACGCGACGAGGAACGGGGGTGCGATGGCGGCGCAGCGGGCGGTGCCCATGATGAACCACTACACGAATGTTGCGGGCCAGGCGGCGGCGGGGGGCAGGCCATCGAGGGACACGATAAGGGACATGTATGCGAACGTGGAGAGCTATCCGATGGACTCGCAGCTGTGAGCAGGTCTGCTCTCTTGTGATGTGCAATGTGGATTTTATGTAAAGTGATGCTGCGTGCGAGTACGTAGGGCTTGTGAGGGTTTTTGGCTGGACCGGAACGTAGGACAGAGAGTGTGGAAATGTGGACCAAGAATAATTTTTTTATGCAGGCCGTATTAAATTTAGGTCCCTCCTAAGGTAGTTATATACATATATATATTTACACACATACCTACTACATTTAATTAATGTAGTATTAGATAAGGTTGTTAAATTAAGTGTTTTTAGCAAACAAGCAGCATGGTGGTGCACAAACATAGGTACCTAACAAAATTTTCAAATAATGGTTCTTATAAGAAAGTTTTTGATGTATAGGTACCGTTTTTAATAAAATACTTACTTATTTTCTGATAAAGTTGCTGGCATATGCAGAAGGTATACATATCATTCTTGGTCAAAAATTTATTCAGTTTATAATAAAAATGTATTATTTAATTTGAATAAAACAATTTAACCCGATATTGTGTGTACCGATGGCTTATTTTTTTATGTCCTCTGAGTAATTAAAACAATTCTAGGGAATCGTTCGCTTTTGTCCCTTGAATGTCGTGCTTGGTTATGGAATATCACAATTTCTGTCCACTCAACTATAAATTTAATACTCATTTAAAACTTCATGTCAATTTCCATTAAACATTGCCTTTATATAATAAGCAAGTAAAATGTTGTAAACATCCTTCAGAAAAAAAAAAGTTTTGACGGCTCTCATCCACAAAATAAAATGATAATTTGAAAGGGCTTCTCGAAGTCACCAACAGGTGGTGCCTGCAAACCAAAAGCCTGCAGTTCACGGTTGCCAGCTGAAATTCTATCACTCCCCCATAATGATATAACTTATTTGAATTTATTGACTTTCTGCTGAGTAATTCTCAAATGCTTAGAAATTTCGGTTTCATGAAGTATTTTACACAGCATAAGTAGTGATAATGCTAGAAAGAAGAAATTAATTACAAGTCTCGTTGTCGGTAACTTGGCAACCATGCCAAATGACACCGTGCATGTGCGTGCAATAAACGACAGCCGACACAATAATAGGATCTTTGGCCGACACTGACAGTTTGACTTCGAGGGTGCGTCTGTTTCACGGCACGGGGAATTTAAAATTGAGATTTCACTGGGTGACTGAATTAGAATGAATTATATCTCATTCTCAGATATCTGTAGCAGGTGAGTACCTAAATTAACACAGTTCTGTAGCAGGAAATAGGTCAAAACTTTTTTTCTGAGGGAGGGTTAAAATATTAGCAAAAATAAATGATGCACGCATGCTCTAGAGTCTAGACGAATATTAATTTGCTCTAAACACACTCAATCATTTAGCATGCTAAATGCCTGAGTGTGTCTGATAGAGCTGACATGTGCCTTGAATTAATGTTAGAAATAAAATTATAAGTATAACATATAGATCGTACATTAAAGTGGGACTGCAATTTGCAAATCAAGATCTGCAATTGCACTGTTCTTACTTTTTTCATTTAATTCCTTTTGTCATGCACTATCTACTAAACATCTCTTGAAAACCGGCAGAAAACCAGGGACGGATTACATTACTTTCCAGGCAACAACTTGACCAAAGTCTGATGATCTTACCCAAAAAGGAGCAGATATGCCTGTTTCTGCGAGCATGATTTTTTTGCATGATTTCGAGAAATGTTATTGGGCTGCTGCTCCCAAAAGTATTCAATTTGGAGTTTCATGACAAATATATCTAACAAGATTGCTGATCGCTAAACTAATGGGGACAATAACATTTTGTTTACAGTCCAGATGAGTTGACTTTACAGGCTAACAACCCAAGAGATGCTTCCAACATTGGCTCAGATCAGGTATGATCTTGCATTATCAGGTACAAATTATAATAGGTAGGGAATGGAAATGTAGATCGGCTAGATAACACTGATTTTAAATAAACAATAGTAGGTAGTAAGAAAGTATAGGTAATATTCATTTTCTTTAACTACTTTGGTACCTAATGTGCTTGGTTTTTCATTAGGTATTTGACTGAACCATTATCTACGACATTGTCACGTGCCAGTTTTAGCGGAGGCGCTCTGTTAACGTAATTGTACCTGCATGGTTATTGGTTACACTGGTTTGGTGGCGTAGTAAAATAAATAACATTCATATCTGTGTTTGTATCAAATTGTCAGGATAGGACAGGGGTACCTTGAAACATTGAAATAATCAACAAAGAATTTTCACAAATACTAATTAATGTTTATTCCCTTGTAGGTCTTAGTGGTCCTAGGACCAATGGATTCCTATTTGGAGTCTTCTACCATTACCTTAGACCTGACCCCTCTGGAAGCAACTGCGTTGATACCATGCATCGAAAAGTATCCAGGACCAAATGGATTCCACATAGTGGTCAATGATCAGAATGTGAATGTAATGTAATTATCACAATCTTAAATGTCTCGTCATCACACTCCAGCAGTATCTAAAACTGGTTAACTGATTACTTTTTGCCAGATTTCAAATTTGTGATTTTACCTGACAGCCAATAGACACTTTTTAATTGACTAATTTAGAAGTCACTCAAATATTTTAAATTTTAATTGCTTTTTTAACTAGCCTTGACAAATGACAGTGCTGTTCTTGATGTACGCTCTCTAATAATATTTACTGACAGGTTATTCAATTTTTTTACAGTATTCCGCTAATCAGAACAGAATCTTTGTTGAGAAAGATGTTAATATTCCCTTTGCGGTCAAATACAATCCGCAAGTGGATTATATGCCATACTTGCGAGCTGTGTTTATTTACACATCTTCCGACAAAATTAACGGGAATGTGGAGAGATGCAAGTGTCACGCCTTACTTGACGATGAAAGCAACTATGGTAAGTGTACTTGTTTTCAGTAGGTGCTTCCTCGTTACTACATTCTGCCATTTTGTATAGATACCAATAAGAACTATTAACTGGATGTAGAAGGTCTTGCAGCTAGCAAAATTGAAAATAACCGTATACAACGTACTGTTTTAAAACAAACTTCCACTGCTTATCCAATTGTTTTTTTATTCATGGAGCACGGAAAATTACGAAAAAATTAACCTTTTCCGCTCCAGCAAAAAACTGGAAATGGTGTAGTATTCGAGTCTATATTGGCTTATTCTGTACTATATCTTGGTGTCACAATACCTGTTATGCTACCAGTCATGATAGGGTTCTCTGAACAGGTTTACCAAAGGAGATCACCAAGCATATTGTACGGTGTTCGGACTCACGCACAGAGTACTGTACCGACCCTCTAACAAGCCGCCTCAGCTTGTTGGTAGTTCTGGACCCACCTCAAGCCGGGGCACTCGGCACCAATCTTACTTTCTCGTTCGCCTGCTCCAACTTTTGCCTGAACAAGAAAAAAACACAGATTGTGTTCACTCTGGAAGATAAAGAGTAGGTTGAGCAGCCATTTAACTTAATAGTAAGCTTGCTAGCCAATTACTGGAAAATCATATGACCTTTAGATAATATTAAGTTTGTTCAAACCTAGAGTTACATAACAGACTACTTCTCGTTGACCACTTATAATAAATCATTTGTCGGGAAAATGGTTTTTTTTCCAGTGGAAAAGTATTTGGCCGAGATGTAGTTGGAGTCCAGGTGTCAACCTCTCCAAAGAGAGACAAGAAGAATTGGGAAAAAAAGTTGATAGAGAAGTCGTCAAAATCTAACGAATCTAGGAAGCGAAAAACAACTATTTCTCCTATAGTAGAAAAGAAAATTAAATTGGAACCTTTAATGGTAAATTTCCAAATACCTACCTATTAAATGCTTAGTCTTATAGGAAAATATTTCAGTCTTGGTCAGTTGAAAAGTTAGCAAATCTACAGTAAATAATTGCATATGATTAGTAATTAAGAGATGTGATTATAAATGTCTGTCATTGGCATGCCCCCCCCCCCCCCCCTAATGCACCCAAAATGGTCCAAACTTAATGCTCCAAATTCATAATTTACTCAAGCAAGTAATATGTGTATTACATACTTTTGACCGGCTTCGGCCCTTGCTGTAGTTATATGAATCATATCTTCATACCTAGCTAGCTCACCAACTCTCACCTTGGAGCTGATTTGACCCTCTGCTCACACCTGTGCCAAAAATTGATAAGGTGGTGCCTCATATGATACGGTTTGTGAGAGGATGGTTTGTACCAAATCATTAGAACATGTTGCGATTGCTTGTGTGCTCTTTGCAGCAGGTCACCGTGCCAGCACTCATCTACAAGGACGTAGTCAAGTATGCACACAACACTCTCATGGGCGAAATGGACTTAGCACAACGCGGACCGACTCCTCAAGAGATAGATCTGCTAGTCGATTACAGGAATCTGCTGAAATCGTTGGAGCAAGGTGCCAGTGGAGCTGGTGGTGATAGTTGATCGGAAATACAAGTCCAACTTAAAGTCCCGGTGATGGCCAGTTCGAAGAATCCGGTCTCGACGCAAAGTGCTCGAAGAAATCCAAGCAAAACTTGCTATTTTTATTACTTAGATATTGAAACTTCCATCTGAAGAGTTGTTAACGTAAGTTTTGTTCGGGCAGTTGCAAAGAATGGTGCTGTGTATCTGCAAACAGTAACGTGCCTTGCGTTGTGATCTATCGTTAAGTTTTACGCGGGCTGTCAATTATTTAGGTACTGTGAGAGATGGCTTTGAGAGTGTGTTATGTGGGAAGCTTCAACTTGAGATGAAAAGGAGTCATTGTACATTTTAGTCAAATTCAGAGCAGATCACGATAATTTACTTTCTGATTTAATCATCAGTTTTATATGGTAAATTATTTCCACCGCCATGATTCCATCTTGGAAACCATTTCCTCAAGGAAAATCAAAAATGAAAGATGAGAAGAATATACAGCTTGTGTGCCACAGCCCACAGATCTACATCTGTTGGAAGTCACAGTTGCCTTCCTCCAAAATAGGATGTTATTTTGCAAATCTCAGATTTATTTTACATGTAGGTAGTACATTCATTTGTACGCACAATTTTCTAAAATGGTTATTACTTTCTTAAGACTTGTCATGTATTTTTGAATTTTCATTCAATTAATTAAACAGAAATAATTATAATAACAGTATATCTTTTATTTACACGGTTTTGATGCTTCACTCTTCTGTCATAATTGTTTGCTCAACTTACAATAGACCTATTCCACTCAGAGAAATATATGACGTCAGATACCCACTGGACGTACAACCAGTTTGGATAACAATATTAATTAGCTCTGCTAAATAACAAAGGAAGACAGGGAAATCACAACCCGAATTGCTCTGCCTGGCTTTAGCGAGTGGGTATCATGACGTCTTTTTGATAGAAATTTGATTGAAAAGTATGGGTGCATTAAGTGCTCGGGGGGTTGCAAAGTGGAAGGCGCGACAAATATTTGATGAGCATAACGAGCAAAGCAAATCTTCTATTTCACCTCCTGCTGAGAAAAGTCTCCCACGGTTTTTGCTTGTTTTTTGTGTGTGTTGTGCTCTAGGAAAAAAATCTCAACTGAATTTTATGAAAATTTCTGGGAACCTTTGAATTCTCTGAAGCTAGATCAGTCTTGTATTTGAAGCATATGGGTCTAGCAGTTCCGCATTCTAGTAGCGTTGCCTCTAAGAAATCATTAACATAAGACATTATGAGAATCTGAAGCAGATTCAACACTTAATTTTCATATAATACAGTTTTTACGTGTCTTTTACGTCTCACCCCCGTGGTCGCTGCCTGTGCCGCCCCTACGAGTGCCACCCCCGTGATCGCTGCCTGTGCCGCCCCTACGAGTGCCACCCCCGTGGTCGCTGCCTGTGCCGCCCCTACGAGTGACACCCCCGTGGTCGCTGCCTGTGCCGCCCCTACGAGTGACACCCCCGTGGTCGCTGCCTGTGCCGCCCCTACGAGTGACACCCCCGTGGTCGCTGCCTGTGCCGCCCCTACGAGTGACACCCCCGTGGTCGCTGCCTGTGCCGCCCCTACGAGTGACACCCCCGAGGTCGCTGCCTGTGCCGCCCCTACGAGTGCCACCCCCGTGGTCGTTGCCCCCACACGATCGACACCACCTTTTACCACGAGCGCTGCCCCTGCGAACGCTGCCCCTGCGAGCGCTGCCCCTGCGAGCGCTGCCCCTGCGAGCGCTGCCCCTGCGAGCTCTGCCCCTGCGAGCGCTGCCCCTACGAGCTCTGCCAATGCACCAAAAACGAGAACCCAACCCCAACGTTCCTCGAAAACCCAACACTTAACCATCCCCTATTCTTCTTTTCACCGGTCAGAGCAAAAAACAGCCACCTGAGCAAAAGCCCTCCCCAAACTACCATTATAACCCTCAACACTCAATCCTGTAGAAACAAAATCGAACAACTAGAGCTACTTACCAACAGACACTCCCCTGATTTCTTGTGCCTCACGGAACACTGGCTACCCGCCACTGACTCCACCTTTAACATACCCCACTACAATAAGGCAAGCATATTTCATCGTCTATCTTCCTCCCATGGCGGTGTCGCCATATTTGCTAAACCCCAACTCACCACCTCTCCACTAGATCTCAGTCTACACTCAACGGACAAAACACTGGAATGTACAGGCATTATTTGGACCACGCCCCAACGAAACACCCCAGCCGACATGATCATAGCAATCTATCGCTCCCCATCCGCCTGCACAAACTCCTTCCTATCCAAACTAGAAGACCTAATAATACACATCACCAAAATCCACCCCAAAGCTCACATCACCCTATGCGGTGATTTCAACATCAACTTACTTAACTCCAACCCACTAACCACAAAATTCCTAGACATCCTTCACTCCTACAACCTCCACGAAGCAATTCTCACTCCAACCCGCATCTCCACAACATCTTCCACGTTAATTGACAACATCTTTACATCACATCCCATCCACACCCTAAGGCCATCCACTTTCGAGAGCGGTTTCTCAGACCACCTAGCCCTCAAAATAGTTCTAACTCCCGGCAATTCCTCCCCTGCCAGACCTAATTATATTAAAAAACGCGTATTCTCCCAAAAGAATCGCGATCACTTCAAAACCCTACTCCAAACCGAAACGTGGACTGAGATGACTCTAACCACCGATATGGATAACATATACAATGCCTTTGCCACAAAACTAACGACTCACTTCCACACTGCCTTTCCCCTTCAAAAAGTAAAACTCAAACCACCAACCCCAAACAGCTGGATCACGCCCGAACTCCAAGCTACAGGGGATCACTTACGTGATTTGCATACGTACCTCACGATCTCTCCCAACCCACTCCTCAAACCACAGTACAAAGATCAACTGAAACAACACGTTGCAAACCTAAAGACCACAAAGAGAAACCACAATGACCAACTCATAGCAAAATCCAAAAATAAATCCAAAGCCTCTTGGAACATCATAAAATCCTGCTCGAAACCTGCTTGCCTCCCCGAACAACCCAAACTCCTTATCAACAACGTCAATATATCAGACCCCCACATCCTGGCAGAGGAATTCAACAAATTCTTCGCCAAAGCAGGAAACGCCGCCGCGCCTATAAGCCCCGGCGCCAACCTCCCACCAGTCCTAGCCAAGTCACCCTCCAAGTCAATATTCCTTTTCCCTACATTTCCTGCAGAAATCTCCCTCGCAGCCCGCTTCCTCCAAAACAAACACTCCAGCGGACTAGACGAGTTCTCCGGATCCCTCACTGCCAGCAACATACACCTCCTAGCCGACCCTCTCACCCTCATCATCAATAGCTCTTTCACCTCCGGCATATTTCCCACCAAACTCAAACAGGCTCTCATCATCCCAATCCACAAGAAGGGAGAAAAGTCCAATATTGACAACTATAGGCCCATCTCTCTCCTCTCCACTATATCCAAACTCATCGAAAAAATCATGCTCTCCCGACTTCTTTCCTTCCTAAACTCCCAAAACATCCTTGCAGACTGCCAACATGGCTTCCAGAAGAATAAATCCACCATCACAGCCATCTTCCAATTCCTCTCCACCCTCCATACCGCACTTGACAAAGGCGATCAGGCACTAGGACTCTTCTACGATCTGAGTAAAGCCTTTGACACCATCAACCATTCCCTCCTCCTCTCCAAACTCCAATCGCAAGGAATCCGAGGTACCGCTAACAAGTGGATTGCCTCATTCCTCTCCGACCGCACCCAGGTTGTTCGCATCAACTCCTCAACCCCCGGCAACCCCCCTTTCCTATCTACCCCCCTCCCTATCAAACAAGGTGTACCGCAAGGCTCGGTGCTCTCCCCCCTCCTCTTCCTGCTCTACGTCAACGACCTCCCTCAACTCATAACCCAAGGCTCCCTTTTCCAATTTGCAGACGACACGACCCACCTCCTCACCATCCCAAAATCCCAACCTATGAGCTCCCTCACCCAAACTGCAAACTCCCAAACTAAAATCATCACATCATATTGCCTTGACAACCAACTAGCCCTCCAGCCAGCAAAGTCCACCTTCATCAACTTCCACTCCAAGGCAAACACCCCCGACTACTCCCCCCTCATCCGAGTCAACAGCAGAGGTATTCCCAGTGCCCCCTCTTCAAAATTCCTTGGCATCTACATCACCCCAACCCTAGACTGGTCACTACATGTTCAAAAAACCCTTTCCAAAATCAAAACTACCTGCTTCCTCCTCCGTCGACTAAAAAAGATAGTAAACCTCCACACCGTCAAACTAGTTTACCACGCACACCTACACTCACACCTATCATATGGCCTCCTTTTCTGGGGCACCTCCACCCAAGCAAAAAGGATCTTCATTGCTCAAAAACAAGCGGTCCGTATCATCGCAGGAGCGCCCCGTCGTAAGACATGCAAACCACTCTTCATAACCCTCAAAATCCTCACCCTCACCTGTACCCTCATTCAAATCGCAAGCACCCTAGTTAGATCCCACCCCGACCTATTCCCATCTAACTCCTCCGTTCACTCCCACGCAACGAGGAATAGACAAGAAATCAGAGCCCTCCCCCACAAAACCACACTCTTCGAACAGAGCCCCCTATACCTCTGTACCAAAATCCACAAGCACCTTCCCGCCTTCATCAAGGACTCCCCTACCCGCAGCTATTTCGACACTAACCTACGTACTTTCCTTCTTAACAACCCCTTCTACTCCCTCGACGAATTCTTCCTATCTAGCACTGTGTAAACTGCCACCTGTAATTGTGTAATTATGTAAACATCTCAAAACAAAACCTATTATTATTACGACCATAGTTTACTTTTAACAATATTATATTATACTATTCATTTTACATACTTTACATATCATATTATCGCTTGCCTGACGTTGTTCACACCTGTATTCTGTACATGTCACGAACCAAAATAAAAATACAATACAATACAATACAATACATTTAATATAATTCATGAATTCATAATATTAATTCTAAACAGCATCATTCAAAATTACACTCGTCCACTTGGTGATTAAAATTGTGTTTTGCAAGTCCCTCGTATAAAAATTAAAAATTTACTTTATAATCATGATTTTTCAGATTATTTTTTTGTAGCAAAGAAATTCCTGGACCCACAATATTAGAAAAATATTCACACTCTAGTTAATCTACCTGTTTTAAAAAAATTAAAAATACAATCAATTATTTTTAATATTAAAATTAAAAACGACGACAGCTTAGAGAAAACAAGGAAACCACCTTTTAATAGAGGAAGCTGAATTCTGAATCTCCCGTCTTGTCTTCTACCCATCGGGAACCGAACCATCCTCCGAAAGTTATTTTTCCTGATATATGTTTCTCTATGTTTCCTATATGTTTCTCTATGTTTCCTAGAGAAGGTGAGAAAATGTTGGATTTGTGCTTAAGGAATTCGTTTCCAGTAGGAAATAGTTGGTTCAAGAAAAGAAAAAGCCAACAAGTGACAAGGTATGGATATGGTGAGGAAATGCATGAATCGGTAATTGATTACATCTGTCTAGCAAGAGATCTGCGAAGGTATTTGATAGATGTCTGGGTTTGTCCATCGGTTTCTGTAGGAAGTGACCATAGACTCCTGGTGGGGAAATTCTGCATAAAACCCCCAAAACCAGTGCAGAAATCAGGAAATAAACGGTTGAAGGTATGGAGACTGCAGGAGATTGAAATTAGAAAAGATTTCAAACAGATTGTCCAGGAAAGGTTTCAGAAAGATCAGATACAAGGAGTGGAAGAGGAATGGTGTTTTTTTAAATCAGTACTGGTGGATGCGGCTGAAAAACTATGTGGAAGAGCTGGCGGAAGAAGGAAGAACAAAGAAACAAGATGGTGGAACGACCGAGTACGGGAAGCTGTAAAAGAAAAAAACAAGACGTGGCGAACATCAATAATAATGAGATCGACAGAGAATGAAGGGAAATATAAGCAAAGTAAACAAGATGTATTTAACATTGTGACGGAAGAGAAGAAGAAAGCAATGCAGGAATTGGCCAACAAATTGGAGAAAGACTTTGATGGAAATAAGAAACTTATATATGGACTCATAAAGGGAAAGCGAGAAATAAGAGAAGACATTATATATATGAAGGATAAAAATGGAGAGTTGACAATGAATCCTAATGACGTTTTAAAGATCTGGAGTACGTACTTCGAAAAACTATTAAACGTAGACACGAATGATGAAGACATTGATGGGAATGAAAATTATGTTGAGGAGGAGCAAGAAGAAGAAGACGAAGAAGATGAAGTTTCTGAAGAGGAAGTAGAGAGGGCCCTTAGAGGAATGAGGAATGGCAGGTCACCTGGCATTGACGAAGTAACTGTAGAAATGATAAAAGCTGCTGGAGAGATTGGGACGAAATGGTTACACAGAATTATGCTGAATGTATGGAAAAACAAGAAGATACCAGAAGATTGGAGGATGGGAATGATAGTACCAATATTTAAAAAAGGGGATCGAAAATCATGCAACAATTACCGAGGAGTAACTTTGATGTGCCAGTGTGCAAAACTATATGAGAAGATAATAGAATTTCGATTGAAAGAATGTGTTGAAGGAAGCTTACGAGAAGAACAGTGTGGATTTAGAGCGGGCAGAGGTTCTGTTGATGCAATATTTGCAATAAGACAAATCATGGAGAGGAGATGGGAGAGTGGAGATGTAATGCACATGGTTTTTATTGATTTAGAAAAAGCGTACGACAGGTTGCCAAGAAACAAAGTCTGGGAATGCTTAAGGAAGAGGAATGTGAACCGTGGGCTGATAGCAAGAATACGGTCGACGTATGAGAAAAACACCAGTTGTGTCCAGACCGCGGTAGGTAGATCGGAATGGTTTAGTGTCAGGGAAGGAGTTCGACAAGGGAGTGTGTTATCACCATCGCTATTTGTTATAGTGATGGACGAATTGTTGAGGGCGGTGGAAGAAAATGAAGACGCTGATTCAAGAACGCTGGTATACGCAGATGATGTAATAATATGGGGCGAAACTAGGGAAGAGATTCAAGAGAAGGTCAACAGATGGAAAGGGGAGACAGAGAAGATGGGGTTGAAAATCAGCCAAGAAAAGAGTGAAGTGATGACAATGGAAAGAAAGAAGACACCCAGAAATAGAGTTAGAATAAAACTTCAAGAAAAGGAATTGAAAGAAACTGACATGTTCAAGTATTTAGGAAGTGTATTAACCAAGAAGGCTACGATCGAAGAGGAAGTGAAGCAAAGAATAAGGAAAGCGGAGATATTTTATCAATCAGTACGTAAATTGCTGTGGAATGAGGATTTCCCGATTAAATGCAAGTTAATCATGTTTAAAATGTATTTTTTACCCATTTTAATGTACGCGGCAGTGACGTGGGCGATTGGTGGAAAAGAAGAAAGACAGCTACAGGCAGCTGAGATGAAATTTTTGAGGAGTGTCAAAGGAGTGACGAAAATGGACAAGGTGAAAAGCAGTAAGATCAGGAAAGAGTTGGGAGTGGAACGATTAGGATTTAAATTGGGTAGAGAGAGGTTGCAATGGTTTGGCAACATGAAGAGGATGCATATAAAAAGGATACCACGACGCGAATTTGAAAATACGGTCGAGGGTCGAAGAAGGGTGGGAAGACCAAGAGAGAAATGGAGTGGGTTAATTAAAGACGATTTGGAGGAGAGACAGACGAGTTGGAATGAGATGGAAACGAAGAAATTGTGGGGCGATAAGAAGAAATGGAAGGTTCTGATAGAAAAATGTGAGGAGGAAGAGGAAAATGAGGATGAAGACAATTTATGAAGAAAATGGGAAAAGAAGTGCCAGGCATGGCTAGCCGGCTTCTGTTATTTCGTGTAGCCTATAAAAAGTTATGTCTGTACATCAATAGATTTTAAGACAATAAACAGATATTATTATTATATGTTTCCTATGATCACTTATCAGAGAGCAGATCATGATCAATAACATAATCAATGATTCAGAGATGATCGTTTGTAAAGTCTGGCGCGGTCCGGTCCGTAGGCCACGGAGACAGCTACGTCAGCTCGAGCCAATCAGAGTAGCGCTCGAGGTCACGTGGTCCTCAGTCGACTGCGCACTACTTTTCGCGCGGCTCTCGCAGGTCATTTGCAAGACTGTGCATGTCATCACTTTTTGTGATTGCGACTGGGTTAATATAATGGGAGTTACCTATATTAATCTTCACCGCTTAGTTTTCAAGTCATTTGAACTCTTAACTTATCGCGCCGGGTAGGTGAATAGAAGAAGCAAGTTGTACCTACGGATTGGCATATTTGCAGGTAATTATAGAGTTGCAAGTGCATTGTGGAAACTTAAAATTTATGTTGATTTCAACGAAATTTGTACAGGTTATTGATGCGGGTAACGGGCGTAGCGAGTGAAGCGAAATCTTCAATTACACTTTACTGCTACAAAAAATGTTTATTTTGTGTGTTTGTCTTAACGGATTTTGATGAAAGTTTCTGTGAACCTTCGTTTTCTCTGAACTTAGATCTGTCACGTTTTTGAAGCAATTCGGACGAGTAAATTTTATGTTAATAAGTTTGTACGAAATTTTTCAGTTTTTCAAAAAAGTTTTCCACTCTAGAGGCTTAAGCATCTGACCATAATTTGACGAAATTTTCTAGACATGTTGACCCTCAAGAATTGATGCTTGTATGAAAATTTCGTTGTATGTTTAGCACCTTTCCTAAAAATGGTGCTTTTATGAAGTTTTTTTTAGCGTTTTTGCAGTTTTTTGCAACTAAAGCAACTTTATCTTTAACCTATGTTTACTAAATTTACGGTGAGCGTTAAAGATCGTAAAAAGAAGATACCGTTTTATTTTGAAGCAAATCAATTCAATAGTTTTTCTTTTATTCGATTTTTACGTTTGAAAATATTCAAATAATTTCACGACAGCTACATCTTGATATTTCCAGGTAACCAATTTCATCGAGAAAGCTGCTAAATTTTCGCTGAGCCTTGCGTATACACTCAATATAATCGCGTTGTGGGTGAGCGTTAATATTACGCTCATCCACAACACGATTATCGAGTGTTCGCATAGCCTAGTTATATTTATACATTTACATACCTATATCGCGCTGTAGTTCATTTTCCTCCCTTTTGCAAGAAATGTTTATTTTTAGTGATATGCTATCAGTGGGTTGCATAAAGATAGCATATGATAGCAAATAGATAAAATGTTTCCATTCCTCGTATTTTTTTTAGACTTCAGTCCAGTAGAAAAACGTCAATTTGTTGTTTTTTGCCCATGACATTTGGTCAATATGGGCTTTTTCCCCACATTTTGAGTACCTTTGAGGACATAGGACCATTTGAGTCGAAACATAAAATACATACAGGTATACGGACCATGCATTCAATAACCCCTCCTACAACTTACAGCTAAGAATCTAAATAAGATTCAACGATGGAGGTCGTGAACATACACGGAAAAGGGCAAGCGTCACCAAAGAAGAAAACTGTTGCCGCAGCCAACAAGCCAACAACACAAGCCACTCTCGTGCTTCTAGACAAATATCAGCTCAGCGACTTCCACGAATCGCTCAACGACATCGGCGACGATCACGAAGACGACGACGACGATAACAAATTCATCGAGCCTTTTCTTAAGGGTGGGAGGTGGGGCTGTAACAGTGAATTCTCAACAACAAGTGGAAAAATAATTAATAATCAGCAATACTTTGCCGCAAAACGTGAAACAAAACGCCCTATAACAAAATCAGAAATAATTACAAATCATTTATTTGGCACTCCCAACAAAGGACTATCAGCGCTCAGCTACGCGGCGTCAGTAGTTTTCTTTCCTGTGGAAAACGCACCTAATTTAGCTCTGGCTTACCTTTTTGGGAGATGGGCTTCCTTACTGAAACGCGAGGCCATTGTAATCAACTTCGGCTTGAGGACTGTGGCATCATCGGGCATGTCACATTCTGAGGACAACATCAAATCAGCCTGCACAACAAAAACTCGAGATGGAATTTCCACAAAGAACTGGAGCAAGAATCGGACCCATCTAGGAAAGTTAAGTGACTTGCAATGTACGACCGACAAGAGCTCTGTTCTGACAGAGATACGACTTAGGCCAAATGCTATATTTGGGAAAAAGCTTATCAAAGGAAAAGATGCAGTGATTTTCAACATTCCAATCCCAAATGAGACAAAAGAATCATATGGACAAATACTTTGGAAAGAAGCGATTAGATTCTACAAATTATATTTAACATCTCCTATTGTCAAGAAGTTTGCCCTCTATTTTGACTCTCCGGTAAGTTCTGAAATTGCCCCTTCATTATTCGACAAACTAGATGCAAATTGGGCTGAATACATTAAAAACTATGTGATAACTTGCCACGAGGTCTGTTGGACTGTTCTGCTGAATGGTCATCAAGATGCGATAATGAAAGCCCGCGAAAAAATCAATGTTGGAACCTCAAGGACCATTGTTAAATTAGGAAGTGATGCGATGGCTATATCAAAATTGATCAGTGTAAATTGTATACAACATTCGAACAAATTCTATCGCATGGAGCGAGGGACTTGGTATGAAATGGACGAAAATAAAATTAAGATAACCAAGAATAACATATTAGAAAATCACGTCCTCAACAGCGAAAATCTCAACTTGTTGAAAACTGAAGTCAAGGATGAAGAAAGCTACAACAAAGATGCTGTCGAAGCTATAAATGAAAATCCAACTGGTAATTTTATTGCTCACCTCCTGGACAAGCAATTGGTTCACTTAGGGGCCAGGGAAACATTTGAGTTAGCCGATATGCTTTTGGTGGTTGGAAAGCCTAAAAATCGGTCTGGGTCACGCGCAGAGCCACAGTCATATCTTATACACGTGAAGCGTGCAAAAGTCAACCAGCTTGATCACCACTGCAGTCAGGTAACCCGAGCAGCACATTACATGGCCCATAACCTCGATCGAACGCCGGTAGGAAAAATCTTTGCAAAATCTGTAGTTGACAAATTGTATGGTAAACTGATTAACAAACCTAAAGAGGAAAGATTCACAATATTTCAGAAGAAATATGATGATAAAGATATCCCGCAACGAGTTAAGTTCGAGGAGATGCTTGACACACAAGGAAGCACCAACAAAGAGTGTGAGATAAGTGAAGCAGTGAAGGAGATTAAGAAGATGCTCGATAGCAGGGAGGATTGGTGGAAGGACATCTATGAAAAGATGAGCAAGTATGGAGACGCTTTGCACAGGTGGCTGGATTGCATGGTGGACCTTGCGATCGCTCCTAAATACCCAGATCCTAAAGTCAAGGGGGACAAACAGATGAAGGATTCACTTGAGAAAATGTTACAAACACTTGATGATAATAAGATGTTCACGGAATACACGAAAGGGATTCTGTCACAGAAACATCGGCGTAAAATTACATTCGTCCTGGCGATAATCACTAACACATCGCCTGAGAAATACTTGATTGAAAACAAGGTACTATTGATAGATTGCGTTATAACTAGCGTCTTAGCCAGAGGGTTTAACTGCAAAGTAACTTTTATTCCTTTCGTTGGTAAAAAAACTTAAGACGGTCTCTCACCGTGGGAAGAAAAGAGCTGTCATTTCGGAAAACGATGCAGCACCGCCAAAACGGACGAGAAATCAAGGAGAAAGGAAGTCGACATGTGGAAATATTCTGCAAAGGAAACGTAGTCTTCTTAAGAAGCAAATGAGTGGACAAGGCTCCTTAGATGGATGGATACAAAAAAAGTAGAGCCACACAGATTGCAGCATGACTTGCATTCAAGCGGTTAAATTGACGTTTTCATTTTTTTGAAATCATGTTTCGTATTTCGCGCGGGTAGTTGGCAGAAACCTGAAGCAACTCTGATAAAGAATGGCAATAGAGATAATTGGGATAATTGGGATCAATATGGATCAATAGGGATAATTGATGAGCGTAACGAGCGTAGCGAATGAATCAAAATCTTCAATTACACTTTACTGCTAAAAAAATCCAGTTCTAAGGTTTTTTTTTGTTTCTTTTTGTGTGTTTGTTCGCGCTCTACAGTCTACAGGCCAAACGCCAAAACGGATTTTGACGAAAATTTCTGTGAACCTTCCTTTTCTCTGAACTTAGTCTGCCACCTCTTTGAAGCAATTCGGGCGAGTAATTTTTATGTTATTAAGTTTTTACGAAATTTTTCAGTTTTTCCAAAACACGTTTTATGTCACTTTTTAAGCTTTTTTGCAGTTTTGGCAACTAAAGCAACATTTATCTTCCACCGATTTTAACAAAATTTACTGTGTGTATTATAAATCGTAAAAAGAAGATACTGTGTTAATTTCAAGCAAATCAATTGAATAGTAATTCTTTTAATCGATATTTTCGTTTTGAAATATTCAAATAATTTCATCGTGAGATTTCCTGGTATCGAATGTCATTAAGAAATCTGCTTAATTAACGCCGTACATTTAAATTGATCATAAAAGCCTCTAGGCCATGCGCACACGCAATATCATCGTGTTGACGTAGGTGAGCGTAAATATTACGCTCATCCACAACACGATTATATGAGTGTTTGCATAGCCTAGAACGAGTATACCTCTAAATTATGTACCTAGTTAAATTGTGTGTGTCATTGGTCTTTTTAAAGAACTTTGTCCCTGCATAAAATGGAGCCGAAAAATTATATTATATACCTACTGTTAAAATTGTTGTAAATGTTATCATTCCTTATAAAATGAGTTTAATAACACTCTTTTTGAAAATTATACACTTCTAATTTTAATTTAATTTGATAAGATAAAAATATTTTTAATGTGTTTTTTAATCAAATTTTCATAACATAACATCATTATGAATTAAGTATTGTTACCTTTTAAATATAACTACTGATTCTTTGATATTCATAACAAAACCTATTTTAAATTATAATAAATATATTATACCTACATATTATACAAGAATAAATAAAATATATTTTATTATGTTGAGAGGATGTACTTCTGCATGATTGAAATAATAAATTCCTGGGTACGATAGGTTAACAATCTCAACGTCACTTGACACTTCTGCATGAGCTCATAATATCAGACTTTGCCCGTAACGCCCAAGGTTCAGTACTGTATAAACCTTGCGTAACGCCCAAGGTTCAGTACTGTATAAACCTTGCGTAACGCCCAAGGTTCAGTACTGTATAAACCTTGCGTAACGCCCAAGGTTCAGTACTGTATAAACCTTGCGTAACGCCCAAGGTTCAGTACTGTATAAACCTTGCGTAACGCCCAAGGTTCAGTACTGTATAAACCTTGCGTAACGCCCAAGGTTCAGTACTGTATAAACCTTGCGTAACGCCCAAGGTTCAGTACTGTATAAACCTTGCGTAACGCCCAAGGTTCAGTACTGTATAAACCTTGCGTAACGCCCAAGGTTCAGTACTGTATAAACCTTGCGTAACGCCCAAGGTTCAGTACTGTATAAACCTTGCGTAACGCCCAAGGTTCAGTACTGTATAAACCTTGCGTAACGCCCAAGGTTCAGTACTGTATAAACCTTGCGTAACGCCCAAGGTTCAGTACTGTATAAACCTTGCGTAACGCCCAAGGTTCAGTACTGTATAAACCTTGCGTAACGCCCAAGGTTCAGTACTGTATAAACCTTGCGTAACGCCCAAGGTTCAGTACTGTATAAACCTTGCGTAACGCCCAAGGTTCAGTACTGTATAAACCTTGCGTAACGCCCAAGGTTCAGTACTGTATAAACCAAGGTATAAACCTTGCGTAACGCCCAAGGTTCAGTACTGTATAAACCTTGCGTAACGCCAAGTCCAAGATTTTAGGTACAAACCTGATCTAAGCTCGGGGCAAAAAACATCCAAGTCGCGGGGGAGTGGATTGTTGGAGGAGACATTGTTTTTTAGGCCTTCGACTTCAAACGACTAATTCGTCAAGACGTGATTTTGATTGAATATTTTCTTTCTGGTCGAGTTCCAAACCGAGATCGAGTGGGGGGACGCACGAATCGCATCGAGCTTCACTCAAATTGGTTTGCCTTCATTAATAAACGTGTTTTCAGAACGAAGTTGTATTTATTCGACGACGCAACGACAATACAACATGAAAAAGACGTCGTCGTCGTCGTCGTCGTCGTCGTCGTCGTCGTCGTCGTGTAGTTGAATCCATCGTGCCTCCTAGTTGTTTGCTATGAAATCAAATTTCATTTTTAAAAAAGGAATTCTATTGCCTTAAAAAAAACTTGTTACACTCTCACACTCTCACAACTTACATTAAGAAATAAACGCAGCGCGTGCAAATTAGGTACAACCAGCCACCCAGCAATATCCGGGATACTTGACATTTAAATTTCAGAGGGTAGCCACTGGCAGTCAAAAAGTGTCAAAAGCAGGACTTCCGACAAACGAAGGTCGAACGCAGGGTCAACCAATGGAATCTTAGGCAGTAGGCTCCACGAAAAAAAATGTTAATCTGTCTAGACAAACATGGTCCACCAGTCCAAGCCAAGGCTATAGGCACCCAACGTCCGAGTATATCGTTGATCCGAACGATCTACTAAGTCGGTAGCGTGCAGCGACCAAGAAATCTGTTGTAAACGAATCTTCACCAAAACATCTCCAACCGTCGACGGGTGCAACGCCTTTCTACGGTAAGTTTTGTCGATATGGCAGCGTATTTTCCGATTAATTAAACGTGGATGCTTATTTATAACTAAGCTAGGAGCACGTAAGAAAGGACTGAACCATGGAAGTCAACTCAACCAGCGATTCAGTTCGGTGTCCACGTCGCTTCGACTGGTAAGTGCTCGACGTCGGTAATAAACATCGGTAAGGAAACGTCGGTAAGTCAAGATCGGTAAGGAAACGTCGGTATGAAAACGCCGCGCGAACTGGGGCGACAGCAGCGCCTTCGTGGCGAGCTACAACACGAAGAGGAGAATACATTTTGAAAACTTAGAGCAAAATTGTTTTTGTAAATCGTTTCCTAACATAAAATACAACACTACTTTAATGAAATATTTATATGAAAGACGAGATCAATCCTTCAGTATTGTATACAATATCAAATGCAGATAGTTTATACGTATTTATATGGAGCGTAGTGCCGTACACCCAAGTTTAAATCAAGAATCATCGGCAATTCAGCAAAGGCCAGCCACTTTGGGCTGCTTTCCAACCCGAACCCCGCGACATTTCGGACTCCCCCGCCCGTTGACGTCACACAGCTACTGTCAGGACGCCGCCCTAACAGTATGCCTGGAAAGCGACGCCGCACGACGCCGCACGACGCCCTATTGATTTGACAAGGCGGCATACGCGGTGGCATCTACGCGGCGCCTCTCACAGGCCTTGCTTCGCATCCCGGTGCTGCTGGTACTGATGCAAGGCTGCACCAGCCTCCAGGTGACAATACATTGCACACTTTACAAAGTATAAATACTTTGCATTCGCATGGGTTCTTTGAGTTGATACTTTGGTTGTTGATACTTTGGCGGTTTTATTTGGCTTGGAAAGTATGTCTGCAGGGGCAGAGCCCCTAGTATTATATATAATGCATGGAGGGGGAAGCTCGTCATCACGAAATACAAGTAAATGCGAACTCACAAATAGAAATTTGACAAATTCAAACATTTTCGTAAGAAGATAAGAAAATTGGCGTGCAATAATTTGGTTTGACCTATTGAGCATGTCATATGATAAGTCGATTGAGTAAGTATGAATCTTGGTGGCGTAGAATGTAGATTTGTTTGTGACTTTACGTCAAATAAATTACAAGTGGAAACATTCAGTCAAAATGTGTGAAAAATATGCAGAAATTGTTGAGGTCACGTGAAAACGAAGTACCTAGAAGAGGAATGTAGTGCGAAAATAAACGCCTCGCGCCATGCACCATTTCGGGATGTCAACAGCTTTCTATTTCTTAGCGCCAAAATTATAATAATCAAACAAATCAAAACTTCCTAATCAAGTATGTAAATTGATACTTAACAATCCATTAACGACATACCAATGATAACCTCACGACTAAAACCTTAAATTTGATTTCAACCAATTGTGAACCACCGCTGTTATTTCTCCACAAACACAAACCTGGCCAGCTCCCACGACAGTTTCTGCCGCACTTGTGATGTAAGTTATTGGTATAGACTTGGCAATTGTTAAGACCTTGCCAATTGGCGCGGATGCGTCGGTTGAGCCTGTATTTAGATCAGTGCCGCTTACGCGCGTTATCGTGGTCCTACTATAGGTCCGTACCGTAGGTCCTACCGCCATTGAGTGTGAGCTGTGTCTCTGATCTGTTTCAGCCTTTGCTCGTTCGACAACACTAACCTGCCTGCTAACGCTAAGATTAACAAACATTCATGGTAAGTCTTGGTACTACTATTCACGCATTAAAACGTAAAAGAAGTCAAGCAAAGTAGTCATAACGGCATAACGTGCATTTACAGTATCTCGTCGTAGAATTCGAACCGATTCTAGCTGATAAAAATACATTGAAAGTTGAAACTGACAAGTTGTAGAAGTTTCAATCCAGTGATACCACAGCACATGGTTATAACATTCTTGATTCGGTGCATGGTGCGCTTCACCTGCTTGTGAACTGTTATCTTTAAAAAAACCTCGGTTCCACTGATCGGTATTTGTATACACCGATTCCTGAGTTGCTTCAGATAAGAACATCCATTGGATACTGGTATTCGTATTTTTATTTATTTTATCATGCGCATACTTATTCGTAATTCTGATCGCTGCAGGATCGCAAGGAATATGACCTCACACCAATCAAGAAAGCCAAGCTGCCCATCATTTGGGTAGTCGGTGAGTTCAATTTGATACTTCATCATTAACTTGATTCTTGCGTACTGCTTAAAAACGCTGCCAATTTTCGGTGCGAATAGCGTAAAAAAAAACTTTCTGGCACCACTCTTCACATTGGCACTGCTCTAGATCCCCATTAATTAAAACCTAGAATCAGCGTAATATTTTGAGAAATACACCAGGCGGTATAACGGGCGAGAGATTTCAGGCGGGCCCGGGTCAGGGAAGGGCACGCAATGTGACCGAATCGTGCAGAAGTACGGGTACACCCACCTGTCCACCGGCGACTTGCTGCGCGAAGAAGTGTCCTCGGGGTCGGCACGAGGACAAGAGCTCAACGCGATCATCGAGCGCGGGGAGCTCGTACCTCTGGTGCACAACCTTCTTCATACGTCAACCCTGACAGCGTAGATTATTTTGTCAAAACGCACTAGTCCAGACAACTACCACAAAGATATGACCGAGATATGTTTCAGGATGCCGTGTTGGACCTCTTGAAAGAGGCGATGCTGGCGAAAGTAGCGACGTCCAAAGGTTACCTCATTGACGGATATCCGCGGGAAGTGGATCAAGGTATCAAGTTTGAAGACCAGGTAATTCATATGGCCATACTGCGGCTGGGTGCAAATGATGTCGAGAGATCATGCAATAGTGTAGATGGCGCGGGTGGTTTGTGTCCGGGGTGCAGATCGGGCCATGCACGCTGATCCTCAACTTCGACGTGAGTGCGGACACGATGACCCAGAGGCTGTTGGGTCGAGCGTTAACTTCCGGTCGCGTCGACGACAACGAAGTCACGATCAAGAAGCGGCTAGACACGTTCAGCAAGCACAGCAAACCGGTGATCGAACACTTTGCGGCCAAGTGCGCGACGGTGGGTGCATTTTGATTCGTGCCACTTGATCGTGATGAAAACCATGACAATTTGCTATTGCCATGACAGAATCAGGCAGACTTTATATACCATGAGAACTTGCTCGTGGGCACTGGCGTAGATTGTTAACCGCATGGTGCAGATTTTAATTTGTTTTCTCTGTGGCTATTTTGGTGCGTCTAATATCAACATGAGACAGAAATACCGGTCATGATATAATGCATTTAGTTTGCCTGTTTTTCAAGACCATATTATTTTATAGACAACGCTGACACTCCAAAGTTACTACGAAGTTTACTTCGAAGTTTAATTTTACTACGATTTTCAATGTAATTTTCACAGAGATGATAGCTGCTTCTCGAACTTTAAACAACTCTTCATTTAGTGATATCGCTTAAATAGGCCGATGTCACCTGTCAAACTAATAAGATATCTTTGTTGTTTTAGATTCCAGCTGAAGGGGCTCCCGAGGATATTTTTGCTGAAGTAGTACTAGCCATTGATGGGCTGAATTGCGGTTGTAAAAAATAACCTAATTAAAATTTGTTATTGTGTTGTTTGTTAAAAGTGTAAGAAATGGGTGCATTTTTCTGAATTAAGCTTACGAGTTTGTTAGTAAAATTGATATAGTGAATTGGCCTTTGGTACCTCCCCATGCCACACTCCACAGCAATAATATTTTGTCACAAATATTTATAAAATGTTAACCATGGATGATTATTAATATCTGAATCTTGAGAATCACTGCCTAAAAATGTTTGGTCAAAATATGTGGGTTTGAACTTGAGAAATTTTTTATCATTGTTTCAATCAAAAGTTCCGTAATCGAGTTATTATTATTATGTCAGTGTATACCAGCTTTCAATAAACAAAATTTAAGAAAATAGTTACAATGTGTAAGTTTAGCCAATTTAAAATCAGATCCGTTATCTTTAAAAGTAGTGCATTATCGTTGCTCAAGATAAAATGACGCTGATTCAGAATCTGGGTCAACTTCGGGTCAGTTTTGTAAATAGAATTGTAACTAAAAATACAGTGTTAGAAGAATTATAGGAGACACCTAAAAAACGAACTTTTTGACAAGGAGGTTTTATAATTCGCGGGGTTTTGTATCACTGGGGGCGCGCACGTAGAGCGCATGACAGATTCATGGGATTTGTAATCAAAGAGCAGTGTCGCGCAAAGTGTCGAGTTTGACAGATGGTGGGCACATGCGAATAGTGGCAAACAATTTAATTACTAGACGCAGGTGCTCGTTCATATCTGATCCACATTACGATGGATGTGCTTTGGGATACTAACTAATGCCATATTAGTAGTACCATATAGTATCAAAGGCAGTACAGTACGTACAGTAAGTACGCTCTTTTTGCTTTGACATCTGCAGAGTATTCATCGAGTTCTCAAAATGGGACAAGGAAAGAGTCAGTTTACTGAGGAGGAGCTGCAGGATTATCAGGTGTGTGACAGCAAATGTATCTAATTGGAAGTGCATTTAGTTATCATTTTTAAATGAATTTTTAACAGTTTGTCTCTTTTACTTTTAGGACCTGACTTACTTCACAAAGAAAGAAGTTCTCTAGTAAGTGGAATCATTTAATGACAGTAATGTTTGAGTAATGCATTCTGTAATCTTATTTACATCCGATATAAGAAGACCAAATTAATTTAATTGTGTTTTCCATAGTGCTCATCAAAAATTCAAAGTCCTGGCACCGGAAAGAGTTGGACACAACAAAAATTCAAAGCTTCCCATGACGAAAATATTGCAATATCCAGAGCTACGTGTCAATCCCTTTGGCGACAGGATTTGCCGCATATTCAGCTCCAGTCATGACGGTGACTGCACATTCGAGGATTTCCTGGACATGATGTCCGTTTTCAGCGAGGGCGCGCCAAAAGCTGTCAAAGCTGAGCACGCTTTCAGGATATTTGGTGAGCCAAAATACTTGGCTAGAATATTAAATATCATTTTCACATGAATCATAAGTAAGCGTAACTAGCTCGCCTCGCTTGAGTCAGTTGGGAGTAGACTGAAAAAATATTCAGTCAAAAAACTCGTCTCAAAAACAAAAATTAATAACTTTCAGATTTCGACGGTGACGACATGCTGGGTGTGTCGGACCTTCGTCAGATCGTGGATAGACTGACCGGGCAACAGAGGCTGGGAGAGCAAGACATGCAACACCTCATCCAGAACCTTCTCGACGAGGCGGATCTAGACGATGATGGCGCTCTATCCTTTGCCGAGTTTGAGCATATTATCTCAAAATCATCAGACTTTGCTAAGTAAGTTTGTGCCAAACTAAAAGCGTGTAAAAACATACAGGTTGCCTCTAGATCGCAGTATTTAATGACAATTTTATATTTTTTCCTTATACGTGCTTATACCATCTTGTTTTGTTGCAGTGCTTTTCGAATTCGTCTGTAAATTATTGACGTTGCCAACGGCTTGTAATCTTTCCTGGAATCTCTCGGAATCTTGAGAGCAAGACACTCATACAGCTATTAAAGCAAGACTTTATCATGCCAAAAAGCACATTCTGAGTTTGTTCTTTTTATACCTCTCGGGAAATCTACTAGGAAACTTACAGATATCTTGAGGCTGGAGGCGGCTCCCCGCAATAGTTTGGAACTATCTCAAATTCTGCACAAAAAAATTGCCAAAACCAACATTATATTCGTTTTTGCAAGATTTAAATTATGGGCATATTTGAGTGATTCCGGCCATGCAATGCGACAAACTATGGACCAATCGTCAATCAATGCGACAAACTATGAACCAAACGTCAATCAATGCCTTCGTGAATTTTCTGTCAATCCTGGACCCCTATTCACTTTTACAGTTTATAACTGACCCAAAGCCACAGAATTAATAACTGATCTAGGGGGTCCTGTGAATCTGATTCAATGCAGAAGTTGAGGCATAAAGCAGTCAATAAATAAGTTTTGGGCTTCTAGACAAGCAAAGATCTGAGTCAAAAAATAGCTTTTAATTTTTCCAGAGGGCTCAGATTTTGTTGTTTTTAAAGTTCTTTTGTTCCATTCTAAAATATTGCCCACTGCCAAGGTTCATACAGTACTCTTGGTCCACTGCCTTGATGATGTTCTTTACGTCTCGGCACAGCAAGGTTAATAGTGACACGCGACAGCAAGCACGCAGTGGTTTTGTCCAACCCCCTCAGGGAAAGTACCGGGCGACTTGTATGGTGTTACGTGTTACCGTGTTACTCAGTATTGTCTGCTTCGATAAACAGCAGACTCGGCCAGGGCGCAATGGTTTGGTCCAAGTTTTGTCATTTGTTTTACCCATTTCTATATTTCAGATCTTTGTAGAGATCAGTGAATATGGTTCAGGAAGTAAATTTTTTTTTAACTCTCCCTTCGAAGGCAAGTTTGACGGCAAGCACAACATTGAATATAGGTAGATATAGATATAGATACAAATTATGAGAATCCTTTTTTCTTCAAGGATTCACCAATTAGAATTTAACAAGACTATATGTGTCACTGAAAAGTTTACCATAATTGTATCAATATAATAACAAGATTATCCAAAGAATTGACAAAAATATGCCCATGTCAAAACGGGCAATATAGATAGACGTAACAATTTATCTAGCGGGTAGTAAGGATGGTCCCTTTTGTGAATGATAGTTTGGACTAAAGTAAGAAAGTTGGGATTGAAAAAGCTAGATCTAAGGAAAATAAAACGGCAAGATACCATAGCAGAATTTTTAATCCAGAATTAGAACATTGTTTCCAGTGGTGTGGTGGTGAAAATTTTGGCGTCATTTGACGGTCGTTCCTATCCCTGCAGGTATCCCCTGGAGAAACAACATAAGGTTAGATTGACATTTAACTACACTGAAAACACATCACGCATTTTACCCTAGAACTATTCATTTTTCCTATTGCCTACAAGAGATAGCATTATCTAGGGTCAATAACAAGGTGGGATCAATGCTATTGAAGAAAAATGGTTTTGCAGCATAGGTAAGTTGAATGCCTCGTTTTTAGCAGGAAGCTTAAATAAAGAAGAAACTGGCCTAATTTCTTGAGCAGAGAATTTCTTCTAATTTGAGGTAATTTTTTTTTTTTTCTGGTAGAGCGTACAAAGTCACTAACCAATAGTACAAAAAAATGTGTAGCGCCATATAATAGCGCCAAAATAATAGCGCCATACTAAGATAGTTTAGTACTATTTCCTGTTTTAGCCATACAAATTAATCAAAGGCACACAAAACAAAACATTTTCAACAATGCTGTTACACAAACGTGATCCATATAGATATTAAATAAACGACAAAAACACACTTACGGCAACTTCATTCGCATGAATATCCAGCAAGTGCAGAAAGAAACAATTATGCAGATGAAGCCCACAGAAATGAGGAGAATCCTATTCAGCTTGGGTGTCGATGGGTTATGAGTCTGGTCAAGAACAACAAATCCAAGTCCGCCCATAGTGAATAGGAAACTTGACGCCAATCCTTCCATGATGTACTGCCCATTGACTCGGTAGGGCATAAATGCTACCTGTTAATTAAGACACTTATAGTAAACCGTATTTTTTTAAATAAAAACAATTGGCTAATTAATAATGATGATATAATAATAATAATAATAATAATAATAATGCCTATAGCTAGTTAGCATTGTGGTTATGTAGTTAGGTAGGCTATTTGAAAAGTGTAAATGAAAAATGCTTACTGGTCTAGAGTGCCCATGCTCATCTGTCGTTGAACCAACACTCGGTGGTTCAACTATGACATCGTAGATAATACCTGTATGAAAACAGTCGTAGTAGATTCGTAATTGCAACTTAGAAATCGTTCCAAAGTCATTTTTTCACAATAAAAGCACTCGTAGTATTTTATCAAATAGCTTGATTATCAAATAAAAATAAATTACCAAATATCAAGTACTAACCTCCAGTGACCAGAAAATATGAAAGCAACACCAAGGAGAACATAACCATTGCAGAAGGTTGTTGGAACCATGATGGTCTCTTGATTCTCAGATTCGGTACTTCTAATAACTGGAAAGGAATACTATAAATATATTCCATTGTAAACTCAAATTATAGAAAAATTTGTACTTCCAGGAATGTGTACGACGTGGAGTTCCTAACGATGCTATCCGGCGCTATCAACCACAACAGCTGAGCTTCGTTTGATAGTGGGCTCTGACAGTGACAGTTGGCAGCTGTGATTTTGACAGCTTCAGGGCAGGACAAAACTTTTTTTAAAGTTTTTCAATCAAATTTCTACTTTTACAATGATTGACTGGATGTTTTACTACGAAGAGCTGACTCATAAAAATGAAGAAAATTGGTTCGATTGTCAGATATCTGTGAGGTGCTAGTAAAGAAAGGGATTGTATCACTTTGTACTTATCAACATGGCACTAAGGGCTTCTAGCCCCCAAATGTGGCTCTTTGCTACTTTATTAGGATGTGTGATTTTTATGATCTACTTCGAAATGCAAATAATGAACCTCGAGGATAGTCGACAAAAGCTTGGTAAGAACCCACTTAACTCCATTGTATTGGGTAGACACGAGACATGACAGACATTTAATTTTGTTTTTGATTTCAGAAATGATGGTGCAACGTCTGGAACAGCAGAGCACTTCGATATCCAAACGGAAAAACCAAAAAACTAATGAATTGGTCGTAATTTACAATCGAGTTCCTAAAACTGCTTCCACTAGCTTTGTTGGAGTTGCATATGAATTGTGCAAAGCTAACAAATTCAAAGTCCTTCATATAAACATAACTGCAAACATGCATGTATTATCACTAGCAAATCAGCTTCAAATTGTTCAAAACATTAGTCAGTGGGATGCCATCAAGCCTGCATTTTATCATGGGCACATGGCCTTTGTTGATTTTGGTCGGTTTGGGTCAGAACACCCACCCCTCTACATCAACCTAATTCGGAAACCACTGGACCGGCTTGTATCTTACTATTACTTCCTACGCTTCGGAGATGATTTCCGTCCCTACCTGGTCAGGAGAAAACATGGAGATAAAACGGTGTGACTTATTACAAGATTATGCTAATTCTAGCAAATTGTAGAGTGTAGTTAGGTACCTACTTCCCTAGCAAGTGCACCACATGATAAAAAACTGCCTACTTAGAAACAGATGACAGAAATTGAAAAAATCTACCTTAATAATCTTATATAAATCACAATGGGGGAAGCATAGGCACATGCTCTCATCTGGCCAGTGTGAAATGACCAGTATGTATCGGGGCAAGCTTAGATTTGTCTTCTCTCCATTGGGACTTGGACCCAAGTGTGGGACTTGGCATTCAACACCCAGTTAAATTGTTTTTCCGAAAGCTAACAAGCTAAGATTAGGAAAAGACATTCATTTTTTCAAGTATTTAAATTGTTTTAACTTTCAAAGAGAACAAACTATTTTACTTTTATTTCTCCCTTACTTTGATTTCGAAATATTTATGTCCAAAGCACAAAGCTTTAATAGGAATAACCAAATAGTTATTAACTAGTCGGGCCTAGGGAATGAAATTGCTCTGCTGATCATGCACTTTATTATAAGAATCAAAATATCCTTTCCAAAACTTGTGTCCGTACCGGAGGTCGAATAGAGCGGAAAGTTTGGAATGGAAACTTTGTTTCTAATAATAAATATCTGCCATACATGCCACAAGTATTTGCATCACTAAAGAGTGCTCTCTATTTTTCCCTTCCGACTAGTAATCAGTACCTACCTATAAGCTAATTTTGTTTGGTTTGCTTTAAAATTTATTACCTCCAACCCAAGTATATTAAAGCTGTTTTCTCTTTTGCAGACCTTCGATGAATGTGTCAAACTAAATCAGCCAGACTGCGAACCAAGCAATATGTGGTTGCAAATTCCATTTTTCTGTGGACATGCTCCAGATTGTTGGTAAGTGTTTCTATTTTTTGGCAACTTTAGAAAAAATACAGTCAACATTAGAAATGTATGGCTTAATTATTTATTTTTTCCCGACAGTTTAAGCATGTCAAAGTATCTAATTTCCTAGTTTTACAATTAGTTTATTTGAAACCTCCGTTTCAAGATTAGTTACTTACATCCAAAGCAATTGAAATTAGGTAGTAGGGCAGTAGACTGCTTGCTCTATGGTAGTAGGTGGTAGTAGGAATGTATGTACTAACCACCAAAAACAAACGTTTGTTTTTTAAAAGAACCATCTTAGGTCTGTCACATCCCCTGCCCCCTCCAAAAAAAAATGTAAAAAGTGTCAGCTTTCAAAATGTGTGAAATCGGTTAGTAGCCGAGGTCTTTTCGCGACATGAGGAGACAGCCAAGACGCTAACTCGCTGTTAAACGGCACAAATCATTCAATCAATCGAGGCGCTAGCGTAGTGAAACGGCACAAACCAATCAAGTAATCGGAAGGGTTGCATCCCTTGTAATCGTGACGAGTCTGAACGACTTGGCGAAGTCATTCGGTTCACAATCACTGGAATCTGTTTCATTTCTCCCTTGTTCTTCATGACTGGCGCTACGCAATGTTTCCACACCTAACTCGCACTGTGTACTTATTTCACGAGAACATAGTTGATACGTTGTGGCTTCTTCGGCATCGTGGTCTTCGGCATTCTTTCTCTTGCGCTTGCCACTCGATGCACGACTCGTGGAAGCTGCAGCAACGGGCTTGCCACGTTTTTTTGGATTCGATGTGCTTGTTGAAGCAATTTGGAGGGAGATATCCTTATGGATATCCTCTAATAGCTCCGTCTTCTCCTTGTTGCTCAAAATCATGGATTTTCTGTGCTTTTTTGATGGAGAACGTACTTTGGATTCGGATGCTCCAGTCAAAAGCAGAGTTGGGACAGCCGATATTTTCAAAATTGGTTGTGAGTGTGCTTCATCACCCATTAACTGGAGTTTTAGTTTGTTTCGAGGCTCGAAGTCATCTTCGAGGAAATGTGCGGAACACACAACTGTGTATTTTGTAGGTACAAAACTTTTCCGATTAATTTTGTGCAACCATTGCCGATACAGTTCAGGGAACTTGCATTTGTTGGGAAATTTGTGGAATGATTTTTTGTCTATTTTGCTGTCTCCCTTGTTCAAACACTGATAAACACAGCAATATGCAACCATTATGAATTTAAAATGGTAACCGCACTACAATACACAAGACAAAAAAGAACCTACTGACAAGAAGGTATCGCGCATACTAATGTTCCGCGGCCTCGGCAAGCTGCTGAGTTACTGAGCGCGTCACGCAAGTGGCTTCGTGCCTAATTGGCCCCAGATATTTTTTAAATATAAAATTTAAACAGAATGTCACTTTGATTGGTGTACTCGACAATATGTAAAATCTGATAATCAAATCAGAGAGCTCCTTTAATAGCATATTTTAAGTCCCTCATTGACCTCAATGGATGACCATGCCATATGGAGGGAGGGTGAACAAGGAAGCTGCGTGATGGTCCTCATTGGGAGGTTACCACCTCTCCCAACTATTTTAATATTTTCAAAAATTTTAATAGATTAAAGAAAGCTAAGTAAAATGGAAAAGTAAATAATCAGACCACCTTACACTGTCCACACATTTAAACAAATCATCTGGTTTTGATATTAAAGCTATTGCCAAGCAATGAATGTACTTTTTCCAGCATTGTACCTTGCTAGGAAATCCCCTTCAGCTTCAAATTCAAACTTGGAGGATTCCTTAAGGATTCAGGTCTATCTTTGAAAAAAAAATCAAATTTGCAGAATAAACAAGAACCTACTATAACTGTAACATAAATAAAATGCCCTAACTTTCAGGGTGCCTGGAAATGAGTGGGCATTAGAAGAAGCCAAACGAAATCTCATCCACCACTACTTCTTGGTGGGTGTAACGGAGCAGCTTGGCGACTTTGTCCGCATGCTAGAGACGTCGCTACCGAGGTTCTTCCGCGGCGCGACGTTGCACTACGAGACCAGCAACAAGTCGCATCTGCGCAAGACTGCCGAGAAAGTCATGCCGTCCCATGTGACGGTGCAGAAGATACAAAACAGTGCCATCTGGAGGATGGAGAACAAACTGTACGAGTTTGCACTGGAGCAATTTGAGTTTGCAAAGAAGAGAATTTTGCTAGGATCTCCAAGTGATAAGGGCCAACAGTTCTTCTATGAAAAGATTCGGCCTAAATGAACTGGGTGTAGACTTGTGTACTTCAAAAATTACCTCTCATATCTTAATATTAATACAGTTAGTATCTAGCATAAAATTACATTATATTGGTAGGTAGGTTATCTCTAAATACTAATATTAAATATTTTTTTATGTTTGAACTTTTAACACATTGTTTATTAAAGAAACTGGAAAATATTACCAACTCATGAAATAATAAGGAAGAAACATCCTCAAGTCCTTGAATGATCGTATCATTTCTTGCAATCATAGAGTTACAGCAGTTCCCAAAATAATAATGCTCGGAATCGTTTAGACCAATTCAGTCTATCTCGGCATTGGAGCACATCCTTCGGAATGGAGTTTTCTTGTTTCGTCATCAAGTTTGTCAGAATCTTTTGGCGCTTTGTAATCGGAGACGTGGTCCACTCGTATTGTGCGTCCAATCAGTTTGATGCCGTTTAAGTTGTCAACCGCTAGATTAGTACTTCGTTGGTCTTCGTAACAGATGAAGCAAAAGCCTTTCGGCTTTCCGGTTGTTTTGTCCCGCACCAAGTTTATATTTACTATCTCCCCATACTGTGAGAACACCGCTATCACATCACCCTCTGTTAAATCATAGCTGAGACCACCGACAAAAATCCAAGCACTCTCTTTGTATTGATTGTGCCATGAACTCTTCGTGTTTCCTTTCTTTAAGTCTAGTTCACTGAGTTTTTTCACATTCTTGATATTTGTCATGGGATTCATTATACAGCTTGTTTATTTTTACTGCATTGCGTAAACTGGTAACACAAACGCACTGATATCAAATACGATTCAAATTTTATAACCTGCAAATTCAGATTTTAATTTGTAGTAGAGCACATGTACTTCCAACAAAAGTGGCAGTTGGCCCATATTACACCCGGGATGGCGGTGGACTTATTTTGTTGATTGAACTTTTATTGTTTGCTTACCCTTCACGATATTATTTATTGATAGTCAAGTTAATACAGACATACAACAAAACGAATTCTGATCGCAAAAATGGCATTCGTCTGTAAGAAAATGTTCCATCTACTTAGTATTTTTCTTAAACGGCACCTTATAACAACCCATTGTTATAACCTTTCTTCTCTCAAAAATGACTAGTACTTTATGAATTTTGCACGCTATATTTTGCAGTTTCGTTTCGAGACCCATTAGTTAGCCATAAAAGTTTTTAGACCATTTTTTGTATATACTGTGAAATAAATAAATCTAAAATCTGCATTATAAGCGTGAGACTCAATCAAAACAAATCTCTAAATACAAGTTGGAAGAATGATTTTAATTTGAAACCCAAACCAACAATTCTAGTGTATTTTTAAATACAAACAGTTGTCTACAAGATTTACTTTGTGTTTTAGTGCCGGAGGATCATGAATATGTCAGGCCAGGCAGATCAGTTACTGCCAACAGTGACATGCCTGCCTGGCTCAAGTCGGAAGCATATTCGGTCAGTAATACAAAGCAGTGTCTTCCTTATTCTATGGTCTTACTTTTGCAGTTTCAGAAATTACAAATTCTAATTTAACATGTAATTAATTCATCTTTTCCAGGAGTACATAGGTTTCATTATGTCTCTCAATGATAGTATTAAGGGTCGTCCCCTTTCTGGTCAATGTCATGTTGGCCAGAGTACAACTGGAATGTTAAATTTAATTAGCACGCTTGATAAGTGGATCGAAGAAACTCCGCCAATGGAGCAACCACAACGATTTGGCAATAAAGCGTTCCGCACTTGGCTTGCTAAAGTTCAAGAGCAAGCATTGTCTCTACTACAACAAGCAGTGCATGAGAGATTCTACCGTGCCGTGCCCGAAATCATGTTTTATCTCCAAGAATCTTTTGGAAATGCAACTCGCATCGACTATGGGACGGGCCATGAAATGGCATTTGTCATGTTTCTTTGCTGCATGTTCAAGATAGGCGCTTTCGGTGAAGAGGATAAAGTTGCCGTAGTTACCAAAGTATTTAACAGGTAAACTGGGTTCATCATGTCTGATGACTGATCAGTAATCAAATTATGAACTTACTCTGCTTTTGATCACAGTGATTTTTGAAATTATCTCTGCTTCACTTTCAGTTACCTTATACTAGTGCGTAAGCTGCAACTTCGTTACCGAATGGAGCCAGCTGGGAGCCACGGTGTATGGAGCCTCGACGATTACCAATTCATTCCATTCATCTGGGGCAGCTCGCAACTCTTTGGTACGTGTATGTTTTTTCTCAGCTGCAATGCGATGAGATACAATTATTTCGATATCTACAAGCAAATCTGTCGGTCATTATAAATTACTAATTGTGATCTTTGCAGCCCATCCCCAGATTGAACCACGAGCATTTCTGGAACCTGAGATCGTAACGTCCTACTCTCATGACTTCATGTTCATAAGCTGCATCGAGTTCATCACGAAGGTGAAGACGGGAATGTTTGCTGAACATTCCAATCAGTTGTGGAATATAAGTGCTGTGCCTACATGGTCGAAGATCAACAGTGGACTCATCAAGATGTACAAGAATGAGGTGCAGTATTCAACAAGATGTTATTTTTTATTGCTGCTGAGCCCCTACAGATCTGTTGCGGCTGTATTTACAAACGCATTGTTTTTCCTGTATAATTTTTTGTTTTTTGACTTAAATAGTGCACTTTGCTCACAAATTTACAATCAATAAGGAGAAGTGCAAGTTGGCAGTTAATCTTTTATCTGTGTTTATTTAAATTTAGTATGGTAACTATTTAAAAGTTTCAACCAATCTTCAAATAAATATAGGCAGTGGCTAGCCCTGGGTAACATTTACAAAGAATTACACAATATTCATAATTAGACACTGGTCACCTGGATAGTTTAGGTACAGTTCAGACGTGGGCACCATATTGCTTCTTTGGACAATCCACAGATCCATCATCTCTACCAATCAAATGACCATCTTTCTCATTTCACCACAACGCCAAAGTCTCCGACGATGACAACGCCTTTGACCTTCCACCCGCAGATTCTGTCTAAATTCCCGGTGATCCAACACGTGCTGTTCGGCTCGATCCTGTCGTTCAAGCCGGTGCCGCCCGGGCAGACAACGTTACTGCAGCGTCCACAACGGCCCGTCGTGCCCAGCATGTCGACCACCACCGAAACGACGCACAACAGCGACGGGGACAGGTGGTTGCCCTAGAGCGGCACGCGGCAGACCTGCTACCATGCAGATACTGCATCTATCTGTGTAGCGGACACGGAGAGATTTGTCACTATACAAAGGATGGAATAGTTAAATCAATAACATGCTCCCCCATTGGTCGGGCAGCCTTCTACTCTGGTGTTACACTTTGTTGGCTATCTGTGGATGTTGGCTGATTGCCTAGGTTATTGTAATTGTTGCATTGTTCAGTAATTACCATGTGTATCATATTTTCATGTAAACACTCATTATAAATAAACAAAAGAGTATAACATTTTTAATTAGCTTTAGTTAAAAATGATTTAATTCCTACATCATCATAATATGCAATGCAGATTCCACTATCCTGGAATAAACATAGTTTTCCAGCCATTCTGAAAGTCGAAGTCAAGGTCGCAGCATGGACCAAGGATGCTGAAAGTAATCATACCATTTCCTAGTAGCCACTTAACCAATCGAAGCCTCCAGCTCAGCTAGCAGATGATCACCAACAGCACTCAAGCAAACAATGAAATCTTGCCGTTCATGAAAGAAAATGCTCCGCGGATCCCGATTTCCCGAAGGAGGTCGTTGAACCACGCGTTCTTAAGGGCTGACCGGTCGCGGAGGCGGCGGCGGGGGCGGCGGCGGGGGCGGCGGCGGGGGGTTCACCATCGAGACGATCAGGAAACGTAGCCTGGCGGTCATACCGTTGCTCTCCTTTCCTCCTTCCTCATCTCGGTGCTAGTCTTGTCGGACCATACGCCGCCATGCCCTTCCATGCCATCCGCGTTCACGTCTTGTGCTCTTAGCAGAGACCTGTCATATATTTATTGTAGTACGTGCAACGGTTCGTATTCTGACGTCACTGAGGTCACGTTCGTGATGGCAGCGCTTGGCGTGCGGGTTGCAGAGTCGATGCACGCAGGGGCACGGAAGGTAGCCGAGAGAGCTAGGATTGTCTCACTCGCAACTCTCCTAGTGTCGAGCGGAACAAAGAAAGGGTGACGACACCTATAGATATCTCCCCGGTCGTGTGTTGGAGCACACCGTCGCGATGGTCATGGACCACGGTGCAGGCTTAGCCGGTACTGCCGGTGGTGGTAGGGTGCTAGGGTCTCTGAATCGGCAGTCGTCACCCTAGTTCCAGGGATTCGGGTGCTGTGTGGGCGGTAGGGTCGCATCGACTTCCCCGTAACGCGGCGGCTCCCGGAATATTGCGAGTTTCCCTTTCGCAGGGCCCATGCCTCATTCGCACCCTTGTCGAGGGGAGCTGAGAGAGGCGAATCGAAAGTCCCCCACCCCCTGCCCGCCAACTCCACCCACCCACCCACAACCGATTTTCAGAAGCATCGTTTGACGTTCTACCCACCCACGCTCGTAGCGTTCTCTTGCGTTTGCAAAGCTAAAATACATGCGACCTAGAAGTCATGGCAAAAAGGCGGTAAAAAGTTGTATTGGGAAAAACAAAGCTTTAGACAGACAAATTGCATAACTCTTATTCAAACATTTCCGAACTATAATCAAGAATCAGAACGAATCATCACTTTCAATAAAACGGAATCATCCAAGTCACTTGAGTTGATAAGTAATTCAACAGTACTATCGCGTTCGTTATCTAATCACCCGCAAACCTGCCCAAAAATGAGTCATTCCGAATTCTGATAGCAATGAAGTCGCAGATAATGTTGCAACTTGGCGCAGATTCGACAAAAGCACAGCACGTGGCGATATGTTTACAATTCTTTAAATGGCAACTTGTGCAGCGCAACCTGAAACCTGAACGCGAACCCAACATCGACTACTGGCTCGATTGTTGCAACTGGTGCAGGCAGCACAGACCAGACCTGATACCAGGAACGAACGCCGGGCTAGCAGCGAAATGATCGACGTATGTAAATTGATGGCCCCAGCCAGCCCGTGGCACGCTTGCAGGGCTATAAAAAGTCATCCAGTGGCACACGTTCTCCAATAATATCAAGACCAGACCAGCGGTTGAAATATACAGGTGTTTATAGTCGGCAGGTGATCCGATCAGCTTGCTTGAATTCCTGCTCAAAACGACAGGTGCAAATACTTTTTATCGACATCCAGTTTTAGTATAATTTTATTGGCAATGAAACACATAGTGTGCGTATCAAACCAAACAAGACAAATTATATATGTTTGTGTGTGGATGTGTGGATGTGTGCCCATGCAATCACACATACTAAATGACTGCATTGAGTCAATAACAGATCAACTTCCTCTTTATGTGCTCTAGTGCTGATACTCATCTTGTCATAGCAGGCTCCCACTCACCCACACACACTACGCACTCAAGCACACTTCATCAAGAACAAAGCTTTTTCTGATTGCACGGCAAAGTTTAAATGCCTTGTATAAATGTCAGCGAATATCAATCAATGACAACAAAAAATGTCTGTTAGTGTTAATGATTATGGAACCAGCCATAAAATTCATTACGCATTTCGGAAGACTACGATTGAAGTGAACGTATTCAATCAAGAACTTTCGGTTCTCAGTTCACAGAAAACTCGGCGCCGGCGCCATGAGAAGGAGAAGAACAGAACTCCTAGGTGTTCAAATCAGCAAGCTCACAAGTCGATCAGAATAAAATCACTTAGGTAGGTCTTATAACCCTTGCTATGACTATGACTAAAAGAACAAACATAGCCAGGCGTGCTAAACCCAAAGCTTATTGACCTGAAATCTGAAGAAGTGATACACATAGACATCCAATGCAAGACATTCTCTTGCTAGTGGACGCGCGCGCACGTGCTCTCGCGAAAGTAATTCACCGGTCACTTTTCCATTGGCATATTACCCTGATTTGCATGCGGCATATTGGGCAGGGCCGGTCACTTAGCGCAGTCGAGTGAGCAGCAGACTCAGCGAGAGGAAATGGTCATCCCGAGCGCACCAAAACATTGTAGTTTCAAGCGGCTTGCTGCTTGTCCGAGCAAAATCAGCTAAATGACTCCACGAAGATTATCATCGCGGTTTTTAGAACAATATCATAATAATAATAAAAATATCTGCTTCCAGAATCGTTCGGTCGGTAGTCAAACACACATTCGTGATGCATGTAAGCTGCTTAAAACTTACACATTTTTTAGACAAGGTCGTCTTTGGCTCCGTCGTCTGGGGTCCAAGATGCATGCTGCAGCCTTGCACCTCGCATTCGCTGACCATTCACTGCCCATTCCCCGTTTCGCCCGTACGGCAGACTGTGTACGGTGTACGCCAGCGCACGTCCTGTCTTTTCCGCTAAGGTTACCTAATTAATACTTTCTCGAGCGTCGACAGCCCCGTGCAGTTCGAAGACAACGGACTTCGGTTCGAGCGGCGATCGCAGCAGTGTGCAGAGTACACGGAGTACACGGCGGCGTCGTCGTCTCGCTTGCCACATCGCGAGCGAGCTAGTGAAAGCAGGTCATCATCTAGGGCTGTACGCTACGTCACAAGTCACCGAGAGAGATGATTTATTCTGATATCTTCTCTTATTTAATAAGTGGAACACCTCGGCCAGTACGGCGCGCGGTCCTGTCGAACGAGGTGGCCAGGGGACAGGGGCCGGGGCCCGGGGCGTAGCGCGGGCGAGGGCGGCGGTGCCCTCGTGGTGTTACCGTGGACGCAAGGACCTCTGCAGAGCTCTCAATGCAGAGCTCTCTGCGGGTTCGTCATGTAGGCACTCTGGCTAGTCAGAGGGAGGCTCGGGAGAAAGTGGATCACTTCGTGTAGACACAATTTCACCTGACTCTAAGTGACTTCCTGAAGGCCGTTCACCTTATATCGAGATGACCAGATCACAGCCAGATGCACTGTTCGCGGCCAGCCGATGCCGCATATTTGGTTCGTTTGTTGGATGATTGGCTGGTTTTCGCGTGTTGCCGACTGTGATTCACGCAGCCCACACGCTTTACGTAACCCGTGGTGACGTCGCTTTGGGGAACAAAGATCACAAGAGCCGGCACGCATCCTTTAGCAGGACGGCATCCTCTAGCAGGGCGGCATCCTTTAGCAGGACGGCATCCTTTAGCAGGACGGCATCCTTTAGCAGGACGGCATCCTTTAGCAGGGCGGCATCCTTTAGCAGGACGGCATCCTTTAGCAGGACGGCATCCTTTAGCAGGACGGCATCCTTTAGCAGGACGGCATCCTTTAGCAGGACGGCATCCTTTAGCAGGACGGCATCCTTTAGCGGGACGGCATCCTTTAGCAGGACGGCGTCCTTTAGCAGGACGGCATCCTTTAGCAGGACGGCATCCTTTAGCAGGACGGCATCCTTTAGCAGGACGGCATCCTTTAGCAGGACGGCATCCTTTAGCAGGACGGCATCCTTTAGCAGGACGGCGTCCTTTAGCAGGACGGCATCCTTTAGCAGGACGGCATCCTTTAGCAGGACGGCATCCTTTAGCAGGACGGCGTCCTTTAGCAGGACGGCATCCTTTAGCAGGACGGCATCCTTTAGCAGGACGGCATCCTTTAGCAGGACGGCATCCTTTAGCAGGACGGCATCCTTTAGCGGGACGGCATCCTTTAGCAGGACGGCATCCTTTAGCAGGACGGCATCCTTTAGCAGGACGGCATCCTTTAGCAGGACGGCATCCTTTAGCAGGACGGCATCCTTTAGCAGGACGGCATCCTTTAGCAGGACGGCATCCTTTAGCAGGACGGCATCCTTTAGCAGGACGGCATCCTTTAGCGGGACGGCATCCTTTAGCAGGACGGCATCCTTTAGCAGGACGGCATCCTTTAGCGGGACGGCATCCTTTAGCAGGACGGCATCCTTTAGCAGGACGGCATCCTTTAGCGGGACGGCATCCTTTAGCAGGACGGCATCCTTTAGCAGGACGGCATCCTTTACACTTCTCCAAACCATCGTAGGCATGACTAACAATAAACAGAACTGCGTTTTTAGTCGAAATTTAATTTTAAATCAGTCTGTAGTGACCACTTCCGATCTTTTAAATCTTTTGACAGACACCGATCCTCACCCTCGGGCTGCTAGACCTGTTGCCAAATTCATGGAAACCCTCGGGTATCCGAGGAAGAAGCGTCCTCCGCAGAAGCAACCACCATGCCACCAAGACCATATTATAGCGTAGTCAGTCTCTTCTCTGATCGCGCGAAATCATGCCATGGCATGCCACCGTTGTTTCCCATCCCGTATGTCATGTCAACACATTCACAACGTGGGTGGTTTTTCCTCTGACGCGCTAGGGACGACGAGCTGTCGACGCCAGATTGGAATGGCCAGCGAGCTGCGAGCAACGAGGAAACCCATTCGGCGGCCCGTGCGGCGATCATGATGACGTGCTGTCACCGTGATGTGTCAAAGTCAACTGTTGTCGATACACCAGCATCGAGCGAGATGTCATCATCAACCATTTAGCATTGACGTGCTCTGCACTCTGACAGCTTTAGATGAGTATTATTAGCAATGATACCGTATGACCGCTCGCTGAGATGGGCTAAAGTGACACTGAGAATCTTTTCACGCTGCGTCGCGTTACGTTGTTCCTAGGTAATATAGCCTCACCACAAGTACACATTAATTTGACAGAGTAAATGCCTTGTTTCGGAAACTGAAAAATTAGAAAGCTCACGAGACTAATTCAATTAGCTATTATTGTCGTTGCTTTGTTGACGACAACGATTTTCCCTAAACTTCCAACACGTCACGTTACTTGGTAGACTATACTGGGAATTCTTCGGAAGGAAAAGGATCCACCGGCGATGACTGTCACTCACAAGTTGAGCAACACGTGATCTGCATTAACTGAACGCGTATACAATTATAAAATGCATTGTGTGTAACAACTAACACACTGATTTGCAGGACTCGGATAGCAAGAGCTAGTACTTGGCATCATTATTTTATATCATTATTTCCCCTGAGCTTTTCCTGGAATTGGTGGCTGGTTCAGACTACATGGCTTGGTTTGCAGAGTCGAAACCAGAGGTCGAAATGCAAGCAAATTGAGCGACAGATCTATCAGGGGCTGAATTATCACTATGTGTTAGACATTTAAGGGTCTTACTGTCGATTAAATAGCTATTTCCATGGCGACAACCCATCAGATGTTCATAATGTGAGCTCAAGCTCAAGCTCACGACCGATTGGTTCCTAGCCAAAGACACGAAATACCAGCCGTTTGCTTTCCTTCTTTCACTACATACTCAAGGGTCAACAACGTGTGTGTAGATGCAAATCTCTCTACTTTTCGGCGACAATGGGAAACAACAATGACACGTGTGGTAGCGGCATCGTTTGCCGACGACGACGACGACGACGACGACGTCTCATGGCTTGATGGTCTGGGCCAGACGGACGGACTATCGAAGGCGATGGAAAGAAAGAATCCGGTCTGGGTGCTGGCCACGGATCCAGTGGTCAAGACTCGATAGACACCTGCAAATGACGTCAGTGCAGGTGCTGCCCCACGCCGGCCGTGTGCGGCAACTATACAGCAAGGTCAACATGTGCAATTTACCTCGCGAAACGCTGGCGAACGTGGAACGTTCTCTAGTCCTTCTGGCTCTCGTCTCGCTCAACTGTGCCTCTGCTGTGTACATTTTCAGTTATAAATGCCGGCAAAATGCAAGTGCTTGCCATTGTCTTCGTGATTGCACATGCACGAGCTGCCGGCCATGTTTTAATGTTTATTCTGTTTCTGCCAGCGCACAATTGCCCCCGATCGAATTGTGCTTGGGGTAAAATGGCATTAGGAATTAGGATATCTGCAAAACAGGGATTTACATGTACTAATTAGACTGAAATAGTCATTCACTGCTCGTCCCAACACACCTCTCATTTGTCAGAAAGAAAAAGCAGCCAAAATCAACAATGACAACATCGTTTATAAATCTAAGAAAAAAATCTCCGTGCAATACTTGGTGGGTGGATTCTGTTGGTTTACTTCGTACAGTTGTTTCAACGAACAACTGGGCGATATCAGACCATCACACGTCGCTAACTTTCATGGTCTCTGATCGCAAAATTTAAAAAGTTCCTTTCCATACGCAACAGTCCCTTCTAATACGAGCTGCGAACGTTCAGTTCGGTTCTCTAGCATCCTTGTGATGTGGTCGTACGGTGTTGACGGTACGCTCGCGGGTAAGCTCGCGGGTACGAGTGCAGACTGCAGACTTCAGTTCAGCCAGGCAATGTCCTCCGGGCCGCGATGCCGTCGAAACGAGGCTTTATCGAATACTACACCTTTTCATTTGCCATTGTTACTTCCGGCCTGCTGCGATTGGCACGAAGCTGACTGTTTTGCCGTCGCTGTGGCTGTTGCTGTGGCTGTTGCTGCGGCTCTGGCTGTTGGCAGTTCGGTGCAGCACGACGGCTGTGTATGTGACAGACCTTGGTACTTGCTAGTCACCTTCGACTGGATCGAGAATCGAATGCCGATCGCCCAGAAATGAATGCAACATGCAACTTGCATTGCGGATCTCGCGGAGTTCTTATGGCAATTTTGCGGGGGATTCATAAATCTTGTTTCATAATTGTATAAGTCGTGAGTCGCGGTGATATGCGCGCTTACCGAAGCCGAATTCTTTCCCAATGTGTAGTATTCATTTCGATTTTTAAAAAATGGGTAATTGACTAAATTTGCGCCAGCTTTGACAAAGAATTCCCTCGAGAGATCCCTAGCGAAAAAATCTCGTTTGAGTAAACAAAATATTCAGCTTCCAAACCATGAAAATTAACCCGAAAATTATACGTCTCATCCCAAATAAAATGCCCTGCTCTCAAATTGTTCCATATCCTGATAAAAACGTAGGTCATAGTCATATAGCTCACTTGAGAAAAGTTAAAACGGTACAATTATTTTAATTCGGTTCATCAACTCGGTTGTAGCTCGGTATCTGAGCGCCAGTGAAAGTTGGTAACATCTAACAACTAACAACTAACAACTGGTGAGCCACGCTAGCAGCGCGGTCAGCATTGCAGCTATCAACTATCATGGACACAAACAATGATCCTATGCAGATACCAGCAAGCAGCAGGTAGACAACGCAACAGCCGCGTTGTCGACTGCATCGCGCCAGGACTCAAGGACCACGCGCTAAGATCCAACACGTCAGGCCAGTCAAACTTCACCGCGTCTAACGAACACACTGCCAATCAAATCGCAACTCCGCTGGCTGCGGACGTAATCGCAATTAAAAGAGACGATTACGATCGAAATGTCAGGTGATGGTAAAACCAGCCGCGAAGGTAACAATGTGAGCGAACCGACTTCGCGTTCAGGAAGATTGGTGAGACGAGATGACAGCCCACGAGTTCCATTCGAAGTTCGCTAGCGGAGCCCACGAGCATTGCTCCTGCCGACGTCACAAACGTAGGTGTCAGTGGCCCGCGAGGGGAGGGCGGGGAGGGAGCGGCGGCCGAGGGGGTGGGGGGAAGCCCAGGAGTCCAACGTTTGCGCACGTGGGTGGACGACGCCGGATGACGTCACCTTCGACGCCGCGCCAGTAGGAACAAGACGGCGTGGTTAAATTAAAACACGCGAAGGGTTCGCGCTCGCTGAGAATTCGTGCCGTCAGCACGACGAGATGTGTCCTGCCATGCTTTAGCTTCGGCCTTAGCGCCTGCTAGTGTTGCTAGCTGCTGCTAGTTGCTGCTAGCTGCTGCTAGTTGCTGCTAGTTGCTGCTAGTAGCTGCTAGCTGCTGCTAGTTGCTGCTAGCTGCTGCTAGTTGCTGCTAGTTGCTGCTAGCTGCTGCTAGCTGCTGCTAGCTGCTGCTTTGCTGCTAGTTGCTGCTAGCTGCTGCTAGCTGCTGCTAGCTGCTGCTAGTTGCTGCTAGTTGCTGCTAGTTGCTGCTAGTTGCTGCTAGTTGCTGCTAGTTGCTGCTAGCTGCTGCTAGCTGCTGCAAGTTGCTGCTAGTTGCTGCTAGTTGCTTCTAGTTGCTGCTAGTTGCTGCTAGTTGCTGCTAGTTGCTGCTAGCTGCTGCTAGCTGCTGCTAGCTGCTGCTAGTTGCTGCTAGTTGCTGCTAGTTGCTGCTAGTTGCTGCTAGTTGCTGCTAGTTGCTGCTAGTTGCTGCTAGCTGCTGCAAGTTGCTGCTAGTTGCTGCTAGTTGCTTCTAGTTGCTGCTAGTTGCTGCTAGTTGCTGCTAGTTGCTGCTAGTTGCTGCTAGCTGCTGCTAGCTGCTAGTGGCTGCTAGTTGCTGCTAGTTGCTGCTAGTTGCTGCTAGTTGCTGCCAGTTGCTGCTAGTTGCTGCTAGTTGCTGCTAGCTGCTGCTAGTTGCTGCTAGTTGCTGCTAGTTGCTGCTAGTTGCTGCTAGCTGCTGCTAGTTGCTGCTAGTTGCTTCTAGTTGCTGCTAGTTGCTGCTAGTTGCTGCTAGTTGCTGCTAGTTGCTGCTAGCTGCTGCTAGCTGCTGCTAGTTGCTGCTATATCTGCTGCTAGTTGCTGCTAGTTGCTGCTAGCTGCTGTAGCGCACGCACTCGTTTCCTTGCATGTACATTTGCTCTTTAAACATTTGGACAGTGTTGCTGGTGCCAAGACGGCGTTGACGGCATGCGTGTCGCGACTCGCCACCTGCGCACCGACGACGCAGATGCGTATTGACGACGCATTTTCAGCTCATGTCGCAGCATTCCGGTCCGCCGGTTGTTTACTATTTCTAGGCCTCGTAGTAAACCGCCTTTACGTTTAAGTCGCTCGTAGTAACTAGAGGAACTGGTAGCTGAGTGGATCGAATTCTAAGTGGCATCTCGGGGTATTTAGCTAGCCCTAGGGAAGACGAGCAAACCGCCCCGACAGGAATATAGTTGCAAGCTGAAACTGGAACTGGAAGTTCGGAAACAAACAGCGGGAAATCCCGATCGAGCGTTAGGGGCGACTGCGGCGTTCAAAAATCCTGCTCCATTTGTCGTCTGTCGCCGGCCTGAATATGCCGAGGGCGACGCCGCGCGTCCTCTCACAAGAATATAAATAAATGTTATTATATTTAGAATTTCAAACGCCGCGAGAAAACGCGGAGAAAACGTAGACTTATCGTGGAGATATAATTAGATGCGAAATGCTAGGGGGAGTGAATGCTGATGCATGCGGCGGCCGGCGAAGAGAGTCCTTCCTATCCCGCCGTCGCCGTCGCCGACGCCGTCAGCGTCGCAGGCTGAGTGATAGGCAGTGCTGCTATAATTGGAAAACACTAATAATATCACAGAAATGCGTGCACGCTGAGCAGCGTCGCTTGCCACTCGCCGAGAACGCGCGAGAGCAAGAAGCAACAGCTCGTTGCTAAGGTTATAAGCAGCATAAAGAGGCCGTATAAGGTGCGATCTGGCAAGGGAATCATGGGTAGGATACAAGAAGTTGACCTTGCGAGCCTGTCGGCCGCTCGGTCGGCCGCTCGGTCGGCCGCTCGGATGGCACGGCGCGAACGAGAAGGCGACCGAAGGCGAGCGCTTTGTATCTGATCGGATTCTTGTAGATTCAGTTCATCTTCAGGTAACAGAAAGGTAAACCTAAACCCGAGGCGATCAGACGGTGCGGACTGTGTACGAAGGGGCGGGCGGCGGCGGCGGCGGCGGCGGCGGCGGCGGCGGCGGCGGCGGCGGCGGCGGCGGCGCGTTGGCGATGCCGATGGTTGGAAAGGAATCCTCCTCCTAAAGCAAGGTCCACCACGCACGTCGCACACGGCTAAGTGCAGGTGAACGACGATGGAATTTGCCGTCGCTGCATCCTCGTCCGTCGCTCGCTATCTTATACCGATTGTTGTGCTGATCGGTGTCAATATTGATTGCTGAATAATGCATTGTGCTTGCTTTGATTTGCAAATAAAAGGGTCGAGTGAAAGGCTGAAAGGGTCAATTTGTTCACATTCTATTGGACATGATCAGGTGCACATTTTTATTACGCACCCCTAAACTTCCCTCCCTTTCCCCATTTATTATTTATTATCGTGATTTATAGCGTGTTGAAACGGAAAGTTGGCTATGAGCGTCGGAATGGAATGGGCCTGAACTCTGAAATTAATGGCAACATTAGCTACCGATCCGATTTGCTCCTCTGGAGCTCTCCTCCGACTGTTTGCGAGCGCAGCGGTCAACGGCCGACACTTACCTACGAGAGAGAAAGACAACCCGCTCGTGGTTGTAGTCGTCTCCGCACAGAAAACAACACCAACACTCGGCAACAACCGAAACGGCGGCGAATCGGCGGCGATATCGCAGAACTGATGAGCTCGCAGCTCGATCAATAGCATTGCGCGCCAATGAAGTTGTGCAAAGCGATCGATACGAGTAATTGCATGTGTAAATAAGCAAGTACATACGCGATCGTTTAAGATCTGAAGCCAGGTATAACATCAGAATAAGACAACAGTGCCGTTTTGTTCCTCGTTCCGATTTTACCGAGAGAAGCGGTGGCAATGTTAATCTCGCAGCGAAACAGGAAACGAGCTGGACCATGAAATCAATCAATGCAGCTTGTTGGAGACATCACGAAGTCTCATGAAGAAGCGATCGCGTGATGCCAACAATTAGACAACCAATTCGAGCCACATCGAAGTCGTCACACAACGCATGAGCTCAGTTCTGGAATGATCGTAGAGGCATTCCATGGTAGAGGGGACTGTGTGTCATTTTCACACCCCTAGCTCTCAGGTATCTGCCTTGCAGCCGCTCTGCCGTCGCCGCTGCCGCCGCCGCCGGAACTGTAACCGCTGGCCTATTTCCGGCCGGCTACGAGGAGCCGCGCATCACCTGCAGATGTCAGATGTTGCATCATTGGGTTGGGGGGTGAACCAGTTATTTGCCGCCCTGGCTGTCGACCGAGCAGATGTTACCGGGCTCGCTGCTCGCTGCTTGCTGCATCGCGGTGCGACATGGCTGAAGGGCTCCACTTTATTCCTTCGTTCTGTCTGCTGCCAAGTCTGCTGGCTGCTGGCTGCTGGCTGCTGGCTGCTGCAGATGCCGTGCAAGAAACGCCGTCGCCTGTGCGGCCAGTTTGAGTCTGGAGGTTGCTAATGCTGCTAAGGTCGAATGTGTAATATCTTGACATGAGTCTCCGATTATTCTGTAAACGTTGTTTATCTATTCTTCAGAAAGTACGTTGTGAAACGTCGAAAATAGTTACTGTTAGTAACGCGGAAGTCCACGAAATTGCGCTAATTGTTGGGACTTGCGAATGGGGGGCACCCCGTTGAGAAGACACTTCACGCACTCGAGATACGAAAAATAAATTCATACGTTTTGTACTGAAAAATGACTATTTTGAGCTCGAAAAGTCTTCAGAAAATGCCATAAAATTATAATCCGCTCGCCCGAAACGCCAATTCAAAATTATTGTTGTTATAATATGTTTGTCAATCAAAAGATTCGGCGATGGCAACTGAATTCAAATAGCACCAATAGCACTTTAATTTAGTTGTTCCACTTCTCCAACTTCACAGCTTAAACATCACAATTGGATTTATTTTCTCGCTGGCAGACTGAATGGATGTGTTCTGTTCTGGTGTCAAATGGCAATAGCGTATCACGCAGGCTAGTCAGCCTGCGGAAGACCCTTAATCCGACCCTATAATGACCCTAATCTCTATTGTTTTACGCTCATTATGCTCATTTCAAGTTGCGCGCGTCCCTGACGACGTAGCCCCCCACCCCTTACAAGTTGCGCGCGTCACTGATGACGTAGTCCCCCACCCCCACGTCCCGGCGTCCGTGCTCCCGGCGGGCTGACTGCTAAGTGTACAGCTCGTAGTGATTCGGCGAAAATAGTTTTCTGAGATAAATGATAGTACGCAACGGACAGAGTTAAAAACAAGTGCAATCGCTTGCCCGCGAACCAGCGACACAGAATTGTTATGTCTCATCATCGAAATGGGTCTCTAATATAGTAATCCAATGGCGTGGAAATCGACTCAATGGTAAAAATAAAGATTTCTTCTCGACAATTCAGCTGACCTTGAGCCGATCCCAGCTGGGCAACCTACCAAGTGATCGCATTCACAACTCGCAAGTCGCGGATACGAGCTGTTAGGAATGCGATAAGTTGACGGGCTCCCTACCAGCAGATCCCAGCTGCGTGCTATTTCAAGATGGACGAGGTTTAGACGCCAAGAGAACATTGTTATTGTTTATTTGCGTGATTGTTTTAAGACACATTGCAACTGTGTTTTTGGACCTTGTGTAATTGTGATTGCAATCAACGAATCTATTTGCTTAATTTACTCCACTTAAATAGGATTTTACGTGAAGAGGTGACAGTGCAATTGGGTTTCAGGACCAAGTGTAATTTTGATGTGAGCAACAATCGAATAGCTTCACATCTATATTGACTCACTTCTCTCCACTTTATTATTTGGAAGTTATATGTAGAGTTTACAGTGGAATTGTGTTTATTGAGTGTAATTGAATAGTGTATTAGTTTATTGAGTTACGACATTGCAACTGTGTATTTAGACCTAATGTCATTGCAAGTGCAATCATCGAATCTATTTACTTTATTTAAATAACTCTGGTACCTTTATGCCTCACACATTCCAACCCAGAGTACAGCTTTCAAATCAATTCTAAGAGAATTCTGACAAACTTATTCAACTGTTTTATAAAGGGTAGAATTAAGAGATCAAACATCTTAATGATTATTTGTAGGTATTATGTAGGTATGTTTCCAGGTCCGCTTAGGATGAAGTGTGGTTGCGCGGCTAGACCCAAAGTTTTTCGATATTTAACCTCATATAGATCAGTTGATACTCGATGTTTGTGCGCTTCACCAACTTCAGGAGTAGACAAATGGGCAGGTGCTCAATGGCAAGTGTTCATAAAATTGGAGACTGTGTTGTGAGCGCTTTATCGAATGGTATAAACATAATTTTAATATTGTAACCTACACATTTTCAACACATTTCATTAAAACGTGCAAAGATTTTATTCTTCGAAGAGTATTGACTAGGCTATACAATATCCTCAATGCTAAGAGTATTGCAGTTGACTCATTAAATTGCATTGCATTGAAAAGGTGTAGTTCATACACAATGGTATGGTAAACCCTTCATGGTATGAAGGGAAATGTTGGGACTATTCCAACGTTGAGCGATGCAAAGGGAAATTAATGGGACACAGATGATAGTAAAGAAAAAGCACTAAATAATCATTATGGGGAAACATTCACACAGAGAGGAAGAGAACGTTACTCAATGCAGGGACAAATAAGGAAAGGAGATGAGAATTATGTGACGAAGGAAGAGATGGCAGGTTATTCGAAAGCTTCAGAATAGCAAAGCGGTAGGACTTGATGGGATGTCAAATGACTTACTAAAATTAGCAGGGGAAATTATCATTCCTTACTTAGAGGTAATAATTAATTTAACAATTAAAACAGGAAAACTGCCAAAAGATTGGAAGGAGGCATTGGTAGTTCCAATCTTTAAAGGAGGAGAGAGGGGAAAACTGACAAACTATAGGCCCGTGAGTCTCACATCAGCCATATGCAAAATAGTTGAAAGGGTAATAGATGGACGAATAAAGAAAAAACTTGATGATTTGGGAGGATTGAAAGAGGCGCAACATGGATTTAGAAAAGAGTATTCGTGTGAAACTCAACTTTTAGGTTTTGTGACTGACCTGGCAGAGGTGTTGGATAGAGGAGGAAGAGTAGATGCGGTGTTTCTGGATTACGAGAAAGCATTCGATAAGGTTGACCACGATTTATTAATGGAAAAGCTATGGGAAAGGATTGACGATATACAAATGGTAAATTGGATAGGAAATTTTTTGAAAAATAGAACGCAAAAAGTAAGAGTGGGAAATTGCACGTCGGATGAGAGGGAAGTAACATCAGGTGTGACACAAGGGAGTGTGTTAGGGCCATTGCTGTTTGACATCTTTATTGACGACATGAGCGAGGGAGTAGAATCGAAAACAAGGCTTTTTGCTGACGATTGTGTTGTTTATAGGAAAATAACCGACATTAAAGACGAGCAAATAATGCAAAAAGACTTAAATATGATAGGAGATTGGGTTAAGAGAAATAAGATGAGTCTAAATGTAAATAAATGCAAGACAGTGAGTTTTGGTGGTAAACAAGAAAACTCAGAACATAACCACAAGATGCAGGGAATAAATTTGGAAAGGGTAGAAACATATAAATACCTCGGAGTAATATTAAAAAATGATTTGGGATGGATAGAACAGGTGGCAAAAATAACAAAGAAGGGAATAAATGCACTGAACTTCATCATGAGACAATTAAAAGGGATGAGTACAGAAATTAAAGAAAAGGCATATCTCACAATGATAAGACCCATGATGGAATATGCAGCAGCAGTGTGGGATCCGTAGAGAACAGGAGAAATTAAAGATATTGAAAAGGTACAAAGAATGGCGGCAAGAAGGGTGACCGGAAAAATGAGAAGAAGGAAGAAGGTGATAAACGAAAAAGGAGAACTGGAAGAAGTCTTAGAAAGACCATTTCTAATAGTGAAGGAGTTAGGATGGATGAAACTAGAAGGGAGGAGAAAAGTGGACAGGTTATGTTGCTTTTTTCGAGTACTAATGGGAAGAGGAGGATGGAAAGAATTAAATAAAAAAATTGAGATGGAAAGCTTGAGGTACGGATGCAGAGGTAGCCATGAAAGAAAAGTAAGAGTGAATGGAGCAAGAAAAGACATTGGAAAGTACTGCTTCGTGATAAGAACGGGACGAGATTGGAATTTGCTGGAAAGGAAAATATTTGAGAATGAAGAAATGGATGTGAAAGAGTTCAGAAGAAAAATTGAAAAATCAGAAAAGCCTTAACTATGAATTAAATAAATAATGTAGCATGTAACTTTACCACCTACATAATATATGTAAATTGTAAAGTAATAAATAAATAAATAATTAATTAAATAGACCCAACGCTTTGGGAAGTAATTTTGATACATCTTAGTCATTGTTGGTGCTAAAGTTGGTGCAAGTGTTTATGTTAATAATATCTCCTTCTATAACAAATCTCCCTAAATGAATTATACATTATGTTATGAAACAATAAAATATATTAGGTACCATGCAAACTTGAAATCAGAATGTTAACTATACTTCTGAACTACCTACTCCAAATAGAGGCCCACAGCATAGCTATTGAAAGATCTGCACCTAAATCATGACAGTGTTATTTATTTATTTATTTGGCTGCTGACAAATACATTGTAATTGTATGGGCCTATGATAAATTTATATGATATTAGTTGATAAATAAATTATATAAAATATGATAATAATAATAGTAGTTTAAACTCGAGGTAAGGTCAGTGATACGTGCAACCTGGGGCCTGCAAGGTATTTCAGTGAATTTCTTTGGTGTAATGTTTTCTGCCTTAAATTAATTTACAGCTAAAAATAATGAAAACTTATTTTCACTGATTATAATCCTTTCGCTGCTAACGAGCGTGTGAGCGCATCTAAGCTGCGTATTCTGACTAATTCTGAGATTCGTTGGCCCAGCAGAGGTATGCTGTTGTATCGCGTTTATTCGTTGAAATCTGATATTGAGTTGACTGTTGTTCATGGAAATGCAGGACGAGGTAACACCTGAGTTTAAAATAAGTGTGCGACTTTGGTTTCTTGATCGACATTACGCAGAAACTGTGCCAACTTAACACATCAAAGCTCCAAAGCAAGGATCAACTGATCAACAATCTGTTCGAGCAAATCAAACCATTTGAAACAATATTGTGCTTGTGGCATGAGGCAGCTCAGCAAAACAAAACTATCCACTATCCTATATTGCATGAAAATGATTCTGAAAACGCCAGTATCGAATTTGATCTATCTAAATATGCTACACAGAGTTATCATCACTACAGAATTAATTTAAAAAACGCTTTGAAGAATTCTGATGCCATGAGCCGTCGTACCCAATGCTTTCGTTGCCCTTTGAAGCTGATGTTGATTCAGACAAGGAAAAGATTCTACTATGACTTCATTTACATGCAGTGCGTCAGTGCCCTGAAGTAAGGATTTGAGATGTCTTGATTATTGTCGATCATCTGTATTGATCATCTGTTGACTTCCCCTATCGCTGAAAACTTATTAAAACTACTGACTATTATATTATGCAATATTTGATAATTTAGGTATTATTTTCATTGCAAAGTGGCGAAAATGGTTACACATCACTGGTGTAAGTTATACCTCACCAACATGTAATTTATAAAAATACCATACAAAAACATGTGGAATAAAAAAAAAAAAAAAAACTAAACGTTTTTTAAAAAATTAGGAAGACCCATCTCTTGCCTCTTCCTCCTTAAAGTACATGCCTTAAAATACATACCTTAAACATTGACATCAAAATTTAAAAACCTCTACTTAAAAAAGAATTGATATGGATTGTAGTGCTGCCTGGAAGCCCCCGCTTCTCTTTTATATTTACAAGATAATTGAAACTAAATATGTGTACTTATGGTACTTTTACAAAATTCTTTCACTATCTTTGACACATTTACTGGCGACTTACTGGACTGACACATTTACATTTAATTTGTGAAATCGGTTGGTAGCTGAGGTCTTCTCGGGACATGCAAAGTCAAGCGACTGCGACATGCGACTGTCATCTGCAAAATTGCATTCCCCCTAAAGGAAGTCGATGAGGGACGTAGAATATACCGTTAACATGCTAATATGCATCGCAAAACACCACAATTCACGATTGTTCGGTCATGATTACAAGGGATGAAAACCTTCCGATTACTTGACTTCGCATGTCCCGAGAAGACCTCAGCTACCAACCGATTTCACAAATTAAATGTAAATGTGTCAGTCCAGTAAGTCGCCAGTAAATGTGTCAAAGATAGTGAAAGAATTTTGTAAAAGTACCATAAGTACACATATTTAGTTTCAATTATCTTGTAAATATAAAAGAGAAGCGGGGGCTTCCAGGCAGCACTACAATCCATATCAATTCTTTTTTAAGTAGAGGTTTTTAAATTTTGATGTCAATGTTTAAGGTATGTATTTTAAGGCATGTACTTTAAGGAGGAAGAGGCAAGAGATGGGTCTTCCTAATTTTTTAAAAAACGTTTAGTTTTTTTTTTTTTTTTTATATATAGATACGCTACGCAGGAACCGGAAATATTTGCCCTTACCTAACTTCCTCTCTGTTGTCAAGTATCCATATACCTGTTGTCGGCTATTGAGAATTGCCCATATTGAATAATTTATAAACCGAGAAAGTGGTATTCGAGAGGTAAACAGCTTAGAGTACAATGCCGAGCCACGTTGTCAGCAGCGTCATTACGAATCGATAAGACTCTTAACATTCTTTGAGCGCGCGTGCCCACATCTTTAGGATGATTTACAAGTGGCAAGTGGCATAAGCGCAGATTATGAGCTTAGGGAGAATTTCGCCTATTTATTTACAGCTCGGCAAAAGGAAAACTTGTTTGCAAACACATGGATCCTGTTGCGCGCAGCACACGACTTCCTCAATTGCCTCCCTAATTCCCAGCAGCGCAACGAAAACAAGTCAGCGTGCCGACTAGCAAGGATCATCCCGCCGAGATAAATATTCTTGAAAATATGTCAAGAATTTCATTCACCGTCTACTAAATATTCTATCGGATGCTTGTGACGCGACGATGTCTTCGCGTTCACCACGAAATCAATCAGCTCTCTGCACTGAATTCCGAAACCGCGAGCATCACTCATCGGCGAGTAGTGGATCGAGTAGTCCGTCCGTCCGCCACCCACCCCCAGAGAGCGAAGGAATGTCTCTCTCAGCAACAAGCTGCCGTCTACCTGTCTCTCTGCTCTCTACGCTCCCAGCAAGCCGCAATACCTGCACGACCCTCTGCTGCCGCACCCCGATTGCCACGAAGAACCCTCCGTCGCCGCCGCCGCCGCCGCCGCCGCCGCCGCCGCCGCCGCCGCCGACATACCCCCATACCGTACGCCATTCGCGAACACAAACACAACTTCAAGTTCAGGTGACTCCAAGACAAGCACGGCCCCACCTGACGTCACATTGCCTGCTTCAAGTGGGTCACGTGGTCGACAAGGGATTTCGTCCGTGACAATTGGTGTCACTGGGTCATCTATCCTCGCGTCGCCCGCGACCTTTCCTTCCCATTGAGCGACATCTGATCGATTCCCACACCATCACATAATTAATAACGATCGGCGGCGTCATTGATGACGACGCTGTAGGTGGCAGTCGGCGCGGTGCGCGACGCCGACGCCGACGCCGACGCCGTCACGGAGGCGCCCGTCCCCCTCGCGACCCGGCCGGGCGACGACGTCGACGTCGACGGGAGTCATGCGCGTCGCTCCACGCGCCGACTGCCCCGATGCACGACGCCATGTGCGCGTCCTGGACCGCTTCATTCAGATGGACGCTGGGTCGGTTGTCTATTTACAACGCGCCCGCAGCGGCAGCAGCGGTGGCAGCGTATTGCGAGTTGTGACACTTTCAAGTGCGCAAGGAAGGAAGTGATACCGGCACTTGGCCTGCACTTGATACCGGGCGCTCCAAGTCGAACCAGTATGCCTGACCTGGCAGGCTGGCTGTCAGACGGAGGTGATTACTTAGACAAACATGTCAGTTATCTTACTCATGCTATACTATGACCCAACGTGTACGACAGCGTGTTTGGATCATGACTCGTTCATGAGGGACCTGTTCGAGTGACTCACTATCGCCATGGTCGTCCGTGGAACTTTAAACTTTTAAACACACGCCCGCGCCCACGCGTCGCACGTTCGCGGGTTATTTTTGGCAAGTGCACACGGGGCATGGAGCGCGCGAGCGCCGCTTAGCTGCGGGTAGCGCGAGGACTTCCATTCATCGTCGCCGACGTCGTTGGCGGGATCCCGTCGGCCAGGCCGGCAGCTCGTCAGGGGAGGGTGGAAAATCCCCGACGCGGCGAGTGGGAGGCGGGCGTGTAAGGGATGAAAATAGCATCGCGCGCTTGCAGATGCGAGGGCGGGAAAGCACATTGTGCGTGGCAGCCCCCCCCCCCCTCACCCCGTCCACCACCCACCTCTCGCGCGTCGCGTAGGTGCGTTGGTCTGCACGCCGCGGCGGACACCCACACGCCGCGGTTCCCAACAGGTTGATCCGCGGAGACGCCGACGCCGACGCCGACGCCGACGCCGACGCCGCGCTTTGTGCAGACCAGTTGCATGTGGGCACCGCGGCCAGTGCCCGTGGGTTGGCTGTAGCTTGCAGCGATCAAAGCCGTCGCAGCGTGGTCGCATTGTGCAAAGAAAAATGACTGAACTACCCCCAGCGCGACAAAAGGCACCCTCGCGCTCAGTTATGAGTCAATCTATTATTACGTCATCAATAGATCCAATGCAGATGGCCGTGATCTGACGTCATTTTCACCCAGAAAGTCTGAAAAATCAATGCAAACATTATGGAGTTGGAGAATTAACATCGGTGCTGTGTGCTTGTGTGCTGCAGGAGTGAGAGAGCGCGCGGTGTACGGAGGTGCTGCAGGAGTGAGAGAGCGCGCGGTGTACGGAGGTGCTGCAGGAGTGAGAGAGCGCGCGGTGCACGGAGGTGCTGCAGGAGTGAGAGAGCGCGCGGTGCACGGAGGTGGACGCATGCACACCGAATCGTATCTAGAGTGTGTGGGAGCGAGAAAGAGAGAGAGAGCGTTGCTGCGCGCGCGAGACGGAGAGAGCCAGTGGAAATACTAACTAATCATATAATATTGATCCGGTTACGACCCTCGTCCTTTCGTCGGCGGGGAGCGGGGGGGGGGGGTTGGGGCTGGGAGGGGGTTTGGAGGAAAAGGGTCCCTTCCCGCGCGGCGCCGCGCACAGCGTAGTGCGCTCCCCTCGCTCCCCCTCGCTCCCCATCGCTCCCCGATTTCCCCCGATTTCCCCCATCGAGCTGGGACGCAGTCGGCACGCGACGCCAAAAGGCTCTCCGACTCCCTGAGTTCTCCGAGCGACCGATCGTCGCCCTCTGCAAGGGGGTTGGGGGGTGGGGTTGGGGGGCTTATCCCCGCGGACCGATATCACCCAAGATTTTGTTTTGGCCCTTGCACTTTTTAAGCTTGGAAATCTCAAAATTCTCGCCAAAGGCACAGATATGACGTGAAAAAATGCCTGCGGCGCCTTGGCAAGCAGAGTTGTTGGTTGTTGGCAGAGTTTGTTATGATTCTGGGATTTCGGTGTTTTTCTGATTTAGGTTCTAGTGACGGTTGGGACGGTGAGTGTATCAAAGCAGAAATACGAGCTTTGGAAACATTTTTTCGGTCAAGTGCTCCCTTACGAAAGTCCCGGGTTCGAATCCCACTCGGTCACATGTTTCCAGCTTACTTTCCTTTCCAATTTTGTGTCTTCTCTTCCGAAATGCGTAGTTTTGTGTTAAAGATGCATACATTGCAGTTAAAAACTTCGAACTGCGTACTTTCCATCTCGCTTGCAACGAATTTACGTTGACGCCCAGCACTGCAAATCCCCGACGTGAACAAATCCTTCATACTCCTGCCATGGCCAGTCCGACGCTGAATTGCAAGCTGCAAGTTGCAAGTTGCAAGTTGCAATCGGGTCTGGCGTCACGCTCGCTGCTTACTAGCCGCGGTAGGCACAGTTAGAGCGAGCTGCCGTCGTCGCCGTCCTTGGGTATGGAAACCAGATAAGATTACAGCCACGGCAGCACTGGCGCGAGCTACGACAATGCAAGATCGCGGCAGAAAGAGTGTTAACCCGCCGCGCGAAATGCATGAACCTGCGACCTGGCCAAGTCCGACACGTTCGTAATCGCTGGCAACAGCGGTCGCCGCCTCTGCACCTCTCCTCGTCGATGCACTCGACAACAACACTGCAACAAGTGCATCCGAACGCATCGCTGCATCGGCACGCACTGCACGCGTGTGCATGATTTCACTAATCACCGTCATTACGCCGCTAATCGCGCTAGATGTAGTATCTCTGTTCGATGAAACCGAAATTCATTCAGAGCGCTGTGCGCGGGAGAGTGTTGCTCGCTAAATAGAGGGGCTATTAATTACACGGGTCAGCTGGCAGAGCAAAAGTCGTGGAATATTATTATTTCGAGTACGGAAAGGATGGATGGTCATTTAAAATGTGAGGGAGAGGGGATCATTCATGAAACCCCTGCGACGTATTTAATTGTGTTCATAACAATGGGTCGACGAAACTATGAATCTATTTTTAGAAAAGAGAGTCGTCGAGATGCATTTCGCTAATGATTGAAAATTGGCGATCGGTGCCTATTTATGTCCGTGCGAGGCTGTTCATTATGTATCTTGGGTGTACTTTGTTGTGATAGGCGGGATACCTACACATACCAAGCGCTATGGCTTTGGGAACTTTCACATCTCCAGGCGCAATCGCCATCGCCATCGTTGCAATGAAATAGCCTCTGCTCATTGCGGTGGTTACATGAACGTCTCAGACGTTGTGAAACGTCACAGCTCGCAAATGGCGCGAGCACTTCCATGTTTGGGGTTGGCGAAGGCCTGTTTTATCGCACTATCGTATTATCTCCTAGTTGCCTCTGCTTGTATCCTACCATGCTAGCTCAAAGCACAGAATGCACAAACAATAAGGATAAGTACAGGACCCGTCGCAATCATATATACGTCAAGAAGTATACGAAACCATCCACAGGGGCAAAGTCCGCGAGGCGATTGATACAGATTGGACAATGTGATCGCCTTATCAAGCTACATCACCGTGATATCTCGTTTCACGTGTATCTGACTACTCATTAATTATCAGTAATAACAAATTGCAAGCGGAAAGTAATTGGGACGAGCCAAGTTAAAGCGCAATAAAATGTCGGCTTCGGGCTGCTATCAGTCACGTTATCGGGGCATGCTAGTGATGTCATTGCGACGGCAGCAAGAGTTAAGGTATGTGTGCACTGAGTATCGACGACAGCGAGCGGCCAGGTCAGCAATGCGTCGGCCGGCCAAACTGTTGCATTGCTGTCCCAACTCCCAACTCAACTCTGATGAGAGAAAGTACTCGGAAAGAGAGAGTGCAGCGATCGATTGGAGCGAGACACAATTAATTCAATATCAACTAGATTGAAAGAGAGAAAGAAACCAGTTGAGTGCGGATGAATGGGGTAGTGGTTGATCGTTGCATAATGATTGGTCCAGTGGGAGAGGCCAGCATCTCCGCCCGTTGGGGGTTAGCGACGAACACGATTCCTGGGAATTCTAACGAGTTTCTGCTTGTCGGGACAGGACCGTCTTGGGCGACAGATCACTCGAGTGGGTTGGGGTAAACCGCCTTTGTTCGTTCTCTTCTTGTTCTTCCGTCTAATTTTGCAGCCACAACGAGCGAAAAATTTCCATCTAAGCTTCAGTAATTGAGCTATGACCTTCAGGCAATTGAAATCCTGTGTTTTTCATCATATTTCAGCAGATTTCAGCACTTTTATAATATCTTGAGAGATTTTTTTGTTGATTCCTAGCCACTGTCAGTGACCACTGTGATGTAACGTCATAAGCATGGTTGGAGAGGTTGTTCGCCGTGCTCTTCCTCCAAACGTCTTTGGGACTGGGGTCTGGGAAGAACCCGATTGTTAGGCATCCAGAGATCTCCGGTTGTGTCTGCTGGGTATTTTCTGCTGGGTATTCCTAGGAGACCACTGCCTATCGCAGGGAGCTGGCGACTAGGAATGCGAATGTCGTGGACGCAACTCAACATCAAGTGGACTCGCAGCAAGATTTAAACCATGATTTTGTGAAGCAACAACCTGCCAAGGGCATTACGTCATCGGTTGGACATAGGCTGCCTGGCTGCTAGCAGCTCACGTCATCGTCGGGAAATAATAATCGCGACGACGGTGGAAATGTGTAAAAACTAAAATCCAGCCGCCCTGCACTTTGTCAAGACACAATGAGAAACGAGTCTAGTGCTCTGGCTGGATGCACATCTATTTTCGAACCGCGGGAATACGCCCGCACGTAGTCACACATGTATGCTCTTTAAACTTTAAATCCTGAGGACTTAGGTGATGGTATAATTGGTACAATTACATACATCTGATCTTGCCGTACTTCTTATTCAATTTCCGGCAAAGTAATGCATTTTAAAACGCGTCTGCATAAAAGACAATCAGTCTACAATCATATCAGTGTCGTAGAATCGGTCATATTAACTACAATAATGTCTGGCATATCCGCCAATCGGGACAATGAAACCATGTAAACACCATGGTGTAGTGAAGGTCAGGATACGTCTCATCGAATGGTGACTAAACACATTGGTCACTTACCCCTCCAAAGGCAAGCCGGTATCTGCACGGCGACACCGCATCGATAACTTGTGCGTCTATTTCCCTAACAGTTGTGCGTTCTGCGTGAGTCATGCCCCTTTGTCGCTCGTCCCTCTCGGTCCCCCTCTGCAAGCTGCAGCCTCCCTTCCCCCCCGTCCTGTCCCCCTCGACCACGTTCCCCACCCCACCCTTGCTGGCACCCATGCGCTGGGGTCGGGGGCATGTTGAGTCACGTAAGCTCCAATCAAATATAAACAGAGCCGGTCGAACGCTGTTTACGCCGTCTCGGCGAAATGACAAGCACACTTTGGACAGCCGCACGATGCGCTTGCTTGCTAATCGCAATGAATATAAGCAGAAATGCAACCTGCTTAGCGAAATCAAATATGACGATGGCCGGCCCCCTCTCCTCATCAATTAGCTGTTATCGTTGAATGCAATTCGATTGTTGTGTTTATCAATCGACACCTATTCGAGCAACAAGTGAATTGCTATACTTTGACATGGCCCCCATCATTTAGTGCTAATAAGGTCAATTGGCCCAATCGAAATAATTGCCAAAATTATGCTAATTCCCAACAATCGACAGTAAGCTGTTACCAACAGCAACATTAGTCCAGTGTTTACAGTAATTTGTGCACACGAGATAGCATCTGATTCTGATTTCTAATTCTGTTTCTGTGTGGAAAGTTACTGAAGTCAGAGGCATGGTAAATTTATCAGCGACGGCAGCCATGGTAAAGGGTACCTATCGAGAGTGGGAGGGGACAGGGGCACACAACAGCAGAGTGGTCGTCCGTTCACCTCGATCCAGCCGTTTCACAATGGACACAAGTGAAACGCAACAAGTCTGCAAGGACTTGCCAACTAGCAAGACGCCAGGCAGCGAGCAGCGAGCAGCGATAATCAGCGTTAGGTCGGACGCAACACCCGACGTCGACCCAGCTAGCACTGCCTGCGGCTGACCCCGCAGCTTGCAGAATGCAGCTTGAGTAGCGATGCAATCATGGATCTAGGGAGCTTGATAGGACGGGCGATTGGAGGGAGCTTACTACCTGGATATCAAAACATTGGCATGTATATTTTCAGTTATATTTATTACTATCAAATAAACAAACTCTTACAACAGAGTCAATCTTGACTATTTACAATAATTATTGTACACGTTCGATAGAAAACCAAGGTTATATAGTAAACATTCACTCACTAGGTACGTAAAATGTTTGTGCAACATTGTAAGGCCAAAATCTCTCTCTCTTTTCGCTCGAGCATTTAACAAAGACAATATTATTTGCTCCTCAGGGGTAAGAACTCTACCTGTGTCGATAGTAAATTAAGAAATGTTTAGAAAAATAATAATTTAATATTTTCATAAGTATAGGATTCCTGAATCTGATAACAAATCAATAAAGAATAGGAATACGATCATTCAGAGAGTGACGTTTACCAAGAGAAATGAAGATAAGCCACAATTATCATAGACCTCCTACGACACTTTAAATTATTTCATACAAAACTAGGCCTACATAAAATATTTTAAATCAACAATTCAATATACAAAATAATTTCATAAAAATGTCTTCATAATATCACATTCACTTTTTAGGCCATGCCTTTAGGTCCAAAGTAATTAAATAGTCCGCGCACGGTATTCGAGTCCACCTACCTATTTGAATAATTTAGAATAACCCAGAACTAGCAGTTCGTCGGCGAGATCAGCTATTGCTCGAGTTCATTATTCGTTGTCGGCGACTACGTTACTGTGATCGTCAACGTGATCTAAGGTGCGATGTGTTCCATCTCCGCCGGTCGCCACCGAAGACAGCGGCAACGACGACGACGAAGATAGCATGCTGCGCGTCATATCCGGCGGCGACGGCGCGGGGGCCGCAGAGGCAGGGAGAGGGGGGGGGGGGGCGGCGATGGAATTTACAAGTTCGCCGAAGGACGCTCGAAGGAACGACGCCGACCGACGGCCTGCCGCGAAGAGTTAGCTCCGCTAGCGACGCACCCGGCTCATACCGTCATTGCGAGGAACGACCTTTGCTGCAGCGAATCGACACCCTCGTTGGCTTGCGCCGAACACAAGTCTGGCGTGGACACGGACCGGGTCAGCTTACCGATGCCCGCGTCCCCTCCGAGCCCGCCGAAGCTGAAGATCGACACTAAACTCGTGATCCTGTCGATCTCCATGCTCGATTCCCCCTCGCCCTGCTTGTCCTGCGACTCGTCGAGAAACACAGACTCGTCCGACGCCGTCGACGCCGCCGTCGCCGACGACGAAATGTCACAACACGATTTCACGCGCTTCGGTAGGATCGACGTGACCGCCTCCTCCGTTTCCCACTCGGGCACCCTTCTTCTTTTCAGACACTTGGTCGACGCACACGTCACGGCACTGTTCGTCCTCTCGCGGAGGATGTTATCGTCTTTGTCGAGGTCCAGATAGGTGGGACAATCGACGGGGGTGTAGGCGTCGCACTGCGGTAGGTGGTTCTCCTTGTCGTCGGTCGGGGTCGCCGTCGAGGGGTCAGCACAGCGGTCGCACGGGGGCGGAGGGACCACATCCTCGGAAGACTCGCTCGCGCTGTCTTCGGCCGTCGACGGCTGGTCACGGATGCCTGCTTCCTCTGCTGTCAACGCCACCAAACTGCCCTCCTCGTATTCCTCGTGCTCGAGTTGATGTTGCTGCTGCTGGTGATGATGGTGCTGGTGGTGTTGTTGTTGTAGTTGTTGCTGCTGCTGCTGCTGTTGTTGTTGTTGATGCTGCTGCAGCTGTAGCTGCTGCTGCTGCTGGTGATGGTGTTGCTGCTGCTGCGGATGGTGTTGATACTGCTGACGGGGCTGCATGGAGTGGATCTGCACCATGTGGTAGGCCTCCTCCATGAAGATGTAACGGGCTTTCTGGAGCACCGTCGCGACCAGAAGGTTCTTGTGTAGACTGACGCCACCACGCTGCGCTCTCGAGTGGGCGATCTTCGTCAGCGAGACACTGATCAATCGCTGCGCTTCGGTTGGCATCGTGACTCGTTTGCTGACAAACAGCTTCACGCACTTAACACGTACAACCGAATTCAAATGGAAACAAACGTAGTGTGTGACAACGAGATGTCACCGAGTGATGTATATCCTGTCTGCGACGGTTGTGTGTTTGTGTTCTGATGGTTCACAGGTGAGCTCTTCGCGGAGACACGGAATCGCGACGTACCTCCTTGTTCGACACTCACTTCTATAATGACAACACCGAGCGCACGGCGATCGCGCACACCTCGGCTGCCTTCGTCGACAGAAGTTCCGTTGCTCTGACGTCACAACCTACTTGTCGACCAATCAGCGCTCGTCCTTCGCCGATAAGCGGCCTCAAGCGGGAAAGCACGGAAACTTCGGTTGACCCTATTGTGCGTAGGAAGACAGACTCTTATTTGCCTTTATCTTCGACGTTATGACTAGCTAAGCGAAAATAAATTATGACGCTACTGCATTTACGCATCTATATCGTAGCATCCGCTAATCGGCGAGATAACCTTTCGTTACATTGCACTACATATTCCTTCAAACAGAAATGGATTAAAATAATCTTTATGACATTGGTTTGAAAAAGGTATGAAAGGTTTGATTTAGTTTGGTCATTGGATGTTAGATTGAACGAGGAAAAATGAAAATTCTTTCGTGGTCGTGCTCTAAACATTAAAATCACATTTATTGAGTCAGATTGATATAAACACAAGAATCTCGGAGTATGCGACGAGTCGGGATAGCATATCGATTTTCCCTTCACATTGTTGCACCGAGGTTTCTACTCCCAATCTAGCGGCCGGAGAAACCTCGCAGCTTGAAGATTGTATCGCCGGAGCCATCTAGCGGCAGGAATGTCATTCATAGCAGTCGGGGCCTACGTGCAACTAAAGCGTGCTACGATGGAATTATCCACGAACACAGGTGCTACTGGCATTGGAAAAAACCCAGATATATGCGAGACTGAGATACAATGGGCATTGCACAGATCTTTACAAAATAATTCTGGGGAATAAATAATTACTGACTTAAAGGAATGAAAAGCGATGGGACAATCCCTATTAGTTATTAATATTGAAGTTCTAGCAAAATACCACATTATTTCATGGCCCATTTGAGCTTGGTCTTTCTGAATTAGCTGGCTTGCTGTCCCACTCCTTGTGGAGCTCTGATGATACATCAGTGAAAAGAGAATCCCATGTCCAAATGGAATCAGCCTCCTCTTTTACCTCTGCTTCGCTGTACAAAGACCTTGCAAGCAAACCCAGATTTATATCGCCTAGTTTGGCAAACGAGGGATTTTTCAGCACATTAGAGTCCAGTTCCTTGTAGGTTTCCACGGTTTCCACTCTGTTCATAGCACCTGACGAAGCATGATGGCTTGCCGATGCTGACTCATCATCAAGTGCATCTTCTATTTCAGGTATTAATAGGATGTCTTCATCGGAGTCATCGTATTTTCTGTTCCTTTCCGGTGAGCCAAACCTTTCCCTGTCGAAGAGGCCTGAAGAGCTGCGTTTCTTGCTCGATTTGATTGTTTCGTCTGCCCAACCTCCAGTCCTCCTTGCTCGTGGGGGAGCTACCGGCTGATCGCCCACCGGCGATGTGCTTGGTGGACTTTCGGCGTCCAGGGATTTCTCGCTATGCGAACCTAAGAAACTGAGACCAGCTCTACGGCCCTTGTTTGGCATAGCCTTGTGTGCTGGCGATTCCCACTCCATTTCTCCAAGATTATTTATTCACTCACAAGTTTCACTCCCTCCTTGGTTCTATGAGACCAGATTTCTTCAAGTTTGCTTCGTGTTCAGACTTCTTGCACACAAGCACCTGCTAGCCAAAGTACCACTAACCTCTCAGTTTGTTTGTCAACACACCTGTCAACAGCTCATGGTTACCATGGCAACCATGGAAACCCACAGAAGACATCACCAAAATCAGCAGCATACCTAAAGAAGGCAGTGGAATGATTAAAATTTAAAAGATAAAACTCGAAATTTTAATTCATGATATTATTAACTTGATAAGATAATATGAAATTAATCAAATAATGCCGTAATGAATAATAATACAGTCATCTAATGGACAACAAGAAATACATTAAACAATTTATATCGAGTGACTTTGGAAGGAAACAAAGAATGACTGACCATCATAGCTCCACATGAGTCCCAGGACCAACTGTCGACTTCTCGGTGGGGAACGCCCAGAACGAGGACGGCAATCCCCGCGCATCTCGTTCTCGTTTCACAAATGCAGAAAACGACGAGACGCAGTTGCCCACAAAGTGGTTGGCCTGTCCAAGTATTGCCAGCTCGACATGTGGGTTGGGAGGGTCCAGCCTGTGTACCGTTATCTAGGGGAAAGGCAGAAATAAAATTAATGCTGCGGACCAGAATTTCTTCGGATAGCAATTCTGACTATAAGATGAGAGTGAAAATTAATTGAGAATTAAAGTTGTTTCGGTAAAACCGAATAGGCAGAAAAAAGGAAAAGGGAAATAAGTTTTGAACCAGGTTCAAATATTTTGCAGATGCATGTGAAAACTATGCCATAATAATAAAATTCCGATCACATTTTTTCCTAGGTATTATAATTACGAAGTTCACCCCGTATCGTATGGAACATATCGATCGATCGACCAAAATCACTTCTTTATTGCCTCTTTAGATGCATCGCAACCGATCCAAGCAGCTATGGCGACTCGAAACAAAAAATCCCCGGGCCTGGAACGGAATCCGATTCCAGCAGCAGCCAACTCACGTCCATGCGTTTGAGAGCTTCGGTCAGCTCGGTCATCATGTGGTTGCTGTCCGACGCGACGAACAGGCCAACGACGACCTTCATGTTGCGCGCCAGCCGCTTGAGTTGGCGCACCACCACCGACGGCGGCGGCATGCACATCTCTACGGTGGCCGCTCCCTTCTCGTTGCGGTAGCCAAGGCACTGCGCCGCCGAGAACAGGTTCGGGCTCTGCGGGATGTGTTCGCACGCACGCACCCAGTCCATGCCTGCCGGGACGGGAATGCCATGGTTCACGGGTGTCTCGTAACAAAGGTATCAAGTATGCATGCATTTGATGAAATGTGTTTGTTTGCTGGTAGGAAATGAACATTGAAGCTTGGAATCAAAGGACTAATTACATTTTTTTATATTGGTACCTATCAAATGTTGTGGCAAACTAAAAACAATTTTCGAGTTGGTATTGGGTTTCAAACAATATTATAGACCTATTTTAAAATATTCTCAAATTTATAATTACTTAGGTACAGAACCAAAGATTCTTAATAATTGTTGGTCACAATTGTTTTAAATCATATATTTCTTTTAATCCATTAATCTAACAGGTAGAAATTCTGTTTAGCTAAAAAAATTCAAAAGAATAGCCTATTCTGTTTAATTTTTAAATTCAAATGGGCTGTTCTGAATAGGTGTGTAGGTAATGTAGGTAATGTAAGTTTCTAACCGTTCCGCAGGTGAATACCAATAAAAGACCCTTTTGGCATCTTGTTCTTGATGAATTCACGACTCGCCACTTCTATTTCCTTGCTCCATGTCAAGTAGCTATGTAGATCTCTGTTTTCCAGTTGAACGGGGAAGCTGGCTGGGGCTCCAGTGAATGCAATAACTGGCAACAAAAAATCAATTAATTTTTGATTTCTGGGAATACAGGTTGGACTACCAGTGTGTATTGAGGTTTTATATCTACTGTTGATAGTAGTAGGCACATTGTTATTCAATCAAAGTCTCCTAAGAAACAAAATTACAAAAGAGATAGTTACCTGGCCAAGTTGACGCTGGATATTTTTCATTCCATTTGTGTGCCATTTCATGATGATGTACATCGTAATGTAAGGGTCCATAAAACTCTGACCCAATAAAATCCACACTGAAGGTGTCCCAGAATGGGCCAAATGGGTTCCCTTCTTTAGCATTACACCCTTGTGAGCTACCTCGAACTGTGTAGCAGAATGATATTCTTTTTGACGGAGGCCAAATGTTTGGAGCAATATGCTTCATAAACTTTTCCATAGTAATTACTCGGTGATATTCCATCAATGATTCTGGTTGAAAATAGGTATCGAAAGGCACTTGAATCTAGAAAAGAAAATTGTGTTATTTCAAAACCGAATATTTGTAAACACCAATGAAAACAAATAATTGATTGCATCATTCCTTACTGATCGTGGCTCTCCATAGCGGTATTCTACCCATGGTGGTAAAACCAACGTACGGTTAAGTCCTTTAGCAAAACCAAATGCGCCTAAAAAATGATCTGCTTGATTTCCAAACCTGCCTGTTAGCAAACGAGAAAAACGGTTAGCGTACAATATGCAAATAACCATGCCTAACCTTCAAATCGAAGTTACCTAAACTGAAATGCTCAACTTACCCATACAAGGACAGTACAATATGTAACCATTTAGATCAATTTCTTCTTTCGTTGCATAAATGACACAACTTGACACTAAATGTAGACATATAACAGTAAAAAACCAAGAAGAAAAGTTGCCTGACATCGCAATAAATGTCAACAACATGAGCAGCAAGTGGTCGCGGACATTTGTAATTTTTATAATTTGGAAATTTTAGCGGGAAGGTTTTTCGTCTTTATTTTATTGGCTAATATTATGTACTTTTATTTACAAATATAAATTTGCATTACAACTTTTTAAGTGGGGTTTCCTTTGACATTAAAATATATTTGTGTATATCTTTGATGTCTATTTTGGACACTGGTAGAGCAGATCAATATAGATCGTTCTGATCCCAATGCAAGAAGTAGATTCGAGTCTAGCCGTGGGTAGTCACGTTCTCCGTGCAGATTGCTAAACTATGGCGACAGAAGTTTGAAAGGTAATAATCACTGAATCCATTAGGTACTCCTCTCTATGGAAAATTTATACTCAATTGTTGTATTATTTTTTACAAATTAATATTGCACTCATTAATCATTATACTTGCACCAAACAATTTTTATAAATCTGAAAATATTATACAATATAATTATTAAAAGAATATCCTACAAAATAACTTGTCAAAAACCAGACAAGCATGTAGTAATTTGTTTATTAAATGTGTCCTAAAATCAATTTGACGAAAATTATCTTTGGCACCTAGCAAATTTAGCAATCTGAATTCAAAACAATGAAGAAATTCCGGAACTTGTGGAAAACATATCCAATTCACAAAACGCTAAGTGAAACAGGTGCGAAAGATCAGTTCCTAATAAAGCAACACAATCTAGAATCTCCAGCAACAAACATATTATGTATCTAAATATAAGCAAAGCTGTTGTAACCAACAAATAATTAGTCAAACAAAATAGCACAGGAATACTTTCAGAATTTTAACCGGATGTTTAGACAGATGAGTAGCACATATCCGACAGAGCCAGACAAGCGAGACTGGCTTCTAGGAGGGCCAACGCTGGCTGCTAGCATGGCCGACTCAAACCGTAATGAGCCGACCAGAGCACCATGCACACGGGTGGAAGTGTTCCACCAGCTGCTGTGGGTCGATCAGGTTGCTGCTTCCGATCTCGGTCAGCAACGCCATGATCTCATCGGCAGTGTCTGCCTTTGCAGTCGGTACTTCCGGTTCAGCGGGCAGCTCGGCCTGGATAAACAAAGCAGAGCGTTGATAAGCCTGATGGAGCACCGGTTTTCCAACATGGAACAGAGATCTCCATGTCGAAATGCAAGCAGAGCGTTGATAAGCCTGATGGAGCACTGGTTTTCCAACATGGGACAGAGATCTCCATGTCGAAATGCAAGCAGAGCGTTGATAAGCCTGATGGAGCACCGGTTTTCCAACATGGAACAGAGATCTCCATGTCGAAATGCAAGCAGAGCGTTGATAAGCCTGATGGAGCACCGGTTTTCCAACATGGAACAGAGACCTCCATGTCGAAATGCAAGCAAAGCGTTGATAAGCCTGATGGAGCACCGGTTTTCCAACATGGAACAGAGATCTCCATGTCGAAATGCAAGCAGAGCGTTGATAAGCCTGATGGAGCACCGGTTTTCCAACATGGAACAGAGATCTCCATGTCGAAATGCAAGCAGAGCGTTGATAAGCCTGATGGAGCACCGGTTTTCCAACATGGAACAGAGATCTCCATGTCGAAATGCAAGCAGAGCGTTGATAAGCCTGATGGAGCACCGGTTTTCCAACATGGGACAGAGATCTCCATGTCGAAATGCAAGCAGAGCGTTGATAAGCCTGATGGAGCACCGGTTTTCCAACATGGAACAGAGATCTCCATGTCGAAATGCAAGCAGAGCGTTGATAAGCCTGATGGAGCACCGGTTTTCCAACATGGAACAGAGATCTCCATGTCGAAATGCAAGCAGAGCGTTGATAAGCCTGATGGAGCACCGGTTTTCCAACATGGAACAGAGATCTCCATGTCGAAATGCAAGCAGAGCGTTGATAAGCCTGATGGAGCACCGGTTTTCCAACATGGAACAGAGATCTCCATGTCGAAATGCAAGCAGAGCGTTGATAAGCCTGATGGAGCACCGGTTTTCCAACATGGAACAGAGATCTCCATGTCGAAATGCAAGCAGAGCGTTGATAAGCCTGATGGAGCACCGGTTTTCCAACATGGGACAGAGATCTCCATGTCAAAATGCAAGCAGAGCGTTGATAAGCCTGATGGAGCACCGGTTTTCCAACATGGAACAGAGATCTCCATGTCGAAATGCAAGCAGAGCGTTGATAAGCCTGATGGAGCACCGGTTTTCCAACATGGAACAGAGATCTCCATGTCGAAATGCAAGCAGAGCGTTGATAAGCCTGATGGAGCGCCGGTTTTCCAACATGGAACAGAGATCTCCATGTCGAAATGCAAGCAGAGCGTTGATAAGCCTGATGGAGCACCGGTTTTCCAACATGGAACAGAGATCTCCATGTCGAAATGCAAGCAGAGCGTTGATAAGCCTGATGGAGCACCGGTTTTCCAACATGGAACAGAGATCTCCATGTCGAAATGCAAGCAGAGCGTTGATAAGCCTGATGGAGCGCCGGTTTTCCAACATGGAACAGAGATCTCCATGTCGAAATGCAAGCAGAGCGTTGATAAGCCTGATGGAGCACCGGTTTTCCAACATGGAACAGAGATCTCCATGTCGAAATGCAAGCAGAGCGTTGATAAGCCTGATGGAGCACCGGTTTTCCAACATGGAACAGAGATCTCCATGTCGAAATGCAAGCAGAGCGTTGATAAGCCTGATGGAGCACCGGTTTTCCAACATGGGACAGAGATCTCCATGTCGAAATGCAAGCAGAGCGTTGATAAGCCTGATGGAGCACCGGTTTTCCAACATGGGACAGAGATCTCCATGTCGAAATGCAAGCAGAGCGTTGATAAGCCTGATGGAGCACCGGTTTTCCAACATGGAACAGAGATCTCCATGTCGAAATGCAAGCAGAGCGTTGATAAGCCTGATGGAGCACCGGTTTTCCAACATGGAACAGAGATCTCCATGTCGAAATGCAAGCAGAGCGTTGATGAGCCTGATGGAGCACCGGTTTTCCAACATGGAACAGAGATCTCCATGTCGAAATGCAAGCAGAGCGTTGATAAGCCTGATGGAGCACCGGTTTTCCAACATGGGACAGAGATCTCCATGTCGAAATGGATCTGAGAATAAGTTTCTGAATTTTTAACCCACTAAACCCAGCAGTAAAAGGGCAGTAAAATACTATGTCAAAGTGGATATGTGGCAGACTACTAACGAGACAGCAAATTGAAGCAATCTCGCCTGCCACATTTCTACTCGGAATAGACTCTCAATCTGCATTCCTCCTGCACGACCTGGTGCAGGAACTAAATTTCTAATCTAAAATTTATTCCCATTTCCCACACAAGTGCCACGATAAGAATAAGAATACATATTTTTTCTGGACATTGCTAATGCACGCAACTAGAAGCTTGATTCGGACAAATGATCATCTTCGGTCTGCTTGTGCCTCATTCTTGTGCCTCTTCTTGTGCCTCATTCCACTGGCGTGGGTTTTACAATTTTTTTCAAGTACAAGTCAAGAAATAACTCCCGAAAACAATTGAACGTCATTCGAGGTTTGTGGTCGAACTCGACGCACCCAACGTCGCGAAACGGTTAGAACGGGGCACGAAAGCGGTCGCATTTTTCAGAAAAACTAATGAGTAATGTGCTAAGATGAGTCATAAGAAATTAAGGTTAGGTGGAAGATCATAGATCTGGCATCAACATCATGTCAAGTTATTGTGAACCTTGCCATTTTTGAATGAAAAACAAAATAAAGACATTTTATTAAAAGTATAAAGAAAGCTCTAAGGCGGTGGCACCTTGTCGGCCTGCGCGCGCAATTCGTCGAGCCGCCCGTCGGCGATGTCCGCGAGCCCCCCGAGCACGGCGTCGGTGGCGTCGGCGCCGCGCTCCGCCACCAGCCGGCGGATCAGCTCGTTGAGCTGCGCCAGCTTGCCGCGCATCTCCTCGCGGTCCTGCGCCAGGCACTTGAGCTGCGAGTCCTTCTCGTCGGCGCGCTCGCGCAGCAAGCTGCGCTGCTTCTGGTAGAGCGCGATGTACTCGCCTGTGTGTCGGGAGGAAACGGTTCGGTTCGTTAGGTGCGTTGCAGTGTGCGGCGTACGTACGTGCTGAGCGTTGGTCTAGCTGGCGACCAGGACACCCGGAGGATGATTGTGTAAAAATTTCATCACTCGTCTTTTCGATAAGAGCGTTGATTTGTTCCATTCTCTAACGAAATTTTTACAAAATCGCCCCGCTAGAGGGTGTGTAACTTTTATCACGGTGAGATGGTATGAGATCTCCATTTTTGACAAGTTTATTATTATTATTATTATTATTTATTTTTCGGAAAGCACAGTACATCATGTACGTAGCATCCGCTGGCAGTGGGAATAGAGCAAAGCCCCGTAACAACATGTGCCCCACTTGACAGAAACCTACCCTGACCCACAAGGGAGGAGGGGAAACCCGGTCCCGGCACGTAGCCTACTCCTGTCGAAAAGCACCGAGGGGACCACCGGCTTTACGTCCCTTCTGAAGGACGGTACAACTCCAACAACAGGATTCCTCGGCTAATCCGTGCTGTTGCTCTTGAGAGGTTGATAAGCAAGGCGAGTAAAGTTGTTGTACTAACTTCAAGCCCTCCAACCCTCCAATGTTTAAATGGGACAAATGAATGCAATCGTCTCATCTCACACTGTTAAAAGTTACGCAATCTCCCGGAGACGGTGCCGGAAGACCTTGAGTCGGAGGACGAAGTGTAACTTAGCATTCAGTCCCGGGCACGGTTATCATTGTGATAATTAGCAGGCGGACTGAATCTTCAATTTGACGCCCAGCCAAAAAATGTTTTTTCACTACTAAATCAACAGATTTTGATTAATTTACAGTGTGACTACAAATTTCCTATCTTCAATCATCATTCTTATTAAAAAGATAGATAACTCTTCCTGTTCCATCCACCGTACGGCCGTTATAAACGTTTCCGGCCTATCTAGTCGCTTAGAACATGGAAGTTAGAAGTAGCCCAGCGTTTTGGTTGACTGACCGATGGTCTCTGTCTCGCCTTGCAGTTGCAACACGAGATGCTCGAGACGCTGCTTCTCGTCAGAGAGGTCGGCGACCTCGCGCATCGTGCTGGTGAAGCGTTCTTGCAGGCGTTCCATCGCGTAGCGCGACACGCCCGCCTCGCTCCCGTCCTTGCCGTTGGGCGCGGCCAGCAGCTCGTCGCGTTCGGCAGTCAGCCGTCGGATTTGTTCGTCCCGTTCGTCCTCGGCGTCGGCTGGAAGCGTGCAAGCCGCTTGATATCACTCTATCAATAGACCTTTCTCATTCAGTGATAAATGACGTCATAAGCCCTTTTTAACCAAGGAAGATAGGAAAATCAAAACCCAAGTGGTTTCTTAGAGGGTATATGGCATCAATTTTCCCTGAAAGGAATAGGTCTATTGCAGAACCTGGTTAGGTTAGTAGGGATCATTGTCGACAGATTCATGCTTTGCGTACCACAATATCTACTGTTCATTTGTTGCACTGATGTGAATTCATTCAACTTGAAAATATGTACACTCTTGGACACTGAAATCCGTCCACTAGAAATTTATACAAGTCCCCAGGAAGGTTGGCTTGAAAAATAGTGTAGGTAAGTCGGGTACACACCATGTTGTATGCCATGTGCTTTCTGAACCTATACCTTGTTATGATGAACCAGTTTTCCTTATCAGTCATGCCTGTCCAGTGAAATGAGGATCGACCAAGCTCACAAATATTTCTTGTGAGTTTTGTACACCATTTCAGCACCCCCCAATGACCTATAATTACATACTGTATGTAATATACTAATCTGTTTGAATAAAAAAAAAAAAATATATATATATATATAACTCGTAATTTTGAAGATGCAGAAATAATTCGAAAACTTCCTGCGTCTTCTCTTTACAGCAAACACGTTTATCTCATCACTTCCTCAGTATTCTGGAAAAAGTTTGTTTCCATGGCACGATTTAATTTCTCTCCTTTTAATTGCTTATATTATCTTTGGATCAAGTCAATGGTTGGCTCCGAGACCCGACCTTTTTGATGGCGTTAGGCTACCTTGTCCTGGCGGGTCGGATATATTATATCAAGTACGGGAGATTAGATAACAAACGACGTCGATTATTACGATGCAGTGGGGGAAATTCAAACGGTTGTCATTTTTAGTATTTTTACCATCGAATAAATGTTTTTTAACTATTAATAGGTATCAATAGAAAATGTCAGTGTAGTTACAGCAAGGATATTGAAATTCGTCCAAACAGTCTAAATCTTCCACGGCAACTCTGTGACAAATGCTGGAGCTCGATCATGCCAAAAGGGCTACTCTGGTGAACGAATATTCGCAATGCACGGTTCATATTAATTGTTAAAAGCCCCACTTATTGATAAGAAAACTGGTTTTCCATCATTAGGCAGCCTCCTAAGCAAGTGGTTTCATATGCCATGTGCTCAGCCTCTACCTGGCTACCTATACTATTTTCAAGCAAGACGAAATTGGGACTTGTAAAAATTTCAGGTGGACGGGTTTCAGTGTCCAGAGGTGTACCTATGGGAAATAGTTTCAAACCTAGTACTACTTTCAACATTACGTATTGTTTATCATACTACTAAAATACAGAATTGTTTTTACGAAGGGCTGGTCATAACTATCATAATTTTGGTTAGCTCTGTGCAATGGCAATCGTCAGCCATGCCCATTTTTGTACGCAAAGTTAAATGGCATTTAAATAGTTAAGAGAGACAGAATTTTTATTTAAAAAGTTTCCATGGTAGAACATTGTAATTTTTATCCATAATTTTGAGAGTCAATTACTATTTTCTAGCACAAATTAAACAATCCAGAAAAAGGGATGGTGAAAATGTTTATGCTTGAGCGGCCGTTCTTCCCGAATCGCGAGCGTGCATAGCTTACCGGGCCGAGATTGTTTCTGCGCCAGCAGCGCTCGCAGCTCGGCGTTCTGCTGGGTCAGCGCCTCGACTCGGTCCTTGGTCTGCGCCAACTCCCGGTGCAAGATGTCGGCGATCTGGCCGTGGTCGTCGTAATGATGGTTCTCGGCCGGAGCAGCCCCCTTGGCTTTCTCCGCAAGCTCCTCACTGGATTCCAGAAGAGTACGCGTTGCTTTGGTGTTCTGATCTCTCACAGAAAGTACCTGGCTCTACTGAATAATTCAAGGAAATTGGATAGAAGATATAACAGTCACTACATTAATAACAAAATTCATACTAAGAGTGTATAATAATAGAAATTTAATTTTTGAATGCCCCCTTGTTGCCTTAATCAAAGTGGGATGTTTTTCTCAGTCACCTAATCTCCCCCCCAGACCATTCTTTATGAGCAGCAAGCACATTTTCATCCAGTACCATTCTCAAAGTTATAATTCAATTACAAGACAGGACAATAGCAGCGGCATCCAAGAAGAACAAACACCGGCATCGATCGCAGAACGCTGGCACTCACTTGAGCCGACCGATCCACGCCTCCTGCTCGGTGAGCCGTTGGGCGAGCTCGCGGCTCACGTGCCGCTCGTGCTGCAGCTTGTCGGTGATGTCGAACAAGCCGTCGCTCAGCTGGATGTTCTTGTTCTGGATCTCCTCGAGCTCCTGCTTGAGGAACTGGTTCTGGCTGACGGCGCGCGACGCAGCGACCTTGTCGCTCTCCATCGCCGCCAGCAGACGAGCCTGTCCGACCGCAAACGCGACCGTTAGGCGGGATTCACTCGAGTAAAGGCACGGACTTGGACGGGAGGAAGGTTTTTGTAACGGAGAGCCGGAACTTAGAGATCAGACCACGCTGTTATGCTACTTGGGATAAAAAGCGCCAGTGCGGACACTTATTGAAAGATTCGTACATTCACGCAGCGTACGCAATGTCAGGATTGGAGTTAGTTGAGTTATTGGTGTATGGTTGCAGCATAGTGTCACTAGATTCAGAGCTTTCTTTGATCAGTCATTAATGGCATTACTCATGATTTTGTCTTCATAGGCCATAACAATTCAGATAACCTTCTTCATTGTTTCTCATAATCCTTTTAATATCCTGCTTTCCAGGTAGCTCAGAGGCAGGGCATCACCTCGGCAAGGTTAAGACCCGTATATACTTGCACTTTCGATTGGTTATCTAATTTTTTACATTTACAAATGGTTTTTCGGTATTTTATTTCCCAGCAGCATTTCATCTTTATAACTACAGGATACTCCAGAGACAAGTTTGGACAAATTACCTGATCGGGTTGGTCGCCCTGCATGCGGTCCAAGAACGACTCTAGCTCCTCGATCCGCGCATCTCTCTCCCGAACGGCCTCCTCCAACGCGGCGTGTGCGACCTCCTTGCCAGCCAACAGCTGCTCTACCTCCGCCTTCCGTCCCTCCAGCGCGTGGAGCTCGGCGCGGAGGTCCGTGGAGGGATCTGCGGCGGCGGCGGCGGGCGGCGCCTGCATCGCGTCTTGCAGCCGCTTCTCCAGCCCGGTCACGTGTCCCACCAGGCTGTCTTCGCGTTGCGCCAGCCGCCGGTTCTCGGCCGCCAGCCGCTCGTTGCACTCCGTCAGGCCGTGCAGCTGTTCGTCCATGCTCGTCACATACAGCTGGTACTGCTTGTACTTCTCCTCTTCCTTCGTCTCCACCGACGACAGCGCCAGCTCCAGTTCGCCCACTTTGTGCTCCAGGTTTATCTGGGGACGATTCACGATGATATCAATCGCTGCGATAACAATGTTCATGAAAAAGTGTAACACAATTTGGTTACGCTGATAAACGTTTAGATTCGATTCGATGGATTGTGTCACAAAGTAAGCGGTGGAAACTGGAAACTCATTTCGCACGACCTAAATTTTATTACAACTCTGTCATTCCAACCCTTTACCACTACTATACAGTATACTGATACTGATACTGATTATGCAATTTATGCTGCCTATTATATTTTCTTGATAATTTGGTTTGCTCATTTCTGGTTCACATTATACAACATTCCCTATGACCTGATCAGTTCTCTGTTCTTTCAACCATTTTATCTTGTTGTCTGGCTCTCCAAGCAAAACAAGGTAGTATCCAAATAATTCTTACTTCCTACATTTCCAGTTTCCTATCCTTTTATTTTGACGGGAGACTTTTATAACTTGCTCCAAGTATTCAAAATTTTTATTTTGAACTTTTTCTCAGTCGCAAAGGTTGACGCACCTTTAAACCCCACTATTAAATAGTTCAAGGCTTACTTTATCCTGGTAGAGCGTTTCCAAGTGCGAAGTGTCTTCTGGATTTGTGTGCGATGAGAGCTGCTCCACTCGCAGCTGCGACAGTGACAGCTGCGATTTGACCTCGAACAGCTCCTGACCGATGGTCGAGCACTCCGATGACTTTGTGGACAGCCTGTGGCTGATTTCTTCCCGCTCTTCCAGCGTCTCCTGCAGTCGTAGCGAGACCAGCGCCTGCTCTCGCTTCAGCTGCTCCAACTCGACCGAGACCGTTTGCCGAGTCAGGTCGCTCTGCTCCGAAGCCGTTCGTAACGCATTCACTTCCTTTTCCAAGTCTGCAACTCGGTGCCTGAAACGGAAAAACTCAGTTACCTACCTATAATTTGTATAATTTATTCAAAGACAAAGTTATTTGGCAAGTAAAAATGCTTGATAATGACTAAATTTTTAACCGTTGGAAGCAAATGAAATCCTGCTACAGATTGTGTATTGCTATAGATTTAGGGTTAACTTCCACATCAACCAGAAATGGTAATGCCTAGTCTTAGATGCTAAGAACATATTTTAAGCCTGATGGTGCACAGACGAAAATTTTTAAAATCAAACATTTCACCGTAAAACAAAACAGAAAACATACTATCGAGGTTCCACAATATAACGTCTTGAACACCTATCGGAATTAACTACAAGTTATAAACTTCAATCTTTAATCAGATGGACACGGAATCCACCGCACAACCATGGACTTGGTCCAAGTGCAAACACCAAGGTCCGTTTTAAAACCGCCGTTCGATTTCACCAGAGAAAAAACATTAACCCGTACAACCAAGCGCTTGACTTGACTTGAACTTGACTGCAGCGGAGCGAGCTGGTCACCTGGACGCGTTCAGCCGGCTCTTGAGCTCTTCGGCGTCGGAGACTTTCTGGCGCGCGGCGGCCTGCAGCTGCGCCAGCGCCGCCTGCAGCTCCGTCTTCTCGGCGACCAGGATGCCGAGCGTCTGCGTGTGCAGCTGCAGCTGTCCGTGCAGCGCCGCCACCTCGCGCCGCCCCTCCGCCTCCCCGTCCGCGCGAGCCGCCTCCGTCTCCGCCGAGCCCTGCGCCAACCGCGACTCCTGGTGCAGGATGGGCGACGGCCCTCGGTAAGCGTTTCGTGCCGTTGCTATTGTTTATTGTTTAGCGAAAAATTGCTTTTTTCAGTGTAAATATTACAATTTGAAAGAAAAAGCCACGGGGATGACCATGGGTTATACATCATAGATACAATATTAATTCATTATAAATTGAAATGAGTATTGGAAAAAGCAGTTAATAACTTTAGGTAATTAATACTATTTGCTGGCCAAGAACCATCTCTTTCATATGGCTTTGAGGCTACCATCCTCTTCTTCCTTTTCAGATCTGCTCTTGCTCATGGTTGGTATAAATAGACCGTTACGGCCAGTATTATTTTCTCGGTTTTAGTGCGGTAGTCGATAGCTCCACATTCTCTTATTTAAAATATCGATTCGTATTTCCAAAAAACTTGTATGATATAATATGATGAGTAAATTTATAAATATCGACCGTGCATGGAACAAGATTTGCAGTTTGGTCCAATTCCCACTTCAAACTAAAGCCCCTTTTACACGGTCACATTTTTTCATCACATTTCGTCAAACCCTTGTACAGCAGTCTGTAATATAAACATTGTACAAGGTTTTGTGAGACAGATTTGATGAAAAATGTGACGACCTTTTACACGATACAATAATCATTGTATCCCATTTATTATCACAGTAGGCCATGGAAGTGATGTCAGTTGACATTTCAGAAAAAAATTGAGTGTTTTTTGATCTACTTTCGTCAGACGTCAGGTATGGGTGTGATTTCTATATAAAAAAAAACTTTTATCAACTTTTAATTCATTTTAATTGCAGCTATTTCAAATTTTGCACTGCTCACTGACATTTTCCGCCACGATTTTTTGAAAAGTTTGACGTCACGCAATCTCTGATCTCTGATTGGCTGCATTCCATACAAGATGTGATGGAAATAGAGGCTGGGCTATCCGCAAAAAATGTGCCACAGTCTGCCATACAAGAGTTTTATGTGACGGACTGCCGTGCTATGGACTGTTTACACGGTCACATGCAGTTGTATACAAGACTGCTGTACAAGGGTTTGACGAAATGTGATGAAAAATGTGACCGTGTAAAAGGGGCTTAAATCTCGTCTTTATCAAACGTAAGAATTAATTACACCTATTTATCAACTGGGACTTGATTGCCAAGTATATTGTCGTATTATAAATTTATCCAGCTCTGGACAATCCTTGAATAGCCATAAAGTCATTAGATGAGATGGTTAAGTGGAGTTAGTCTCACGTATTCACGAAGATGTTGTTGTAGTTGTTCAGATCTTTGTCGCTCCAACTCCAACAGAGCAGCCAACTCTTGGTTCCTCGATTCCAGCTCGTTCCGTTCCGCCTTTATTGGGGAGTGTGAACCGTCTCCGATGAGTCCACTCATCTGCATCGACAGCTGCCGAATGTTTTCTGCCGTCGATCGTGGGCTGACCGGAGCTTGCTGATTGACTAGCGTAGCATGCTCCATTTTTGACACATGACTTTCCTCAATGTCCGGAATCAATGTAAAAATTTCCTTGGTCGGTGGTTCATTTTTAACAGTTACTGGTGCGGGAGAGGTGGCTAAGTGTAGATTAGGCTGTTCCATGCTCAACGTCTGCATCAAAGTCGAAACAAACTCCGAGTTACGTTCTTCTATGAAGTCTGTTTGATTTTCTGGTGCGATAAAACCCATTGTGTATTGTTGTTGATCTGGTTTAGAAGGTTTTTCTTCTGGAATTGTTAATTCAGGTAAACTATTTGTGTAGGGATAGTATTTTTCTGAACCAAGATCTATGTGATCATCAGGTTGATCTATGTGATCATCAGGTTGCTCCATTGATTGAATATTCTCAATGGAATGGTTAGGTTCTGGGGTTTCTAGTTTTTGTCTCAAATTTTGTGACTCTGTTCTTGTTAGGTCTAAATCCTCCATCAAGTTTTCTGAAGGAGAGAGACCTAATGCAATGTTAGCAAGAGTTGGTGGTTTCTCATCAGGTGTTATATGCTCGAAAACAGGTTGTTCATTTGAATTAGCTGCTGGACTTTCGGTAAAGCCAATTTGAGGTGGAAAATTACTCTGGGTTGTATTTTGCTCTAAAGGGAATGGCAAGCCTAGGGCGCTTTGACCAGAAAACCAGTCTGTATTTTGAGTAGGAAGGTTGTCAAAGAAATCATTTGCACCGGGCAAGATGTGAGATGGAATTGGTTCAATAGGTGCTTGACGATAACTTATCCCATTGACCGAGTTGGAGTCGTCATTCTTGACAATGTCTTTGATAAAAGAGTCTGTGGTGTTATTAAAGGCCATGTTATTGATGTCATAATGTAAGTGGTGTTGAGGACTCTGCCTCTGGTTGAATGACTCAGTCACCTGTAAAGAAAAATAATTGTATATATTGTGTTAAAATCTAAAAAAAAATGTTTGGAAGCAAGAACCATAATTTAAGAGTGGTCATGAAATATCTACGTACTTCATTACGCCTCAGATCTGATGGTTCAACCACATGTGAAATTGGCACAGGCTGGTTAAAACTTTGTTGAAGATATTGTGTGTCTTGTCCATTCCTAGATTCCAGCACATTATTTTGATCTGTATTTTTCACATTAGAAAATGTCTTGTTGCTGTCTTTAGGTTTCTGCTGGTACTCTTTTAACTAAAACAGAAAGTACTCATATTAATCTAGGCCACACTCCAATCGCCGCAACCATTTGATTCACCAGCTGTCGTGAGTTAGTTAGTGTTAACCACTCTAAACGGGTATCTGGTTAATTTCATAACACCTAAAACTGAAATTAAATCAATTAATAAGGATATCGACATCATTTTATAACTTGTTGTAATTAGTTCTCAAACACGATTTGTGCATGTAATTAAGATGACAGATCAAAAATGAACATGCTAAGCTCTGACGTGTCAGTGAAAATTCGGCAATAACATCTCCGAAAATTGACAAACAGATATAATTTCAGACTTTACACATAAGAACAACGTAAAGTATATTTTGATCACAAAATATTGATATTCCCATTAACAATACATGATTTTATACCTTTTTACGAGCCGCCGCTAATTTCTCCGCCTTGCTCATGTCCGCCATGATGAATCTAACGTCAGAAATAAGTCAAACTCAAAGTGTCATCGCCATATGGTTTGCCATGTGTTTTTCCTATGTGATTGCTTTCCGTTTCCAAATATAATCTGTTTCATTTCTAGTATAACATTTTTCTAGTCATTATATTATGTAGTTATAAATTTATTGAAATAGGTCAATAGGTTTGCAACAGTAATGGACGCACTCGTGGAAAGTAGCTGTCCAAAGCCTGAAGACCATGCTTCGAAGGAGGCAAACTCTGATGCTGATGTCTACAGGGAAGCAGCAAAATATTGGTCTGATATCCCTGCGACCGTTGATGGGATGTTGGGCGGCTTTGGATTCATCTCTGTCACTGACATTAGAGGATCTAAACATTTCATAAAGCAGTTATTCCTGGTAAATTTTAGTTAAATGTTTGTTACACACAAAGTTTTTTAGGTTAATTTAGAATGTACCTTCAAGAACTGACAAGCGACATTGAATCATTGAATTCTTACATTGACATCAAAGAATTTGCAATGTAATGAAAAGCTAGATAACCGCTGTAATAACCCAATTATACTTATCTCCATCTACTCTACAGGTAGGCTAAGTCTGGCTTGAAGACCAATCTCAGTTAAGGCAATTAATACTTTTGTAATTTTGCAAATTCCAAATTAATGGGTAAGGGGTCAGTAAATGCCACCATGTCTAGGGCCAAATTAATATAACAGTTTGGTCAAGTCTGGCAATTCTTCTCTTTTAATATTTTGCTATAAACCATGGTGTAAACAAGCCAAAATTTTGAAAATGAGGAGAAACTGTTAGTCATTAGTAAACAAGTCTGATAGTTCGACAAATATCAAGTCAGTTTATAATCAGAAATTTCTATTCTCTTCTTACTAAAGCTTTTTGCTGAATCACTGTCGGGTGTAGTTACCTCTTTGTGCCTAGCTTGCATACTTGCGACGGTAAAAAAAAAACTAATCCTACCGTAAAATTCCAGATGAAAAATCCTCCGGGGCGCCGGCGTGCTGCTGATTGCGGGGCGGGAATAGGCCGCATCACAAAGAATTTACTGATTCATTTATTTGACGAAGTCGATCTCGTGGAACAAGATAGAGAGTTCGTAAATGAAGCATTAACGTTCATCGGACCCACAAAGAAGAAAGTGAACTTTTACAATGTCGGTGAGTGTGCTTATCTTTCGATATTTATTACCACCCCAGTTCTGTGGACTCTAGTGAAATTAATTGCTTCCAATTATCAAGGAAACCAGAGGCAGTTAAGCTCAATGTAAATCTACAAAAAAGCATTTTTTGTTGACAGAGAATCTTAAGTTTTATTAATTTAACTATTAATTTTCGATCTAAAGCCAAATCTTATATACGTGTATAAAATTTTAGGAATTTATAGGAATTTTTCATTCCTCATTCATTAGTTACATTTGACGTTGAGGCTTCAGATTGTATTGTTGTGATACCAAATCATGAAAATCAATATTTTTTTTCTAATTTTCTAGAAATTGGGTAACCAAAACTAAAACTGTAATCAAAATTTTTAGGCCTCCAAAAGTTTACCCCTGAACCTTGTACGTATGACATAATTTGGTGTCAGTGGGTTTTGGGACATCTACCCGACGATGACTTGATAGCATTCTTCAAGGCCTGCATGTAAGAACATTAATTTACTAAAAATTGCACACGAACATGATTGTCATCAATTTTATACCAAATCTTTCAATTCCAGTACTGGGCTCAAACCCAATGGTGTCATCGTTGCTAAAGAAAATCTGACATCGACACAGCTGGTGGAAACCGACGATGCTGATTCATCCGTGACCCGACCACTGGTTCTACTCAAAGAGTTATTCAAGCAATCCGGCCTCAAGTGTATTAAAGAGCAGAAGCAATGCAACTTTCCCCGTGGCCTATACGAGGTCCGAATGTTTGCATTACGACCAGTCAATGTGGAGAGTCTGGATGTGAGCAACGAGAGCAGTGAAACAGATCCACCCACCTCGGAGGACTGACAGGAAACAGACGCAGTCGATAATCTACCCGTGCTAAACAGAACCTATTAATAATTTAACAGCTCTTTCACCAATGGAAATTTATGCAGCCGTATTTTTATAGTAGGATTTTACCCATGATTGAAGAAACTTTGTTAACATGAGAAGGCTATCTCTTCAAATAAAATTAAATCTCTAGAGTGTTTGGTCTAAATTCCGTGGTAGAAATAAATAAAAATTGTCGATGTGCTATGTACCTGCCCTACGAAATTTCTAACTAAAGCCAAGAATTATTATTAATTTATCATTGATGTATGTATTTTCCTAATGTTAGCGCATTAGTATCTTATTAGAATAGGTAATTAAATGCTAAGGTTTTCACTACAACTTCTAGGGAAAGGGAAAATAATCCTAACCAAAACAGTGTTCAAGTGAAAAGCTTAGTATTTAACCATCAGAATTCTTTAAATTGATTCGAACCAAACTGCAGTTGATTGTGGATATTTTTTATTGGTAACAAATTGTATTCATACCGAGGGTTGAACCAGGATCTTGGGCTTAATTGCTGCTAAGCAATACCAATTATGCTAATCAGAAAACCAACTTTCGATGGAATATAGTCGAGTTTTTCTGAAATCTTAGATGCAAGGTTGTAAAAAGACAAGTCTTACGAAAGTAATAACTTTGATTGGGTAAATCAATCATAGTAATAAATAAGATAGGTAAGGCAAAGATCCAGGTTAAACCCCAGTACAGATTGTTTTGGATTGGACATTTTGTTTCTAATAAAAATATCCCCATTTGTTTCACCAATAAAACAGGAGTTAAATGGTCCTTATTGCCGTGCTGGCATTAGTGGAACTGGGGAATTGCAATTTGTAAATTTGCAATGTCAACTCACCCATTGTGGGCTTGTGCCATTTCCCCTGTTTAACAAAAGTTGAGCAATTTGCATCAACACCACCACACAGGAAGAGGGGTGCCGGCCAGTGCCAGCCGATTCAATACAAAATCCAACCATGAACCAAAAAGTATTTGCACTTTATGGCTCCCAAGATTTAAAAAAAACATATATATTTTACTTGAATTGAGTTTTATTTATGCAAGATGTAATTACATTTCAAGCTTTGACAGCATACTTCCTACGTGGGAAAGCCCTGCGCTTCCTCAGGTCCTTTGAAGTCTTGATGCTTCGTTCGTGGGTAGTCAGTTTGCGGCGGATGGCGCGGGTCTTCTTGGGCCTCAGGTCAAGGGGCTTGAACTGCTTGTTCTAAAATGCACAGAAAACAAAGTGTGAGCATTGAGGTTGTTGAGGCCTGCATCACATAGGTACTTCAAGATGTTGTCATACCTTGTAGAATTTCCTCAAGTTCTCCTTCTGCTTCTGGTGCATGACAATGTACACGCGGGCAATGGCTTTCCGGACAACACGGCTGGAAAGAAAGAGGCAAAACATAAGCACACAGTAACTGACTTGAAATTGACCCGTCCTTGAATATGGTTTGTAAAGAACAGTTTATTCACAATCTCTGAATCACACTGACAGAGAAATAATTAATTTGCTTATATAACTTGATGTCACTGGGATGATTAATCAAAACCTAGACCAATTCTTCTCTGGTTTGGGAGTACTATGTACGATACAAGAAAATTATTTGAATTGTGATGACAACTGGTAACCTGAATGGGCTGCGTCACTATTTAAAGGGAAGCTGGGAGAAGGTAACAATGGGGCATAACAAATGAATAACGAATATATTGCACGAAACTTACATCTTGGAGAGTTTAGAGGCAGCTCCACCCGTCACCTTCGCAACCCGAAGGTTGGTGAGCTCTGTCTTCAGCTCATCGAGCTGTTTGGTCAATTCTTTCTTGTCCTTGGTCCGGAGCTCCGAACACTTGACTTTCACCTGAAATCAGGACACAGACCAAAAATAAGCAAAACAAAATGCTTTCCTCCTGACTTTAAACCACTCTAAAGACGACGTTCACCACATGCTAAGTGTGTATTTGGCACGAAAATATACAAAAACAACCGCACTCTAACCTATCTTTACCGTAAGAAATTATTTATAAAAAAATATTTGGAATCCATGCCAGAAAGGACCCTAGTATGTTCAGAAAATTTATTGGTTGTGATTTTAATAAATGATTTCGTTATGATTACCATGATATTTTACAGATTTATTTACAATTTGCACGCAATCACCAACCTACCATTTTTGATGTCTTGTAGGAAGCGGAATATGAATGAGTCAAGCGAAGAACTATTAACACATTTCGTAAAAAAACACTATATTGGCAATTTGTAGCAAAAAATATAGTTTTTACCGCCATGAAAATGTGTAAGCATATTTTTTCTTCTATAAGGTGTTGATTAATTAAATATGCAATAAATATAATATAGTAAATATAATAAAACTAAATAATCAGCTGGCAGACATGGATTTGACTTATGTGCCTGCTGTCAAGCTAAATGTCAGTGAGTTTGCTTTGCGGTTGGGCGTGAATCGTGATAGCGGTGTAGATACTGGAAATAGGAAAAGTGTTCAACAGAAAATAGTTTAATTCGTTGCACAAATCTATAGAAATGTCGAAAAATACTTCGAGTTCTGCATTTAGGAAAATCGACGTTGATCAGTACAATGAAGACAACTACCACGAAGAAGAACATGCTGATATCCAGTCACCATCAATTGGCCCTGATGAGACAGAGGTGGCAGGCTTCATTAATCAGTATCCTTTATCAAAAAATAATTGCGTTTTACAAGATACAAGTTCTTTACTGTCGCCGCTAAAGAACACGACATGCTAAAGTTATAATTATGTAGTTGTATACACCATTTCTATTGTTGATGTTCAAACAAACAAAATTTCTTGATGAATTAATTATATAATAATAATGGGTTTTATTAGCAACTTAGGACTAATTCACAATAAGTAATTGCACCGTCCGGTGGTAGGTATATTTTTCCAAAAACCAGTTCGACAGGAGGAGACTGATGAAAATATGTCCAAATATTTAGGCTATATCGTTAATGCTATATCCCTCCAAAAACCACCCCAATGGCCTGATATTGCCGGCATCATTGAAAAACTTGATTTTCAGATTATTCAAATTACCATTTTAAGCGCAGCATCATCAGCGTAAAGTATCTTTACAGCAGTGATTGCGAAGGTAAAGCGATGATCCGAGCTCCGTATCTTAGCAACATGCCGTGTCAAAACTTGAGGTTATAGAAATTGACACTCATCATTGTTTCTGACATTCAAATGAAGAATTTTGAATGATTAATTATTGCTATTGCGCTGCGATAGTTTTATAACCAGTAAATAAGTAATTAATTAATGGTAAAATGAGCAGGCAATTATGTTGTTTATATACTTTTCCTCTGCCTCCTTGAACCAATGAATTTGAAATTCTTTGAAAAAATATCTAGAACAGAACCTGTCAAATTATACATTAGGTCTTCCTATACAATAGAATTTTGACTGAAATCGGTTGGAAATGGTATCTCTACTACCTACCGCATTTATAATTAAACAGCTGCGCTAAGTAGTAGTAGGCCGTAGGCACTAGTACAGGAACTGGTAACGATAACAAGGTATATGGTGATTGGTCGAGGAAATATTTCTCAGAGCGGCTGTATTTCGCATTAAGGACGTTAGCTTGAGTAAGCATATATTGTTTACCAACACACTTACCTACACTTCGTTTGCGCTATGCGCATTTGTCTGCGCTTTGCACATATGTTTGCGCTATTTGCATATGTCTGCGCTATGCGCATATGTTTGCGCTATGTGCATATGTTTGCGCTATGCGCATATGCCTGTGCCCTATGGGCACCAAGGTTGAGCGAAGCTCGAGCTTGTTCCCTCAACTCTGAGCTAAGAGATAATCACTAAATAAAAAAAGGCAATACACATAGACAATAAAATCGATTAACTACTTTCATGTCTCATGACTTATTCCTAGAAAGATGTTCAGAAATTTAATCACACATGATTCACCTTAATTCTATATCAGAGGACGGCATATTGATGCCTTGAAGACTGTGCTCCGAAACGCACCACTTGGATCCAAAAATCAACAAGTCAAGGACAACGCGATGAATCTTACACTTCGTGTGCTGCTCGCGATAAAATCATCTCAAATCGAAGAGGCGGTCGCGGCGTTGGATCACGACCTAGTGGATGTACTCATGAAGTACGTCTACCGTGGCTTCGAGTCGCCCTCGGAAGGCAGCAGTGGCCACCTGCTGCTTTGGCACGAAAAGGCGTTCAACGTCGGAGGCGTCGGCTGCATCATGAGGGTTCTTGCCGACACAAAACGTGCATGAAAATCGAACTTTGTGCGAAACTTAATTCCAAGTATAAATCGTATTGATTATATTACCTCTTTTAAGTACTACCGAAGTTTTGCCAAATGCGATAGGCAAGGTCTGTTTGCCGTACCGCTTGTCGACTTGTGATTATGAACTGCTCAGCATTGAATTTTCTGACTTGGTTATTGTTAAAAATATTCTAATTATCTATTGGTTTCTAATTTTGCAGTCAACTGATATCAAAAAATATAACTATATTACCTGACTCTTAGTTATAAACTATTGAAAAAGAGTATTGAACAATCGGCTGATGGTACCTTTTTAGATATGTGAGAAATGAGGAGTTTATTGTAAACAGAAGCTTGCATTAAAAATATATCTAGATATTTACTTTATATATATAAGTATATTCCTTTTTATATCAAACATTTCGTACAGTACAGCAATCCCTGAATTTGCAAAAACCTTGAGAAAATATGGTCATTTAAGTTTTAATGTTAACAATGAGCAATTTGAGCATAAGCATGGCTATATTAATTGATTAGTTGTTTGCTTATTCAAGCCAGCTGCAGGAACAGCTGCATCCCATATATTATAATATCTCCTTCCTAATACAAGCAAAGAGATATAGGGAATAAGACACTATCACATTTCACCTACCACACCAATAACCTGACAATAAAAAAAATGCATACAAACCCAACTGGCAAGAACCACATAACCTTCCAAGCGGACACGAACCCTACAACTTGGACCTAACCTGCGCTTGCAACAGCAAGTCGTGCATCTCGCGCAGCGAAGTCGACAAGGCTTCCTCAAACTCGACGGCGTCCGTCTCGGGACTGGAGCGGAACGCCGACAAGCCGAACACGATCTCGTCCTCGCGGGGGTTGTAGCAGCAGGCGTAGCCGTCGGGCACGAGCGGGCCGTAGCACATGAACGCGTCGCACTTTGCCGCCACCTGGCTGGTGGAGATGCGGAAGTGCGAGCTGCGTATGTAGCCGGGGTCGAGGAACACCTTGGGGATGTCGAGGCCGTTCTCGAGAGCGATGAGCTTGAGTCCGAGCAGGTGGCGGTCGACGCCGAGGCCGTGGATCGCGCCGATCGTGTACTTCTTGTGAGCGTTGATGGCCTTGGTCAGCGCCTTGACCTTGTCATCGAGCGTCGAGTCTTCGTTGATCATCGTGCAGGCGAATTCGACGGATTCGTTGGAGCACGAGCGGATTGTTTCCGTGCGGCCGTGGATGAACTTGCGAGCGGATGCCGACTCGTACTGCGCCCCCGGTTCCTTGTGCAATCTGTGAGATCCAAACGCTTCTTTTAGTTTTGCCTTAGTCGAATTTATGAATGATTAGTTAGTGGCAATTTGGATTTGTTCCTTTGCGGTTCCTAGAGTCGGTAGATTCCGTTTCAGACTATGAATTTTATAGAAAATGCATTTTTGTTATAATTAATTTATTTTTATTACTTTTTCTTATCTTAGAAGGGTACTTTAAAATGACAAACTATTAAACTTGGTTGTTGTATCCTATTGGATGCTAATTGGAACTTGATTTTAGACCGTTGATAAAGCAGGCAGCACAGCTTTGCGAAACGTCGGAAAAAGTTTTAGTTTGTTAGTTTGGCATTCAATAACCAGCGTAAGAGTTTTTATTTTATTTTATAAAAACTTTTCATTTGAACTCACTTGAAGAAAGCATATTGTATGGCCATCTGAATAAAGCTGTCAGGACTGAGCTTCTGAGTTTTGATGAATCCTTTGCCAAAGATCTTGAAAGTAAAGCAGTTCATCTGAAGGTCATCGACCATGGTGTCGATATTTTTTTCAGCATTTTCAATCGCATCAATTTGCTCGTCGGTGATGTTGAACTTGAGGCGTTCTGGAGGAGGAACGTCCACCAAAGGCAGACGGTTGCACTTGCCTTTCGTACTGGACACATAGAAATACAACAACAAAATTAAGTGGTGAAACCGTGTGTGTTGGTTTCATTTACTAAGTTAGTCACGTTGCTTCCAAAATATTCAGAGTTTCATTCATCTATTTTATAGGATGTTAATTTTCTAAAAAGCAAATATGAGTTGACAAATATGATGGTCTCCGGTGGTTATGTCACCGGAAGCAGGAATGTAATTTTATGACTTTGGTCTCGTTTTCAGGTAAAAGATAGCCTGGTTCCGTATGAAATTATTCACGTCATAATGGCCATACCAGTGAAAATATAGTAACATGAACTTAGAAAAAATCATGAAAACATCCTAGGTAGGTAAATATTTTTTTAATTTAGGCCATGTCCTTCCATATTTCATACCGTTCATTTCCTCATCATAAATCTTATTATAATTATTATTCATAATTAAAATTTCCTTCCATAAAAATAAGGAGAAGAGGCCAATTTACAAAACATATCCTGTATCCAACTCCAAGTCAATGACTTGTATAAAAATAAACAACAAATCTAACAAGTTGACATAAGTAAATCTGTCAAGATGAAAAGACAACGAAGCTCACATGTAATTAACGACGTGGTCCATGAGGTTGGCGATCGGTGGCCCTTCGGCTGGACTGTGCTCGTAGGTGAGCCCGACGCCGCCCTCCGTGCCGATCACAAACTGGATGGTCTTGTCGTACCAGCGGTTGCCCGCGTTGCCCTTGCTGCCGCAGCCGTGGACCATCTGCAGCGCAGACGCCGTCTGTTCGTTGACCGTGCCGTGTGCGGGGTTGCTGCCGTCGATGCACACAACGAACAACGACGTCTTGATCTCGTGCAGCGATCGGCGGTTCGTCTCGTCACCTGCCCGACGGATGGGAGATGAATGCGAGCATTTGTTTGCGAAGAACGTTGAAATAGTGGAGCGAATCTATAGTTACTGCTGATGCTGAAGGTTTTATTTTTATGTTTATCGTTCGAGCTCTACAGGCGAAATTACCCTTCAGATTTTGATGAAAATTTCAGAATATCATACAAATCTTTCAAATTTTATCCCCTGCTACTTTCAAAACATTCTATTTACATTTTCTAGAAAAAACAGTTTTCACAATTTTTTTTGTAGCATGTTTCTCACTCTAACATCTAAATACCATAACTATTTTATACGACTAAACTATCCAGATGCGCTTGTAAAATGACAAGAATTTACAAATTTAACTGTTAAAAAAATTTGTATGTTCACTACCTACATGTCCTGAAAACAGTGTTTTTGCTTTTTTTGTTGCTTTTTTAGAGGTTTTACACGTTTTTTTACCCCAGTAAATTAAATCTGGCCCAACCTATTGAACCTTGAAGATTGTTCATTTCAAATAAACGCTCATCAATCATGCAATAAGAACAAGAGAATTTGCAAACCCTCAGCCATACGCGGAGTTGAATGCAAAGACTTTCTAATATTTCAACTGATGTTTTGCAAAGATATACTTGCTTGGCTAGCTACAAAACAACTACCGATTTTTGCATCAAGTTATTACGAAGAGCGGCTCTTACGGGAGAGTAGCTGATACACCTGTCCCCAAACATTGCGATGCTCGGAAGTGAGAATTCCGATAGGGGTGCCTTTCAGTGGAGATTTTTGAACAATCTGCTGCAGTTGAGACATAATTTGAGCCTCACTCAATGGCTGAGAAGCACCCACGGTCACCTTGAAGAACTGGAAACCACAGGTTACACAAAGATTAGTTGAAAACTTGAAATTAAGTAAGAAAGCTTTTTATATTTTGCCAAGGAATAGTTCTATATACTATTGATAAATTGCAGAAATGTTGGCATTTACTTGTTTTTACTGCTGTAAGACAAGTTAATTTTTCTCACGTGGTTATTGTGGATAACAATTATGTGCCCCGGCGGAACCTCGCGGTCGAGAAACGTGAGCCGGTCACGTTTTGCCCCGGGAATGCGACATGTTCCGAATACTTTGTAATACTGCGACATATCCAAAGGATCTTTGCCCATATACTCGGCAGGAATCTGGTTCCTAAAAATGTCATGTTTGTAAAGTATAATTATCTGAATTAGGATTAACGTGCAACAAACAACCTACCTACGTAAATAAGCTGTTTTTGAGCTCAGTAGCTACTTACGTATCAATGAGAACTTTGTAGTCTAGAGCCCCAGCAATCATTTTTGAAGCATATTCCAGTTGTTCCTTCAGAGACTGAAAGTTTTGTGTTGGGAAAACAAGTCCAGGACTCGAGTAAATGACGACGGGCCATCGAAATTCCAGGTATGCTGAATTCAGCCACCAATCTGATAGCTGCAGAAAGAGATAGAAAATGCACAACCAAATACAAACAAAAATTCATGTGGCTTGAAAGTAATTTTATAAAATGATTCATGAAATTCTCAGAAAACTGAAAAGCAGTATTATGCATAGAAAATTTCTGTTTGTGAGAAAATCCCACCTAAGATTTTAAAAAAATGTATAGTTTAAAAATCATCTTGTCTTATTGTGACAACTCAAGAAATATAGGTACCTAGAAGTTTTTTTTTGTAGAATTTTACACTAAATCCAAAAAATATATCTTTGAAAAGGACAGGGTGGCAATTTTGTAAAAATTTCGTTAGAGAAGTCACTCGTCTTCTCCATGAGAGTGTTGATTTGTTCCATTGAAAGCATTGACAAAAGTTCAATACAAAAAGTTTTACAGAATTGTCCCCTAGCACAAGCTTAAAAAAAGTGGCAGTAAGAGACAAACATACTGCGCATGAAAAAAAAATACTGTGCGTCTATGTTGTTATTGATGAGCGAAGCGAAATCTTCAATTTCACTTAGCGGAAAAAAAAGACACTAGTGTGTGATTATTAGAAACGAAATATCAATTCCAAAATTTACATCCGTACCGGGATTCGAATCCGGATCTTTGTCTATCCGGGACACTGCACCAACTGCACTAACCAATTGTGCTATACGGACGACCAACTCAAATAAACTCAATATCAAACTCAAATAAACTTAATATCAATTCCACAGTTGGTTGTCCGTATAGCACAATTGGTTAGTGCAGTGTCCCGGATAGACAAAGATCCGGATTCGAATCCCGGTACGGATGTAAATTTTGGAATTGATATTTCGTTTCTAATAATCATCATCTACCGTCCATGCAACGAGTATTTGCATTTAGGATTAAATTCACACTAACACTAGTGTGTGTTTCTTTTTTGTGTATGTGTGTTTGTTTGCGCTCTACAGGCCAAACGGCTGCTCCGATTTTGATAAAAATTTCAGGAAACCATAATTTGTTCTCAACTTAGACCCCCTGCTTTTTTCAGCAGATTCGAGGTGACAGTTTCTCAACTATTCAAAATTTACAAAATATTTCAGAATTTTCAAAACTTTTATTATTTTTTACAGCCAAAAGTTATTTATATATAAGCACACCAAACTTGAGAAACATACTAAGCAAATTGATATGCCGCTTTGTTGAAGTTTTTGGATCTATATCTTATCTTGTTCGTTTTTTATTTGCATTTTGCCAACAATTTTTTATGATTCTTAGCTATTTATCCGTCGAGATTCAAGTGGAAGGTTTAGGTGCGCTTACCTTCACATTCTTGTAGGTCTTAAATCTTACCCTCAAGCCCTAAATAAGTACGCTCATCTACAACGCGATTAGAGTGAGCGTTCTCGAAGCCCTAGTTATATTGTATGAAGCTGAACGTAATTACTAAACAGTTTGAGTTTTCTATAAATTTTCAAACATTTTACGTATTTTTTTTCTAGCTTGTTATTGTCAATGATGAATCCAGAACCCCCCAGAGTTTTTTTGTTTGGTGCTTTGTTTGACAGTTGATTTCACAGCCTTAACACAAGGATTCTTACCCAATTTTCATTGCGTTCCGCTCGCTTTTCGAGAAGTCTTTGTAACTTTTCGCCAATACCCCCTGGCACTCCAAAGTCAGCAACGAGGTTTTTGGTGATTGAAAATTCGCTTTCAGTAATAACAGGCTGAACAGATGTGATGTATTTTGCTAATGTTTCATGCAGAGGAGGGACAGGAAGTTGCGGCAACTCAACTTTGGGCTGAGTAGCCGAAGTTGTCTGAGAGGCTAGATTGCGGATGCAGAGCTTCTCAATATTAAGTTGTAACCCATTCCTTCTGACAAGTACTTTAAAGGCTGGGCCTAGCACTTCCCGAAACTTCAACATCCCGTACTCGCTTGTGTTATCTAAAAATTAAAATTCACTCGGATTATTTATAGCCCAGCCCACAACATAGAACAAATCAGTAGTCACCAGCTGTTAGAACAGGCCTTGTGTGGGTACCTGTCAATTTGTTGCTAAAGTTAATAAATATGACCCTGCACCATTTTAAAAGTCATCCAGATTGAAAAGCGCGCACCCAGAAGGATATATCATGTCAAACCTTCGATTTTCATTTAAGATACACGGCGACAATCCAGTTAAAAAAGGCACGGTGAGTGAAAGTAGAATTTGACCAGACGACACTTTGACTTTGACACTTGCATTACAATTTGTGGCACGTGCATCTTGCGCACGCGCCCTGATAATAAATGTGGCCGTGCATTTGAAACAATTCTTGCTGTTCTGTTCTATAACCTTACCTTTACCGGTGCATTGATATTTTGTGGTGCTGGAAGAAGATTCAAGTAAAGGATTCTATTATAAAAGCATTCGGTTACAGCGCTAAGGGTTGGATCAAACTTATCATGAAACTTGGCGATGTTTTTCCCAATTTCGAGGCAGACAGCACCATTGGCCGCATTAAATTCCATGAATGGCTTGGAAATTCGTGAGTTTTTTTTGCAGCATCAAAGTTCCTGTGCTAGAAAAGATAAATTTAACAAAATGTTTATCTATTTGTTGAAATTTATTTTACAGTTGGGGAATTTTGTTTTCGCACCCTTCTGACTTCACCCCAGTCTGCACCACAGAGCTCGGTCGTGTAGCCAAGTTAGCACCTGAATTTGAGAAGCGTGGTGTTAAATTGATTGCGTTGTCTTGCGACTCTGTTGCTTCCCACAATGGATGGATAGAAGTAAGCAATTTTAAAGTACACATATTGCACAGAAATCATTTAACTTACCTAGTACAATGTAACATAAATGTTAATTGTATTTTTTTAGGACATCCAAAGCTTCTCTCAGTTGCCCAAAGGAAACTTCCCGTTTCCACTGATTGCTGATGAAGAACGCACTCTCGCAGTGGAGCTGGGCATGCTTGATCCAATGGAGTTCGACAGCCGTGGGCTTCCTCTCACCTGCCGAGCTGTTTTCATTATTGCACCTGACAAGAAGTTGCGGCTTTCTATTCTCTACCCAGCAACATTGGGACGAAACTTTAGGTAAACACCTCTTCTTGAATCAATACTGGATATTGACAGTCTATGTTGACTATATATTTCTTAAAAGCATTTGATTTTTTCACAGTGAAATTTTGAGGACTATCGATTCACTGCATTTGACAGACAATAATAAAGTTGCAACTCCAGCCGACTGGATGGCAAGTGTTCTTATACTTTAAAGTTTAAACCAAAGATACTGTTATTACTAGAAGTTCCTTGCATAATACTTCCCGTGCTTAAATGTATTTTTTTTCCAGAACGGTGATGATTGTATGGTTTTGCCTACCATAAAACATGAGGAGGCTCAAAGCCTGTTTCCAAAGGGCATAACTCAGTTATCTGTCCCTTCTGGCAAGTCATACCTGCGAATCACCCCACAGCCGTGATTTTTTAACTCGGCACAATGGTATACTTATTCCACTCTTATCGGAACATTCTGTACTTGGCTTTAAACCCCTATTTGGTGTGTGGGTAAATACTTAATTCGATAATTATAATAGATAACATGCATTCAGGACATTACTTTGCTTACAAATAAATCTTGTTACTAATTTTCATTTAATTGGTTGTAACAATACATTTGAAAATATCAAAGATAATTTTGTGTTGATGTGTCCATGTGTCCGTGTCTCGTGTGAGAGAGATAGTTAAAAGAAAAAAATTTGGCCCGAGTTAATTTTTGGTTGCTGGAAAATTAATGAACCTCTAACAAAATACTAGGAAACAATAAGTAGGAATTCTTAATACTTAAGGAAAGATGGTTTCCAATTGAAACAGCAACTACTTTGAAACGTATATTTTAATCGAGTAAATAAAACACTCGGCCCTTGCAGCGAAGATCCGAGAGGCTTTCAAAGTAGTAGACAGCAGATAAAGACGTAACGTAACCAGCCGGGCAACGGACAAAGCGTGGTGCGGCCGTGACCACCTCGGGGAGGGGCAGTCACGGCCGCCGCCCCCCCCCCGCCCCTGGCCAGCACGGGACGGGCATTAGATTCCGCCCCCTCTACTCGGTGTCCATGGCGACCTGGGGGACAGGGTCGATGGGGTGGCCTTCCCCCTGAGGGGGCGGCTGGGGGGCTGGATCATCGTCAGCCGGCTCGGCGGCACCGCCTCGCTTCTCCTCGCCTTCGATCAGCGCCAGGTACGCCATCGTGTCGCCCTCGTCGAGGACCTTGAACGGAGTGCCCTTGCCCACCACACCGATGGACACGTTCTGCAAACAAAGCGTAACAGAAACATGTTGGACAAAGTTTTAACTTAGCTATGTGGAACACCAATGAGATGGTGGACATGTAATGTCTCCAGGTAGTCAATGCCTACACCTTTTCCATTCAATCAAAATTACGTCATGATACCCACTCGCAATTCGGGTTGTGATTTCCCTATCTTCCTTTGTTATGTAGCAGAGCTGATTAATATTTATTTCCCAACTGGTAGTACCTGACATCATTTTTCTCTGAGTGAAATAGGTCTATTTACTGGAGGAAATAACAACAGTAGTTGGGAGAAGCAATTCTGTGATGGGTCTGAGAATATCTCACGGAGTCGGATTATCAATCCATCATGAGTGTTGGGCAGAAATCCCATTTCTGTATTCCTCAAAAAAACCTATAGTACCTAAACCAAAACCTTTCATATTTTACTCAAAGAAACGGCACTTTTTCTAATGATCAACCCAAACAAGCCAAATTTCTTTATCACAGGTCTCATCTAATTTGAGCACTAGAAAAGATTTAAATGGTTGGAATTTGTAAGTCGACAGATTTAGCACATGCATGCCCTGTCAGTTAAAGCAAAAGCACATTTGGTCGTACCTTGCTGCTAAGCTCAACCTCGTTGGGCAGCGTGTCGCGAAGAGCGCGTAGACCGTGCTTGATCAGCTCTCCGATCTCGCAGTCAGGGAACTCGTCCAGTCGCTTCTCGAGATAAGTGCGAGCGCTCTGCGATCGGGAGCCCACCGCCATCGCCTTGCAGTCAAAGTAGTTGGCCGAAGGGCACGTCTGGTAAACATGAGGACCCTTGTCCTGTCGACGAGAAAACCGGATTAGGCACAAAAATTTCGAGCCGAAGTGCTGAAATACAAGGTTTAGAAAAAATTTCTGGTAGGGCTTACATCATATCCGGCTACTAGCAGACCAACTCCGTATGGTCTCCTGTCATATCGCTGCGTGCAGACTTGAAGCTTGTTTCCAAGGGCTGTAATCAAGCGGGTAATCGGCAGCAGTGAGTCGTGGGCGTACTTGTAGTTAAGACATTCAGTTCGCATCCAGCGGCTCAACATGCGAGCATCGGCAGTGAGTCCAGCAATCGTGATTCCCAAGTGTGCGTCAATTGGAATGATTTTCTTCTGGTGAGAAGACAGCTCTGAAGATGCTCGCTTTAGAGCGATTAGAACGGCGTGGGTCTTGCTCTTGAGGCCCACTGTGGCCGAACCAAGCTTCACGGCTTCCATAGCATATTCCACTTGATGAATGCGTCCCTGAGGACTCCACACGGTCACATCGCTGTCGTACTGGTTGCGGAACTGAAACCAAAGTGAGGTTACGTGAGGTAATCAGATAGCGTCCCTATCCGAGCTGAAGCAACACCATATTTTGTTAGAAGGATAAAGGTTATTTATTTTAAATCAAAATGCGAAATGAAGGATCAAATTGGAAAGCTAATAGATTGGAAATACAATTTCGGCATATTTCGGCTAGTCATTATGGCACACTGCAGCAGTTTTTAGCTGTCAGAATTAGTAGGAGTTTTGATGCACACGGGAGTAAGTGTTTAAAAGATGTACAGTTAAATGAAAGAATAGTAGAACCAAAGTACTTCTCTAAATAAACAACATGAGAATCACACACATATTTACCATTTTAAGACAGGTTTATCACAATGATAGACGTTTTTCTTGCCTTTCCTTGCCAGACGCCTGTAGGGATGACCAAAGTAGCTTGGAAGTCGATTGCAAGTTGCCTTCCAGAGTGCAGCACATGTCATAATCCGGCGGGCTGTTCGTATAAGGTGGTGTAAATTGGTAATTTTGTTATCTAGCTGCAAAAACTCTGTCAAATAAGCGTTGAAGTTTGGGAAAAAGCCCATTCAATTAAATTTAAAAATTATTGAAGTAAGGTATTGAGCGATTGAGATCCATGATACACCAATCATTTTTGGTCATTTTGTAATCGGCCATCTTAACGTCTCACCAAAGTCAAGTGTTTCTGTTTTCTAACAAGGAACTTCTATACAAACTCTCGTTTCTAGGCAACACAACAGATGCCAAGAAATAAGTTCAAAAATTGACAAAATTCCCAATACAACGAGACATCCACATAATGGTAAATATTGACGAATTGCCACAAAATGTCTTGGTAAAAATACTTAGCTACCTCCAGTATGATCAAATCGTCTCACTGCGAAGAGTTTCTCAACCATTCTGCTCTCTGTGCAGAGAAATTCTCAATAACGCGTTCCTAAGCCTGCAACCGATCCTCCGCTCTCAACTGCAAGATGTGCAAGCGGAGATCAAAGCCACCGAGTGCACCAAGCGCTTGCCATCCGTGCTCTTTCGCTACAAGATCGTGCAGATTCTCGAGTGCGAACACCGCGCCTTGCTCACGGTCTGCGGGCGCCACGTGACAAACGGCACCTACTGCTTCGTCGGAGGCACCCTCCTCGACTACTTCTACAAACTAGTCACCATGAGCGACTACGAAAAGTGTGAAGTTCTCGAGCGCAGCGTCACCGTACAACTGTTCCTGCTCTGCGAAGACTTTTCCGACTACTTCGAGGAGTACGTCGCGCCGAGCCTCGTCAGCGACCACCACTCCCTGCTCGGCACGAAGATCGTCGACCTGATGGACTGTTTCCTCGACTCCAACTACCACCTGCTCGTCAAGCCGACCGAAGACGGCACTTCATCGCACGTGGTCGGAGGATACGAGATCTACAGTTCGGCGAACGCCATCTCATCGCCTCCCCCGACCAAAGCGGCGACCGGCGTCGCTGCGCTCGACGATGTCACCCGACTGGTGCGTTACCTGCGCAACACGGTGCGATGGCACAACCTCTGCCACTGCATCGACGCCACCAGCAAGCGGACGCGCGTCAACAAGCAGCGACGTCGACGCCTCTGTCTGGACCCTCCGGGCAGCGTCGACGTGGAGATCGGTCGCGGCGATCAGATGCAGCAGAAGGTGTTCAAGCGGAGCGGGTGTCACGGAGAGGCGAAGGGGCTGAAGCACGGACTGGCGTGCTCGCTGGATTTGCGCTGCGCCAACGAACTGGCGCCGCGACGGACGGCGTCGACGTCGACGTCGGCAGCGGGGGCGGCGTCGGGGGCGGTGGCTGTGGGAAGGAACAGGTCGGAGGTGCCGGAGATTGACACGTCGGTGGACTCTAAGCCAGTCTATGAGTTCACGATGCGGCTGAAGGTGCGGTACTCGGCGGTGGAGGACGTTGAAGAAGTGACCAAGGAGGTGGAGATCCAGCTGCATGAGAACGAGAAGGTGTGCTTCTTGGTGGAGCGCACGCTGGACGTTGTGGCGCAATGATCTTGGCGAGGGGGGTGTTGCGCGGGGCAACGCGGTGATTTCTTCGACGTGCGACATGAGCTGGGGTGTTGCCTGCTGGGAGAACTTGATTTATGAATTCTAGTTCTGTGAGTTGCTTAAGTACTGCGATACCCGCAAGGATATTAAACAATTTGTATAGTTGTGAACTTATAATATGAATGTTAATTTGTGAGTCGTTTTAATGTTCTTGCTGATTGCAGAAATAAATTCTATCCGCAATTTTCAGCTATATATACACTGAACACATATTGTCTTGACAACTAATTGCGATTAGCATGACGAAGTTATAGGAAACAAATAATGTATATACATTGAATTAGTAACGAATCACAAGCAAAATCACAATGGAATTGTTTACAATGATTGAATTGCTGGCTGGAAATTGAAATGAAACCTAATCCCCGATCCCGATTGCACACATGAAACGTGCTGTACGCTTGTCACGTGCTCAGGCAGGTTCTATTCCACAGCCATCTGAGTATACAACAAGTAATCAAGTTGCTGGTCGTGCATCACACGCCATGTACGTATACCTATTGCCTACCTTGGCCGTGAATTCCAGCAGAGCAGGCTGACGAGACTCTGCCGCTCTAGGTAGTAGTAGCAGTCGTATTCTAATCAGCCTGGCCTAGCCATCGGCTCGTCCAGTCTCGCAACCGCCTTCGAGCCGTCTAGAAGCACTCTACTCCGAACTCCGTACTCCGTACTCTGTACTCTGTGATCTCAGCAAACAGTCAGAATGCGTCTAGGAGCGACCATCCCGAACTTCAAGGCGGAGACCACGCTGGGGCCGATACAGTTCTACGACTGGCAGGGAGACTCGTAAGTTCACGTGGAACCCAAACTACCCCTAGAGTCGTTTGTCTAGCTACTTGAAGGCAAACATTGCGGCCTCGGTCGGCCCTAGAGATATTGCTCTCAGGCCTCAGCATGCAGTGGTCGCTGAGAATTGGACCCAATTCGTTTTCACAGGGTTTTCTTTATTGAAAAATAACGCAATGTATAAGAAAACTACAATTGCGCTATCATTTTGGCACACAAAATAATATTTCCCGAGGGAGGAAGGTTTTGCAAAATGACGTAAGAAAATTGTAAAACGCATGGCATGTTTTTGTAACGCACACTGGTCTGAACATTTTGAACGAAGGGAACTTCATTAATTTAAGTTTGTATGATTGTCAAATTATTCTCTGTACTTTCAAGACCAATTGTTTTGACAAGCGTGGTAGAGGAATCTATCTATAGCAAATAGCATGAACCGGTTATGAATCGTTTTCTTTGAGACCTCGGACTTCCAAGTACCAAACACGATGGTTTGACTTCAGAGAGTGAATATTTTGTCTCTGAACTGGAAAGATGACTCAATCATGATTGCACTCTTGCATAAGCATTGCGTAAAAAACGTCATAAGTGAATTGAGTTTGATTATAAGATAATGTTGAGGACGAGAAAACAAATAAAAATCTATTTTTAAATTATCTGCACCACAATATCGCTAGATAAAACTGCTGGAGTACATGCAAGCATTATATGCACACAATTTGAGCCAATATTTGCATGTAATGAGCCCGACAAGATCTTTTATAAGCTTCGGTAATCGCTAAATCGAAGGTTGAGATATTATCTAGAGCTGTTAAAATCGTTACCTACGCATCGCAACAATAATTATTTAAACAAAATACCAAGGTTTCAACAGAACCCATTAAATATGAGTAATAATTTAATTAACAATGTATATAAAATTTCAACCGCATAAATTACTTTTCTAAATTCAAATATACCAATTTCCTTTGGATCTCGCTATAAACAGATCAATGAAGCCGATTGCTCGCTGGCGCTACCCATTGTAGACTAGGGGCTTCTGCACCCGGATTTTGGGCACGTAGGGCACTGCCTGTCTGAGCGCCGCCACCTCGCAGCAGTAGATGACCCCGGTGCCGATCTTGTGCCAGGAGGAGGCTGCGCCGCTCGGGCCCCAGCCATACTTGGCGCACACGTCGGGACAGAGCATGTCCTTCGGCGACACTTTGTCAAGGAAGCAGTTGTTGATCGAAACGAACGCCATCGCGGCCTGGAGTCAACAAAACAATGATACAACATATTATTACTAAAATGTTGTTTCTGTCGGTGACAATGCGGTGTCGGTGTCGGAGACAGGGGCTGTCACATTTGAAATATTTTCTCTTTGATTTAGATTTTTGAGTGGAAAATCAAATTAGATTAAAATAAAAAGTGTTTTCACTTGTCGCCAGTGCATGGCGATTGATTAGAAATCGGTGGCCTGCTAACGTATCCCGCTATTCATTTCATTCTTAGACCATGAAGCATGTCAGTGACCTTTACTAGGTGGACACGGTGAAAAGTGTCTCAGATAGTGGTTGGACCCGAAACACAAATCCGGGTCAGTTTTAAGAACTTACCTGAGTGGCTGGGTCGTAGACTATTTTCCAGAAGTATTCTGGAACCGGAAGGCGTTTCTCATTGTTGGAGCTGTACAGATAGACGTCAGTAAGAGCGCCCGACTTGTCCTTCAGCTTCAGGATCCCGTATGTTCCTAAAAAAAATCCGCAAACATTTGTCTTGCTTGCCCCAGAGCATCACGGTGGTGTCGTTACCATTTCCAGTGACGGCAACGTTCCCAAAATCAATCACCTGTGATAACCTGCATATCCGTGACTTGCTGCGAAGCATGCTTCCTGACGGCCTTCTCCAACGAGCCCCAGTTGCCGGCGTTGATGTCCTGCCACTGCGGCGCCGTGTTGATGTAGAAGAAGCTCAGGTCCTGATAGGCGCTCAACACGAAGTCGGCGTTGGGCGCCAGATGGCCGCGCGACAACGCCGTCTCGTTCAAGTATCTGTTGGCCAACGGGCCGGAGCCGAGGGCGCGAGTGAGCACCTCGAGCTGGTTGGCCACCTTGTACTGCTTGTCGGGCGAGAACGTCTCGTAGAGGCCACCCTCGTTGAACTTGGGGCGGCTCTTGCCGTGCTCGGAGGAGACCAGCGCGCCGCCGTAGAGGACGTGCATGGCGAAGAGGGTGGCGCTCGATTTGCGGTCGTGGCAGACCTGGATCATCGGGTAGAAGGTGTTCTTCACGCGGAACCCCATCTCCATGAACACGCCCGTCGTGCTGCCGGCGCCGCACGCGGTGTCTTTCACCCTGACTTCGCCGGAAACCTGGGACAAGAGTCGGATTTCAATTTCATCGCTGGTTCTGTCATAAATTTGGTGGATATTCGGATTTTGTCAGATATATTCTGCATCTCTTGTCGCAGGGCTTGCAGATTAATCGTTTTATCCTACCCCCCTCGGCTCTCATAGAGTCTTTACGCTTTAAAAGTCTATCACTTTCATTCTCCCTCAGGAGCAAAGGAACATGTAAAGTTAAACGTTTTAAATGAAATAGATGTGTAATAGGATATTTTAATTAAAATATTGCTTTGATTCTTTCACCACAACTAATTAATGAACTTTCACCATCTCTTATCAAACGCCAATGAAAATCGTCGCACGATTTCTTATCTTCAAGCCAAGAAACCACAAATACCTGTTATTTCGCAATTAAAAACTAATTTTCGGCAGCTTGATCGCACTTCCCACGTTAAATATCTACATCCTAAATCGCCGATATCCAATTACTTCAATTAGCGATGTCCACCGCCCGATACCTTGACCCTTTGACACTCACCGACCTGACGCATCCCAGCTGGCCCACCGCGTAACCAGCACCTCCCGCCTGCACCTTCTCGCTGCCCTGGCAGCTGACTGACAGCTCGTCCTTGTTGGCAAACGCCTCCAACGAGTTCTTCCTGCCTGGACACGCAACGGTGATGCCTTCCTTGGCCTTGAACTCCAGGCTGCCGAGGCGCGCTGGCAACGCGAGCCTGTTGTCCACGATGAAGACGGGCTCGTGTCTGGGCAGCTGCTTCACGGGCAGCGCGCAGCCTGGCCAGGAGGAGAGAGACGGTGTTTCAATCACGGCCACGCCGGCGTGACGGACAGTAGATTTTATATTCATGTTCAACACTCGCTTTGCCTGGCGAATAATGCAACGAGTTGCTTCGACCATGACTATAAATTGATTTCATGCATTATCAGGACTGGATTTATATCGAAGTACAAGCTATTTCACCGTGCATTGGATGCACGGATTGGCTGAATGGTTCAGATATAAATGTTGAATCCTGGTTTCTCTGCTTTATACCTAGTTTTTGGCCAAGAACCAAATCCACTAACGAAGAGCGAGACTTTCCTGTATATTTCCCTGCAATTACCAAGCATTTTAGTGGAGTGTCTCGGATTTTTTACTGCACTCACCTACGTCAAGACAGTGGCATCCGCCGCGCAGGCTGATGACGACCAGTGCTGACAGCGTCGTCATGCTCCACATTGCGTTGAACATCTTGCTGTGAGCGAGGTCTCGCGTGGAATGACGACAGAATGTTGGCTACCTTCTTTCTGCAGCATCGGGTCGATAATTTTCACAGCTTTCCTCGCGGGTCTGTCTTTGACTTTGATAACGGTTAATTAATTTAACCGCGAATGTATAGCGACTAGGTGTTCCGAGTTTTTATCGTGTATCACTTCCTATCTATTACAGTGGCTACTGGCTAATTGCCACTGGGGCCGTCAACTTTAAACATCCAATTATTTTTAATAAGGAATTGGTTTTAAATATGTGCAATTGCAAATGCCATTTCTATTACATGAGCTGGTATCACATTTTTTTGCCAATTCCGCCATCTGAAATGAAATGAGTATAATGATGACAAAAATTCCGCAAGTGCATAATAATGTTCATGCAGGATAGGATTTGAATAAATAACCATGAAATAATTCAAGGAATTCGTGGATTGCCAGTTATACCAGTTATACTGACAGTTCTTCTTGTGGTTGAAAATGAGATATTGCGAATCGAAATGAAAAATGCAATCTTTTGAATTCTGAAGCAGCGCTAAAACCATGAGTGGCCCAAATTTTATTTTAATTTTAATCCCCTAGAAACTGCATCAAGTCGTTTTCAGTATTCACTTATCAAAAAAAATTTTTTTTTGTAGTTAAGTATGAAAAAAATCACAAAGAAAGGTCTAAACAGTGTTCTTCTTGTTCAACGTAAATTAAATTAAACCTTCTTCAAACTCCCGTGATCATCCCCGAAATTCCTTCAACCTGGCTCGCAACCCACCCTGTCATCAAATGACAGCCTGAAATTCCCGACATTGATTCGCTACCACGCAATAGTACACGAACAGGACGCCATCCTATCCAAAACGCATCGCCATGATGCTAAAACCTCACGAATACTTAACAAAACAAAACGTGCTCATTGTAACCCCAACTAACAGCATCCATTCCACCCCCGCAGATGGTGCGTGCTCTTCTCGCACCCCGCCGACTTCACCCCCGTCTGCACGACCGAACTGGGTCGCATCGCCGTCCACGACCACGAATTCAAGAAGCGAGGAGTCAAGGTTCTGGCTCACTCATGCGACAAGCTCAAGTCGCACAAGGACTGGGTCGCCGACATCAAGTCCTACTGCCTGGACATCCCCGGCGACTTTCCGTACGCGATCATCTCGGACGAGTCGCGTGCCCTGGCTGTTCAGCTGGACATGCTCGACGAGAAGAACAAGGCGAACGAGGACACGGCGATGACAGTGAGGGCGTTGTACGTGATCAATCCTGAGCATCAGCTGGCGCTGTCCATGCTCTATCCGGCGTCGACTGGCAGGAACGTTGAGTACGTCACCTTTGGTTGGTTGTTGTTGTAGTTACTTTCAATGAATTGTTTCTTTAAATGAATTGTGACACATTTTAAGGCGGGGATTTTAGTGAAGTATCTAGGCTGTGCTTTGTTGATTTTTTTTAAATGAATTGCAAATGATTCTGGTACAATTAAAAATGCGGAAACTGCATAAAGAAAAATTTATTCAAGAACGGGGTTGATGCTTCAGTATTCAATGATATTTTAGAACCTATCATTTTAAAAATTGTTGCCCTAAGAAGTAACAAGAAAGGATGAATTGTTAATGCGTGTAAAAACGTGCTAAGGAAATCCGAAGCGCCAAGCGGAGTTATGAAACATCCACAGATTCCTTGACATCTCACAACTTTTTTTAGAGGATGATAAGCTTTTATTGTATTATTTTAAACAAATCAATTATTTTGCCCTGCAATGAAAACTACTATTCAGGCCATGATTTGCTATCTTGTGTGCCCCAAAGCCACTTGTCTTTCATAATCACCAATCAGATTTGATCAGAAGACCCAGGTAAAATTGTATTTGATATTATTTCAGTGAGATCCTTCGAGTTCTGGACTCTCTTCAGCTTTGCTATCGCAACAAAAGCATTGCTACTCCTGCGAATTGGACGGTAAGGCGGCAAGGCATTGAAACGTTGTTTTCTGCAACGTGTCATCGAGGTTTTTGGATAAGTTAGTTTCTCATCTCGTCCTCTCTTTGTATCTTTCTAGCCTGGCACCAAGGTGATGGTCGTGCCGAGTGTGACCGACGAAGAGCTTCCGAAGCTGTTCCCGAAGGGAGTCGACAAGGTGAACATGCCATCGGGAATCACATATGTCCGAACCACCACCGACTACTGATGGCTGCAGCATGTTTAACAAGCAAATACTTCCAAAACGAGTTGATTATGACTAACCAAGCTTGTTTCATTTTTAAACATTACCAAAATAGAGCTTAATGTTTAATTATTTGTTTTCTATTTTCTAATATCCCTCCATCCACCATTTGCAATCAACTGTCCACAGCGTTTTGATCAAAAAAGCAGAGCCAGATTACCAAAAGTGTGCACCTGTAATATGGCAATAAAAATGTGGAAGATTACTTTGTTTAAACACTAGACAAAGTAATTTTGTGTTACTAGTCAAATTTAGCTATAACTGACACCATTATTTGAAATTCTGAAAAAAATCACAATTATAGAGCCTTCATGCAATACTTTACGTCTATGGTACTGATCTGCCGAAGAGAGCTCCTTCCTTCGCTTTAAGTTCAACCTGCTGCCAGTATTTCAGCGTCCTGGTCGGCGTTCTTCATCCTGAATGGACTGATGGAAATAGGGGCACATAAATTTAAAGCCAGCGTTTTCAGCATTTTTGTGAAAAGATTATCGTGATCAAATGTTGTGGGGTTACGGGTCTTTTGAGCAAGCGCGCCTTCAAAACAGCTGTTCAGGGCCAAAGCCAAAGCATTGGCCAAAGGTTAGGTAGCTAGTTCATGACATGAATGAATGTACTGTGTCTGGTATTTGGGTTTTTGTCCTTTCGAGTAAAGACTTAAAATGCGTTTAAGAGTGACTTTGAGTGCTATACCGTTTTACTAAAATTGACAGTGTTTCGATGAGAGACTTGTATAATTATGATCTTTAAAAGTCATTTAAGGTCACAGTTTATTCTATTTTAAACATTCAATAAATTTTCTACTTCCATGAAACTGCCAGGTGTATTGAAGTCTTTTCTGGTTGGAATACCCATTGGTGTCACCATTTTCGACTCAGTCGGCTACGTCGCCCGTGTTGAAGGAGTGTCGATGCAACCAGCTTTGAACCCGAAAGAAGCAGATTCCGAAGATTACGTCTTGCTCAATCGATGGTCGGTACGGACTTACGAGTTAACGCGAGGTGACATCATTTCCCTTGTTTCTCCAAAGGATTCCCAACAAAAGATAATAAAACGTGTTGTCGGCCTAGAAGGTGACATAATATCTACTCTTGGATACAAGCGTCCTTACATTCGAATTCCTGAGGGTCATTGTTGGGTAGAGGGCGATCACACTGGACACTCCATGGACTCTAACTTATTCGGGCCTGTATCGATGGGTCTCGTAACAGCCAGAGCTTCCTACATAGTATGGCCACCACACCGCTGGCAATGCTTGAAACCTGAGCTCCCGACGGGTCGGAAACCTGTAAACATTTAAATTATCTGAATCACCCGAGATAGTAAACCATCACAATCATGCGTGCCATCAGCTTAGTAAAACGTCTGGTATTTGATTTCCCGGGAAATGTTTTCCAAAATGCTCTCACCTTGGGAGATGTTGACAACGATGGGCACAATGAGTTGATTGTCGGCAATATGAATGGTGACCTATCTATTTTCAAATATGATCGCTTATGGCAAAAACTGGATGGTTTGGGAATGATAACTGCTATCGCCGTTGGTGATATATTAAACTGCGGCTCGAATGCTTTGGTAGTCATCAGTGGAGATGGATGGTGCCACATTCTAACAAAGTCTACGGCCAACCGTGGACAAGCTGGGGCCACGAAACTACAAAAAGCTGGGCGATTGGAATCTTTTCATGTTCAAAGAATCCCAGCCAATGCAAAGGTATAATATTTTTTTTTGCATCCTTTAGTTTTCTAGTTAAGATTTTCGACAAGTTTGACGTCTAAGTGTTGACATCGCTTTTGCAGGTAGTACTTCTAGCAGACATTGATGGCGACGGTAAAACAGAGCTGGTCCTGGGTCTCACCGATCGCATCGTTCGCTCGTACCGTTGGCTCCCTGGCGGGGAAAACTCCGAGCCTCGGTTACTGACGCTGAGCAAGTGGGAAGGAGCCAATCAGATCGGAGCCGTCACATTAAACCGCTCGGCAGACGGCATGGCCAGTGTTTTGGTGTCGCAGCCTGGTGGCTCCTACATGAAGATAAGCTGCGACAACTCAAACAACGACCTAAACTCATCCATCAACACGGAGGGGTAATTTGAATGATAATGAGTTATATCGAAAATTATTCCGGCTAGTTATCATTTTGAAAATTAATTAGCTATAGGTACAGAAATTTTTTGCACCCTTCAAGAAAAAATTGCCAAATGAGACTGTGAAATTTTATGACCCACAATCTAATCCTGATTTGCAAAACCTTCCACTGAAGGAATAACGGATGATCTAAAACAAAACCATGTGGTTCACTCAGCAGTCAAAAAGTTGCCACAGTTCTGAAAACCACTGCCTCTAACACGACTCTAGCATAGAAATTAAACTTCCGATCGCTGATTATGATCTCGCTTCCGCAGAGACGGCTTGGCCGACTCCACGGTGGAGTACCACCCGCTGTCGCTTTCGCGAATGCGTAGCGCCAACGTTTCGACTGAGATCCTCGGAGGAATCCGGCCGCCGATCGGCTGCGGCTCAACAACACCGCGCTACGCGGTCGCCACTCTAGACGGCACCATCATGTTGGTAGACAACCAAGAGATCCTATGGTGAGTTCAGTTCACTTCTTTAACGTCCCAGACGAAGGTTTCGCGCATTCTACTTGTATGTGCCAAACATCATCATCATGCAGGTAGACAACCTCAGGAGATCCTATGGTGAGCCCACTGTCTCACCAATTCAATTCTTTACTGTCCTATACGTGGGCTTCGCGGCTTACGAATGCTAATTGTACTTGCCAGACAACACCATTATGTTGGTTGAGATGCAAGCAATGTCTTGCCAGTCAATTTCTCTACAAGTGGTCCGTATTAGGGAGGTCAATGCCGGTCCCAGCAAGTGTTCGGGATCCGTGCACTGGACACCTGCCGTGGACGGTTCGGCGAGGGTTTGATGACGGAAGGATGAGACGTCGCGTGTTGCGCAGGTCGATGCAAGTGGAGCAGCAAGTGTTCGGGATCCGTGCACTGGACGTGACGGGCGACGGCAGCGACGAGATCGTCGCGTGCGCTTGGAGCGGCCAGACGTACTTCCTCGACCAGAACCAGCGCAGCGTCCGCTTCCAGATGGACCAGCCGGTGGCGGGGTTCACCGCCGGCGACTTTGCCGCCTCCGCCGCCGAGGGGAACCGGCCCACGCTGGTCTACACCACGTTCAGCAACAAGGTCGGTCGCCGCGAGTTCTACCCGGGCGATTCTACGTTGATTCATTGGATTGGGTTGCTCGATCAAAAAGTTTATCTTGCGCTGCCCTTTTTAGAGAAGCTATTTTTTTGTTGGCATGTTTGTACTCGAGTTTTGCCATTTTTTTATGGACTTCTTTAAAACACTATTTTATTTTTTGAATTTGTAGTGTGACATAGGTCAGACAATTTGAGGGCCTAGGTTTTCAATAATAAATATATTGGGAGTTGCAATAGAGCTGGTACATTGGCTTTGCTGCTTCTGCTCCTGCTCCTTACTGCTTTGGGTCCTTTTCTGCTTTTGTTCCCTATACCACCCTTCGATACTAAAGCCCAAACGGTCCCCATTACGGACGCAATACCGCACCAACGCTAGTGACTAGGGGTATATTCCAAATTTTATCTGCCCATGGTATTCCAAACCAAGGTATCCAGACCATTGGCTGTTGGGAACATTGCATCGTGTATGAAGTAAGAAAAACAGGAAGTTTTTCGCTGACTTTCGGGGCGTTTGCAGGTCTGTGTGTACCCCGCTGTACAAGTGCCGAACATGGTGTCGCGGGGCTTGCAACCCGAAACCAGCGGACTCAGCGCCTCCCAACGGAGGGAACTGGCCGAGTGGTGTCTCTACGGCAAACGCTGAGTCGGTGACTTAACACGCCGGCTTGCAATGCGAGATTGGAGCAAGTACCCTACCATCTGGCAGCCCACATTTTGTTAAATTTATATTTTAGTCGTGTAGTAGCTAAAGATTGAATGACTCGGGGCCAGCATTTCGATGTTCAGTTAACTTCTTTGGTGAAACACAAACAAAATAAGTGTCGTCAGTTTTCGATTTGCGTCATTGAATTATTTAACTCGGCTTCATAAAGCTGGCTCCTAGATGTAGAACAGGTTACCAAGTAGGCACAAAATTGTGTGAGTCTTCATACATCTATCTAATGTAGGAGATCCATTTTGGTTACGTGAAACAAACAAAAAAAGTGCACAAAAGAGAAGTTTTATGTTATTCATTTATTGTTCAAGTTTGAAAAATGCCATTTAACAAGTAGGTATCTCATCAAATGATTACTAAAGTATAAGGGAAATCAAATGAGAACTGTGCAGCAACATACAGATCTGATTGAGTAATGAGATTGAACAAACTGTCTGACAATTAATTAACAGAGTAATCACAACCACTGAGGATGTAGAAGAAACTAATAAGTTTCAAAATCTAATTTGATGAATTAGGTACAAAAAGAGATATCCTTCCTATATTTTAATAATAAGATCTACATATCTAGAAATTCAAAGGGTTTGTAATTTTTGGACAATTGCTTCTTAGCTAGTCAGACCTGTTAAAAATCTGATCATTATTAACATGATTTGAAATGTCTGATGTCATGGCATTAGTCACTACATGACCTTGGCATAATTATTGCCCAAAGATCCCAAAAATTAAATCTTTATTCCTGCCTTTGAGACGGTGTTTGTAATTTACCTATCATTTTACTTATACCAACGTGTACAAGTTCAGAAAAACATCCCCATTTGAATGAAATGAAATAAAACAAAGATACGGAACAGCATCAGCCGGCAAGTTTGTACCCGGTCAGTTGTCGAACTGAATCACCCCATATTCCCCTGTTCTCATCCAGTTCGGGTCTTTCTTGTCGCAAGCCTCCGCCTGGTTCGGACCAAGCCCGCAGATGAGATCGCACTTGACGGTGCGCAGCGCGGCAACGCTGGTCGGGTGAAACTTCCCGAGCGCTTTGTGGAAGCTCGTCGTCGGCTCCCAGTTGATCCCTCCCACCAGTTTGCGGTAATTGAGATCTCCCTTCACGATCACGATCTTCGCTAGAGTCAGTTCGGCGTGCAGCTCCGGATCGACGTCTTCGATGGTATCGAAGTTTAACGGAAGGGTCCAGAACTTTTCGTCGGCCATTGTCCAAGTGCCGGCGTCGACGTAGCCTTGCCATCGGGCTGCTAGCTGCGAGAGACCGCCCGGAGAAGCGGCGAGTTGCTTTAGAGTCCACATGAAGTCGCAGGGCATCACATCTGACACGAACCACGGCATTGCTTTCAAGTGGAACTTGACGCGTTTTGCTAGAGAGAATGTCATCAGGAAGTCGGCAATGCAGAGGTCGGTGAATAACTCGTAGCCAACGTTATCACAGATTATTGCTGAAAAAAAATGACAAACTTTAATACTTTTTGCATACATTATAATTTGAAGTAAATCAAAGCAAGTACCGACTTCCTTGGTAGTAGTGGCTTCACGGTTGCTGCTCTGTTCGATTGGATTGGTGGTCCTAAAAAGGACCGTTGTCCGACGTTTCGCTAACGAGCGCGTTGGCATCTTCAGGCTTCAGGGTTCATCTTCAGACAACCCTGAAGATGCCAACGCGCTCGTTGGCGAAACGTCGGACAACGGTCCTTTTTAGGACCACCAACCCAGTCAAACAGTGCAGAAACCGTGAAGTCACTTCTACCATCAACATGGGCTCTGTAAACCTCCGTTTAACCGGACTTCCTTATTTCCAGGCTACCGTGCCGAGGCATCGTGATTTATCTGAAAAAAAAACTTACCAACATGGCCTTCAGCATTCTTTTTCTCGATCAAAAAATCGCTAATTTTGACAGAATCATTGACCAGAACGTTGTCACGCAACTCATCGATCCGTTGTAAGAAGTTGCTTGTCTCGGATGTTTCACATAACGACATTGAAAGGTCACAACTGTTGCCCCATAAGTTCATGGTAAGCATGACTAGAAGTTGGTCTTTGATCTCTGCCTCGGTCATCCCATCTTGTTTGTCTATCACGATGAGCAGGTGTTCACCGAGTGCAGAGCAAGCCTTCAACGAGTCGTGATATGCTGTCTCCTTTTGCGAACGGAATGGATCGACCGTATTAAGGGTTGGGCTGAAATGAAAACAGGATTTAAATCAGTTTTTTTACTGACGCAATTTCACGAAAAGAATATCCGACACCAATAATTAATTTGCATCAGATTGCTATCAGATATTGCTAAATGCACAGGCCTCATGCCTCTGGTATTAGTGCTTCTCCATGAGTTTCTCTTTGAAGTACATAGGTGTGAGATGGGTATTTACTAGGCTAGTACCTTAATTCAAATGCTTCTCGAAATCTACGATACATGTAACATTCGGCATAGAGCCACAGCGTAGAGTACCACCTAGGCCCATCTGGTTCTGCAGCTTTCCTTTCTTCCAAGTACTTGTTCCATTGCTCGACATCGACCCCATTCGACATAAGAGGCAAGAAAGTCTTATTGGTTTGTAGTTCATTTTTGAGCTTGGAAAACGATCCTATTATTTCTTTCAATTCTTCAACAGCTCCCTGAAAATTATTAGCATATTATGATAAACAAGTTCATTTTAACTTAAGAACATTTGCGCTATCAAAAAATGTATCTAGCCGTTTTAAAAGAGCGTGATACTGAATATTTTTTCCATTATAATTTATCATACATCTCCATATTCTTTGACTATTTGCTCCTTTTCTCGAGCTAGATGATCAATGACTTTCGTCAATATTACTGGCAAACGGCTGTTGACAGTAAAATATGCGTAGCTCCTGAAAGACAAAATTTAATTTTAGTAATTTTGATACCGAATAATATTAATATTATCCTTCTTAACACAGCCAGGATGTGTTTAGAAGCTTTGAACTCATGAAAAAATTGCAGCAAGGTTATGGAGAAATGTCAATTATTTTTGTATCAACTTGGACATCAGTCCGGGACAGCAAATTTACTAAAGGAATGTTTACTATTTGGCTTTGCGAGGGTTGCGCTTTTGCTTTCCTAGCGTCAGGTTGTTTACAGTGGAGTGTTGCCCGCGCTGCAAGCGTTGCATCGACGTTCTTACAAAATAAAGTTCTACTGTTCTAACTATTCTAACAAACTAGGCAGAATTATGTCAAAATACAAAAAAAAAAAAAAATCTCTTGCCCATTGTAATTCATAGGAAATGTCAGATGAAAGCAAGGTTGATAGAAGATTTCTATGTTTAAAAGAAGAAGTCTTCTATCAACCTTGAGATGAAAGTGGGATTGTAACTCATCAAGATGGCTCTGCATAACAAAGGAGCGAAGCCACTGCAAAGCGCAAAGCAAAGCACAACCTAGCGCAAAGCAACTGAATTCCATATTTGTGGCGCAGCAAAAGCAGTGATCATAAAGCTTGCAATGCTCCGTACTCGGGTTCAGGTAAGAGAATGCCACAGCTAAACGCTTTCAAAGCCTAACAGTAAACGGTCATGTCTAAGCTGTCATAAGCTCCTACCATTGAACTTGGAGTAGATCTACCACTGATCAGGATTGTTGAAATTAAACTTGGAAAGAGGAAAGATAATTTTCTTTTAAGAATCGTGCAAGCATATAGCTTATAGAGTAAATAACCAGAGAGCCTTCTACCTCCTAACCCAAGGCCTAGTTATTTCTGCTATTTCTGCTGTATTTCTCACCGGGAATATTTTGCGGTAAGTTCAACGTTCAATGGCGTAGAACAATCAACAATATCTTCATCCTTTGAGAAAGCTCTTTTCAAATCCATCGAGAATATTTTGACAAAATTTCTTCCCTTTATGTCAGTTATTCGATCAGAACTTATATACAGCGCCTGATACCTGCTTCGAAATGTAAATTGAATGCTCAGGCTCAACAGCTGTCCTAACCTAACCCGGTATGAGTTGCTTGTTGACATTTAGAGGAGTTTTGTCAACATTCAGTCAAACAGGACGTTTTTCAGATTTCGTGATACCAAGTTCTACTCTTTTTCAACTGTAGATTTCCGGTACCACAAAAATATTCCGAGAATATATTTTTATTTTATTGCTCAACAGTATAGTTAAAAGTTAAACCAGATCGAATATTCGGTATTGCTGGGATTTCAATTTCAGACGTGAAACTAACCTAAGCTAAATCCGAGACATTTCAAGAGTTATATGCAACCTTATTTCATTTTTATTCTATTGTCGTTACATTTTGAGAATGGAGAGTAAAGGAGAGTCAAGAACTAAACCTTCCGAGCATTCGATTAAAGCTATTGTTGGTCCCAAATCAAATCTTCTACATATGGTTGGATTGAGGAAAAATATGCCTGTAAAAGACAAAATGAGGAAACATCCTGTTTCCAATTTAAAGGTATTTTCAAAAGAATGGTTAAATATTGATATCATGAAAGATTGGCTTGTTCAGCACAGTAGTCCCGTGAAAGCAAAGTGTAGAGTATGCCATAAAGTTTTGAACGCTGGTAAGAGTGAGTTGTTCAGGCATGCTTCCGGTCGGAAGCATACACTGAACTTGCAGAAGTTCATGAAATCACAAGCTGCAAAATCACAAACTCAAGAGGCCCTAGATTACATCACCAACAGCCGTAAGAACATAATAGGATTTTTTTCGTGTCTTATGCTTGCATAATAATATCATCTATAGAAAAATGTCCTGAAAGCCAGAACAACTTGAATCTTCTGTTGCAGTGCAAGTTGATTTAGAGCCATGTGACGAGGATTATAGAATTGAACAATCGGCTGGGCCTACCAGAGTGGGAGGATTTGATGCCAGTACTTCTAATGCGGAAAATACTAATAAAGGGTTTGTATTTCATTACGTTAATTATGAAAAATGCAGGCCAAGAGGGATACTTGCTGATGTTGAATCAACAGAAGAAAGTTAGCTAAACAAAAAAAAAATCAGAATTTTATAATATTTATAGTGAATTGTGGACATTAACTTTGGATCAAGTAAAAATTTGGCCGGACATAATACGTTATTTAACCTTGCTTGGTATATCTTATTTCAGAACGGAGAAGAAAGGTCAAGCTCAAGATGCATATCAGAAGGAGCACATAGAGTTGCTGACAAGAATTGCCAGTGCCGTCGAAAGAATTGCAAACAGCCAGGAGGCTCTAGTTAAATTAAAATCAGCAAAGCCACAGTGATAATATGTTGGCTGGAGAATAGGAATTGGATTGATTATGGAAATGTGATTGTGCCGTTGCAAGAGCCAATAATAATATCTATGCCGACAATAATCTCTGGTACAGGCTCTTGTACTGGTAGTATCTATTTTTGTAACCTCACACCAGTTTGAGATATCTTTCCATTTGGTGCCCCATTTGGAATAAGCAAAAGATTTCATTTTCTTAGTTGAAAATAAAAATTCTCCAGATTCTTATTTCTGCGTAAAATATTGTTTTGTATCACAATGTGACAGTCTAAAACGGTATCGTAATGCACGATTTATTTCCAAGTGCTATCACTACTAAATCTTGATCTTTTACAACCAGACATAGAAAACAATAGGACCTGAGGATGAGGAAAACAAATCACCAAAATATTACTTTTTACTGATTTGTGTTTGACGACAAATGAAAAAATCCCTGGTTTATATATATATATACTCAAGATTTATTTCCAGATGACACTTGGGCATTCAGATAATTTTTTAAATGGGAATACTATCACTGAATTTTGAGTTGGGCTCTACTTCACTAATGGCCAAAAGAAAATTAACAGTTCAATTTACAAACCTTTACAACAAAATTTAAGAAATGATGGATTGGCTTCAGCTAACAGGTGAGCTATACTGTAGTAATATAATTTATTAAAGGATCCAAATATGATTATTGGGCTTATCCAGCTAATCTGGATAATTCCTCCACCAATAATGGAAATCTCTGATTCCACTACCCTATGTTACAATAATGGATCTGAGGCTATACTAGCAAAAAAAGGGGGGGGGGGGTTAAAACCTGTCTGAAGGACTTGCTTCTCAAAAAGCTGATAATTAGGCATTTTCATAGCCCTGACAACCGTGTGGATGGCAGCGTTACTTTTAGTCAAAACACCACGTGCTTTAACATTGATATATGATTTGGCTATTGGCATGTGATTATAAAATATTTCACATTGGGTCTGTTATTCCAAACCCTTTTTGCAAATGTGAGCAGTAGAGACCCCAGTACTTGAGGCATGATAAAAGTCAAGTAGCGAATCATAATTTGTAGCCGAACAATCGTATACCCTTTCTTCCACCTTTAGATATAATCGGAGCAATTAAATCTAGGATTATAAATTATAATGATATTACAAATAGTGATGTTTATGTACAAGATTGTTCTCAATGAGCAGCACCTGAAGATTGCATGAGCAGCAAGCAGGAAAAGAGGAATTGCAAGCCCAACATTATCACAAAATGTTGGTACTCACTAATTTACGGAGGATATGCGGAATTTATTTTTCTCAGCATAAATTTAAGAGAAACTCTAAACCTCTAAATTTTTTGTCATAACCCAGCAATGTTACAAAGAGAGCACCTTTATAAATAATTTTAAAATAATTCAATGAATACTACCTGAAACTTCAGTGTACTTATTTTAAAGTCAGATCATCGGATCTGACTGAGCTGTCGGAGTTTCCAACATTACCTTTTATTGCTCATGCAACAAAAATCACAACATTTCTGTATTGAATATGTGGTTACTAGTTAGGTAATACTTTAGAAGTTGGCATTACAATTTCAAAAGTCAACAAGATACTGTTACTTAGAAGTTAGGAGAACTCGAATGATTATAAACAGATGAACATTGAAGCCTTTTTCCTATGTATGTTAGTACCACGTTTATTTTTTTTTTGGTATTAATTCCTAAACACAAAGTTATTCATTGAACTGATAATATGAAAAATATTAGACGAATTCCTCGAATCCCTGCTAACTTGACATTGACTAACTTTATAACATAGGTAGGTCCTAAATTCACAAGAAACATGACTCAGGTGGGTATGAAAACCAAAAATTGACATCAAAGCAAACTTTAACAAGAAAAGACCTAGTTCAACTAGATAGTACCTGCCTAATGCTAACTCATTTACAATAATCATATTCAACAATTACTTGGTACGAGTTTTCTTAGAGATACTTGCCAGCTCGGTTACCTTTGTAGGGCCACGTGTCCGCTTTGTGCCGAGCTTGGCAGCACCTGCCGCGCTCCCGCCAGCCTCGTTAGAAGTGGAAGCACTGCATGCTTCGGCAGCGTTTGACTTTCCAGCAGCGCTAGGCTTGCCAGCAACGCTAGACTTGCCAGCTTTGACCGGCCGCTTAGTGCCGTGTTTGGCGGCCTCGGCTCGACTGGGGCTGATATCGGCCATGTCCGGCACCCGACTTAACTTGGCCGCTAGATCGGTGAACTTGTGGTCCCACTCGTCCAGTTGACGCTTCATCTCCGTCAGCTGCCCCTCCTGGGCCTTAAGCTTCTCATCTTGTGCGCTTATCTTGTGGTTTAGTTGCTTGTGTTCGGAATTCACCTGAAATTTATTTAATTCCAGATGTCTAGGTTAAATACCTAGGTTTTTTGGGCGTTTCAAAAAATGATGGCAGATTTGCGAGAAACCACCAAAAGTAGTCTACATGGTTTGTATTAAGGAGTAGTACCTTTTGTATAAATGTATTTAATAAGGTGCGCAAGCCAGTCATGGACTTTTTTGTCTTCCCTGCGGAGCGCGCTCGCTTCAACAATTCAGAGCGGAACTTGTACAACGTGTAATTAACATTGGGCCGTACCCCCATCGTAATAGGAACAGTCGATGAGCTTGGAGTGCTGGAATTGTTTCCAGTCACCAGGTCCAAGTGCCGGCCACAGGTATGAAGGCTACCTAAAAAAATACCAAAACTTTGATGATTTGCTATGTTCTTACATACAATAAATGGAAAGGTTTCTTCCCTTGCCGCCAAAAATTGGCGTACTTATGGAAATGCCACTACGCAGTCTAGGCACAATGTGTTCATCAAAATGTTCCATGGCCATGGACGAAATGTCGCGTAATTCTTGAAGCACCTCGTGAGGTCTTGGAGGGTGTTTCATATTCCTAATTGAGTACAGCACCCTAAATATTTCATCAGTAACCTGCAGAAGAGAAAATGTTAGTTATAGCTAAATTTGAAAACAATCACAAAAGTAAATTGAAAACTTCTCTGTTCTTAGAAATGTATTAACCTTTCCAGGGATGAAGCAACAGAGTCTGGCATCAATGAACTTGGAGTACGTCATTGACAGCATGGACAATCGTGTTTCTATGGCAGTTAGAATATCACAGTGACGAGCCATTATGTGGTTTCGTCTCTCTGACTCGCGGCGAGGAAGTAGAGCTTTATATTTCTTGAAGCATTGTGCATGGTACTTTTCCACAGCAAAGAAACCTCGATTAAGAGTGTCTTTGCATTTGGCATTCCAGTTTCTAGACAGCTATTTAAAAAAATTATTATTGCTTCATGTAATTTAACATAAAATGTAGAATGGCATTGGACACGAATTTAGAAATGAGTATACTTACAACTCTGCATTTAGCAACTTCATCATATGTTAAGTAGGAAAAAATCTCATCCAAAACTACATCAGGAAGCTGCATTAGCTGCATTGTTGCAACAATAACAGAACAGCTTTGAGAAAAGATTATGTTCGCAAGTAAATAAGCGAACACGCAAACCCTTAATCACCAGAATTAATAAAATATTTATGTAATGTTATTATGACTTCTTGTCGGACATAACCAAATCAAAAAAGTTGAAGTTTGCTGTTCGACCTATGTGAGATGTGTGGTGAGCTTCTGCCTAAAATGCGACTGGTAGCCAAGGGCAGAACCTTCCGCTGGTACCGCTGGCTCACTCAAACCGTCTGGCATTCGATTGTTTGAGATTCTCGAAACCCGAATGCCATTTTAGTTTCAACATGGCGTTCAACGGTGATGGACCTCTTTCAAAGCGTCAGCGCACTGATATAGAATCCGGCCAACATAGAGTAAGTAATGATAAATTTAGTAACATTCATGTACAAAGACTGTTCGTCTTTTATCATTGTGCAGAAGAATCTTCTTGTGATCTGTTAATTCTGTACCATAACCTCCTCAAGATGCCCACTCATGCATGGGTTTAGGGTTTTACTTATCTGTGATCGTATCTTTTAAATCATCACAGATAAGAAAATCACATCATCATTATGCTTTTTTATATATAATTCTATTCTGCAATTTTGTGCTGTACAAATGTTGTCTTCAGAATCATGTGCCCATTTAGTCCCGACAATTTCAGCGTGGTGCATGCTTTGGACACTTGCCTAAAGCGATTCTTCCAGTATTTTTGAGAAGTCGGTTAGTTTTGTGCTCACGAATAAAAGACAATTTAGTGATTTTGTTTGGATGCAATTCTGAAATTGAAATGCAATCTCGTTCTCTTCTAGTTCTTCCAATAGGTCTCCCACGATTATTATCTGTATAGTTTCACTAAATACCGGTTAATTTCTCACAAACTAAAGTGTTGACAGACATTTGGGCGCTAAAGGCACCTTTACTTAAAAGTGGTAGATCGAGATTGGACCTGCTATCCTACATTGTTTCACTTTGACAACAGGAGAGCAAATAAATTTATTGGTCCCTTCACATCAGAGCTGTTGTAGGTACACAATGTCTGGAATCTGCAAAGGAAAACGGAAGGGGATCTTGAGTAATGAAAACTGAAATTGGATTTTCTGCTCGTATTGTTTCAGAACCATGCAGATGAATACAACTCTGGCTACAATGACGAGCCACGCAGGAAAAGGTAAGCTAGCAAGCTTCCATTTGTCTTCTGTGTTCTACTAGAAGTGAGATTAGGACAGAGTACAGGCATTTCTTAACAGTGGTGTAGTATATAATTTAATTTTAAATAAAATATACAGCACATTCTTTTCTATTTACTGAATTGAAAACAAAGTCCGAAGTAGAATAAAAGAACGAAGCGAGGTATTTTGTTGTTCGACCGACACACGATCCTTTGTGAAATGATTCAAAAGTCGGAGTTCCCTAAACCCCAAATTCAACTCCTTAGTTATTCCTCGTCCTGTCGTCCTTTCCTTTTCCGACTTCGTGTTTGAAAAGTTCGGTCCCCCCATGATGACACTCTTAACTAGCAGAGCTCTCTTGAATTGGAAAGTCCTCGGCCTTGCCCGTGTTGTTGATTTTGCTCCAGAATCACCGGATTACAAGTCAACTTGAAATGTGATCAGAAGCTCTGCTACCCAACTCCCACGAGATCAGCCAATACATTCGCCATTTCAAATAAAATAAGCAGCTACATAATTTGTGAGATTCCGTCGTTCGTTATGCGATATTCTCGGATCACTAGCTTTCATCGTATCCTATCGCACACACTGTATAGCGTTTCCTTTTGAAGAGCTTAACTTATCCCTCCTGAGAATGTTTGCCGTCGAAGTTGCCCGACTCGGGCGTAATTCGATATTATTGTACATATTATCGATCTTGTAGGTGGAATGAAATCAGGACCCGAAGAGAAGTTAAAACTCGTTTTCTGCGCATAAGACTGTTACCTTTGTGGAGTGAGACTCCTTGGGAACGAAATCCAGATCGGAATTGGATTAGATAGCATTACTCTCATAGCGGAGTAGGCACGTTAGGTAGGTTGTTGAAGCGTTGAAGCATGTTGCATCTCCCTCGACGCTAGACGGTATACGGTTGTAGACAATAGACTTGTTGTGCGATTAGCCTGCCAGCGTGCTTTGCATGTGGTCAGTGTTTACCTTGAACAATGCTTTTAAGTTTCTCACAGAATTTGAAATACCTTGCTACAAGGGACGGTGACTTCATGAACGTGTACCTAATTGAAGGATGAACTAAGTTATGTTAAACTCGCTCATCTGCGCTTGAAGTTATAGACAGTTGATGCGTTGGTTCTTTCTGCACAGTTTTGTATCAATTGTCAAACGTCATAAACGGTTGAAAATAATGAACGCCGTAATGCTGTCAACCATCGGACAACATCACAAGCAGAGTTCCTATAATTATTTTTTCTACAATTTTATTGAAAATGATGCTGGATGCTGTAACAACCCTCAGTGCGCAACATTCAGCGCGACGTAAGCCCCCGTAATCGTGATGGCGACATGGCCAATCAGCCAGAAGCCCCATGTATATAGGACAGTCCGATCCTCGATAGATAATTCCTTCGGGCTCAACATCTATATTGATTCATCACATGATTCATCTTAAATATCGGTTGGAAAAACTTTCGCCCTCGCGGTTGGTAAACCCAATTATGCAATTTTGCTTTTAAGGGCGGTCGTCACAATTTTGTTTGCATTGCACTGGCTGGCATTTGCATCACGTCGCTTTCATGTATTCCGGCGTGGAAGGAATCCGCGCCTGGGTTGGCTCACCATGGATAATGTATATACAGAGAGTGGGTCGCCGCCGGGGATTGTGTCAATGAAAGGCCCTTCGCCACCCTCTACGCCCGCCCAAAGGGAAACGAGATTTCGCGTTCGGCTTCAGGGGACCTCGGTCCCAACTGGGCACCAACTCGGTCCTCGGCCCTATAGCATTAGAATAAATCCGTCTTCCTAGCCAGAACCGGCCCAGCTTGGTTTTCCTTGGTTGTTTTTGTTGGGTTGTGTCGCCGAAATTAGCGCGCACTTTTATTTTGTTCGCGGCAGACTTGTCGGCAGTGCCATTTTCAGTTTTTAGTTTTTAAGCAAACTCCGATCGGCTCTCGAGTTTGCGCGCCCTGTTCGGACACTTGCGGCGAATGTCTTGACACGACGGCAAGTTGCCACCCCCCTGCTTATCAGATTTGCCCTTAGTACAGCTCGTCATGTGAGTCCATACTCCAGCCAAGAACTCGACGCTGTCTCGTCCTTTTTTGATTTTTGTTTTGTTTGGTAACAGCTTGCACCAACTATCTTGATCCTCCCTTGAGCAGCGATCTCTGCTCATGGCCGCGCTGGTTTTATTTGACTCGCGAACAATAAAATGCTGGATGCTGACTGATAGATAATATACTACACTTATCCGATAGAGCTCGGTGCAAGTGATGTGTACGTGATTTTTCCGCCTAACGAGAACAGGCCTTCCTTCACTCTGGTCATTCCCATGCTATCTTCGAGTTCTTGCTCTTTTTTTATCGTGTCATTTAGTTTTCTCGAAAGCTCCACTATGGTTCTATATAAGCGCTTTCATGGATCGTTTGACAGGAAAAAATGTGCTTAATTACCTGCGCATAAGTTAATAGCTTTATCAATAGCTGTTTATGGTAGCACTTGTGCTGTGAAACCGAACTGAATGCATGGTAAACAAAAAATATATTCCTATTGAGGGTGGTACGGAATATCACAGCTGGTTACAACACGCAGTGCTGGATTCTTCGACATCCATAACGAAGTACAAAATGAAAACAGGTCGTAAGCTAAGAAAAGTGCGCCCTGGTGTTGATTCATTTTGTAGCAATCATACGCTCGCATTTGACACGAACAGGTTTAAAATCCATTATGCACAATTCACCCATGCCATCCATGCCATCTATGCTCTTCAGCCGATATGTGACAGGCACTCGCAGACAACACAAACATCTCATTCATTAACAACCCTTTGCGATATTCCATTCATTAATACCTCCCTATTAGTGGCAGCTATAGCACGCAACGCAATAACACAGCGTGGTGTCGGACGGAGTAAGCTGTGCTGACTGTTGAGTGTCGAGCGTTGAGCGTTGAGCATGCGTTCGGTACAACTGTGTGCAGACTACAATATACCATAGTTCTCATCTCCGATTCCCGACCCAGTCAGCCATCAATCATCATAAGGGTTGCGAGTGGCTCGTCAGGTCGAGTCGCCGTGACCTCTTAGCCTCCCCCCCCGTCCCCCATCCCCCGTCCCCCCGTGCACCCCGTCTGCACCGTAGCGGTAAGGGGGTGGGGACTCAGCTGTCAAGACGCCTGCTAGATAATCATAACTAATGCCGAGTTTTCTTATTGTTCCAGGACTGACAATGAGAAAGTGAACCATGTGTTATTGTTCACCGTGATCAACCCAGTCTACCCAATCACAGTGGTAAGTGAAGCTTGTGATTTCTTGCGGTAGAACGCTCGCTGGTTTATAGGTGGTGACGTTCGTTTCTCAGAGATAGAAGAAGTTATGTAAGTTTCGAGATGGGGGTGCGATAAAAAAGCGACCCATTCTTTCGAACTTGGTCCTTCCGTTAATGGCTTTCTTATGATGGAAGAAAACACTTCTAGTGCTTCTAGTGTGGATACGCGAGTAGTCGTCTTTGTTGTTAGGCTGGCATCCAGCCTTGCGGAGAATTTGTTCACTAATCAAGAGAAGGGACGTAAATTTGTTGAATCGAATTTGTACTTTGGAAGGAGAATTGCATGGGATTTATAGAATCCATCCTATATCCCGTACCCAACTTCGGTGCAAACTTGCCCTGTAAACAATTTAACTATTTCCATTGAGAGTTTTCGTTACATATTCGGGGACGTATCAACAGCTGACCTGTTTTTTTATTACCCTTTCCACCTGGTATCATTGTTGTCGCATTTTAACCTTTCATTTCGAGCGTCATAAAGCTGCCAGTGGGGGATGATCTTGGAGGATGCTGGAGATAGAGCAGCCATTCCCTTACATTTTGCACGAGCTTTTAGTAGGATGCCGCCCGGAGCTATTTTCCTCAGCTAGGTTCTCAAATAAAATTTGAGTAAACAAACATTGTTATGCACTTAGCATAATTCAATTGATAAAGCTACACTAGCTCGATTCAACCCCTTTTTACCCAGTCGACAGATTCCACAAAGGGATGAGTTCGCGCCTGGCTTCGCGATGCAAGAAAGTCAAAACCATCGTTATTCCGTCAAAAAGCCGAAAGAGAAATTATCCATCCTCCTCAAGTACGCGGCGCACAACATCTCGGCTGCCTTCAGGGCAATGTCATTGCTATTTTCCCATGCAATTCGAGCAAGTCGCTAGACTTAAGCACTTTGTTATGAAGCCATTTCCGACATGGCTGGGTATAACAATCAATTCTGGTCGCGACTCGCCAGCATTGTTGGTTGCTTAGCTCCGAGCGAGGGAGGTCGGAGGGCAACCGTTATTCCACGTTCTTATGGAAAGTGCTGCCGTATAGAGCATCAGCGTACGTTGTCTGCCGCCCAGAGTACACTGCACAGTGTACCTGTACTCTACTTGTACTCTGGCCCATGGTACTTTCATCGAGTTCGTGTTGTGGTGGCGCCGAATAAAATAACCCGTCTAGACCGACAAGCGAATAGCACCCCCCAGCAACGCCGAGCTGCGTGAATCAAAAAGCAATTGGTCCGTTTTGTAATCCTCTTCCGTTTAGCTGTCCATGTCCGGCATCCAATACCTGTCTGTCTGACCCTGCCAGCGCCAGTGCCGGCGCGGGGTTGCTGCATTTCAGCGCAGAGATTAAATGTAAAAATAACACGCGGATTTTCTGTGTCGAGTGTCGGGGTGTCGGACAACGGCGTTGATCAGAATCCAAACCTTGTCATGCAAATTAAAAGTTTGCATGCCGCGAGAGCCGTTCGTTGGTTATAGCGAGGGCTGAAATTTTGTAGAGCAAATTTATTCCGCTGCCTCGTGATTTTGCGTAATTAATCGGGGGAATTCTTGATCTTTTATATACGCCACACCACAGCCTGTACCATCGTAGATGTACGGATTGTTTAGTAAAATACCATTAGTCTTTGTCCCTGAGAACTAGACACAGCAGACAGTGGTTGGAATGGGTAGATGCAGCGAATATAACGACGCAACCTCCTCCGCTTCGTCGCCTGTTCTGTACTCGGGCAGGTGCTTCCAGCCACGATCCATCTTAATTGTGTTACACTCATCTCGGGGGATGGATGGCATTAGATGTTGCATACAGATGCCGGGAGCATGGCAGGAGCGCTTGCCAGTTGCCACCTCGGGTCCCGTCCTCGGGTCCCTTCACCTTCTCTATATCGCTGTTCGCTAACCTGCCTGTCTGGCTGCCTGCTTGGCTGGCTGGCTGACGTTCATCCCGCTCAACGGCGTTCGTTGCTGCCTGTCTTTGTGGCCTCAGTTTGCGACCACACTATCCACGCGGCTGTTTGGCAAAACGTCGAGTTTGACTTCCAAAGGTGAACCACACACACTCACACGCACAGGTAGAGCAGCACATAGTTCAAGTTGAAGCGCAAACTGTCTTAAAATTTGACAGTTATCTGCCGAAAGTAGCCCGGAGTAGTTTCTCGCGTGTATTCCATGGCTTCCTATTTGTGTTTCCTTCCATGCCTCCACGCTATAGTTACTTATGTAACAAGTTCCTTTGTCTGAAAGGTCTGACTGAATATATTTTATAGTCGCAGCATCCGACTATCTCGTAGCTAGCCTCGGCGGCGGCGGCACCCACCCGACGCAATTCTCTTACAAATTCTCGACAATGTCGTGGCGAGATCGAATTGGTATCCGAGAAGAAACCCATTGGCGCGGAACGCGGAGGGAATAACACGCGGAGGTGTGTGAACTTTTACTTTCCGTTTTGCCGTGTTCGATCCGTCGATCTGTGGCGGTTAGCTGTCGCATCCGCTCGTGCGCATAGCGCTGGCATCGAGTTGTTCGCGGCGGGCCCGTCGTGCGATCCACGCGGTCATCCACGGACCACGGTGATACAGGGGCTGATCCACGGACCACGGTGATACAGGGGCTGATCCACGGACCACGGTGATACAGGGGCTGATCCACGGACCACGGTGATACAGGGGCTGATCCACGGACCACGGTGATACAGGGGGTGATCCACGGACCACGGTGATACAGGGGCTGATCCACGGACCACGGTGATACAGGGGCTGATCCACGGACCACGGTGATACAGGGGCTGATCCACGGACCACGGTGATACAGGGGCTGATCCACGGACCACGGTGATACAGGGGCTGATCCACGGACCACGGTGATACAGGGGCTGATCCACGGACCACGGTGATACAGGGGGTGATCCACGGACCACGGTGATCCAAGGGGTGATCGATTTTGCTGGCCTCCGCCCGACGCGCGCTCCGCCAGGCTATAAAACGGATAACGCCGCCGCATATTATCTTTATTTGCCCCTGGTCAGATGGCTAGTTTACTTGCTGTGCTCGGCTAGACCTGTGCTGTGTTCTGGGCGCTGTGTTCTGGGCGCTGTGTTCTGGGCGCTGTGTTCTGGGCGCTGTGTTCTGGGCGCTGTGTTCTGGGCGCTGTGTTCTGGACCCGCCGGTTCACGCACCTTCGATTTCCTGCCCGAGTGAACAGCGGCCACGCATTCGTTCTCTCAGCTTCAACCGGCGGACGGAGTGGAAAGGTCTCAATTTCACTCCTCCGCGGGCCACGTCGTAGAAATATTCATGAAACGACGTATAATATACATTGCGGAATGATGAAAATTTGATTCGGGCTTGAATAGTGACGGACAAGCCTTGAGCTGCATTACGTTTCGAGTGATATCAGAGTCCCTCGCGTACAATTTGGGAAGAAACCCGCCCACGAGTACATTTCAGATCGAATTACGTTCGCATCCCCACCCTAAAACGACTGAATGCTTATCGGAACCGCCTTGGAAGCAGCGCCTTGGATGTTACTCGACTGAAAGTCTGGCCCGAGTGGCCTAGTCAACTATACGTGTAATTTAGCACGTCAAAGGCACGCCATGATTTGAAGCGTGTTTACTCGGGCAATAGCGATGGACTTGCGGAGGGTTAGGCCGCGTTGATCATCACAATATCGAACATCACAAGTGGTTTTACGTTTCACCGTGTTCACCCCTCGTGCCGGCACCGGCAGACGCCACTCCAGATGGTTTTCCGCCTCGTCCAGCTTTCTGGCATCGACGTCGGCGTCGTCGGCGTCGTGTGATATTTCCCATTAGTTTGATGACCACGTCCCTCCGCCCCCTGCCGACCTCACCCCTCCCCCGGCCCCGGCCCCACCCCACACCGCTCCACAGGAATATGAATTGTTAAGTGGTCACTATATACTAAAGCTGACACGGGGAGCCGGCATCAAGTATGCATATAGCTTCACCAGGTGAATGAATAGTGGATGGCACACAAAAGTAAGCGTACGTATAACCATTTCCCTTTGAACAGGTCTCCACACATCCCCCACACTTCTCCTGGAATTGAATTCGCATTTTGCAAGTTTACATCCGCGTACGGTGCACAGGCGCTGCTCGCTGAATAACTTATATTTACACCAGATATCAATTTAGCTGCGTTTCCATCTTCAAGCTGCGACGCTACAAACTTGTAATTGAAATGATTCGAATATGGAATGGTCCCGCCGTGAAATTCACCATGCTAAAAATTTCTTTGAACCAATATGAGGTATGGATTTGGTCCTCTGTTTCTGCGTACGAATTAGTTTAAAACGAAACACTTTATCCAGTTGCGATAGTTTACCAATTTCCACAGCCCTAATAATATACACGTCATACATGTTTCAGTATTCTACAGAGAAATGCAGATCCTGGTATAGAGCATGTTTGTGTCGTCGGCATTTGTCACCACATGCCGAGTCCGGCGAACTAGATTAGTATGCTACTCACATTTCGACGAATATATTTATCAGATTATTTATTTACGTGTTTCATGCCACCGACGGTCATCCGGCCATTGCTGGCCGCGCTGTGCAGCGTGTTTTCAGCCGTCCCGAATTCTTGCGTTTGCTTATCTAATATTGATAGGCAGCACCAGCCTAATGAAAGGTAAAGCCGGCAGCGCAACCACCACCACCGCCGCCGCCGCCGCCGCCGCCGCCGCCGCCGCCGCTGTTTTTCAAAATACGTTGCGATGTTTGGAAGTTTGCGCACATCCATTTCCATCGATCTCCCTCGCTCTCTTTTCGATCCACGCTCTTAATTCAGCATGTCAGGATGTCAGTCCAGTTCACACCTGGGCTCGACGGGTTCTTACCGTCTGCCTCGCTAGTCGGGCGCCCGCTCCCACGATCGATTACAAATTACAATTGATTTATTCCATTTTGTCGAGTTTAATTAAATGCTTACATCCTCAAGAAGACATCCCTCCGTGATACAAATCATCGCAAACACACCCTCTCTAGGCATTTAATTAATACTTGAAAGATAAATGCTCCGATGGAAGAAATATCGAAACAAACTGTTGGCCGATGAAACGCTCCCGCTGTGCACTGGCCGTGCCTTTGCATCAGCAACGTGCGTGACTGGAGTCCGATCACGTGTCTTGCGAAGAAGAGACGCATGGCGGTGTGTGTTTTGTGGGAAGGGGGGGGGGGGGGGGGGGGGGGGGGGGCAGTAGCCCAACAGCCCGCGACGACACACGGCATCCAGCAGCTAGCGCCACCAGGAAGGGTGGATACGGACAGACAGGCCAAGTGCAATGACGTCAAACGGGAATGACGCTCGCTTGGCGTGGTAGAAGAATTTCCGAAAATTTCTTATCTGGTTCAGTGACGGATATCTAGTAACACGTGCTCGTGTCGAATTCGATCGCTGTCATAACACCGCGGGCGTTTCGTGTCGATAAGTGTAGTTGCCGCTCAAATAACGTTGCTCCTTGTCGCTATATAAACCTGCAGCGTTCGCGTCACAAGTGTCCAGATGTGACGCTGGACATTTAATTATAATAATTTGTGGATGAAACCAGGTGGTGTTTGCGTCGGATGGAGGATGACTGGCGGTATATAATGATGTGCACACGATGAATATGATTTTGATAGTTGAAAGGGGTGATAGTTGTCAACAGCGTCCCGTGTCAAAGCTATCGCCCGTGTGTGGAAGTGGCGAAATCAGCATGCACGCAGCGCCAACGCTCGGCGACTCTCGTTTAGACAATGATATAAACGCGACATAAACGGGTGGCCATAGTTGGATCGACTGTACCGGCGCTCCGGTGTTAATAATTGATTACAGCACTTGCCAGGGCCATCCTGTCCACTGAGTGGCCCCGCCATGGAATACGGGAGGAGCGCGGGGCGACGGCGTTGTGCCACGAGGGTGGCGGATGGTTGTTGAGAACCGACGAACCTCGGGGCCCGTCGGCTATATAGTTGCTGTGTGCTATTGTGTGCTGCTTCTCTGCTACGGCTAACTCGCGAGCTAGTTGCTTGCGCTCACTAGGACATCAGTTTTTTATGGAGCACCGCGCTATGGTAATGAGAGAAGTTGAAATTTGTTACACGATATTCGCGACTGTCGAGGGAGAAATGTGTACACGCTCGGTTCGGAGCCGGCAATGTTGTTAGCTGTGACGTTGAAGGGCGCAGGTAGGAATTAGTGTCGGGAATTTTCTTGTAGCGATGGTGGGAAGTCTGTTTTCCGTGTTTTATTCTCTACGGGCAAGCGTCCTGCTCGGGTGTGAATGAACGCTCTGATCTTCGCGTTTATTTTTATTTTTATATCATATTGTTTAGTATTCCTCTGGTTTTTGTGGTATAGGTTTACCTTCCCTGTCCATTACGTAACATGATATTTCAGTTTTAAATCTATCACATTTTGTACTAATCATATTATTAGGTAATAATAATTAATTACCATACGCAAAGGATCCTAGTTTGAAGCATCAACAGAGCAGTCTGCCTAGAGTGCTTGATTGACAAAGCTAACTAGTTAGTGCTTTGTAATTGCGAGCCACTCAAAGAAAATCAATTTAGGCATTATTAATTAGGCAAAGTTGCTCTTGTGCTAGCAGCCACATGAATAATAAAACATATCATTTCTTGATTTCACTAATTTTCTTAGACAAAGTTTGCACAGTGTCTCCATGACATCCGTCTCGTGATCACAGAGAATGAGTAGGTATACGCGATTTTAAAGATTCATGCCAAGCGTGATGAATTATGAGCCTAAACCAACATTTTGTCACTCGATATAATGCGATGCGTCTTCCCTAAAGAACTTGGTGGTTAACAAATTTACAAACAAACTCACGCGATGAATTCGTACGACACAGCTTTTTAAAATGATTGAATACTTGAATCGCTTCCAATTTCTTCAACACAGTCAAGCTGTGCGCTCAAACGGTATGAGCATTAACTTTTATGCTTCCTTCTGTTTCTTTAGCATCGGTATTTTCGCGGCATATTACACAGTCTTGACATTCCATTCGTGAACGGAAATGATCTCGGTTTCATTGCACCTTAAACTACTTCTATAGTTGTATATAGAATTGTGCACAATGATGATAACTAGTTCCTCTGTGCGCCGAGCAGCTGCAATCTCATGATTCACGCAGAACCACTTTGATCTATCTGAAAATTAAATTAACTCGGATCTTAATTTGTCACTTAAATTTCATTAGTAGGTTCATTAGGTGCATTTTCATAGCTGACTGTAAATAACGTGCAGCTTCACATCAGCGCATCCCGAGTGTTGACTGTCGTTTCCTACTCGTCGTTACTCGCTGCAAGTGCGTTCAGGCTTAGAGGTACGACGACATTTAGAGCACGAAACATGCCAAATCGCGTGTGAAACATGTGACACCAACAATTATTGTATCCACACACAGTGGCGCCGGATCGCTGATACTGTCGTTAAACTTTCATCGGAGGGGATGGGAACAGTGTTTTAAAATTTGATGTTCCAGCTGTTGTATTGGAGCGGATCATGGAGCGGACGACAGCGGGCTTTATGAGCCGCAGACGCTTCTTGGGGCCAAAGATAACTCCTTGTAATCGTTTAATAAGTGAAAAACATAAATAATAAAAGTGGCGCGCTTCGGATGGGGCTTCCGTGGCCCAGAGGGCAAATCTTATTCATTCCTTTCATCGCGACGTCGGGGTAATTACGTCTTCACACACACGACTCCTAATAGAAAATTAATTCGATGTACGATACGACGCAGCTAAAAAAACAAAACATGTTGTCATCGAATAGTTTGTTGAAAGATATAGTCGGGTCAAGTGTAAATGTGGTGCGAGATAGCGCGTCGTGTTGGTTTAAGTGTAGCAGCGGGGAAGTTATATGCGCGATGTGCTCTTCACTCCGGTATTTTTAACCGGCCGTCACGTGGGCAGGCCAGCAGAGGCAAGCACGCTGTGCGATGCTGCGTGCTCAGCACAACACGCTGAGGGGCGACGCCGAAATGGACGGGCCGAATATGTGTGTTGCCGGCATGGTGCCATCTTCTCGCGACTCGATAGCTTGCGCGATGCTCGCCTATTTGTTCTATTGTTGTAAGTCTGCCTTGGGAATTCAACAGCTTACAAATAGTTCACGATCCGCCGCTTGAGACGATGATGGCGATGATGATGATGATGATGACGACAACGATGGTAATGCTGAATGATGATACCATATAAAAGCAATCATTTCGCGTCGCGCCTTCCAAGTTCCTTCCCGCCGAACGACAGGATGGGCATTAGGTATTATATGCTTGTGCCCGTTGGCGAGCAAAGAAATTGATCGTCATATTCTTGGTTTTAGATTCATGATGCATTCCCGTCAATGCAACCACGGGATCGGTCCGAAATGTGCACGCTGTGAGCGAATTTGTTGACTCACTTTGCGTTCGTGGCCCCTTTGTACTTTTTAGTTTGTTAGTAGGAAGTGATGCTAGGCGGCTAGCAGGCAGGCAGGCAGGCAGGCAGGCAGGCAGGCAGGCAGGCAGGCAGGCAGGCAGGCAGGCAGGCAGGCAGGCAGGCAGGCAGGCAGGCAGGCAGGCAGGCAGGCAGGCAGGCAGGCAGGCAGGCAGGCGCAGGCGAGGCTGGCTGGCAAACACATTAGTAGAAAAGTCATGCTGCAAACAAATCTAATTATATATACATGAAAAATCTCATACAAAGGGACATAATGAAACTAAAACAATACGTTCTAATTAGAAAAATAAACCTACCCAGCATTTAATACGCTTCATGTAAAAGTTGGCGTTATAAAGTTTTCCGTGATGTAATTAACTGAAAAGTCAATTTATTCCTTGTCTTCCAGATCGCAGAGGAACTAACTAATTTATGTAAACGAGACAATAGACCTTGTATTTAATTTGATGATAAATGTGATTAAAAGTTGAAAAACTCTTTGACAATAATAATATATTTATATTATTTCTGAAAGCAAAGAGATTTGCGAAAGTTAACGCGGGCTGTTTGCGTGGGTAGTGTGGGTGGGTGGGTGGGTCGGGAGGGTGGGTCGGGTGAAATGTAGAATGTGCGTCGCTCGCAGCTTCTCGGTGGCACTGGGGGTCGGCGTCGGCGTCGGCGTGCCACCAGCCGCTGCACAGATCTGTGAGAGCTGATGTGTTATTAATTATTGCATGAGATAAGCAAGTAAGGTTAAGTAGTTTTGGAAATGTTTTGACTCGGCTGGCTTGTTTCTTCCCATTTGCTGGCAGTTTGGCGTCGTGTCAAAACAAAATTAGGCTCATCTTCTTGACGGAAGACAGAAAGAACGAGCTAAGAAGTGGACGAGTGCGTGCCGCGTCACCCAGCGCCATTTTGCTCCTTTTGCCGATTGCTGGGCTGAACACTAATGCAACTCGAGTTGTACACAAATAGCTGCTAATAAATAAGTGATCCTATTCGCCGGCATCTTGAGACACCAGGTCACTTAGAAACAATTTCCAGGCTAATTAGGCTCATTTCGCAGGAGAGCTTAAAAGGCACGCCACTCTGAGATGCGGCGATACCTTGTTCCAGCATCATGTAGCAACAGCATCATGTTGCTGCTGGTAATTAATGCCTACTCGACGTTTTGATCAGATCCAGACAAGCAGGCACGTCTTGAACAAGTGGATGCAAAATTAAAATAAAATTCACGGCCAGAAAAAAGTATCGTGAAACATGCGAACTGCCCGAGTTTATAACTTGAGAAAAGAGCTAAAGCCGATTCAATAGGGGCGCTGTTTGTGACTTACCTAATTTGATATTTCCTTGCATCTTGCGCGCGTTGTTTTCCCTTTCTTTTCTTTGTTTATTTTATGAGGCCATCGACGCTCGAAAATATACCAGCGACCTTTTTCTAGTGAGAGCCGTGATCGGTCATAGCCCTGTATGCAAATTATACGACCCGCTCCCGCATAATAAAGGGATCGTAATTTCTTATGGGAGAAAATCAAGCGGCGATTATGTAAATACTTCCAGCGTATATAAGAGTCACATTTTGTCGGTGAATTTCGTCATTTTATACATCTTATACACGCTGCTTTCTGCTGTCAAGATGAGTTAGTGCTTCTAAAGTGGGCACACGAGAAACTTAATTGGGATCGCGACTGCTCTTTGATCTACACCACCCGTGATTGTCTGATTGTCTAATTGAATTGGTGTCTCACCTTGCCATAAACATGTCGTCCACCCCGAATGGTCACATGTACGACGTTTAATAAATCACACGCGGTAGGTATATCCCACTCTGATTTATTGAAAACGACTCAATCAGTTCGGCCAAACCAATTTGTCACGACGGGTTGAATTACACCGTCGTTACAGCTCGGTTCCACGATTACCAATTATCAATGAGTCTGGAGAATGCATGCGCTCGCGTGAATGCAATTGAGCGCTGGTAATGCGTTTGGAATATGTTTACGACGTCAATTCGCAATTGTTGAGCGTCGCCTCCTTCTAACGTTTATTGGCGCAATTTCGCTCTCGTTCCCACTTAACGGTCGTAACTTCGCCCGGCCTGTATATAATAAACGTACGACGCCGCGTTAGATTGTGTACACAGTGCACTTCAAGTGGCGTTCATGCGGGATTTATCTTAATTAGTAGGTGCGCGGTGCAGCCGAAAGCCACCCAGCGCGCGTACTTGCAATTGTATCGTGGCTGTCATCATGGTATCCGCTAATAATTTAGCAAGTGCAACAATGCATTGCGAATCGAGGGTGTAAATTGTGGCTGGAACGATTGTTGCCGGTTCTGACTTCTGCAGGTTCTTGTTCTTGTTCTTCATTTCTGGTTCTTGTTTCTTGTGGTTGTTGTTGCCGGTTTTGAAATGGAAACATCTGTTTCCATTTTCTAATGCATCTGAAAGTTTTATTCTGTCTTGCCTTTTTGATATGGTTACCTTACCTATAGTAATATTATTCGCTAATAATTTAGCAAGTGCAAAAATGCAATGCTAATCGAGGGTTTAAATTCAAGTTGGAACAGTTATTGCCGATTCCTATTTCTTCTGAGCGGAAACACGTGAGAGTTTCCACGTTTGTTACCACTTCCTATTTTACCTTTTGAAAGGTTCCAACGATTATTTGCATCTTCAACTGAAACAAATTTTTTCTTGTTTTTTCTTTACTTGTTTTTGTTTCCGGTTCCGTTGGCACGTATAGGTAAAACATAATATGGAAGCAAACTTTACCCTCCGCTCCTACCTACCTATATATAATATATACCTATCAAGCTGCACCTATACATTTTTGATAAAGTATATTTTTAATTAACTGTTCAAACTCACAATAAGCCCACTCAATTAATATTGTGCTGGCTTGTTTTCGACCTCCTAGCGGCAGCCAGGCTACGTGTAATTTGAAAATCTCGCGAATAACTTGGTGGCCCTCCCCCTTTGCACAGCACACCGGCCCGATAAATGTTGTTGCGAGGGTTGAAATCTCCCCATACTTGTGTTGGACTTCTATATTAGTATAAGGTGCTGTTATGAACGGAAATCGTTGGTTGGTTGTGTGTATGGAGGGGGGGGGGGGGGGGGGGGGGGGGTTGAGAAAACCTGGGAACTTAGTGAACCTCATGTGGGGTTTCCTCAAACTAAAAGGAAACAATGTCTCGAAGCCAATTAACGGGGGCCATTAGCTGTCTTAATTAATCGAAACTTTGTCTCGTTTAAGCGAACAATTATACCTTGAGTATACACTATACCTCGACTGTGAAGTTCATAGCTCACTGCAAACCTACCAACCGACCGCTTCCTATTATGTTAAGACTGGTGAAAAACATGGGAATTCTTTGGCCCCCTCCTAACTTCCGTGTCTCGGTGAACCCTAATCTAATCCGACGTCGTTTTGGGTCTCAACAATGCTACACTTTGGTTACGGTGTTGCGTTCCTTATCCCATCGACTCGCATTACTCAAGAGGAAACAACAGAGAAAAATCGCGTCGGCTCATTTATGTAAATATTCACATACTGGTCGTACGCACGCTATGCTTCAGGTTATTTGAATTTTGAATCGAGTCGAAACTTTTCAGTAAGTTCCGGCAATGAAAAGAAAAGTCTCGCACGTAGTTTTAACCAATTTTTCGTGCGCGCTCATGCAAATTTTCTTTTTATCAAGATATAGTGACAATATTTCACTCCCGAAGTGGATACTCGCGGCGAACTGCAGCCTTACCTTTTGCCATTCTTCCAATTATAGAAGCTGGATCACGGTTATAAATAATCGGGATTCGGGCCCAGATAGCATTTGAACACGCACGGCTTCTATGGGCGCTCCAGACCAGATCCAGGAATGCCTCCTGGAAGTAGCCACTTATTCCTTTTTTACGACTGCATCACTCGCTCGATCGGGCTTCGGATTTGAGATTTCGCAAATCAAATGGGCACAAAAAACATGCATGTGCCCATTATAATATAAAGCAACACACGACTTCGTTTCGAGTTCTCATCTTGGATTTGTGGAATGGTCACAGGAATCCTGAATGGCTGCCGTGCCATTGAATTCAATGCGCTGGGTGGATAACTGTTGTATAGTGGTAGAATAGTGGATCGAATGGATTCCACCAAATGGAAATTTAAACGGAGGGAACCAATTGCACGCTAAATTATTATCACGTCCCGAGTTGCGAGTTCCAAGTGTTATTCTAAATTTTGGTAGCGCGTCGTGATATATATACCATTCCCTGCCGTGAACGCATATTATCGACCGTGAAACTGTTATAAATTGCTACCAAATTATTCAACACCCTTTTCCTGGTAAGATATCATCGTTTGAGGTGAATATAAAAAGCATTATGTATCATGATGTATGCAAGGGAAGCAAGCAAGAAAATACCTTCCATGCCCGGCATCCGGCGGGCAATCGTCGTGGAGTTGTGTTGCCCTATAGAGTAAGGTACGCGATGTGTTGACCTTTTCATTCATTGCCGGTAACATTACTACGACTCCTTGCTTCACATAGCAGTTAGCTTTATACTCTCTTCTAAGTTCTGGCCATAGCGTGATACGAACGTGTTAAGTTTCAATTACTTGTAATTTGTGAAATTATTGAATCGGAATGATAATTAACCGACTGTTTTGTAATTACCGCTTGGTTTGCCGACGAACAAATCGCTGTGGCGGCGAGGTGATGATTTACAGCTGATTTCGAACGCGCGCCAAGTATAGCGCCATCGCCTCCACCCCGCAGCCGCACCACTATCATCCGTCCATAAAATGATAACGCTGGGTTCACGAGTTCACATCTTGAAACATTCCTTCAGATATCAATGTCCACTGTGTACAAACACTCGGGTGCGAGCGTGGCTGGCGTCTATACTTTCTTAATACGTTTGTGGTTTTAATCAGATGCTTATCATTTAGTGGTTTTTTACTTCTGCCTATCATTGGAAATGACCGGGCGATAAACGAAACTCATGTTGACAGAATCGATGCATAGATTCTAAAGAATTAATCTTTCGTGGCAGCTTCGCTTGGATTAGCTACGTCTATTTTATGAACTTTGCAGTAATGTGTCCTATATACCTATAGGACCACATCGTTTCTTTTCAGCTTCAATAGTTGATTGGTTGTTTTGCATCCGTAAACCAATGGTTTTCCTTGATTACATGTAATTGTTATTTGGAAACACGTGTTCAGCATCCATATTACGATTTGAAATTAGCATGGAAAATGCAGGAAAAGCTGCTACACATATAGTACGTACCGTATTGTATGATTGTCTCATTGCTGTAGCGTAATACATCGGGGGGAGAGCATCACAGGCCATGAGTTGCAATTTGCAATAATGCGCGTCCGACTCCAGGTAATCCTGTATCCGATGCAAGCTACAGCGTGTGCTGTGTGTCTCGTGGCGTAGAGCTGCGCGAGAAGCTTGACATAACAGCAGCAGCAGCAGCAGCGACAATAGCAGCGCTGCGCCGAGCCGCGTGCAGCGCAGCATTCGGTGATAAATGATTAGTGATTACGCGTAACACCGTTTTATCATTACACAAGGGGATCAGCGTTTAACAGGCGCCCGAGGAAGTAATTATTTATAGTAGTAGTTTATCCCGCGTGCAGGGTGCGGGGATGGGGGGGGGGGGGCAGTTAGGGGGTGGTTTCAGGGTGGCAGCGGTCCGTGCTCGATGCTCGGCTGCTCGGCTCATGAATGCAGTAACATATTATCAGTTGTGTCGCATTCACATTAATTCAATAGCCATCTAGCAGCTGTACCTAGTTGCATGTTTTGCATGTTTTACATTATTTTCCTCGCCGAACGCGCTAGGACGTTTTCCTATCATAATTGCTGCCCTTTAAATGTCACGTTTTTAATTAATTCTTGATTGCATGGATGGATATAATAAGATGAAACGTTTGAAAAGCAAACCAGGATGTATTTTTAGTAGACACAGGGATGCACGAGAGCGCCAAGAAAATGTCATCAAAGCTTGATCTCGTCTCGATTCGCTTTCTGAAAATTCCGTGACAAATGGGATGAGCCATGCTTCACGAGCGCGCGACGGATGCTTTCGACAAGTGTGCGTTTTAATTTGCCTGCTCGTTAAGTCGGGTGTATGTTTCATTGATTGGCCGTGCTCGTCAATTCGGAGCCGGTTTCGGAGTTTCTCATGCCGGTTTTGCGTTTTTTTTTGTGCGGGCTCCGCCGACGTCTCACCTGGACACATCTGAGTCGGAGAGTAAGTGTCTTCGCGGTCGCAACCTGTTTCTTGAAAGTCGACCCGCGTACGAGACCGATCCGAGTGACATTGGCATACATTCTAATGCAGTTGCAGTGAGATTAGATTCTCGTATACCTATACATGTTAATTTGATCGCGCTGATGTATAAAAAATAACCTTACATTTGATTTGTAGATATAAACCTATACTTGAACGTTTTTAAGATTCGTATAGCATCCTCTCGGACGGCATATTATAATGAGGTCAAGACGCGTCACTGGATTTACACAATTGAAAATGTTGACAAGCTCTATTTGATGACGCTTGAATGTATATAAATACTTTTAATTGTGTTCCTCTACGCGCAATTTCCGGCGCTCGCGGTGCTTCGTACCCCCAGTACACCGGCACCGGCACCGGCACCGGCACGCGCTAATCTCAATGCAATCGCGTGCCGGTGTACGCTACATGGGGCCACTACGGTCACAGGTTAAACGGTTAAACCGTCGTCCGATTACACGCACTAGACACGTCACCTGCGTGCACTGGACAATTTGCACTACGCACGCGTGTTTTCATTTTCAATCCACGTATCGCAAAGCGCTCACTTGCAAAACATCGTCCAATCTGTCCGTAAATCGCGCCGGGCATCGACGGATTTATGTAATTAGTGCGCGAGCCATCGGGATTAGTATTATGTAATTTCATTAAAATTTATGCAGAGTCGGGATTCATTCGTCCTTTTTGCTTCGCGTTTAATACATTTTCAAATTAAAATGTAAAAAAAAAATACTTGCAATGTAGATGCTCTGCATGCCTTCGTTCCTCTCCGCGAGCTGGCTTTTGATCTGAACAGAAACTGAATACCTAATTGTGCTTCGGCAAACACTGGAGCTGTTCTCGTCTTACCATGGGAGATCTTACTCGGCCACTCGAAATAATCATTCTCATCGTCGGATGGGAATACGAAAGTCGCAATTAGTTGCGCCGGGTACCGCCTCGCACCACGGTCCACCCCCTCACAGGTGGGCCCAGGGTGGCCTTAACCCTTTATAAGGTGTTCCACGCGCGAGTCCAGTCTTCGAGTCTCGTGTGGGTGGCCGGTCGGAAGATTGCCCGTGTCTCACGCCAGTTTACGGCGTCGTTTGATGCGTCAAGGCTGTGATTGCCGAACGCCGCATGGCTGGCTGTATGTTTGTATAGAGTTGCTTGCATGGAGATCTTCGATGTGTCTTCGTTCTGATGTCATGCAGCTAAGCCAGCGACAATGGCACGGGTCGCGACTGCCGGTGATTTTGTGCACTTGCACAGGAGCATCCAGCTACACCAGGGCTATCCTATCATTCTAACCCAGTAATACGCTGGGTTAGGATCGCTATCCCTTTTGCCCAGTAATACCTGGCGCTATTCACTAGCCCCGTCAACACCGAAATGTCATGGGTGATATTAGCTAGAGGCCCCTTGTTTCATTTTGTCTGCTCTACAATACTCGTAACCAGAGCCACGTTTCAATTGATCCATGGATCCGAATCGATCTCGACAAGAGCTTCCAAGTCCAAGTTCCATTCCAGTTTCTCTCCAATTCACGCGATCCAATTCATAACGGATGGAAGGGAAGTTCTGTTTAGACATAGTTTCTTGTTTGAAACGATTTTTTCCGTTGTTAATGGCGTTTGTTTTTCTTCTGTTGCAGGAAGTTTTACACACAATTTGCTCGCCGAACGGGCAAGTTTTACGGATCGTCATCTTCAAGAAAAATGGTGTACAGGCGATGGTGGAATATCCTTTAATGCATTAAAATCAATAAGGGATGTTATATGCTTGCTGCAAATGCGAGCGTCGCGCTCCTGCGGCCGCATGCCAGCCTCCTGTTTTTACGCCAAAATTCTGTGTAAAGCAGCAGAAAAAGAAACTTTGTTTTTTTGCCATCGCGTATAGCAAAACCTTCGTCGAGAAAAACCAGGCGTCCACATATATATCCACGGTGTTTTTGTTTTCATCCAATTTCCAATCAAATCTAGTTATCGACGTAATTCAATTAAATAGTCAATTTGACACTGAAATGTCCAGCCGGACTGTCGGCTGGCGCTGGCAGCGCCGTGATTTCACTGGGGCTCCTCTCTCCCGACTCCCGAGCACCAGCAGACACTCGGTGGTGGGCGGCGTCGCTGGATCCACCACCTCCACCACCTAGACCACCTAGACCACCTCCACCACCTCCACCACCTAGACCACCTCCACCACCTCCACCACCTCCACTGCAGCAGGTTGCAAGCGCCCCTCGCCAGGACGTAATATCGAGTGCGCGCAGCCAATGGAATGGAACAGTTAATTAACCTAAATATCACGACACATTAACGCTGCAAGCACTAAACTAAATCCGTGCCATTCCATTCCCTAATTGCATTTTATACTACACGTTTTACTTTTCCTGCAAGCCACACGGATGCACGTACTAAACTACGCGTGCTTTTACGTGTACCCTTACCAATCGAATCCAATTTTGAATTCCCCTATATTTCCCTCGTCGTATAAATGCTTCGTTACTGGTCCTAGACTCTACAGACAGCCACAGATCTAACGATGGAAATGCTAAAAGCGTGCCTTCGGCGCACGTATATATATATATATATATATAGAGCAGAAAAATCCTAACTCTATATCAAATCAGATCGCGCTGGCTCGCTCGTGATGTTAGCAATATCGCTGATATCGCTGATATCGCTGATATCGTTGATATCGCTTCGAGGTTCGGGAACGGTTGAGACTGGAGAGCGAGCGAGTTAGTGGCCCTTCTATGATGTTGCAGGCAGTAGACTGAAGACGCAGCCTGTCTAGCCGCCAGGGCCTGTCAGTCCCTCGTGGTTGTTTACTTTAATAGCTAAATGTACAATTGAGACAACATCGCCGTCTTCTGCTTGAGTACAAGCGGTTGTCCTAGAAGCTGCTAGAGCTGCTAGCTATCGCCGCTAGACCATCTCCTTGGAGGGCGATTCTTCAACGAGCTTAATCAGCAGCAGTGTCTTGTTCGAGCAATGGCGTCTAGTCCTTCTGTATCAAAGACTCTCTCCAGTCTGAGGCGCGGGAGAACGTTTTCTCTGCTCGGCAAATGAACCGCATCGCAGCATTTAAACATTGCCTGAAGTTTTTCTGTAATCGCAACTCATTCTTTCACATTTATTTACGTAATTCGCGTTTTTTTTTAATCAGCAGCTGTGTTTCGTTCCCGCCAGCCTGCACCTAAAAGCCGAAAAGCGTTTTCTCCAATCGCTACTGGAATCCTGTTTTGGCGTTGAATCAATGACCTGCAATTCATAGTAATTTCGCAGTATTTAAAAACATTTCAAAATTATTTACATAATTAACTAATATCCTTTTTTTCAATTTCACTGCTACGTCTAGTCATGAAGTGTATTTGTAAACGATGGAAGACAATCGACTTGGCTCCATTTCCTGTGAGGTTTAGACCGTGGTTATCACGCACGCGGCGGCCGCTGCAGATTAGAGCTGGTCACGGCAAACTCTCATCAGGTGCACAGCCACAAGTGTAGCCCCGGAAGAAGTGAAGGGTGGTCGAGAGTAGCCGGGGGCTGATTGGAGTTGCTTTGCGGGGTTCCTGAAGCTCGTTAGCCGGGCCGCGGGCAGGGACGAGGGGGTGCGGTTGTCATCACCCGTCGGCACAATGAATCTCACACGAAGTCCGATCGGAATTCCTAATTCACATGTGGTGGGGGGTGGTCGCACTGTTTGTCTGTGTGTTGATTGCAGTGATGGGTCGTGTTTCAGCCTTTTCACCGGAAACCCCGCTGCACATTGCATGTGGCCAGGCCGGCCGTTCTCTTGATAGTTATTAATTATTTTCTGTGGGGAAAATGCGATGCGCTCGGGTTTTTCCGTGAAGTTCGCGCGCGCTCATGGTAACAATGCTGATAGTCGAGTGACACGGCGACGTGTATTTGCTTTGCAGCCCGGCTTTGAAATCGTACAACGTTTGTTTTTAATGGACGCTTCGCCAGCGAATCCGTATCAAAGTTTTTACTTGTCGCGAGTCCCGGTCGTTGTCGCCGGCCGTATCGCCAGATCGTTTTTACGTTTTTAACGCGGAGACTGTTCCGTCATTCTCGAAGTGGACTTCAATTACCAAATATTTGATACCGCGGCATGTGACCGAAAATCGCAATGAATATTTATTTCAGCGTCGTGTTTTTAATGTGTGTGTGTGTTTTTTAAACGCATAATTTTAAAGGGTTCTCGCTCGTGATTCCGCCGGAAAATGGGTTAGGAAAAACCGCAGAAAAGGAAAATCCCTAGCTTTGCTCGCAACTCCCGCATATGAAAAATTAAACATATAATTCATTTTTTCCTCCATGCTATTGATTCTAGTTTTAATATCAAAATAACTAACGCGTGTTTTGCTTCTGACGCTACCCGTGCCCGCGTCTGTTTTTCCTCGATCTCGATGAAAATAGCGCCACTCAATCTGAAACTCTTTGATGCGAGTTGCATTTTCATCAAAGGTGTTGTGAGATTCTTTTTTGCGACCAAGCTAATGCATATTCAATACCGTTATTTTATATGAATAAAAATATCAAGCACAACGGCCTCTGGGGTGGATAATACGCTATTTTATAAAATCAACCCTGATTTTCGCTTCTTCTGTGAGCGGGGCTAGAAGTGATGAACAGGTCGCTGCATGCCCTTATAGCCAGCGAGTTTTATTTTAGGCGGGGAAATGCAATTTAAACCAATTACTCGCTAAACTAGCCGGTAGCTGTAAAAGTAGCTAACGGATTTAACGGGGCGCCGTTTGAAGGGTGATTGCGTTGAACAAGGGATGCGGATGGCAGGCAGACAGCCAGGCGCAGCCTCTTAATGAAGTTATCGCCGATAACACCAGGCTCCTGATCATCCTGATCCTGCCTACGTGCTATAGGTACTATATAGGTGCGCTCCATTCTCTCCAGCTTTACCCCACCGCTCTTGCCCGACAATGGCCTATTTTCACAGCTGGCCACCTAAGAGGATCATTACGACGGCATTTTTAGCGCTCTTTAATGTTTAAATACCTTATAAATCTCTAGGAAAACAGCTGCAGTCTGATTTATGAATACTTAATCTTGTGGTGCACGATTTGGATTTCATCATCGGATGATAGATGAAGAGGTGAGTTGTCATTACGGGCATCAGTCAGTCCGGTTTCAGACCGCGGATTCCTTAAGAGTCTACATAGGTTGTAACCCGATACGATAATGGAAATCAAAATAATCTGTGGCAGTAATCATAAGAAGCCACGGATTAAAAACGCTGGCACAAATCTGCGACTCTTGCATAACCAAGATTAATAATCAAAATGAAAAAAATGTGCTTTTTCTCGATTTTCGTGATTTTAATGACACGGTTGGGTTCATCTTTGCCAGCAGATTGTATGATACTTTGAATCAAAGTTCTAGTGCACTTATTGATGATTCTGTGGCGCATTTCAATCAAGGAAAAGAATTTGTATGTGCGTCATGTTTTAAGCCGCTCTAATCCTACTCACGTAAAAACGAATGAATATTACCGAAAAAATCGATAATTTTCATCCGATTTTTTCATTTCAACATTGCTTTAGATCTGCAAACAGAGACGAATCCAGTCATATCGAAAAAACCATATGAAACACGGAATTTTATGATTTACCTTTTTACTGACTTTTATATAACCATGTGTCGGGTTGTGCAAGCATAATCTCCAAGAGTGTTTGTATCGCTCATGCTGATAATGAGGCAGTAAAACTGGAAGTTATTTTTCACCAGGTCTAATACGTGAAAGATTAGCTTTCTCACACGGAAAATTTTGGTAGTGCAGAGGTCCACGTGGTTACTTTTCTCTGCCCCTAAAATGTTCCCTACATATTTGAAAAAAAATCAGTGGATAGTTGAAAAAATTTCTGACCCGCGATGTAAAGGCTCGTGTCGATCGGACGTTTACTTTGTTCACAAGTAAATCTTGAATTTGGGACTTTTTGTGGGGTTTTTTTAAGCGAAAACACCACTTTTCTTTCTTCTCTGGTTGTTTTATTTTCCATCTGATCTCAATTTAAGTTTACTAGGCGGGTCGGAGTACTCTTCCTCTACACACTGATTTTTTTTCAAAAATATTGGGATCAAATTTAGGGGCAGGAAAAGTAATGGCGTGGACCTCTGCATTTTCGGCTTTTAAGCTGCCTTTAGCTGGCTCTTAATGCCAGCCAATTGTGGCCGATAAGGAATGCTGATATGAATGTGCTCATCGGTAGTATATATCGTACACCTATTTCTCGCGATTTATTGACTGCAGCTAGCAGTCAGTATAGCATTAACCTGCAGCAGCTCTATCTCGCGCTCATTTCTATCTGGAAGTGCATCTCGCATCATTTCCTTCTTTCCGTTTTATCGACGAGCATCATAATTGCAGGCCGCATACCCAGTTTTATCGGACGAGTTTTACAACCGGGTGAAGTGTATCGTGTGATAAATCAACGTGGAGTAAAACACGTCATTTCTTTTCTGCTCGATTTTATATACGACGCCACGAGAGATTATGGGATGCTTTAGAAAGAAACGCCGGGCAATTGTACCCCTCGGAATGCGCCATCCATGCGGGTCGTAGACTTTTCCGATGTCGCGAGGTCCGCGAACTGTCGCAGCATCTTGTCACAGCATCTCAAGCGACGCCGGCCGTAGGAATTGATTTGCTTGTCGTCACTCGCGTGATCGCCCGTCAATCTGCATAGCAGGACGCCGGATTGCATGCGCGCGGCGTTTCCCGCCACTTTCCTCCGGCTCGACTAGTCCTTCCTGCTATCAATAACCACTTGGTCCATTTCGCAATTCGTCGATAACTTGTGCAGGCTGCGTCTACGCGAGTCGCGCCGTCGGCCCACCTTAATCATCATCATCAACAACATAAACTAGCCGACGGTACATGATTTAAACTGCCCGCTTTTCCTGTGTGCGCCCTGCATGCGCTCTCCTCGCCCCTCTACCCGACTTTTCCGACGGCGAGGTGAAATATCCCGCCGCCGTGCAACTTGGAAAAGTTTCATCCACGGCGATACGAGCCAAGTTTCTAGCGATGGCAATAATAATAATAGTATGAGATGTCTTGATCGTGAATCTTTCGTTCTTGTATGTTTTTTAAGTAGATTTGATCGTGGAAGCCGTCACGTCCGCCGGTCTTTGCATCTTCGGGGAAGCTGGCGTCGCGACGCTCTCTTGCCGAGCCCTGTGTACGCCCGATGAGATTAGCCCCCATATTCATATGTAAAACTTCGATGGAAGGGCGCTCGCTAGCTGCCTGTTATCGCGTGCGCGATGCATATGAATTAGCGACTCAAATCATTTCGTATGGGTGCCTACCCGCCGCCCGCGATTCCGAGGGGGTATACGCTAATGCTTATTTTACTTTCCTAACTCCCAGCGTTCTTTGGAAAGGTCAATGATGGGCACCCCCCCCCCCCTCCCCATGCGATATTCCGTAGACCGCTGCAAATCTTTTCTGAACGGTTTTCCGCGATAAGGGGATACCAGAAATTGCCAGCTTGTATGCAGCGGTGTCAGGGCAATGTGTTCCGTGCTTGGTGGTTATAACATCTCTCAATTATGCAGTCGCGTGTGCATTGCATCGCACGTAAATTGCAATTACTATCGCACTTGCACTGTTTATAACCGCCAGGTTCCAGGTGGATTCATTAAGCATTATAGTATTATGAATTAAATCTGTTTCATAAAACGTCGCTAGGACTTATTCTCGAATGTCGACAGTATACAGGCCATATACGTGCAAGCAGCAAACTGTGCTAATAGCAAAATCAGGATTCACAGCAGGGAGTGCTTACAATCTGGCTTACTGTGCTAAATTATTATTATTGCTGGTGAAGCAAATTATTATGAAATAGTATAATTAGTATCAGCATCCAACCCTCTAGCAGCCGTTTACAGTGCCAATGCACGACTCTATGAAGGCTAGTGGATACGGGCAGGCACATTCACAGATTTGTATCCCACTTGTGCACGCTGGGATGCAGCCATTTATCAAATATTTCCGATCCCGGCTGGCTTTTAACTGGCTTTGACGTATCGCAATTTACCTCACAGACACACACGAAATGACGATCCAATCTGTGTCAAATCAGATTCAAAATTAACTTTGAAATTCATCCATGAGAACGGAAATAATTGCCAGTGCGCGCGTATTTTTCCTCTTCGTGCTTTATTGGAGTGTGCCAGTGAAATTGGTCTGCTCCTGTGAAAAACGTGCGTATCGGCTATAAAATCAGAGGGGCCCTCGCATATAACGATCTTCATTGTTTATGGGTCATTTCGTGATCATTTTCCGCTGCGAATACCAACGGCACAGGGAAAAAAACAGACACCTATTACCAACTGTTATTGTTTTCGAGCCATCACCGACCGCGCTCATTAGGGGCTTCGACACGGAGACCGTTGTTATTGCAAACATGCAATCCGCGGATTTCCACGCTTTTGACAATACCCTTTCATAGCTTCCGTCGCCGCACTGTAATATGGACGGCTACAGAAGTTTAGCGACAACGCGTTGGAGACCGTGTCCGCACTCCTGAACGAAACAAAAAAACAACGTTTCTTCCGATTGAAACGCACTTCATCTGTTTACCTGTGACGGCCGCACTCGCCACTTGGCTCCCGTAAATGCGGCTACACAAGGAGAAAATCAGCATTAGCCATCGTGTACGGCGTGGCAGATCGCTGCACCCCCATCACCTCGTCTTCTCACCCGCAGCAGCTCAACGAATAAGTCTCGCATCTCTCTTAAACGTCACCTTAGCACGTCCTATTTGCTTGTCGCCACGCGTACCACCACCACCGCCGCCTAATATCCATCAGCTCTGTGTGTGTCCTGGTTCCCGGGTTAATTCGCCGCCGAGGCGATGTGTCGGGACTCCGTTCCGTCTTGACGATCTTGACACGCCGCCGCCGCCGCCGCCGCCGCAGCCTTACGGGCGCGCCATGGCTTACTCCCCAATCTCTTTCCACGTATTTAATTAGTGCCGGCTCCTTGCAGCGTGCGGCTCAAGGGATGAGGGATTCCTGTTTATCCTCGTAGTGTGTGCCTAGTAAGAATCAAATCTGGGATCACGATCCGGGATTAAGGATGTAGGAACCCGGGATTGGGCGGATAGTCACGCACGGCGTTCGCCGGGAGGGGCTGGCGGATGGGGTTGAGAGGGGGTGGTGAGGCGGCGGCGGCGGCGGCGGCGCAAAGGGTTATGCTAGCTGGAGGGAGGCTGGATAGATGGAGTGGTAATTAGGTTATTCTTCCCAAGCTAACCAGATTACATGACTTCAATGCATAACGAACTAGGTGTATTCCGCCGCTTCTCTGCGCCGCTCGTTGCCGGTTGAAGCAATGGCTACATGTTGGGTTTTTCCTTGCAACCCTCGAGATCGGAACAATGAAAATTCTTTCATTTCGTCGATAATTTTCTTTCCTCCCTCGCGCGCGCACGGAAACGACTTGTTTTCGTCTTCAATTATAAACGAGGTCCGCTCAATTTCCTTTTTGATTGGCTGCATCTTCGCGAAGCGTTGTGCGATAAGAAGGTGTAATAGCCATGGTTGTCGCCGAGGAGCGACGCCGACGCCGACGCCGACGTCGATGGTTTCTTTCAATTATGTTGGCGATAACGCCGTCACGGTCGTCACCTGCTCACGTAGCTGGCTCGTTGGTTCAACGCGGAGCGTCGAGCCTGCCGCACACGTCTTATGGGCCGGAACTCCATTATTAGCCCGATCAGAGATGAGCTCGTCTCGAGGTGGCCATCGTCTCACCGGCCGCTGGCCTAGGTGCCCACTGACCAGCTATACACACTTTTATTTGGCAATATCAATAAAGCGCACAATATTGATTTCGAGTTCCGTGTTCGACCTCTATTCCTATTTTACTTGTTTATATTTTTTACTTTAAATAGAGAGAGGGGGAATGAGAAATGCAAGAACACACGGGATATTTTTCTTTAATAGAATTGCTGCGCCGCAATAAATTTATAATCCTCAATTTTTTTCAGTTTCCTTTTATACAAGTGTTTGACGTTTGATTTGAAGTGTTTGATGCTGGCCGTTGGTTTGTAGGTGGTCGCAAAACAAGGCCCAAAACTTGGAGACATTGCCAATAGAGGCCGGCGCCGGGGCGATAAATATAAAGTAAAATTGAATCTTCGGTGTTCACCCGCTCGGCTGGTTCACATACTTCATGTCTGCGCGGTGCAAGACAAAAGTTCCCCCCCCCCCCTCCACCCACCCACCACCCACTGTTCCTAGTGGAACGTGCGGCGGAAAACATTTCGATGTCAAACACAGCTGTCCAAATAATTCGATTTAATTGACGTGATAAAAAAGGGCGTTCGTGCAGCGCGCACAAGTTCTGCGCGCAAGACGTCAAAACTGCGGCCGCGACAATCGAGAAATCCTAACTCGATTTGCGAAGATTTTCTCGATCTTTCGATATCCGCTCGTTGACTGCGAATCGATGACGCGCTCTGCATCCCGAGCGAAACGCCGCGACGTCTCGAGAAAGTGTACGCAGAGTCGGTTGGCGACGCCGTGCCGCAGAGTCGTCGTCGCCGACGCCGACGTCCCGACGCTCGGGCTGGGAAACGACGCCGACGCCGACGACGCCACGTTCCGCCGTAACGATTCCAACGACGCTCCCGCCAGCAAACCGGAACCGTCGACTAATGGCTCGAAAGAACGAAGACGCCGACGACGCCGACGCCGACGCCGACGCCGACGACGGCGGCGTCAATATAAGTTAACTGTTCATCACCTCGACGTAATCACCCAATAAGACCGTTTGCAAAAACTCTCGCCGGCGCACCGATCACCCGCCGTAGCGTGCACACGCGTGGTCTCTGATTGCCGTACACGTGCAGCCTTGCGAATTACGCCCGCGAGTTCCTTATCTGGACTCTTGTGAGCGCCTTGCAGTTTTACGCGCGTACGTAACAGCTCGAGTGTACTTGCGGTTTTTTCTACTTCTTCTTCACGCCGGTTCATTGGTGGACATTTTATAGCCGCTATTAATAAGCATCATCCGCTGCACGTTTATGTACGCGCGCGGTCGTATCCCATCGTATCGTGCAAATGAATATTATACAACGTTTCGAATTACGATGATGGGACGATGATGATGGCACGATGATGATGTGGCCATCACACATGCGGCGCCAGCACTCGGGTTTGGCGGAATGGAACGCGTGCCTCTCCCAAAGATCTTATTATTACCATCCACGTTTTTATTTTTATTTGTTTTTTTTATCTCTAGGAAATATTGCCGGCGTAATAGCCCAACTTCTATTGTTGGCGTGCCAGTCGAAAGCGGCGTCATTTCCATTTAAATGGTGATTAAATGATCACTTTTGCACCGTGCCCGGTGAACGGTGTCTGCACAGCAGTCATGGTCTTGTTAGCGAAGCCCAGCAGCCCCCGTCTCCCTGCCAGCGTTGTCACTCTTTTCAATACAAACTCACTATTTATAATTCTCTGCTTTTCCCTTGTTTCAAATCCGCCATCATTTACGTTCGTTTTGTTGATTTTAATTAAAAGTAAAGCACACCACTCGTGTACGCTCGTGTACGCTCGTGTACACTCGTGTACGCTCGGGTTTCGAATCGAATTCCATGTAATTAGCAAATTAACAAGGTGTCGAATGACGATTTCAGGGCCGAAACCCAAACAAAATTACACCCAAGCAGAATATAATCGGTCCAGTGCATTCGCGACGCCGAAATAAATTCATCCCTTATCACACCGAATGGAGCTTCGAATAATATTCAGCTCGTTTAATGCATCGCGCAACCGAGCCGGGGGTGATAGATTGCCGACTGCCAATTCGACAGAGCAGAGCACTGCTTCTGCAATTAACCTAGCAATTGAACCCTGCAATTATAATGATCCATCCATTCCGACATCTATCTCCGCGGCGTGCGTGATCCATGCAGCTGATGCGAGTGATACGGCGTGGATGCTGTGACCCATGCTGTGACGGTCTCGGCGCAATCCCATGGTCAGTGCACTGCATCGACCAGCATCGAGCGGTGGAGATGGTTTTTCATCAATGCATTGCCACGCATTCTGGCTCATTGGTTATTTGCATGCAGACGTCGGCGTCGCTGCGTCGGCGTCGGCGTCGGCGTCGCCGCGTGGAGCAGCGGCCAGCAGCGGCCCTGGCCGACACGGCCTCGATATACGTTCGCTTAGGGACCAGTTATACATGGCCCGTGTCAATATGTGTTATACGGATCCACGTTTGGATGAATAATCCGCAAAGTGTTTGGCAAACGGCTTCGGCAAATATGCGATTGGAACGTATGAAAACTTTTCCATTTGACAAACATTTCAATGTGAGTTTGGGGATAGTTGAAGTCGATGTTTTGTGTATTGCGGACTTCGTGTTTGGTTGGCATTGGCTACTGCCGTGTCGCTACGTAATTATTCGAAGTATTCAGGGTTGTCTGGGTCAGATCAGGGGTATATTCTTTGAATTTTTCATGGTATTGACTCGGAATCGGCTTCGCTCATTACGTTGTCAAATGAATGCAGTTTTCCTTCATTCTTCTGCTAATGGGAATGGTGAAGGATCATATCGACCTTTCCGTCCGATTCGGGGAAAATAGATCCAACCTACCCTTTGGAGTGCGGCTTATATTGCCAACAACAGCTACAGGCGCATGTTTTTTTTACCACGCATACAACACAAATATAGGTAACTGATCGAAGTCTCAATATCCGGATTATTATCCGATACAGGCCAAGTGTTTTGTTCAAGATGTATTTTGTCGTCGATGTGTTTTTTTCCAAGCGTTTTCGTTGAAATTATTTTTAAATTCACTCATCTCCCCGAAGTGTATTCCATGTTTTGATATGCAAATGTATTCCTTAACTCTGCCTCACGTTCGAGAATGTGGAGTCAGCAAAGCGGGCCAAGGAGGCGCTCGGAGGAGCCGACATCTACTCGGGATGCTGCACCCTGAAGATCGACTACGCCAAGGTAAGTCTCATCATGGACCGCCGACCGGCCGGCCGGCACCTGACAGCCCAGGGAACTAGAAGCATGACTTGGCCCCGACCGGCTCGAGCCGGAAGACAAGTCTCCTGGAATAGGGATCCGTCACACAGGAAGGAAACGGCGGAAAGCTCTCCGGGAGATTGTCTTTTAAATTCGTTTTTTTTTGTAGTTTACGACTCGCAGTATGCCCAACTCGCGCTGCAAACTTTTACGAAAACGTCGAGTTTTCTCGACAATGATTTATTTTTGTGTGAAATTATTCTTTTGTGCGACCGAACCTTAACATTGTCGTAAGTCGCTCCACGCGACAAAGCCAGCCTTTGACAAACCACATCGCTTTCACGTCTCGTTAACATTCCAGCGTTAGGTGTTCGTGCGAACCCGGCGCCTCCACCCATGTTTGCCGCGCAATTCCGTAGCTCTATGCTCGTGTGTAGTCGTGTCAGAGGTTGCGCCTGCCCTACCCACGGCTCCACCTAGAGTCCATCGAGAAGTCGTGCCCGGTTCATTTCCGATCGAGATCGCTGGATTGCGTTCAGATATCACGACTACATTTTTCTCTCTGCTGTGAATACATCACATTTATTTTTACATCTGAGTGTGCCTGCGAATATAATGCGCGTATTGTTTTGTTTCCTTTCAACCGGCGGACAAAGACATTTATTTATTAGCCTGCACGGTACGCTCTCCTGGCATTCCGTCTTCCATTTGATCTGTAAATGCGCGTTTTCTATGAATGGCGCAGCTATAATCATGCAAATAAGTTCACAAGAGTCCTCTTGTGGGAATAAAGTGAGTGCACTGAAGTCGTGGAGAGGGCTGCGAGCGCGCACGCCGCGGGAACGGTATTGCCAGTAATTGCACTGGCTAAACGATGCGACGGACTCGCCGGCCAAATTAACGCTGCTCATACAACAAAATAATGGCCCATAAAGATTCGCCGTGGCCAGCCTTTGGTCTGCCGTACGCTCCCTGCTAGCTAGTTTATTGGCTAATAAGTTAGCAAGGCGTACAGAGGTCTAGTCCGCCTGGACGATGCCTTGTTTATCTGTTTGCTAGTGCGACGTGCATAATGCGTGCTGTATATTCCCGTAGCCCTTAATGCGTTTTGTACGCTTTATTTGATTCGCGAGCGCCATTATACACACCCACGTACGCGTGTGCCATGTTTACTGGAACGAAACTACCAAGCCAAACTAAATGAAAGTAGTGAAGAGCACGAGACTGATTAGTTTCAAATTAGGTAGCTTAAATCACCAACATGGAGTTGTCTAAAACTCGTATTAACTCGGAGATCCATTCTTCTCTTGTCTTCGCAGCACGCGAGGGGCGAAGGAAGGAAAAGCGACGAAGCGACCGAGCGCGCCCGAGCTTAGAGTGCTTACAGCAAACAGGAGCGAAATGCAGCGCTGATATCTTTTATACATATACATCCGAACCAATTACTAGATCACAGCGCCAGTATAGTTAATTTGATTTGCTTTTTTTGTTAGACTGTGGCAAGGATAACAAGACACGGCACCGGCAGTAATATGTGTGTTTGTGTGCGCTGTTTCAGTCCATTAGCTGAGCGGGTGGTGGCGGCGCGGTGGTGGTGTTGTCCGAGTAAACTCGCGACTTTTTTTTCCCTCTATTTCTGTGTAAAGAATAGAGATCATTAGCGCGCAATTGTGTCTCCTCTGGTGGGTGGGCAATGCTGCTGGGCGCAGCGAGCACGCGCAGCGAGCGATGGGCAGCGCTCAGCAGTAACTGTGTTGTAGTTTTGTGCGCTACCCAACCCTCGCGGGCCCCGGTTCGTCCCTCGGGCCGAGCAACGATTGCCGGGACGATGTGCTAGGCGTGGGTGGCCCGGTGTCTGCGTTTTTTTTTACATACATAAACGTTTTTGTTTTTTTAACTCTAAAAGAATAAAGAAAATAGATGGAAAAGAGCAAAGTTTTACACCGAGGACAATTTTTGCCGGTGCTCTAGTTGACTGATAACTTTCAAAGAAGCAATGGAAGTGCATGCCGCGAGACGATTGGGTGTTTCTATGGCACTTGAACACCTTGGACTTGGCACAGTGTCAGCGCAAGAGAGAGATAGAGCCGCTACCATGCTCAGCTGGACACTAGCGTTATGTGTGTATGAGGTGGTGTGCTTTTCGGGGTGTTTGAAACGCCGCGACGGTCCAATAATGAAGCCGACGCCGAGCGCACACCGCCCTCCGCGGTCCGAATCTCTCACTTAGCCACTCACCACTCTCCGGCCCGCGCCGCGGATTTAATTCTCTCGCTCGAGTCCCGGCCGGCCGGTGTACACACCCCTAGCACACCCCTACGAGTATATCGACGCATTGTCGGCCGGCCCTGTGCCAGCGAGGCGCTACACGCATCGAAGAGCGAGGCGTCGTTGTGACTCGAGCGTCGCGGCGTGGCTCGCTGAATGCAGCTGAGTGACGCTGAATGCTGGCAATCAGCGTCCCGTTTTCATAACGCGCGCTTTTTTCGACAAGCGATCCGAATTCTACTCGCTCACTTTCCGCTGCTGAGAAGCAAGCCGACAAGCAGCGGGTGATTTCTCACACGGGATTAATTGAAAGACGTGTGGTCACGCTATACTTTACTTGGTCGAGTTCAAAGTTTCCCGAACGTATTTCCATCTGATAGCTGTGTTTTGCCGTTAAGATGCAGCGAGTATAGTAATCGTGTAACATCTCTGATTGTAAGGCATGGAGCTGGTGTAACGAACCCATTGAAAATCACGCTACAAATTCACTAACTATACAGCGATGCATTTTCACTGCTCGTGCAGAGTAACTCTCAAATTGTTTTGCAAACAAGCGTCGAGCGGAGTCGAGAGTCTCGTTTGCTCCGTTTTCGGCCGCATCGCATCAATCTCGTGACGCTCTCATCGTATAACAACGGTAACGCAGCATCCCTCCCCATGACCCGTGCCCTGGATAGAGCCATGTTCGCGGCACACGCGAAAGGTCATTTCTTACCCGAACTTGACTTTGAATTACGTTTTCTTCGCGTTTGCCGGCGTTGCAGGTTCGCCGCGAGATGCTGACGGGATACTTGCTGGATGCTGTGCTGATTGATAACACGTCGATGGGGCATATCGATGGAGCGCGCTACGTGCCACCTCCCTCGCGTGGGCCGCCCATCGGAAGTTATTAATTGTTTGGCCCCGGATCGGGCCGGTTGCACGGGGAATTCAGGCGATTCGTGGTCCATGGCGGGCGGGGGGGGGGGGATGTTTTGCATTTCGTAGCGGCCGCCTCGTGGATTGCACGAACCACGCTTCACATATTAGTCTGTTCATAAACAACGTGCGGTCGGCGTAACTGAATGCTCCTAAATACGCGACCGATGAAATATTTACGCGAGGTTTTGGTCCCCCCCCCCCCATAACCCCCCACCCCCACCCCCCGCGCGCGCGCGCATAAATGTTGCAAAAATAATTTCTCATTTGCATATCGATTGCCTCATAAACCTGTTGGGTTTTAGTTTTCTTGTCTGCACGGATGGCGAAATATCGGCGGAATCGAATTGAATACGCACGTATTCATCACGCTCAACCGTTAAGAGACGCAACTTTTTCAAACTTTTATATATTTTTTAAAGCCAATATAAAAATTTGAAACGCTTTCAATTCGCTCTAACGAACTGAATTCACATTCAAATTGGACTCGATTTGCGAAACTTTGCCCATTATGATTCATGTGCTGGAATTTGACGTTGGCTGCCTGTGCCTCCCCCAGCAACCCCTTATCCGTGTCGTGTGTCGTGTCGTGTCGTGTCGTGTCGTGTCGTGTCGTGTCGTGTCGTGTGTCGTGCATTCATCCAGCAGCCGGCAAAGTGCAGGAACGGTGATTTGTAACCAATTGTTCCTCGAGCCTCATGGCACTCGACTGTCCTCATCGCCTTGCTGCACTTGCCTGTCAATTGTCTGACATAAATACCTGCAGGCGTCGCCATTTAGCTGATAGCTTCATCCCTCCCCAGCTACCCCCCCCCCCCCCCCCGCCGCCCCGCAAAAAAAATATAGTTTTATTATTAGTACACGGATTGAATATTCAGCACGGTTTTTGCTTAAAAGTAATAAAATTTCACAGCCGAGGGCGTTTTGCTTGGCGAGTTGTGCTGCTATAGATAATAATATGGATGGTTTTTTGATCGATTTTGAATTCGGCTGGTGCGCTATCAAGCCGCCGCTACGCGGGGGTGATAAATCAGGGGCTGAGCCCTCGGGTTCAGGTCACAAGATTAAACTATCCAAGCTCGAGTATTTGCCTCAGCATCCATGGCAAGCAAGCGCGCGGCCGTACAGAACGGAATACGTAGAGCGGGCTAGAAGCAGGGGCGGCGGCGGCGGCGGCGGCGGCGGCGGCGGTGGCTGGGGTATTTATTTATCAGGGCTTGTTACTCGACGTTGCAGCGACAAATTGCAGAACCCGCGCCATCGCGAATCGCCGCCAAAATACTCGCAACCATCGCGTTAACTTGCAAAGATCTCGATCAACGTTTTTGCTTCCTGCAAGAATTTGCAATAAATCTCGATCCTACATTAATCTCATCGTGTTTTAAAGGTCAACAGAAATGTAGGTACCTATCGAGAGAGAACCAACTTTTCGTACCAAGTCCCGAACAAAATTCTAACTATCCAATTGGCGCGCAAAATAATTGACACTTTATAAAGTGTCTTCGGTTTGCAATTGCGCACAAAAGTTTGTGCTTTGCGAACAGAACACTAATTCCACAATTCGGGCACCCAGTTATACACACAACCCCCCCCCCCCCCCCCCCCCACAAGTTCCGACGCGGCTACAGTGTCGGAGAGGGGTTGGGGGCTAAAGTTAGCACCAACAATTTATCTCACATCGACACGCCGAGGTGTTAGTGTTGCCCCTTTTGTCTCCCAGACCTGCGCTATCACACCACACATAATAGCCTCGGATGCGTGCGCGGTGCGTGCGAATTTTGCTCCCGGCACCGCGTCCCTGTATAAACATGCGTGCAGCGTACAGTGCGTAGCCCGAGGCGTCGCCTCTTATCGCCGGCGTCAACTGAAGCAAACAAGCCCGAAATCTGAAATCATCGAACCATAAACAAGTTGCCATTCACGCGTGCGCAGCGCACATCTCGGCGCTATGCGTAATCACGCCACGCACGAGCCTTCAGCGAGGAAATTGGTCGCATCTCGCACCTCGTGCGTGGACGCGCAAATGAGTTTTGCAACGAGTCGCACGGTGGCACCCACGCGTGCCCTTTACCGTACCGCGTTATTAACCAATCGGCATGCCGGCGATTATTGTGTGATGTTGAATTGAAGAAGATTTCCTTTGAGGCCGGCAGCAAGCTGCGCGTCGGTACTAACTAATGTGATGATTAAAATCGTGTCGCCACGTTGGCTGTGTCTTGGTTAGGGGAAGCCGCGAGGAGATGCTGTAGGTGGATAGCGGCGATCGGAGCAGCGATCTCTTGGCACGCTTGCCGCCTCCGTCGTCGGCGTCGGCGGCGGCGTCGTCGGCGTCGTGGCATTGAGGAGGTGACGAACCCAGGCATGAGTAATGTGCGACACGGATAGATAATCGCCGCCATCTAGATTGCACCTCGCTAGTCGCTAGGTAAAGTCGGGCGTGGAATTCGGGCTTGATCTTGGGTGAAGTCGCAACATGTTCCGTGGGTTGAATCGTGCGTTCGAATGCTTATCTCGCGAGGAGTACAATGTACCTGATACTCTATGGCTATAGATAGCAAGAGCATAATTCAAGTTGACGGGAAAAATCATAAAAACACGACCGTTTACAAAATTCAGTTCTCGATGTCGTGAGGTTAATAAACCTTCCGGCCTTCCGTGGTGTAGTATTCTGTGTAATATTTAAGTGTTCGTGACAACTATGCCAAATGCCTCTTATTGTGTCTCACCAATTCCGCGGAACAATTGGCATGAAAGATGACACAATAAAGCATGTTTAATGTGGACCATAATTCTGCGAGGTGCTATATCTGGTGGCTGGCTTTATTTTGACGACAATGGTCTCGAGTCAACATGTTCGTAAGCCAACTGTCCACGCGAGAATGTCGCCGTGATAAACGCGACGCGGCGATTCGATCTAATGCGAGCCGTCCGAACGTGTTTAGCCGCGCGTCGCATCGCGTCGCATCCACCAGTGCACTTCTCCGTTCTAAATGCAAGTGAGGGGCGTGCGCGCGAAGTCGACGCCGCGTAGCGCAATCCGTCGCGACGAAACAAACTGTTTTCGTGTCGGTGTGGGGCCCCGAAATACCCTCGCGGCAGCGTCCCCGCGCTGCCGGCGCCCCGCGCCCCTTGCCCCGTGCCCCGCGTGCCAGCGTGCGTGTGCCCCTGCATACCGTGCGTGGGGAAAAACGCACGGGCCTCGTGCCAGCCGCGGCAACCGGCAAGGCTGAACTGCCGACACCGCGCTCGTCGGTGAGAAACGGGCCACGATTTGCAAGTCGAAATCTGCGAGTCCGGAGGAGTGAATCATCACATTATGCAAAACACGCTCTCCTGGCGTTCGCTACAGCGTCGATCGTTTGTGCTAAGAGCAATGACAAAGAGTGGCAATAAAGAATATGCTTGCGTGTGTTTGTCCGTGTGTGCTCGCAACACACTTGTCGGAAATAAAGAAAGGAAATTTCTAAACAAGAACTCTTAAACAAATTAGATTCCATCGCCTCGGGGGCAAATTGTCTTTTACGCTCTGCAAATAGACGCCATCCTGATGTCGCGGGTGAAATCTTTGAGCGCGCCTTTCAATGCTTTGTCTTTGCATTGCGAAATGTTTGCAGTCATATTGTCGGTTGACGGCGACTGTCAACTCGCATTGTTCGCTCATACGAATTTTCCGGCCGCTTTTCCGATTGACTCGTCTCGTACGGCAGCGGCCACAAGTCTGAATCTCGGCGGCAGGTCGGATTGTTGGCTCGACCACCGCACTCCGTGGTGATGGGTAGTGTGGCCGACTCCCCACGCTCCCCCGGGACAGCGCTCCCCGCTCGGGACTCCCCCGCTCGGGACTCCCCCGCTCGGAGGGCTGCAGCTCCCAAGCAGCAAGACAAAAACACCCCGGCTGGACCGCAGTGACGAGCAAGCAGCCTCCCGACAGAGACACCATTCACGCGTTATCTCGCCGGAAATCTGGTGGAATGCGCGTGCCATAGGGCGGATAGCCCGGCCGGTACGCAAATAGGCAAGAACAGGACGAAGCTCCTGCCCTGCTCCCCCTACCCCTCCCCCTTCCACCGTACACCACCCATTTACATGACCTGCCAGATCAATCTGAAGTATGTTGCTATTAAATTCGACGCCGTGAACACAGAAACCGTTTTTTCTTACTCTATCTACGTTTTTGTCTTCGTCTCTCTCTCTTGCGACTGTGTCTTGAGTTGACTAAGAATGCTCGGGGGTTGCCAAGATTTCCATGGCAGCATGCTCACGGTCCTGGCACTGTTGATGACCAAACAATGACTATGACAAAGGAAACGCGAGCGAAAACATTGTTTATTTTTAGAAATGACACCTCTACGAATACTTACATGACATCTTGACTAGTGGCCTGGCTAATCCAGGGAGAGATCCCCGATCTGGCGAGATCAACGTTCCGACTGCCGACGTCGACGACGGAGTCATCGGGGGGCTTGTGTTCGAATCAATGGAGCTTGTTGATGCGTAGGTCAAGGCGCGGCGTCGGCGAAATCGACGGCGTCGACGACGTCGTGTATCCGTAATTTGATTCGGATACAAAGGCCTCTCCGCTCGGCTGGCTTTGCGGCGCATTATTAATCGAAATTTGCTTTCGTCGTTTCATCTTGCCGGCGTAATCAGCCCGTCCTCGCGAAAATATCCGGCTGAAAGCAGCGCGGAAATCGGCGAGTGGCAAAGAAACTCGGCTGCAGGCTCGCAGTTTTGCGGGCGGAATCGAAAGTTGGGCCGAGGAAAGCTTTTTTCCCGACTCGAACCGAAACATTTTTTTTTAATTTCCCCAAATACTGAAGTTTAGATTAAATATGTCGGCTGCTGAGTTCTCGCGTGTAGGCCTGTGTGTACCCTGGTGGACGTTAATTCGTTAAAAAGTTGCGCCGCTTGAAATGTATGGCGTATAAACTGAAGCTGCTTTCGCGCAGTGAATTGGTGCACAAATTACGTCGACATTCATCACGAGGCCATGCGTGCACAGCTATTATTTATTTTGTTATGAATATTTCCAATGTATTACACTATCAAGTTGCCGTCGGCAAGCCGTAAACGCTGCCTCGCTGCTCGCTGCTCGCTGCTCGCTGCTCGTTGCTCGCTGCTCGATGCTCGATGCTCGTCTACACTCCTAGTCGCACACATTTACTTTCTTGTGATGAAAACGATGTTTGGCGTAAAGTAAACAGCCAGTTAATGCGTTCTTGATGACCCCATCTTTCGAGACGATTAAACCGCGCTTATACGTTTTACTGGCGAACATAACATTCGAGATGACATCTGTATTGCTATATATGTTTCGCTCCAAGGACGATGTTCTGGCGGCACTATATAGCACTCAGTCCATAACAATCCGTAAGACGCCTATTTACTATATTCTATTTACTATATAGAAGTTACATTTTATTACCTTAGCAATTCACTTTAAGGACCGGAGGAATTACATAAAAAAATATACCGTCTTGTTTGCCCTCAAAAATAATTGCCTATGTGAATGCTTGAATGAGTAGTGTATACTGCGCCTCTTCCGTTTATTTACTCGGCGAAAATGACGACGTTTGACCGCGCGCTGTTGACTTAGCATTCGTCGGGCGACTTTCCGGACGGTTTTCCGGTCGCTTTTCCGCCGTGGACGGTGGTGATTGCCCCGCGGCGTGATGGCGCGCGCGTGACTGACAGCTCCCATGTAAACACCGCCGCGTGCGTAACACCGCGTAACACGAGCTACTCGCGAAGAAAGGTGGTTAGATTAGCTGGGCCGCCCCCGCCCCCGTACGTAATACAACGCAAGCCAAGAAACGCTCCAATCCTTGCTTTAATGGCTGGCAAACGATTACCGCATTTTCGTGAACGATCAATTGTTTATACACGGGGATAATAATATAGCACTCGTTTAAAATAGAAATAGTTTGACCTTTTTGGAAGCACCGGAAGAGTTAGGAAGGTACCATGACTTAACATTTTATGTTAATGTGCACGTTTTACGGCCACTTTTAAGTGTCGATAGTTATAACACTTCAGTGTCGATTCCTTTGCGTCGGTTCCACTCCCCGTGGTATCACTGCTGCAGCAGCTCGCTAATGTCCGCGACCGGCTCGGCACTAGTCAAACAAATTTGTTTATCGCGTTCACTTTACATTGTCTAAATGCGGAGTAAGTGCTCCGAACAATATGCAGAGCAAGTATCCGCGGCGCCTCTGAAGTTTACGCCGCGCTCTCTCGTGTACACGTCTGGGTCTGCAAGAGTAACGTAATTATACAATTGTTTTACGATCCCTCGATACCCGCAAGTGCACGCACTTAGCACTTTACGATTGTGGCGTTGCGCGGCGGATCGGTAGGGCGATGCGATGGCCAAACGATCGTGCGGCTTGTGCTCTATGAGGTGTGTGCGGAACGTACTCGCGAGCAATCCCCATTTTTTGACCAGTCGCCAGAAGTAGTCGCTGGCACTGCGCTGACTGAAATATTGCAGATATGAAATCATCTGACAAGTGCAACACGGATAATAAGTACGACAAGTGGGATCGCGCCGTGTCAGCCGCATGGTAAATATGTCACACGGGGGGCAGGACAAATCGCACTACCAGGTTATTCACTCTCGTTGCGTATAATTGGGAATGGATGGATCCAGTCTGCTGGCGCATTCAAATGCAGCGCAGCAGGCGTGCTAATGTAAGCTTGCTCAGTGTGCTCGGCTCTCTGGCGAGATTCGTTGACGGAGAAATCTTTCTAAATGAGATGCTGAACGCCGTGTAGAACAGCCTCTCTTTATTGTCTCCGTTTCGTGGGACGCTGCAGTGTACTCAAAATGTAGATCACGGCAAGAAACTTTACCAATTTCATACCTAAATGATCAGAAGGAAAGAAAATAAATTCAAAGAAAATGGAAAGAGAAAAATATATATATTCCGGAGAACCGGGTAGTGTGCTCTTGCATCCAATTTCAGTTTCCGAAACGAAGCGGCGCGGCGCTCCCCGTCCATTCGCCCGTCGCGCGTCCGTGTGTTTCTACATGCCGACAGGATTTAAATAAATAAGTGACAGAAATGGATCCGCGCGTCGTGGCGATACCAAGGAAGTGCCGAATCGACTCGCCGGGCCCGCGTCTTACCTCGCCGCGCGGCCGATCGAACGCGTTACTTTGGTGGCAGCGGCGTCGTCTTCTCATTCGCCCCCGCCCGCGCCCCCGCCCGCGCTGTCGCTGTCGTCGGGGTATTCCGGGAGCCACTGGCGATGGTTTATTGATATCTAAAGACGTATCAATCGTGACATTGATTGACTGGCGGTGCGAGATTATTCAAATATATTGAGAGAGTAAATTGATTGATAGGTTTTCGCCGAGCCGACGGCGCAGCCACTCGTCTGCATGATGCGGGAATGAATGCTCCGTGGGCCGGCGGCGCCGAAACTCACCGAGCGCCCGCTCTCGTGCCAGAGACAAATGGATGAGGAACTCTACGGGCGCTCCGCTGACATTCGTCTATTTTTATGTCTGGAATGATAGGTTCTCGTCTGCATCTCTCGACGTATACCTAGCTACGGTGAGCTAGTCTACCTTGCTCTCTGTGAAGACGCGAACGAGAGGTCGTACATTTTGCAAACAATGTCTTCCTTGCAATTCCTAGCGGAGTGGAGTCAGAACAGCATACGACGATACATTTTTGTTTCTGTTTCCTGGAGAGTTCGCTTGCAACGTGAACCTCGTTACAATGGCTGGCTTTGTCGAATTTGTCTCCCTGTGCGGATTTGGTCGCGTTGCTCGTGTCCCGTGCACTCGTGACGAACGCTGGAAGTGCAGACGAGCCCGTCGTATGCCGTGCTCTTGCTACTTGCTACCTACACGTGTTTTCGCTTCTTGCGGTGCAATCGCAATCGCATGGCATTCCGCCGGCTGCGCAAAACACGAAACCTGCGCCTGTGACTGCGTCAATGTGCAGTGCATCGCACAATCACATCGCTTGTGTTCTGCCAACTAGTCGGTTAATAGTCTGGTAAAGAGCTGGCTGGACAAACACACTCGGTATACACACATGCACACTCGTCTCAGAAAACGAGTACACTCGATGTGCTTTAATTAGGTGATATATTGTTTGGTCAGATGAACATCGGAATCGTTCGAGGAATGTACAGTCGCTACATAAAAGTACAACTTGAACGGCAAGTTCCTGACTTGCTAAAGGATGCTAAATATAAAATGCACGTGTTTCTCCAGTTTCCTATAGCTATAGTGGAGAAGGTAGCAGCGATACTCGATGGTCTGTGTCTGTCAGTGTTTTCATGAAATGCAAATTTGAAGTGCATGCTTATAATCGTGATGAAGGTAAATTGGGTAAACGCGATAGAGAATGATTTCCGAGTCGGCCGGCGGATACCGCTTGTCGATGGGCTGGTTTGATCGGATGAACAATGATCTAATAAAACACAGAGATGACGCCGGTGTCGTGCGCCCGTTTTATTAGCGGGCTTGGCCGTCACACTTGAAGAGCCATGCATTACACGAATTTCCGAACACGCTCTTGCTCTCAATAAATCACTCATAACTCACGCCGCTAAATTTAGATCAACTTGAAATTCTAAATATTATGCTCTAGCTGTTGTAGCTGAAAATACGACGACTTGTACCTCACGGTCGCTAATTCATTCCGTGGTTAATGAAGTGCTGAAGCCAAACCAAGTGAAGTGTATGCAGATTATAAATCAAATCGGACGCGTTGGACGAAGGAATGTCGCCCGCGAACTTAGAACATGGGCCAACCCTTGCAACGTGCAACGTGCAACGTGCAACGTGCAACTGCAGTTTGTCAGATTGACATTTCACTGTAGTCGCCGGTGGACAGCTCTATCTTGCTGTGGAGTTGTGTTGTGCCACAGAATGTCCTGTAATTGGACGAACTCTTCGCGCTAAGATCCCACTGAAAAAAATGGACCATTCAAAGTAGACGTTCACTCTCATAAAGGTAGTACAATACTTCAATCAGAACTTATTCCGTGTTTCCTGCGTCTTAGAGAGGAAAGGAGCTCATCAGCCCGCGAAATCTTCTATGTCTTCCTTTGCTTATTCATCTTTCAGTAATGCGTTTCCCTCTCCGACAACCTGATCCCAACATCATCCTATTCCAAATTCGATGCATTTGTACGATTTCGCTCGGGGTATTGCTCTTGCGCCTGTGAGAGATGCTGCTTCGCGTTTCAGCTTTCCTCGAGATGCGATAATTTCGTGCGACTTGACGGCGAAGAAGAAACGTGCAAAGTATAATCTCGATACTTGCACTCGAGCGTTTAATTCCAGTTTCGAGACTAGCATTGTCGGAGTTTCAATCAGAGTCTAGAAACGCGGTGGGAAGTTTAATTAGGCCCGCATGTATTTACGCGTGTGCGTCAACCACGATTACAGCCTCCTGCGATGCGCAATCGAGTTGTAGAACGAGATCTGATCTCACGCGCGCCGACCTAGTCGAGTCAGCCAGTCGAAATTTCGAGCCCTTCCTCTCTGCACCGCTCGGCAACCACAAGAGATAAATGCACGCCGGGTAGTCAAAGTACTTTTCGGTGTAATTAGTAGCAATAACGACTTTACCAACTGATGTCAGCTTTATTCGAGCGCACTCGGTTGCCGCCGCCGCCGTCGCCGCCGCCGCCGCGTTAATCTTTTATTAATTTCGCTGCGAAATGCAGCTGCACGGGAGCGCGGTGTGGTGAAATGAATTTGCCCGGCGCACTTGGAATTAATTACCCGAAGGGAAGGTGAAGCACCTAATTCACTGTTTGTGCACCGCGCTGCACGGATACTAATGCAATAATTCCACATAATTAACTCGCCTGTCGGAATGAACGGGAAACCAATTGCAAAAGTTTGGCAAATAAATCAGATTGCCGATAATTCGTTTGGCGGCAACTAAACTATGCGTCCAATGGCTATGTCCCCCCCCCCCCCCCCCCCCCCCCCCCCCCCCCCCCCCGCCCCCTCCCTCATCTCATGAAAATCACGCACAGACTGACATTGTTTCGCCCCCCCCCCCCCCCCCCCACACCGCGCGGAATGTTAACTAGCGTCCCAACACCCTATGTGTGAAGTGAATCTTGCTTTATTCATTTTTAATCTGCTTTCTTTACACATTTTTATGACTCGCGGAGTTAATGGCGCTAGGGACGGACGGCTCTAGCTGGCGGCGGCGTGCTGCCGCTGCTGCCACACAGCTATACGGGTATCAATGTGTCACCGCGCGGCACTTGCCACTAACTGGGCCCGATGTGCCGGCTGTTCCGTGCTGCCGCCTCTTATGTGCCGGTACTAATTAGATGCGCCGATTCCGGCTGAGTGGAGAATGCAGTGAGGACGCCGTCGCTTGTTGATCGGCGTCGGCGTCGGCGTCGGTATAGCGGCTGGCGTTTGGCAGCCAGCTATCGGCGATCGCTGGGTTTGCTCGGTGAGATGACGGCGTCGATCGGCCGACGTGTTCGCACGTTGCCCGCGCTCTCTCGCTCCTGCCGCCATCCGCGCGAGTTCCAAGACTCGGTCCAATTCAGAAGAGATCATCAATCTCCGATCTGCGCGCTAAGTTCGCCGTACTTGATCCACGCGATCAGTGTGGATCGACGCAAGCGACGCGCGCCGCACGAAACTTCGCTAACAATTTGTATCACCTTTTGGCTTTTTCACTCATCTTTTTGTTGTTGTTTGTATTGATTTGGTCGCTCTGCGCGTGAACCCGAGGGCATCAAGTTCATCTCGGGGTTTAGGCCACTCTTTTCGCGCGTCGCATTTTTTTTTCGGTCGTCGCGGATTATTTTCGTCGCCAGACGAGCCGATATTTCGGGACATGCTCAAGATGATATTTTTTTTCGGGTTCGGTTTTCGGAATTAATTCCACCCGATTGCACACTCGCCGCTTGCGCCTCATGAATCTAAATCGGTCGAAGAAGAAACGTTGACGGATGGCGGAATTGTTGGGTTGGAGGTGGACAAAACACCTATTAATAAGACTTAATTGACCGCAAAGTTGCGTCTGAAAATAATCGCGTTCGGCATGAGCTTCAGAGCTAATTAACGGAAAATACGTAGCGCACACAAAGACGCAACTTATGGGTGTCACTTTGAAATAACTTCGTGATGACTAATGCCGCAAATCTTCTCTCAGCTATTTTAATGAACTCAATTATTGCCGAGTTAATTACAAATGTGGTTCGTTATTGATTATCATGATTGTCTCGTCTGGCGCAATTGTCTAGGGAAACGCATCTGACAGCAAGCTCGCTAAACGAGCCTTTCATTTCGCTGCATGCTGCCGGTTTGAGGGAAGAAAGTGTAACCTAGTTGTTCCCACCCCGACCACCACCTCGGAAAAGTGCAGAGAGGTTGTGCAAGAAAACTAATAAAGGTAAAAGATATCTCTTCGTATTCATTATCATGGCCTAAAAGTTTTCAGGGTTTATACTACCTGCTTCCTTTTCCCCATTTTCATTTCAAAAGCACGTTTGTTTTTCACAATTATTTTTTATTTCCATCCATGCTATCACGGCGTGGCAATAACACGCCACGTATATACCATGGCAGCACTACGCCAAAGCAACAGAAAAGTCGCTACTGTACATGATTTGCTTTCACGTCCGACCGTCTGCTAAGATAATGAGAATTCACGCCGAATTGCGTTCAGTCTTAAAACCTTTCTTGCTTTCATTAGCAAGGACGTATATGCAAATTGTCGAGAAAGAGTTCACTTTTCGCAGCGGAGCCAGCAATACTTTGTTGGTGCACCGCGCTTGTCACCCGCCGGGGACGATCTAATTCTAAATGAATTCCGACTTTCTGAATCATCTGGCTGGGAAATTCGAAAGGAAATGGCTTTTGCCGGCGAACACCGGCTTTCGGTCTGCTCGGCAGCTTCCTCCCAAGGCCCAGTTCTTCCGAGCTGGACGCGGGATTCCTGCCGACGTTGTCTCGCTATTTTTAATCATCCTGCCCGCTGATGAGCAAACAATGTGCCATCCGTATCGCACCGCCGTTTCCTGCCTTGTGCCGGCCGGCCCGGTGGCGAATAACCGTCTGACTATGTCTGGAATTGTGGCGTCCATTCCTTTGTGGCGACGGCGCCGAAATCCTGTCGAAATCCAGCCGGCGTCGGTGGCGTCGGTGGCGTCGGCCTCTTCTAGGAACTGGCAAATACCGGCGCAAACGATGTGTTTGCTTCTGGGGGCGCTACACTGAGATCCTCACAGCAGCATCACTTATGTACCAATCACCGTACAAGGCCAAGCTCCCAAGGTCATTTATGCGCACTCCTATTGGTGTGAAGTCGTTGACGGTGAGCTCAGGTCGGCGACAAGGCTTATGTGCTGTCCACCTCGGCATTTTCTCAAGTGTTCAATGGTCCGGATCTTTTTATGACATTGTTTACTCGGAAACTAGCATCAGTTTATGCAGACCCGCCGGTGGCAGGTAGACATAGTCTGCCTCTAATGACACCTGTAACTTTCCGCTGCACAGCCGGGAAATGGAAAGGTCGGACGTACCATCACGAAATAAAGGACAGTTTGTTTGTTTTAGGGACTTTGATACGGTTAGCATAGTTACAATATAGTTATATAGTCTGGTTTAGAACGAACAGTGTTGCATGCGCGAAGCTGTTCACTCTAGCGAGAGAAAAAGAAATTCCCTGTTCATTCCAACTTCTCCTTTGGGTTCTTTTCAATGCTGAATGTCTAATTTTATTTTCAACTTTTGTAAATTTAATTTGCGAAAAATTTGCTCGCCTGTGTGCGTAATGAAATCAGTGAGCTGCGCTTCTTGTTTAACATTTCCAATTGATCGCATTCACGCGGCGTCTGTTGAAAAACTGAAACCCGACCGGTGCCCGCTACACGGCGACTCGAACCAATTCTTCCACTAAGACTCTATAAAACGAGAAAAAATGAAATCACTGTGAAATTTCGTTCATTTATCGTTGATCACGATCCGAGCCGTGTTGTCAATTTGATTTGGAAATGTGTTACGAGAATCGAAATACGATAAAACTCGGCATTTTTTTCGAACAGCCACCCCGCCCCCCGCCTTGGTTTCGCGCCCGTCAATTTTTCCCAGCCCGTCCGAACACTTTATCAACATCTAAACTCCTCATCATCACCGTGCGCTCGTTGACAGTGAACCTCTTTATCACTTTCCCGGGGTGGAATTCAATTTTGTTTTGTCTCGCAACGCGACGCTCTTCTTCCAGCGGCCGTAACATGCCTCGTCTTCTGCGCCAATTCCTTCGCTGCTGCTTGCAATTGTTCACGCGACTCGTTCCCTTCTGACACTCCGCCGTTATTTTTATTCCTGTCCGATAGCCCCCCCCCCCCCCTTCCCCCGACCCCCTCACACCATTATTGATGCTTCATCCCCGTGTAGACTCGTCGGCAGGGCGCCGAAACACCCAAAGAAGTAACGTGCACTTGGTCGTCCTGCTAGGGATTCTCTGACAGCTTGCAGCCAACTCGTGAATTCAACTCGAATTGTACTCTCATCCGTGTATGCAGTTCAAATGCTCTTATTCACTCTCCGTCGTCAGTGGTGCTTATACCAAATGTATCATTTCTGATCTCTTAAGTATCATCGCTCACTTAATAAATCGACGACACGACGACGTTTTCTCATCTTCTTGCCAAGCATATTATTTTCCACGTAGTATACTCTAACGTTTCTCGATATATCACTTGCCATTTTAATGAATAACCCATATACACATTTCCATCCGCGCCGCGCGTTTTCGCTGCGCACCGAATTCATTCCGACAGCAATTTTCCGCTCGACTCGCCACACATCTCCGTTTCTTGCGCTGATCGCCGGCTGCGCTGGCTGCGCTGTCTTGCGCTGTCTTGCGCTGTCTTGCGCTGTCTTGCGCTGTCTTGCGCTGTCTTGCGCTGTCTTGCGCTGGCTTGCGCTGGCTTCTTTGCCCGTCAGCCGACGGTGACAGCTGTGGCGCCGATCTGTGCGCGACCGGTGCACCCGGCGACTGCAGCCTCCAATTGATTGCTCCCGCCCGACGCGAGGAATGTAAATATGCGCCGCGTTCGCTGGTCGTACGCCGCCGCGTATCGGCCCGTCGCGATTGCCGCGAGCTCGCCGAGCAATTTCCCGCGACGCCAAGCATTTCCCGACCTCGGGAAACGCGCAGCGCGCCGCCGTCGCTGCACTCGCTTATTACATATTTCATCGCATAAAAACAGATAACTTTGACGGCGGGACTTCATAAGGAAAATGGTTTTAAATTGTCTTTCGCTATTTCTTTTTTTTCACTTCTTTTGCGAGACGCGAAGTCTGTTGAATTCGTAACTTGTTTTGAACTTGCATAAGATGTATATCATCGCGAGTCTGAAACTTCATACTGGAGCTTAACCTATTAATTACATTAACGCCGTATGTTCTTGAATTATGGATAAAATCGGTGCATAAAGTTTGCTCCGACGGCGTAATTTATTCTATCTGTTGACTGTAAGTAATTGATATCGCCTGTGGATGGGTACTAAAAGATGGAGTATAACGTCTTGCTAGACAATGGCTGGCGCTCTGTTACAAATCACGCTTTATTAGATCATCCAATGTGGCCATTATACAACAAGTGAAATGAGCTACGTTATAGCTTGCCGTGATGGTGGATTATAAAACTTTGCGAGATGCAACGGCTTTGGGCGTCCGCGCAGTTCTCCCCCAACCAAGGGCCTTGCAATCGCTAACATCAGAACCAGGCCCAAGAATTTTGTAGCTTTAGGACAAATCAGTAACCTCTAATATTAAAAAAATATTTTCCATCACATAATATCAATTTAAAAAGCATACAGATATAATTAATTGTATAAACATCAAACTTGGCCCCCGTGCGCTATCCGCCCCCGGCCCGTCGCCCCCGGCGTCATCGGACGCTCAGTAGTGGCGGCGTCGGTAGCGTCGGCGTCGCTCGCGCTCCCGCGACCGCGACTCGTCGTGTTCCTGCTCCTCTAGCAGGTCCTTGATGTGCTCGTATCGCTCCTCGTCGCTGCGATCGTGGTGTCGGCGCCGGCCGTAGCCCAGCAGCCAGTGCCTCTCCTCGCGTTCTTCCAGGCTGGCGCTCTCCGCCTCGCACAGCTCTGCACGAGCACAACACCACCCGTTAGTCGACATGGGGTGCACCAACACCACCCTTTAGTCTATGCTTTGCTGGCATTTGTTTTTTTTTTACAAGCAAGTCACAAGTGGCAGCTACAGATACAAAATATTCTAGATAATATGTCTGACTTTGCATCGTAAGAAAAGATTTTTGTTGCGGGTTAACTGGCTGAAGTTTCTTTGAAATTGCGTAGTTTTTGGAATTGAGTGTAGTGTATGGAAGTGGTCATGTGATAAGGTGGATATGCTAAAAAGACAAGAATATCCCTATTAGATAGCCAGATAAATGATCAACGTTGTGTATGTTATAGCTGCCTCTTATAACAATCCTTTACATTTATTGTGCGAAATCATGACACGATGCTTGGGCTGGTCGGACCGACGATCCGGACTGTTTAACGGCGCACTGGATTGACAACTGGCTCTGCTGCACCGGTCTTCAACGACAGCGTGGTTACGAGGGTGGAATGTGCACTGAACACGGAAGGGTAAACGCGCTGCCGCCACGTGTACGCGTATATGCTGCATGCATGAACGGCACCAAGGGGACCTCACTACGCAACTCGAACAGTGGGATTCCTCCACTAATCCGTGTTAATCGAGAGGAGAGGACGTTTGTCAAGGGGAGTGAAGCTGATGTACTTGTACTGATGTACTTGCGTCAAACCCTCCTCTCTTCCCGACAGTAGCAGCGTGTGTGCTTGCTGGTGTATGACAGGATGATTATGAATACGCTGATGAACATAACCTATTAGAACTGCATCAGGGATGCGAGATAACTGCTGTCGGCCACGATAATAATATGTTGCACTACCTAGAGACCAGGATAACAACTGTGTGTAGCCGATATGCGGCCGGGCAAATGGTTGTAATGTCGATTAATTGTTGGCCAAATTGTTGGCACTTACCGAGCACGACGCAGCTGACGATGGCGATCGTCACCCAGAAGTAGAATTTCTGCATTGCCGGTGATGTCGTCGTCTCTTTGCTCGTTTGCGTGCGCGCGTGAGCTTATATAGCGTGCTAAGGACACGTCCAAAAGTCGGGGGGCGGTCAGCTGCCACCCCTTCCAGAGTGCGACGATAAGCGCGGTGACTTATTCTCATAGATATCCTCCGTTTTCACATCGTATACACCCGCCGCCTTTTTGTTTCGGCCGCTATACTAATTGCAAATTATTTACTTCGTTAGCGCACAGTGAACATTTCATTTCGGTGGTTATACGCGATAATTGCATATGCATATACTAGGTGCTCGTTACCCGAGTTGCCGACCCGTGGCCGCCAAACCTGACGTGACAATCGGAGTTTCAAATGTAGAAATCGACTCGAAAGGCACACTGTTCACCGCAATACCTTCAAAGCGTTTATTTTTGTTTGAAACTCGTGACTTCTCATAATATATATATCTACGATAATTTGAGTAGGTTTTCTCTAATTCGGTGCCCGGTGCTGACTTGTCGCTCATTATAAATGACTTATTGGCTTTGAGCACCTCCGTCGTGAAGAACGCCCGCGTCAGCTAAGAGCCGCGCGTTACGCCGGCGTATACGCTGAAGGCTGAAGGCAGAACGCGGCTGAAGGATGAAGGTATACAGAGCACCATCGCCAGCGAACGCAGTGACAGACGTGGCGAATGCCGCGGCGGAGAATCGCTCACCTTGCTGTCACTTGGAAATGAAGTTATAAGAATAGCCTGGCGGTATCATTCATCATATTCAAAACTAGCTGCGCGTGGATGTGGACAAGACCGGACGAGTCGCGTGGTTCCTGTATCGTGTCCATACAGAAACAGCACCAGATACGTCGAGCAATGTGGCAAGAGCAGAAAGCCAAAGGGAAGCAGCTGAAATGTGACGATTACTCAGTGAGACGACAACGGAAAAGTCGATCACACTTTCGTGGCACTTGGCCGCTCGCAAGTGATTCTGCGAGAGTATGACGACAGTCGGACAGATCCGGTAGCGAGAGACAAAGATTTGACTATCGCTCCTAATATACTCGAAGCCCGCAAGTGCGCTCCCTGCAGCGGAGAAACGAATCAAGAAGACAAAGCGAATCGAGAAAGTTTTAAGATATTGTCGATAAATCGGCGTCACTCATCTCTCGAAAAACACTCGACTTGGCGCTGCTGGTATATATTGGCTGTCACTCGAATCGAACTCTGCGCTTTTAATAAACTCCGCTTGCACGAGTCGAATCTGTTTTCTTGGCAGATTTGCGTAGCTTAAACACTTCGATAACGTTTGTTTTTGGAGTTTTTTTTATAGGTATACTATACATACCTTTGTGACATCGGAAACGCAAATTGGAGACGGGATGTTATGAATGAGGATAATTGGAAAGATGGGTCACTCAAGACAATGAGAAATTAAAGACTTATACCGTCGTGTTCGCCAATGGGCAGGCTTCGAACTAACCGAGTAATAGCGAACATTTGATGCTGGTAAACTTAGTCATGTCATGTAGGTAACCACACTATACATGCTTTTCATAGGAAACTGTGCTGTCACATACAGAGAAAATAGTTTCTAGAGCAGGAGACGAAGATTGAAGGTAGTTCGGTGATCAGAATAGTTTTAGGGGTAACCTGTACCACCAACCACCATACATTTACATACATCATATAGCTTCCGGGATAGGCGAAGCGTGAAGACCTCACCAAATTAACTGTGATCTGATTAAATCAAAATGCACTCGCGGTGCCTGCTTTATCTCAAACACGGCTAATTTCCCGCCGATATGCCAGCCGGAATAACCAATTAACACTTGCTAATTATAATTAACCGGTGTTTAAAGTTAATTTATAGTTTGTTGTTTAGTGTGATTCTGTATATAGCTACATCCTCATGGAAATAATAACCTGACACTTTATTGGGCAACTCGCGTTCAATTTATTTCCAGGTTTTGTTATTAGGTATTTCAATGTGAAGTCACGTGGGTCGCGGATGGTACATTACAGAATCCGGCCGGCGCACACAGATGACAAGTGGTAAAAAAATATGACAATGCACTCGCGCGCACAATGCAATTGTCTAGCCAAATGAACGCGGCGAGCGCGCGCGCTTCCATTTGATTATAATTAAAATCCATTCTCCGTGTCCACAACCCTTAACCAAGCGTTCGCTGCGAGGAGCCTGCGGCCCGGACCGTCTACACACCTATACCCGTTCGGGCCGGTTCGTTTCATTTAATATTCGCACCCGGCGAAACAATTGTGCGCGTTGGCGCCGTGCTCGACTCGTCGCTGCATGGCCTCGCATCACACGATCAATTATTTATCTGTTTTGTTCTCGCTTCTCTGTTGCAGCCGACCAAACTGAACGTGTACAAGAACGACGCCGAGAGCTGGGATTACACGAACCCGAATGTCGGTGAGTTAACTGATTACGTATTTATTACCCCGCTACCCCTTCCCAATCTCCTCCCTCGCTAATATTATGCGGTGAGATCGTGGCCGGCCTGTTTTTACACGGCCCCACGTCCGATACCTTAGCTCCCTTCTGAAAATTATACTCGACGACTGGCGATGAAGAACTTACATATATATATATTTAACACCGTTGGCAAATAGCTCACGTATATAGAGCAGGCTACGGGATGAGATCGTTTTATGTTCGATTAAAATAATTAATGTCTTCGCCATATCCTGGCCACATCCACCTCGGCTCTGAATTACTGCACGTATCATCCGATAGACAAAATGCAGCCATGCAGCCATGCCGCTACGCCATGGCTGCATGACTGCAATTGTAATTTGAATCCAGAACAATGAAAAGACGACGTATATTTGCTGTTATCCGCTTCCGTTCACACGCGCGCCCCGTTTGCAGAGTGCTCGCGCATGTTTTTCCAATTCCCAGTGCAAGGATAAAAAGGTCGGTGTGCAGATTTTTATGCTGCTGCTGCTGGTGCTGCTGCTGCTAGTATCGCACGGATGCGTTGGCAGCGATCACCAGCGGCGCTGACAATCCTGGGATGCTGCGCTGTGCACGCTCCCTGCCATTTAGCACGGCGGCCGTAAACTCGACAATTTATCGCGCGACGTGCGCTGCGGTAATGTTTACACGTAAATAAATCCCAGTCTTGCCGCGCCCCTGCGTAAAATACGCGCGAGACCTGCGCCACGGCGGCCGCCCTCTGGCTGGAAACCCCGAGCCCCGAACCCCGAACCCCGAACTCCGAACCCCGAACCCCGGGCGTCGGCCTGTCGACTTGCCAAGCTGGAAACTATAGAAAGTGTACCGAGGAAGAACGGTTTGAAAAACTGCGCGAGACTCGGTCGAGCGACTAGCTAAGAGTGTACCGAGTAAGTTCTTTAGAAACTTTTTCATCTTTCTCGTTTGGACCATTATTATTCTATGTACACCGTGAACAGGTGAATAGCTGCATCTTTTCTGTCAGCGTTTCTGGGAGGAAAGAGTTGGAATTCGCATTGAATGTTTTGCGAACTAGGAAAGCATGGGTGGAAATCTCTACAATTTCCACCGGCTGCTATGGATGGGAACGTGTGTGCATTCCGAGTAGCTTTATGATTTCCTAGCACGCCGGCTAGGAAGCGTACCTGTGCACCTACTGGCGCTCCAGGCACTAGCTTGTGTGTTCACGGGCTTCTGAACCCAATTACCCCTCTTTACCGGCGACCTTATTGGATCGATCAGTGTTTACCAATACTCAGTTTAATCTTGTAAACATGGCTGTGCTACGCGCCGGCTTTGCGTCAAGTGCCAGGTCTGCTTCGACATACTTTATCGCCCATGTAATTACTACAGGTAAAGGAGTGCAAACTTTCTGATCGGGATGTAAACCAATTATTTTTGATAGAATGCTAAAAACAGGGCGGAACTACGAGGGGAGATCTTATGTCGAGCAATACTCATTACTTAGAGCTTCTTTCAGGAGGAGGGAGTTTAATTTCGACGCCTTCATTACGTCTACCAAGAACTAATTACTTTTTAATATCAGCATATAAATTTTAATCACACTTCAAAAATTGTAGACCTTGCGTATAGGAAGAAGTAGAGGCATGCGCATGTCCAAAGGAGTAATTACCCTCTTAATGCATTTAATTTAAATTTCATCGTAATTGGCAAACATCTTTTATTGGGCGATACAAATGACAGCTCCCTCGTATCGCAGATGTAATTAAATTTATTACTATAATTATGTTTGGTTTACTTTATTGCTAAGTTATGGGCTTGTGCGGTGCATACTTTATGTGATTCACAATACATTATATAAAACGAATTGATTTACTGCCAAATACGCATTTCGCTTTTCTCTACTCTTATACCGACATGCGTGATGCAATGCACCGGAGTGTCGAAGGCATTCTTGGCTCGCAGGCCCCGACGCCCCGACGCCCCGGCGCCCCCCGCCCGACGCACGTGCCCCGACGCACGTGTCAATCAAGCGGCATGTGGTCGCCCCAAGTCTTCTCGGCCCGCCACCAAAGTTAAACGCACAAGTTCTGCCAGCAGGGTGCGCCGTGCGTAATCAGCCGGCCGCGGTGCATCAACAGTTTGTCGAGCTTGTGGGGTGGCCAGGTGCGCCCCAGCTGTGTGTGGGGTGGGGAAAGGGGGGGAGGGGCAAACTTGTGCGAAAACCTTTGCGAAACGTGTGGCCGGGGCCTCGAGCTCGCCACCCCAGAAACTTAGCGAACGATTTTCCGCCAGGCGAACGAGTCGCGATAATGAAATTAAATCCAATTTTTCAATCGGCAACTGGATAAAGAATTTAATTAAAATGCTCGACTGCGGATCAATTTGTACAACTCTGTAAACAACGCCTGAAGAACCGTGCATCTAAAAATCAGAAGGCCACGGAAAAGATTGTCTCATTTTTTTCTCCCCCTGGATTATAAGTAACAAGTTGTTCGCAAACTTTTGTTACAACTCTGAGTTGTACGCTCATAAAGTTACGCAAAACTTTCTAATAATAACGACGGCGGTGGGCGCCGCCTGACCTACGCAATTCTTGCTGACGACGCCGCCGTGCGTCAGAGGGCGGCGTCGGCGTCGGCGTCGGCGTCAACGTCGCGAGGTGCGTACACGTTCGTTGGCTTTTGATGTCGGACCCACCCAGCGTTCGCCCGGCGGCGTCGCGGCGGCGTCGCGGCGTCGCAGCCGCGGCGTCGACCTGTCAATCTGTCAGTCCGGCTGACTGACAACTTGGACAGGCTATTATTTCAATTCCGGATTGTCATGAGCTTTAATATTCACGTTTCAGCATTCGGGTTGTTAGCGTTGCTCTTTTTCAAGCCTACGCGCGCTCACGCCGACCTACTTCTCAATTTACCCATTTTGACAGCGAAATCTGACATGTTATTTTTGTGAGCAGGCGGCCGCGCTGCCGCCACCTCCTTGCTCCGGCGGTGCTCGTTATGCGTTGCAAAACATTCTGTTTCTTCTCTGTATTGATCTGCCAGCAAATTGTGGCCATGGGGCGCCTCCGTTAACCAAATCGCGGCGGGCAGCGATCGACTGACGTGTTCATAGACGAGAAAAGCGGAGACTCATTCATTACAGATTGGCAGCAGAATGATATTCGATCGGGATTCGGCATGAAAGGATCAGCTCGGCTGCATCGCGAGATTCATCGACTGCCGACAGTTATTGGAGTATCGGACAGCTCGCCGACGCGAGGCCGAGATGACGGCTCGACTGCGAAGATGCCCGGTCCTGGCGACCATCTCCAGCCTCGCAACGCCTCACATTACCATATTATTGTCGCCGCACCGCGGGGCGGCCCGTAATTCGACGCCATTCTCCGATTAGAGCCTGCATGGTGTCCTCCGCGTCGCACACACTCGCAGCCACCGCAGCGCGTCTTATCTCGGGAGATGGCGGCTCTAATTCGAATGGTATCAAGTTAGCGGCGCTGAAATTTAATTATCGGCTGGCTTCGGAATCAGGAACGACGACGGCGACGACGGGGCGGGCGACGTCGTGCATCCTTTTCCGTGTGTAATTTCCGCGCGCGCGGCGTCGTCGTCGTCGGGTTGTAATCATACTTGGAAGAGAGTTGGGCGTCGCGGGCGTCGGCGGTTTGCCAAATCCACTCTGGTGACGGCGTCCTCGTGTCACCGACGGCTCTCCGGGTCCTGTTCCGGAACGGACGAAATCCCTCGACGTTGGTCCGAACCGCACCCCATGGATGCAAGCCCGTCGCTTGCCGATTCGTTAGAGCATGCACCGTTGTGTGCTGCGTTCACATCGTGAAATGTTCACATTATCGCGAACTAGCCGTTACCGCGACAGAGCAGGCTGCAAGTCAGTTATATGTACAGAACATAATAGATCTGGTATTTAACTTGTCTGTATACACGTAGTGACATTTTTTTCAATCTCACCTCGTTTTTAATGTAAACCCATCCATGCATAGAAATGTTCTATAAATTGTTTCCTCAGTCACGCGTCGGTGGGTTCGCCGGTGCACACAACGTGCCTTACCGCCCTCTCTGCATCTCTCGGCGCTCGCCTCGCGCGGCTGTGAAACAAGCCAGAGAATAGAATATTCTAACAATCTATTAATATTTATGATGCTCTCGTGCTCGTGGATTTAGGAAGCTGCTATCTCGTCAAAACAGAACACGACTTTTGATGATATCAGAAAATTTAAAACGAGAATTTTCTTTTTCTCGTTATAACTTTTGTAAGCAGCTAAATGCGTGCTTTTATGTGTCTCGCGAGCTCCTTAACAAGATAGCTAGCTCCTTGCTCGCCATTAACATAATCCAGGTTGCATCTCCATCGGCTCTGTTGTTTCAGTCTCAGTTTGCGGGGGTTGGGGGTCGGTGAGGAGAGGGGGGAAGGGGGGGGGAGCAATTTCGCTAACCGGCGCCCGGCGACTCTCTGCTGTCCCGATCTCCGACTCCGGAACGGCGAAGAAGGGAATATCGTTGCTAATGTCAGAGCCGGACTTGTTCCTTGTCAAGTTAGCTGCTCTGTTTTATTGACTGGACCCATTGATTCGCTTGCTGTCAGGGGAAAATCACTTCTCTACGAACAAATGGGGTTTTGCCTTGAGATGCGCTGCGGAGCGCGGAGTTGTTGAAGAACTTGTGTATCTAGTGCTCGGTGAATGGAAGCAGCTCGAAAGTAAGCTCTTATATAGTTGGGTACACAAGGAAAGTCCCTGAATAGCCGGCCCTGGGATCAGCCTTGTTTTGCAGATTAAAATGAAACTTGGTCGGAAGGTATTGCTTCTGAGCTCCGAAGGCGAGTGGTGATCGCGGGCAGGAATACAGTCGATTCGGAATATCAATATAGCGTCTAAGCCACTTTGCTAGCGAGTCGGCACGCGAATGCATCATGCAACGCCGGTGCTGATGGAGTGGAACCAATCAAAGCGTAATGGCGCGATCAATTGCCTGCCGCACTTGCGAATTGAGTCGCTATTTGTAATCAGATTGCATTCGAGATTGTTTGCACTTTGCAGTGTGCTGCAGTTCTCGAGCACTAGTCGGTTTTCCGTTCGTTCCCCGAGCAAGTCTCGCCAGCCGCGCCCGGTGCGGGGGCCGCCGACTCGAGAAGAGGATCGGGCTTCCGAAACGCCGAGGAAATATATTGCCGTTTGGTGGCGACGAAAATCTTTGCTCCACTTTGGATGTGCAGCTCGGGGATGAAGTGGGCCGAATGCTCTCCCGTCCCGCCGTCGCCCAATCAGCTTCGAACCACCAGCTACAGTTTTGTGCTATTTTTCCTGCAAGTTTCGCTCGGCGATGGCGCGAACTTTGGGACTTTGAGAATTTTTCCGGTCTGGTTTCTTGCGATTAATTTCGTAGATCGCGATTCGGCGATTGTGCGGCGGGACGAAACGGCGAAGGTAAATGAGTTTTCCATGAGATTTTCCCCGAGTCTGGAATACTAATTGCCCGGTTATCTCGTTCACCGGAATTAGTTTTATTTTCAAACGTAGCACGATACAGCGCCCGGGACGAGAACGGAGAACAGGGTGCAGAGAGCAAGCCCCGCGCACTTGCGCTCCAATCTCTTCGCTGCTTCTCGGGAAGAAAAAGAAATCTAGAGTTTCCTCAGAAGCGCCACACTTTCGTGACAGAAATACAAAATTAGAAATTTATCGCGCACATTAATTTACAATTTCGCTCCGCGCGCAGACGATTCGCCTGCAGAAGATTGCAGTTTTCAGCCGTCTCGATCGCCGAATCGTCGACTCGGCTCCTCCCCTTTCCAATTACCCGTTGTTTTTGTGCCACGTGCACCCCCTGCCGCCCCCGTGCTACCTTCACCTTCCTTACCTTGTTGTCTGGCAGCGCGAAGATGTTAAAAATGCACGCCGTCTTGCATAATTGAACGAATAGCGAAAATATACAACCCCCCATCCGAGCCCCTGCACGTAACTTGCCGTTATTTATCCCTTATTCCCGGCGACCTCGCCTGGGATTAGCGATGCTCCGCGCGGATTTCTGCAGCTTGCACCACTTTAAGCCGATTACCAATTTCTGATAACCGACGAGATAAATATTTGAAAAGGGAAACAGACGGTAGTTCGGGAAATAAAATAAAAATCGGCGTTTTTATAACAGCCATGAAAACATTAGCTATTGGCTAAATAAATGATGCGAAGTCTTTCCCTCTTGCGATTGCATCGCGGGCTTACAACGAAGTGCATCGCGGATTCTCGAAGTTAATATGTAATTTACTTTTATTCGTGTATAACGTGTACTTTTCCAAGCGTGTTTTTTCAAGCTTATTATCCGCTAACGCCGCTCCGCTCAAACGCTACAAGGATATTGCCTGCCCCTGCCCCCATGCCCCCATGCCCCTGCCCCAGCCCCTGCCCCTGCCCAGCTCGATGCGCCACACACACCTAGCATTCCACCACACCCTGCCACCCTGCCACCCGCCACCCTGCCACCCTGCCACACTGCTGTTGCTGCCTTAAATCTTAATAGGCAATTACCTAATCACGGGCTTGATAATGAGCCGAGGATGCGCGCCGCCGCCACCCCCCGCCCCCACCGACGCTTTGTTCATTAGCCGCATGGGCGACGCTACCGAGTGCAGCGCCCCCAACGCTATCCCCAACGCTATCCCCAACGCTATCCTCAACGCTATCCTCAACGCCGGGACTTTCAAGTTTTAATCCTGGATATCACCCTGCGCGCCGCGTTGTTTGCACGGCGACCACGCCAGCGCCAACACCAGCGCCGGTTTGCCATGTCAATTTATGGCATTGTCTCTTTGCCACGAGTTTTTCCTATAATTGTGGCTTTTTGCAGATTCCATCCCTCTGTTGAGCGTGCTTCGCGTTCGCCCCCGCCCTCCCCCACCCACCCCTACGCTGGCAACGCGAATACCACATTCATTAACTTTCCATGAAGCTGCTGTGCCAATTACGCTCCCCACCAATGAATCCATTATTCAATGCCACCCGGCGCCTCCACCTGCACGGGTCAATAATTCAGGCGGCGTTTTTCGATTTCCTTGTCAATTAGTCGAACGAGGCTTGAAATCTGTGCGCCACACAGCTGGGAATTGCATCATTTAGTCGCGCTGATTGATTGCGCCTCATCAGGCGACGCTACGCCGCCGCTCGATTCCCGGTCGTTCTCGGCGCCTCCACCATTCATTACTCGCCGCTTAGCCGCTTCATGCTCGCTGGCCGTTGCAACACAGCATCATCCCAGCACTCTCTCAGTCTCAACACAAGCAACATCTCGGCACTAGCATCGGCCCAACACACATCCCCACGTCACAAAGCCAGTATCTCAACATGCGACTGTCCACTCGGCATCTCCACCGACGCTGTCTGTTTCCAGCCCGTTTCATACTCGCCGCCAGCTGCTATTCGGCGCCATGCCAGCGCCATGCCAGCGCCATGCCAGCGCCATGCCAGCGCCATGCCAGCGCACTAATTAACCCTGCCTGCTTTGTTATTACCTAATGCTTAACTGACCAGATTCCAACCGTAGCGAGACTCTTTTATCTGCCGTGCCATTGACCACCGCCGACGCCGACGCCGACGCCGACGCCGACGCCGACGCTGGCGCCCGCCCGCCCATTGTGTTGGAATCCTCTCCTCGACCAATATTGCTAAGTAAACCAGCGATCCATTTAATCCGCACCGGCAGTGGCCGTAATCCTCGATTTAATTAAGGTGTAATTGGTGGGGGGTGCAGCAGTTCGAGCTGGCATCGCGGCGCGGCGCGACGGACGCTGTCGGCAGACTTCCGTTCCGCGCGTCGGTGTCAATCGCCTCCGAGCCCGGTGCAACCTGCAACCTGCAACCTGCAACAATGGCCGGAAGTGGCACGCGCGTCGCATGGCCAATTAGATTTTAGCAACAAGTGCGGACCGAAGTTTGTCGCAAGTTAGCAGCGAGCGTGCGCGCTCTTCGAGTCTCGGCACGGGCTTCCTGGTCCCCGGCGGCCGGCACCCTGCATGCAGCTCGAATTTCCCGCAGCCGCCGCCTCCGCCGCTGCCGACGCCGACGCCGACGTCGCGAATTGTTTATTGTTAATATTCAGGACGCCGTTATGCGTTTCGGTATGCCTGGCGCGTGCCACAAGTTATTGCATCGGGGCCGCTGGGTTCCACCCGAGGGCGATCGGGTTGCTGAGGGGTGGAGGGAGGTTAGGAAGGAGGAGAGACGTCGGCTCTGTGATATCGTGACCGACCCCGGCTCCCACCTTACGTGCACACGCTCTTTGCGGTGTGGATTTCACCTTGAAAGCTGCGCGGCGACTCGCCGGCGTATGACCGCGAGTATACCGACCCTTATCTGCGCCCAGTTCAATAATCCATGCGGGAATCAACCTGCACGTCGGTGGCGACGTCGGTGGCGTCGGTGGCGACGTCGGCGTTGACGGTGATTAGCATTCGCAACTCGCTAGCTGCGTCTGGTGGTGCTGGCGACATGATGCCAATTGATACGGCGTAAGCATCCGCCACGGCCGTGTAATCAACACTCGGCTCTCTGGGTGCTGGATGCAAATGAGATCGGCCGGCTCGTTTGAACTTTGAGCGTGCTGCGTGCATTTGCACCTAGGAACCGCGTCTTGCCGCGAGGTGGCTTTCGCCGAGGGGCGTCGGTTCATCCCTTGGCTGGCGCGGCCACGACGCTTGCTCTGTAAACCAGCTAAGCGATTGCGAGCGGGGGCGAGGTGTAGTAACGCATTAGCGAGCTACTTACTTCAATGACCATCGCGGCGGCTCGTGGAAAGAATTGAAAGCTTGAGCTGATTTGAATTCGAAACGAGATGTAAATTGCGTTGAATTGGAGCAACATAGTGTGTGTGTGTGTATCTATAGGGGTGGTAGGGGAGAATTGGGAGTTGGCCTTTCGTTGGATTCCCACCTTTTTACTGTGCGCGTCGTATTGCTTATTGGATATTTGTATAATTGGACGGCGTGAGTAATTAAACGCGAGGAAATGAACAAAGCCTCATCCGCAGGAAGCGAGCGTTCGGTTCGGCGTTCGGTTCGTCCACAACGAACACCTCCTACCCTTACCTCCGCGTGCGTTCGGGGTGATTTCCTTGGCGCACCTCGTCGACGCGGGTAACGGTGGTTTCCACCACCGCCTGCAGCCCCCGCGGCTCCGCGTAGTCGACACGCTGCAATCTTTATGTGAGCCACCCCCACCCCCACCACCCTCACCACCCCTTCGAGCGCCATGCTAATAGCCACTAATCCAGCCCGTCTTCATTCTCTACGCCAGACTCGCAATCCTCCTAATTTGATTATAAATTGACGTTAAAAAGTCTTTTGTCCCTAAAACTTTTATTGTGAAAATTATAATTAAAATTATAACGATCCTCTTTCGTATTGTTCGCTGATGGCTTTCTCGTATTTTTATTCGTTTGCGCGTTCACCGAGGCCGTTATGTGACGCGTGTAGGTAAATTTATCTAGCCTGGCATTTCTGTACGCGCTGGTGCACCATTTCGTTCCGTGCATCTGTAGCACTCTGCAGTTTTAGGTGTGGCTCGTACCAGCCTCGGATAATTGTTCAAGCTACTGCGGACGGCGTTTTTTTTCCCCCCGAGACATCATCAGACACACAGCACAACCTTCACGCCTGTGCCATTCGCTGTAGCGAATCCCAGCGAATTCCAGTTAATCCACTTGCATCGGGCGTGCAAGAGATCGTTCACTTGCTGTACCCATCCCTAGAAACACCTACTTTTTTCACTTTCGCTCGCCGGCATTTCTGCCAAGGCCGCAACTCGGCGTCTGATGCACCTGGACATGGACAACGCGGACGCGGTGCATGTCGCGACTTCACGAACAAATCGAGCCGTTGTCCCACTCCCGGCAGCGGCGAGGCCTGCAGGAAAAACAAAGTTTACCGAGCCACCTCTGCTATTATCAGATTTTAATTAAAACCCACCGCCTGGCGTCTCCGCGGCCGGCCACGACAAGCCGACCGGCTGTCTCCTCGAATCTGGCGGCGACGCGCTAACCAAGCGTACCGTCTTGCCGGCGACGCTCGGCCTGCTACTTACACGTCGGCGTCTGTCAGCGTCCGTCGACACCGATCCATGTTAATTTTCCGGCCATGCCCGGCCCGACCCTTGCTAATTATCTCGCCGCAAAATTCCATCAGAATCACTGGTCTCATCTATAATGTTCACTTAATCTGAGCTTAGAGAAGTTTGCCAGCTCGGTTACACGAGTTGTGCCTCTGCGGGTCTCGCTCTTTCCTGTTGTACGGTCGGAGTTGTGTGGGTGGTGCGGGGGGCGGGGGCCGGGGGGGGGGGGGCGTCGCCCATGCCGCCTCGTCTCCTACATTATGCATCACCTCTCCTCGAGCATCTCGCCCATGGCCACGCCGGGAGCCACTCAGCAGACACGGGGCGCCAGTTGAGTCGCCACCCCGTCGCGTTATCAAAGTTGGTCCTTAGGAAGCAGCCAGCGCGCGTCCTGGAATGCTCGCCGATACTCGATGGGTTCATTACGTGTCCGGTGTGCAGCTTAGCGCGTTCCCGAGCCCCGGTTATCTAGGCGTAATCGCCGTCTCACGCCGCGCAGCTAATGCGAGATGATAGTTGCAAGTTTAGCCATTATCCAAGTTCTATCGGTCGGAGCGGATTTTCTCAGCAATTGTGATCGAGTACCGACAAAATCCGGCGACGCGTTTAGATTTCTGGCCTTTGTCAATGTTCGACGCCGGGCGTGGGAGTTTCGACAAGATGGCAGCTCGGCTCGGTCTTCCAATCACGATCACCATGGTCACAATCACAACGGCTGTCCGCTAAGTCTTGTCCAATCTTTGTCAACCTTTCGTCTAGAATTCTGCCAGCATCGCCGGCGCTTCCGGTAGAGGAAAGTCTCGTATATGTCTCGATTCTCAAAGGTGAATTAAATCATTGTGTCCGTCCGTAGGCATTCAAACAATGCTCGTAGCTCTTTTTATTGCAGGCGCACTTCTCAAGTCGTAAAGTTTTCACGATACGCCTGACGCCTATAAAGGAGCTGAAAACTAAATTATATGCCTACCTTTGTCTTCTTTTATCAGTTATATACACAACGACAAAAGGATGGATACGATGCTATTTATTTCAGAATTCCGAGTTGCACTCAGCGCGAAGACGTGTGTGTTCTCCCTTGATGTTGGTTAATCTTTCACCGGCCACCTTTGTGTGTCTCGCGTTTCTCGCCGCCATGGCTGCTGCCCTGGTCTGGCTTGCTAGACAAGATCTTACTTTGATATTGCACGTACAGGGCAAAAGACATCCATTCTAATCAAAGTGCAATCTGTCCACGATACACACACGTACCTCTGTAGCATTTTGAAAAAACCTTATCCTCAATTGGCATCAGGGACGCTCGGGTCAAAGAAACGCCACGCAAATTCCATTCGATTCGAAATCTTGTTTGGAGCTATCGTTTGTCCGTCTCCTCTTGAAGGGGCGTAGGATTTCAGGGAAGCGTTCAGTCGATTGGAATGAGAATGGCTATTGAGGTCAGAGAAATATTTGAGATTACTTTTATTGCGGGCGAAGTATTCGAACGAATTCTCCTAAATAAAATAGGATGGGTAGTTATTTTCTTTTGGTCGTTTTTTCAATAGCCACCGGCATTTATTCGTCAAACACGGGAATGATTTCTATCTTGATAGACTGGCGCACGTCTATTGGGGATCGATCGGGCTAGTGGGCTGTTGTGCACCTCAGGGCGCCGGTTGGCGCTGCAAGGGCGCTAGCCGTGCAGGGACATAAGCAAGGGCCCACCTCCACACCTCACGACGCCCCCGCCACCATGCGCCCGTTTCCCACCTTTCCCTGCAACGCAACGCAACGCAACGCAACGCAACGCAACGCTACGCAACGTCTTAACAGCCTCGTCTCGGCTCGCTTCACGGCATTCCTAGTTTATGGAACATCTGCGTCCGCTTTATTTGCTCCAGGTAAATCGCTAATAATAACTTCACATAAAGATTGGTTAAGAAACAGTGGAAATCTTTATCTATTTTTCGCGTGCAAACGGAACGTTTTATGATGATCATTATTCGAAACTTAAAAAGCTTTCAGATGAATTAAATGCTGGAGGAACTGTCTCACCGCCGAGTTTCTTCGTTTATTCTAAGTTGCCTATGAAAACCGAAACTGCGCAAATCTTTCGAGTTTCGACTAAGCTAACAGCGATTGAGGCCACCGAGGCGAGTTACCCTCGGTGGCTCGAAGCGAAGGCGAACGAAGTTACGTCGAACGAAGGAACGAAGGCTGCACTGTACGCAGTGGTCCAAGGGCTAGGTTTTACCCCGTCGTCTTATCTGTACACACAGTGACCCCTTCTCCCCATCCACCCAACTGCAGGCCGGCGCGCTACAATGCAAGTTAATATTGAACTGATTCCGAACCGCTCCGTTCCGTTCCGTTCTCTCTCTTGGCTATAACTCGTGGTTAAAGGGAGTCGTATTCGGCCGAACACATAGCGCGACGACTAATTATTGTTCCTGACGCTGGCATTCAGCTGGCGACTGAAACGGCATGCAGATTTCAGGGCGACACGGGCTAAGCTGCTAGCAGCTAGACGGTATGACCACGGCTGCCTGTAATTAGCCGTTCGATCCAGTTAACATGTACTTGGACAATCAGATGAGGCTTGCACCAGCAGACGTGTCCTGATGTGAGGCTGTGACCCGTCCGATCCGGGCTGCAGGCTTGTTGACGTAACGCTCCCAGGGGCTCGCGATCTGCTCTGCCCGCTCCCTAATGCCCTCCTCAAAGCTGATCGAGTCGGGCCCACAGCACTCAGTCCCACCCTCCCCCGCATTGCCCCGGGGGGGCACCTGGCAGCGGAAATCACTCGACTTCTTTAATCATTCCACTTATTCGCTAGGGACGATTGCGATTCTTCCGTTGCCATATACAGGCTTTGTGATATACTGCTCACAGAGCGGCAGAAAAGTTTGGAACTCGTAAGATGCCCAAAACTGTGGTGTACCCATCTATTTTATTTTTTTATAGCTGAATTATTAGGAGCGGTTGGTCGTAAAAGCGATGTTCACTGGGTCAAGCGCGGCTGGGGGTCGCATCTTTTACGACCCCCTTTCACGGTTCCGCCTACAGTATAAACTCTTATCAAACCCGCGTTCAGAAATATTTCACGAATGCCACGGGATTTATTAGACGGCGATTAAACGGAAGGAAGCTGCGACGGCCGGCGCGGCTATCTGCGGCCGCCGCCGCCGACGCCTACGACGCCGCCGTCGGAAGAGATGATCGAATGACGGAGAGTGCACAGGGCGATCATGGTCGGCGACGGCGACGGCGGCGGCGGAGGCGGCGGTGGAGAGAGAGAGAGTTGACTTGTGGGGCACCAGAGATCGATGCAGCCCCAACATTCTGCCGGGGGGCAGAAGCGCGGGGTGTGGGTGGCAGGGGAGGGAGGCGATGTCGGAGGTGGATTCTTCCCGACAAGCCTAGGGTCACCATGCGACTAGATAAGCTGTGCGATACGGCCGCCGCCGCCGCCGCCGCCCCCGACGCCGACGCCGCACGTTGTTGCTTTGCTACACATTCGTATGGTAAACACTGTGTGGCTGATGTGCAGCGGCAGAAGGCGCTGCCTCGGCGTGATGGATGGTGATCGCACAGACAGAGGTTTACACTTCGCTCTGCATCTCATGATTTATCGGCGAGAAAATCTAGAAAAACATCATCTTTTGCTTGCTACTTGAATGGCCGTCCTGCATGCTTCCTAACTTCTATATTGCGAATTCTTCGGGGAGATGGCACGTCTAGGAATATCTTGGCCGCACGCCCTGGTCTCATTTAAATTCCTATCATATTTAAATTCTCGTGCGAAATTTAATAGCCAATTCCAATCGAACCACATGATAAGATGTGCAGGCGACTTCCCCCGTGCGTCGAGTTTTCTTTCAATTTCCATCGCCAGAGCAGCGTGTTGAGTGATTCTCCGCGCGGCTCTCTCCGAGTTTGTCTTTTGCTGATTCTTTTCGTAGCGAGTCCACCAGCATCCCTCATCTTCATGAAACATTCACGGCCGCAGATAACACTCGGCTGATGATAGATGCCTATCGCCCGTTCTGCTCGCAGCCTCCCACAGAGCAGAGCGCTCGTCGCCACTCGACGGGGAAGTGAAAATCCACGCGCGAGCTTTCCGCTGCGTCCTCGGCCTCTGTCGAGTCGTCCTGCATACTACATCGTACCGGGCTTATATCATAGGAGCGAGGAAACTCTTGCCTCTAAATTATTGAAAAGTTTTTCCTCCTTCCGTCACACAATTTCGTAAATTCGCGGAAAAGCTGGCCTCTGGGAGACGGCGGCTGGGCATCAATTTGTCCTTCTCGTCGGCCGGTGTTTATGTGTGTTGTGCGATTGTCCCTGCTGGCCCGCAACGCCCCCCCCCCCCCCCCCCCAGCACACGCCGCGGCGCGCCTTTTTATTTCATGCATGAACGGGGCCAAAGCGGAGGAAAGAAATCCCCTCGTGCTCGATGAAATACGAGGCAAACTTTGAATCAAATTAAATGCACCGTTCTAGTATGCCATTGCCAACTGATCTATCATTCAAAATGTAAATAGCAACTTTTATATGCTCTTCAAATAATAAAAACACATTTCCCAGGTAAAATTATCCCATAATTTTGTATTCGTGCTCGTTCGTGCAGATATCGTAGCAATTCCGGGGGTAGCACATGCAATGTTGTGTAGTACCGTACTCCGCCCAGCACGAACCATGCTACCAATGTTACCAATGTTACCAATGTTACCAATGTTACCGAGTGACTAAACACGACGTTTGTATCCGAGCTGGATGCTCCAGCGCCCGCCTCTGGTTTCTGCTCACCGTTCTATCATTTAATTATCTGCCGCCTTTGACCAATACATGGCTACAAATTCACTAATTAACTATAGTCATTAATTGCCTTTCGAACATTTCGTAATTCAACGCTTAAAACTCAAAGGTTCCCTATCATTTTAGTGCGTACAGTGTACAGCTTGTAAAGTGCTTTGAAACATCACTATCGATAATAACTACGCTGTTCACCCAACCAACTAGCAATAACCAAGCACGCAGGTATGGCCCTGCTGGCCCATGTAGTAGCTATTAGCAAGTCACGTCGATGTGGTACACGGGATGGGATATAAGGATGTGGTGTGGTGAGCTATATCGAATCGATCGGGGACGCACCGAGGGTTGACGGGTTAGGGTTGAGGGTTGAGGGTTGAGGGTGCAGAGCGTGTCACTTCACGCCGTTGCAGGAACGGGGATCATGCGCATCGTGCCAGCTTGAAGCTACCATGCTCGTTAGATTGCAAATAGCTGCTTCACATTTACGCGGCCGCCGCGGCGCTAAAGGTTAATATTGTCTCTCCGGGTTATCTACGCTCTCACGTCGTGATTATTTGATAGCTCCAGCTTCGAGCTGTTTTGTGATGGAGGTGTTACACTCGACGAGTGCTGAAACACCCCTAGAAATTTGATTAAATCTTGTACCGAAAAATGATGGAAGAGGGTATACGCTATAAAAGCAATATAGCAATTTATGGTCAGGACTCCGGGACCGAACCAAATTCGCGGCATGAAAATAGTGTGGACCTATATCTATATATCTGCGTCATGTCGAGCGAAAGCTAAAGACAGAAGAGAGGCTTGAACTGCTGCATTTTGAAATAAAAGCTTTTGTGGGTTTAATCTGTTTTATAGTTTCCTGCTTCTGCGGAGATGTCAAGAGCGAGACTGGGATGTCTATTCTGGCTGCCCCTCCTGACGTTGTTTACGATTTTCCTTAGCATAGAAACTAGAAAAGCCACAAGGTGAAATATAGCCGTAGCGTATCAGGTAGAGAAGATGCGCAGGGAAATGTAATTCCAGAGGAAAATGCAACCTCATTGGCCCAGTTATTAAGAAGTCTTTCTTGTTGCATGCATTAATTTATTTAATAATTGCACGAATAAAAACGTACATAATTCAGAGGACGTTGACGTTTTCCGTCCATAAATCTCATCTCTTTGAAAGCGATGCTCAACTCGTGACAAAACAAGGACAGTTGCACAATGCAGAGTTGACGCTTTGTTGGTATTATCAACACAGCCGGTGCGTCGGCGAGTTGCGAACTAAACCAAATTAAAAATTTAGCGCCGAGTGCATTTATACGTTATCGCTGCAATTTTACACGACATTGGCGCTCCGCGACGGGCAGCGGGTCAGACTCTCATTAAAACTTGTGATTAGTTGTGCAGTATTCATTTCCCTGGCGGGGCAGCACAGGTTTATCCTGACACCAGTCCAAGTCGGTCCGCGTCGCTGCTGACTTATCACGAGTGACAGTTCCCTGGGTCGTCCGTCCGTCCTGCTATCCTCCTGGCGAGATCCGGGCATCGCTCTTCCAGCACCCAGCGTGTACAGAGGCGGGCGGGCGGGCGGGCGGGCGGCGTCGGCAGCGACGTTGAGAGGTCGACACGCGACCTCGTGACCCGCGCGTCTCCCGCCGCGCTATACCTGTCACCACCGTCTGTCTCCCTACGGCCACCCCCCAGCGCCCCATCGCCGCCCCCGGTCGCCAACCCCCCGACATGCCATACCGCTCGGCGCTCTCTGGATGTATACTATATCTCTGCACGAGCATCTCAAGTTACATGCGATGCGATGTGTGCAGCAGCTAGCTCTCGCTCTCTCCATCCCTCTACGTGACACTAACAAAACTTGCAGCGATGCAACAACTTTAACAGATAGCAACTTTGTTTGTGCATGCCTCAAGTTTTACTCGCTAAGTAGGTACAACTTAAACTTCTTGCCGGGTACGTCTAAGCGGCTAAGTCTAACCTATATTATTGCGTCGTATATGTACACTGGAAACGTTGTACACAACTATCCTTATTCTATATACATATTATTTAGTTCGGTAAGCAGTAAGCAGTAAGCAGTAAGCAGTAAGCATCTAAGCACTAAGCATCTTATTGTCGAAGACACACGATACAAGCAAATGATGTATTACAGTGAAGCTTATGAGATGAATCTAGAATGAGTGCAGAGTACATGTATACATTTGCATTATTCAGCCAGAAATAAACCGCTTGCAAGTGAAAAAAACAACGGCATTCAGTTTGATGAGCAGACGCTAGGCTGCGCGGGACTGTGTATGTAATATGTATGTAATATGTATGTAATAGAATAGAAGAACAGAAAATGTATCCCTACACAATGGGAAAAGCTGTTTATTGCATTGTTTGCGAGGGAAAACTCGGTAAAGAAAGAAAATCGTTGTCAAACGCTCGAGTCTGAGGCGCTTTCCTGTTTTACACCCGACCAAATGAAATAGCGGATCAATTTCCACTCGTATTTCTTCCACTTTATACTTGGAGTGGAAAAGTTATCGCGTGCCGGCTGGTCGCCGGCGAGGAAATGGGGTTTGTTTGTGCCCTGGCCGACCGGCGACACACGTCCATCTGAAGGACGTGTGTACTTCTGTTGTGCGCCGTGACCTCTTGGCGGCAGTGGTGGCCAACTTATTGGCGAGCCGCGCTAGCAAGCTGATGAAAAGACAGCCGTCCGGACGTGAACATCCACAGTGAATGAGAGATCAGACGCCGACGCCGACGCCGACGCCGACGCCGACGCCGACGTCGCGTACACCGGGAGACTGTTCGAATTCAAATCGGGTTACGCGATCCACCGAGTGCTATGCCAACACCATGTAGAAAATGAATTACGTTTTTTTTTTGCTTGCCATAGATCTAGACGTGTTACTGGAGACCTAGAGGCGTCTTGGTGATGCTCGGGCTGACATTTTCCGGGCACAAAAGATAATGAAATGGGGAAAAGCTATAATACCGTGTGTTGTGTACTATGGATATTTACCTGATACTTACGTGGTATTTACTTTCCTTATTGTATGCTCTTAGGGCGTATCAGTGTCGTAGCTTCAAAGTCTTCAAAATTGAATCTATTGTTTCGGTTCTTCAGTTGAGCGGAACTTTTGTCTCGTGCGACTGACAATGTTCATGCTTAACCTGCGGGTTGGTAAAAATTCTATGCTGCGAAAATGGAGCTCGCTTTCGGACTTGCAGTGATATCTTGTACCTACTTCAATCATGAGTTGAAACCGCCAAACAGAGCGCGAACGATACCGCTGCGGGCAGGTTCATTTCCTGCGCGAAAAGAAAATGATAAAACGGTTCCTCCCCCAAAAACCGTTACTCCCTATACACCCCACTGATATTTTTCAAAGCATGTGTTATTACAAAATATTATGATCTTTTCAGAAGTCCATCTATTTTTTTACGACTTTCCTGCCAGTCCTGTGGCCCACGTATCTTGGCGATGCGCGGGGGTGGGGGGAGCGGGAGGGGGTGCTGATAGATTGTCGGCTTCGTCGTCAACCCCTGGCTTTCCTCCCAGTTCACGAGGCCCGCCCCCTAGCGCCCCGCCGCCCGCCCGCGCCCCGCAAGAGAGGCGCTAGTTTAATATAGTGAAGGGCTGTCGAGTGTCGGCTTCGCATGCCGCTCAAAACTCTCCTTTCTTCAAACCATTGAGCACACTCAGTTAAAGCTAAGAATACCAACACACAGCACAACAGACAAACAAGACACCGACAAATACGACTTAAAATATCAACCATATGATGGTATCCTAGAGAAATGTCAACATGCTTTCGGAATTTCGCGTCATAAGATACGTCATTGTCAACACTCAAATGTCAAGTCTCGGTTCAAATTGGAACGTATATTTATCACCGGTCAAGCTATTTCCGAGCCAAGCGTTACTCCGCTCAGATTCACCTCTGGTGGCAGCTGATCTATAAGCGTATGAAAATCATGCCACCCTGTAAGGATTAACGTCCAACACACCCATATTTAAACAGCGCTCGATTCGACGCGGCGACCGCCTCTCGTGGCTGGGACGTATAATAAAAGTGTGAATATTAATTGCGATGCGCTGTATAAGGCAAGCGGCCGGGCATGAGCGGACCGGACGGCATATAATTCGTGTGGTGAGTGGGTGCCCCACCCGGTATCTCGTGGCTGGCCTTATTGGTCGTGTGCCCCCACGCGAGTCATTGCCCGGAGTCCGCGGTCCGTGGTTCGCTGGTGGAGCGGGTTGCGGGTTGCGGAGAGTCATCGGCAGCCTTGTGATATCAGGCTTGTGATGATGGGCTTGATGCCCTGGCGAAGGGCACGTCGTCAATGCTGCAACTCGCAGTCGCAGACCACTTGATCAATCTTGAGGCAGGTTATTGTTGGCGCGCGGCGAGAGTGATGTATGATGGTGTTTTATGCACGCACACACGTGCGAGTACATCAAGAATGACAAGCGTGAAATGTACTTGTCAAGTTAGCAGTGATCTCGCGCGGGCTTGTGCCCGGAGCCAGCCGCCAGCGGCGTCGTTGTAAATAATACAGCTGCTCGCTGTCGGCTTGCACTCGGAACGGGGTAATTGCACTCTTGCTTGCCGTGGGCGCGCGCGAACGCTGAGCCGCGACCTGCGAGCCGCAGGGGTGGGAAACGATTTCGGGTCGTCGCGGCGCTTGACGGGGATTCAGGGTCGCGCGTTGTCGGCTTCGGCGTCGGCGTCGGCGTCGGCGTGGAGAAGTGCGGCGTCGGAAATCAATGTCGGAATTGGATGTCGAAGTGAATTCTTTATAAGGATTGATGTTATGCAAACAACATTATCGCAGGCCGCGGCGGGTCTGTCCTGGTCTCTCTGGCCGCCGCCGGCGCTGGCTGTTTTTCTTGGCACCGGAAATGTTTTCCCACCGAATGCGCGGTGTTTTTTCTTTCACGGCAATTAGACCGCCGACGCTTTTCGAGCCGGCAATTTTCTTAATCTTGCATTAGCCGTCGCGCTAAAAATTGTTTTTCCTCCTCAGTTTTTCTCCCGTCCACGTGCGGCTTAGAAAGTTGCTGCATTATTAATTAGTCCTCCCCGGTAGGCGGTATCCAGGCATCTCTCAGGCATCTCTCCCTGCAGCCTCACCCCGAGATGCTATTCCCCAGCAGCTTTTATCTAATGCACGTGCCTAAGTTATAATGTAACGATGGTGTAGTGTAGCACAGTACGTAAGTAGCCTGGAAATTTGTCGATTTGTATGGAGTTGCAGGTGAGGGGAGAACGCGAGGTGATGGGAATTGCTTAACCACAACACGGAGACGTGTCATCTCCATCTTCACGAACCACCTTGCTTATGATAACACTCCTGTGCCGGCACTGGTATCCCGGTACCGGCACCGGTACCGGCACCGGGCACCCCGGCATGTACACTCCATGGCGGCGTCGGTCCAAGAAGTGGACGTCGCCTACCACACCAAGCGACTTCTTCGTCACAAATCACAAGAAACATCGCACAAAAACATACTACAACCTACAACCTAAGAACCAACTACCACCAAGAAAACACAAGCCACGCGCATGCACAGAAACCAACAACAAAATCATCAGCGATGGAAAAAAACAACAACAAGAAAAAAAAAACACAAATGACACAAGGCATGGCGATGGTGACGTGGCGTGCGCCGCACGTTGAAATGCACAAAGCAGGAAATCGAACACTAAAAATCTTGCACACAGACCAAACAAACAGTCCAGTTGTATCAATTCAAAGAGGCGAGTCAGGAACACAGCTAAAAAAAAAGAGCATCCGACACTAGAGCCACTGGAGCTGCGGTGATGAGATTCAATCAGCTGTGACTGACTTGTTTGTCTCTGTGCGCAGGACCTGCCTTGTACGTGTCAACGACGAATCCACCACCTTCACCACCACCACCTCCATGTCAAGACCGCCACCGCCATGTGACTTCTCCCGCCATCTCGCCCGCTGGATAAGGTAACTAAGCGCCGCTGCTGCTGCTGCTGCTGCAGCGCCCGACAGTGTCCGACAGTGTCCGACCAAGAGAAGCCATCGAAGACTTCCGACGATCGCGAGACCTCGACGTCTTCGTCAACGTCAACCTGCCGCTTCCTAGCGGCCAGCGAAACGACGTCATCTCTATTTGCACTGTTGTCGATATAGGCGGAGGAAGAAACTAGAAAGAGATGTAACTTTAATGGACCACGAACGTTTCAGCTATAATACTATTGGGAATTTCCGATTTTTCACTGGAGGGCGTAGCAACGATTATAGGTTTCACGACTAACTTATTAAGCTGTATATAGGTACTACTTAAGTTTTATTTTTTGCTGGCCTGCTCGCTGTTCTTACCCGGCAGCAAAGTTTGCCACTGAAGAAGGAATCGATTACGTCGCCCGCCCATTATCAACTGTAATGATGGATCGCATCGCGGGTTAGTAGGAATCATTTTAGTATTGTCCCTGCGCAGCTATCAATTAGGGGAGGGGAGGGGGGAAGTGGGCTCCTCGGGGCAGGGGCCATTGAGGGCCGGGGCCCTAATGCGCCAGCCCCGTCGCTATAGAGACGCACAGCGCGGGAAAAAGAACGAGCGCGACTTTCAGCTCGGTCCTCGCGTCTGTATCGCATAATGGCAACAAACGGAAGATTGAGCGAGCGCGCCGATAATGCGACGCTGGTGATTGATTCATGATTAATGATCGGCCGAAATGAAAATGCGAGAAAAACGGTGGGCGCGCGCGCGCCAGCGAGTGACTGGCTCTGCAGGCTGGACTCGGAAAATCTGTTCCCATCTGTAGCTAAAGATTGCCGGTACATGCGCGTTAGAAATCCGATCCCTTTTTACTCGGATGACATATTTGCTATGTGGCTGCAGATAGGTACTTTGTATGGTGTCAGAGTATATAGGTTTATTGTTGACAAATCCACTAGATTGTAAGACCTGTCTTTGAGAGGAAAAGCAATATGAAAGGAGGATTTTCTATAGCACTACACATTTATTGTGAGCAAATGTACTTAAGGGAGTTGATTATATTCCATGTGAAAGCAGGCAATGGCCAAAATGATGCACAGCCCTACGGATGAGATTGCGTTTGTTAGATGGCATACACATATTTCGCTACACCAACCAAGTTAGCGTAAATTCCGTCCGCAGTCGAGGCATTTCCCGGGCTGAGTGCGCACACAAATCGTTCTTTTGATTTCATCTGCACATATTTTTCTCGCTCCCTTAAATGTAATAAAAAAAGAAACACGCGTCTCGGATCAGAATATCGCAGAACACCTTCTAGGCAAAGATTTCGAAAATCCAATATGCAATAAATAAAAGATATAGTGCAAGCGAAAACCAAATATTGGTGTTTCCCGGTGATCGTGGGTGAGACGCGAGCCGAAGTTTTCAGGAGCGTGCACGATGAAACTTGTATCACGTTTGTCAGATCATGTTCGTCAGAGCATGTTCGTCAGAGCATGTTCGTCAGAGCATGTTCGTCAGAGCATGTTCGTCAGAGCATGTTCGTCAGAGGGTCAGGGTGCTAGTTGTACCCCGAAGGGCCATGGACGCCGACATGACCGACATGGCCGACATGGCCGAGGGCCGACATCGAGCAACCTTATCACCATTTCTACCCGCCCGGAGAGCGTTGCACGAGCGCTCGAGATGCATTAATTCCATCAAACATTTAGTAGACTCCTTCCTGACCCGGAAAATGGCTGCAGGACTCGTGGAAAGTCGGTGTACAGTCGCCAACACAAATCACTCGTTTCGCTGCGGGAAAACCTTGCGGAAGAATGCACATTTCACGTGCCTATTTACTGCACATTGCATGCCCGGAGCGAGCCACGAATTGCTGCACACATCTGCAATGTGATGAAAAATACCAGCAGAATGCCAACGACGAAAAACACAGAGTGCAATGTTTGACATGGTTTTACCACGTTTTATAAAAATGCAGCGTTGTTGATTTTACTCGTGTAGCAAGGATTTGTAAAAAGCAAGTTTTTTTAATGGATTTGAATAACAAATCACCGCGTATCCTCACGCCCTTTATCAAGCTCGTAGCATCATGCGTACTATTATCACGGAATATATTGCTCATTTCCGTCGGCGGGAAGTAAAAAACACTCTTGAGCCAAGGCGCGAACACTTTTCCTCCCCATTCCGCGAAGCGAGCAGAGCAAGCTGGCTTTTCCTCGCGTGTGCACGCCGTTGAAATGCAGCGCAGGATGTGTGTACCTTGCTATTATTATGCAAACATAAGAGGCCGGTGAAAAAGACACGTCGTCCTCTTGAAGGGTCGGCTCTCGGTACTAGGTCTGTCTCGCGTTCCCCTGAACAGCACGCGTCGTTAGCAATAATGAGGGGGCGGAGGGCAGGCCACGGCACCTCCACCGTTGTCGACCCGGTTTCCTCGGGCCTCGGCGGCTACCACCTTGTTAGCAATAACAAGGTGGGAGCTGAATGGATCGTGCGGTCTAGCTATTGAAATATTTATCGAGACGGAAATAGCTACCCGGGTGCGGTGGTGGTGGCGGGTGCTGTTGCTGTTGCTGCTGCTGCTGCTGTATTTAACAAAGCGGAATAATGTTTCATCTTTTTTTACGATCGTCTTATTAAAATTATACGCATTTCTTGTGACTTTGTGGACGGAAAGAGAGGCTAACAAGGTAAGCTGCGCTCCTGAGCAGATGTTCGGCAGGTCCCTGTGTTTTACTTGCAAAGTTACGACGAACTTCCCCGCAGCCATTGTGGCGATAGGGCAAGCTTTGTGCCTCGCCACCGCCGCCGCCGCCGCCGCCGCCGCCGCCGCGCTTCTTTCTGATTGCCTAATTATCAAGTTTTCAGTCGCAATTTATTTCAAACTTGTTTCCAGCTCAGACTTTCAAATCTGAGATAATTTTAACCCCCGAAACGTCGCCTCGAAGGAAAGCGTCTTCGATTTTCCTTTGCTGCCGACCAGGCTGTAGGGGAAAGTTTCGGCTCCGTGCCCTTCATTAGGGGCTGGGCTCGGCGCCAAGGGGCGACCCCCGAACTATACCTTGGCACACGAACCGTGTCCTTGGCAAGTTCACGGCACGAGGGGCTGCCGCGCTCGGCGGCGCAGCCTTCGTGCGATCATGTGATCATCATCCCTGCAGCCTCGGTCTATAATCAATGCTAGCCTGTTGAGTTAGTTATGCATCCAGCCACAAATCTTTCCCTCGTGAACGAGACTAACTTTGCTCGACGGCTGCGGCGGCGGCGGCGGCGGCGGCGGCGGCGGCGGCGGCGGCGGCGGCGGCGGCGGCGGTACAAACTTTTCCTTGTTGTTGAATGCGCGGCTGACGATGCTTGTTGCTTCTTTTGTTGCAGGACCGAAACAGGACTCTCCCGGCGCCCCGATAAGATCGGCGCCGCTCCTGCAGGAGCCACGTTTCGGTGCCGGACCGCAGCCATACAGTAAGATTTACTTCTCACTTCGCTGCTGCCGATAACGAAATATAAGTTGTCCTTTGAGCACTAACGCCGAACTCAGTGTACCGGGCACGTTTCTTTGTGCTAGGCTGCAACTTACCGCGAGTGTATATAGAGCTTGCTTGATCAGTTTGTTCAAGTATTTTAATTGATTTTCCGCTGCGACTATTTTCTTATTTTTTTTTGTGGAAAGTTCCTTATTTATTCCCCTCTGTTTGTGAATTATTATTAGCTTGGCGAGGAGGAACGCAAACGCAGCGCACGATGTTGCTATTGTTCCGTCGCGTTTGTGTAGCCTTGTGCCAGCCTGCGTCCTCTCGGCTCCGTACTCTCGGCGAGGCGCTTCGTGGCAGAACGCTCTAAATCTAAAACAATATGGAAATTGTTTCGGTGTCATCTTTTGTTTGTTTCTCCCGAGTTTTAAGCTTCCTATTATTATGCTGTTTAAAGAAATAATAAGATGCAAAACCTTTGGCGCTTTTATATTCAAAGAATTGTAATTTCTTATTACATTCGTGGCGTTTTATTAGAAAGTTCATCACGCCGCATCACGTTTATTGTTCATACGTTGCGTTTGCAATTAAAAGCTGCACGGACTGAATTTGGATCCGGCGTCGAACGTGCACTGCTTAAAGCTGGCTTGTTCCGCGCGTCACCTTCGTGCGCCGCATGCTATTATTTCGCGCGAGTATAAATTATGCATGTTAATTGAAGAAACTAAGCTTTGATTTAAACGGTGATTGTTGTATTTGAGCCTGCTGGATTAGACCCGCTGATCACGCGAGCGGGCGGTACCTAATTCGGCATTACAAACACGACCCCTCGCCGCCGCCCGCACCCCAGCCACCTCTGACCCGGGAGCTGAAATAATTGCCCACTTCGCGCGACGGTGTATCCCGTTGGTGTGCAGGTGTACGTAATTGATATAAGGCAGTCGGTGGCGCAGCTTGCGCGGCGACGCAATGGTCCCTCCTCGCTAGGTCGGAACGTATCGCGGTGCTTACAGCTTGATGATCCGCGTATCTCAGGGCGTTCCATCAATGAATCACACCGCGTAGAGCGCTGCATCGCGTCGCTGTGCATGACCCCTGCCCTCCCGCCGGGTTATCGCCGATGAACTTTGGGTGCATGTCCGCGGCTGCATTGGCCGCGGGGGCACGGCGCCCCCCCCCCCCCCCACACGTCACCCCACCGAAACTGTTTCCGAGCACCACCGGGTCTTGGCTGGCAGAAGTCATCTCGGCTACCCGCGCTCGAACCGCCGTCCACCGGCATTCGCGGAGCATTATTGCGTCCTTCTTTCGTGTGTTGCACACTGCACTCCTCGTCATTCCGAATGCATGCGCTGCGCATCACGTTGCGTCGGCACTGCGCGGCTCTGAACGTGTGCTGCGCACTGCTGCCTGCTGCTGTGCATGACTCACGGCGCTGTGCGCGGAGGCGTTAGTGCATGTGTGTGCTGCGAAGAAATGCACAAACAGCGAGTGGAACGCTCGAGCGGATGCCGCGTTGGTAGATTTAGTTTTTCTAACGTCGCGGCCACGCTTTTTGACCGAGTGCTATGTGCTTGTAAGCTGGCAAAGAGATCGGTGTTATTGCAACATCATTCTCGCGGTGGTCCGGTTCGTTTGCCGTGCAAAATCCAACCGCGAGTTCTTGCGAGTTGCGAAAGCCGCTTCATTTGCGCCGGGTGGTGGAGGCGCCGAGTTCGACGGCGGGAAATGAGTTGGTAGCTCCGAATGTCCGGATGTCCGGAAGAGTGTTCGCATTGCTCGATGAACGGCGGGGGTTCTTTTCCCCGCGTCGGCAGCCGGGTAAAGGTGCTTCAATTGAAACGACTTGTGAAGTTCCAGCGTCCGACAAGCTTAACAAAACAACCGTTCCTCCGCTCACAATGAGCGAAAAATTAACGCGGACTGGAGACAAAAGACAGGAGGACTGCGACTTCTTCACATAATCTCGTACCATGCAATGAAACAATCGCTCATATATTATTGAATGCGCCGACTCCGTCACCGACAAGGCCTCTCCGCTTCTCTCAACAAGCTGACTCTGAAACAATAGCCACGGCCCGAGCAGACACGTGTACGTGTGTACCACGGGGACTGTCGCAGCGCTCGCAACAATTACTCTAAATTCTAGAGAAAGCTCGAGTGTTTTCTGCGAAAATAACCATGATGTATGATGCTCCCGTCGACTAATTGCCCAGACAATCCCTGGAATAAATTTGAATCTTGCTGCTCGAAAACTTACGCTTCATAAGTAAATATAACAAAGTTTGTTGTACTTCCGAAGTAATTGTCATTTTTTAGCGATTTTCGAGCCAACTTTCGAGCTTCCGCGCAGGAAGTAATTTTGAGATCGCGGGCCATGGATCACAAGGCGTCGGCGAGGCACTTCGCTAACTTTGATCATTACGAAAAGCCGGCCGTGCATCAAGCTACAAGCTATAAGAAGCTAGACTGGAGCTCACCGAGGGAGGGCAGCCCAGGATAAGCTATCGCTTCTCTGCACTAGGCACTTCTAGGCACTAGGCACTATAGGCAGGTCGCGCGGGCTAAAGGACAAGGAAGGTCAAATAGGTGGCTGCTCGGGAGTGGTGGGTTGTCACGCCTGCAGCGGTGATTCATCAGAGGTGCACCTGCATCTTGCCAAGACATTCGGTAATTAAAAGTGTTCGTGGAGCTGCTAGTGACAGATGGGGGCGACGCGAGTGATAAGTGAATGGCTTCGACTAGTCGCCTCTTTAGCAGCCATTGCCGTTCATTTGGCTCGCTTTGGCACCCTGTCACAACTGAATTGAGTCATCGTCACAATCATCATTATCGCCGCGTACCCATTTACTCATCTACGAATGAGCTATAGCAAACGTAATTGCGGAAACGAATCGGAATACTGTTCGAAGGTTCGGTTATGACGCCATTCAGACAGGACGGGGCTATTTCGTTGTCACTCTGCTCAAGTGACATAGCAAGTTGCATCGCTTCGCCGCGAGTCGCTGCATTTAGACGTGAACAAGTCACCAAATTGCATCGCATGTCACAGATGTTTTATTTCAGTACCTTGGTTATATACTTGTTATTATGTATATTTTTATTATTCGCTGTTTAAAAATACCGACTTTTGTTTCCTTCCTTTAATTCTGATGGATGCCAGTCACGAGATGTCGCTTTCAATCGTATTAGATTTTCCTGAAACCAGAACGTTTTGCCGAGGAGAAGGTAATTTCACCGATTTATGAGCAATTCCCCGTGATATTTCCTTATTCACGCAGGTCGTAGCAAATTGTTTACTCCCCGGTTGATCGAATGTTACGTTGTTTCTGCAATTTAATTCGAAAATAATAGTGATTGAAATCGGGCAGCAATCGGCTATCTAACTTTTACAAAACCATTGCAAGCTTGCGCAAAGAACTCGATGCAATCGTTATACTACATACTAGTCTTATTTATAGGGCCTTAACTTTCATTGTTGGCGACCTTGATCCTGACCTGCCATTTGCCCACGCCTAGCTATAATTAATTAATAGATATATCATAAACTCACTCGGAGCTCTCTACACTTCTATATGCAAATGAACGCACTCGCCTACAGCGACAACTGAGATGAGATATTATTCTGCAGCAGTAGGTATACTCATATCGAAAGACACAACCAAGCAACAAGGTGGTTATGTTGCCAGAGAACCAGACCATAAAACTTTTGCTGTTGTCACTCGACTAATATCGCATTCTGCTGGTTATTACTTTCTTAAGATGACTTTTCCTAATCTTATCCTAACCAAAAGCACAGCTTTGCAAAACGTCCAGAAAAGTTTGAGTTTTGGGACTTCATTCATTACCCAGTTAATAGTTTTCTGAAACAAAGCATTTCGAATTCTACCGCCACCACCGCCGCTGCCGCCGTCGATGATAGAAACCTCGCTGAACCGCGTTCCTTCCTCCCCAGGAGGCGAGAGCCGCAGCCTGCCGTCGTACGCGGCGTCGCCACCCGACCGCTACGAAGACAACTACTCGAACGGGCCGCCGGGACAGACGTACGGCGGCAACGAGCACTACACGGAGCGCTACCCGCTGACGGAGCGCTACCTGAAGCCGTCGGGCGAGTACGGGCGCGAGCCGCTGCACCCTTCGCCGCCGCGGCCTGGGTACGCGCTGCCGCAGTCTCCCGGAGGGCCGAGCGCGACGGTGCCGCAGCAGGGCTCCGTCATGATGGTCTACGGCCTCGACCTCGAACGCTTCAATGCCGAGAAGCTCTTCAACATATTCTGTCTCTATGGCAATGTGGTCAGGGTGAGTAGGCTGTTGATTCGCTTTATGCCGGGGGTTTAGGGTGGGAAGTTACTTTTTTGAAGATGTTCCTGTTTTTTCTTTCAATCAATAACAATGGGAGGTAATAAGTGTTGAATTTTTAGGATATTTCTGAAGAATGTTGTCTAATATAAAAAATACCTACTTACTCGGAGAACAAAATGCTTGGTATTTATTTTTTCTACCAACTCATCTGAAGCAATATATGTACAGCATCCAGGTCTAATGACTTTCGAGATAGAAATGTCAACGAATTCTTTTCTCTGTTCCCGCAGATCAAATTCTTGAAGACGAAAGAAGGGTGCGCGATGATCCAGATGGGTGACGGTGGGGCCGTGGAACGCTGCGTTCAGAATCTCAACAACGTTCCGCTGCTGGGCTCCAAGTTGCAGCTCGGCTTTTCCAAACAAGCATTCCTCAGCGATGTGCACAATCCGTATCCACTGCCCGACAAAAGCCCATCGTTCAAAGACTTCATGGGCAACAAGAACAACCGCTTCATCAACCCTGCAATGGCCAGCAAGAACAGAATACAGCCGCCATCCAAAGTAAGTGTCCATATTCAAACCAAGAAACACGAACAAACACGCGGGTAGCCGGTCAGTGGTAGGTCCCAGCGAAGGCCGGACAACTGAATGTCTCAGTCATCGCCACATCAATCAAACAACCATGCACATTCAATTGAAATGAAATGTATTAAATCCACACCATAGTTGGACTGGGACTACTTATCATTTCAGTTTTAATGAGATAGCTTTCAGATCACTGCTATGTTGATCAAGTAGTTTAAATATCGAGGCATCTTAAGTCTCGCCTTTGAAAGTGATTAAATCCTCAACACAAATGAATGGGTATATTATCCATTAATCAAAATGATGAATCATGTTATGGATGCCTATTGTATTTTTTATTTGATGGCTGTAATTGCAATGGGCTCTTCTCTAATGTAACCATTTCATTTTGAAGTATCATACAAAATAATTAATTGCATTTAAAACAATTATTCTCATCTATTTAGCCCATGCTAGCGAGGGAATGGGCAGTTTTTTTATTGCTGAAGTCTTCTCCCTGCCTTGCTTTGCATAATCTAGATGGTATCTGGGAAAACTATTCTATTTTTGTAAGCCATTGCTGATAATGCCGAATGACTAATGACCAGTCCTGTACAATCGTGTTTGTCTCTAGGTAGTCTATTCTCTGCTCCTTGAGAATAGTTCAGTTGAAGCAGTTGCAAACGTAATTGTTATTAGAGAAGTAATCCATCAAACATGCTTCGAGGCTACTTTTGTCCTCCGAGCAGTATTTATCAAGCACTTGATGCCTCTCACTGTGCCTTTTCCCCTTTTTTCCCTTTTTGTCTCCATTATTATTTTTATTTAATTGCAAGTGAAGTGGCCTACAGCAAATATTTGTTGTAGCTCGGAGTCCAAGGAAAAGGTATTTTTTTAAAATACAAATCAATACCTAGGCCCAAACCAGTTTGCTCTGTCCGTTGGAAAGCAAACAGTATCGATATTGATGTTACAAGACAGGAGAAGGAAGATCACTTGCTGACTGGCTTGCCTGGTTGGGCATCTTACTAGAATCACAGAATATCTGTTTTGTTTCCAGATTTTGCACTTCTTCAACACACCTCCTGGGCTTGAGGAAGATCTGCTTAAGAGCGTCTTTGATGAATACAAAGTGACACCACCTAAAACAATAAAACTCTTCCCACTCAAAAGTAAGTTTTCATCTCTATACTTGGCTTCTTTATGCCTATGTTGTATGAAGGAATAAATCATTGTTTGCCTCATGATGCCCATTGGTAGATTAACTTTTAATTACCTCCTATGACTATGAGGTATGACAGCATTTCAGTGATTGCTTCATTTGTTTGCTACTGCAATGAATGAGTAGTCAGGAAACCTAATGAGGGCTGCCGAAAAAATTGCACGCTGTCAAATGACATGGAACTACCATGGGTGCTACATGTTAACTGGGGTGGTGACTTTGAAACTTGTACAGTTCATACATTTTTGGGTCCAAATGGTTGAATTTCTACTGTTTCAAATAATATTGTCAGACCCTACTGATAGCCAATGTCATTATTTGAGTTAGGTACTTATTGCAGCAGAAGTCCTAGTGTAGCCAAAAATATCATTGCAGTCTGCAAAAATGGCAGCTCAAGCTGCTCTAACCTCTCACTGCTCTTTTTCAGCAAGCTCTCCTCTGCTAGTGCAAATCTCCACATCTATATACTTAAACTTTGCGTTGGTTAAAACCATTATGCAGCTACTCCTTAGCTGCCGAATGATAACTTCCAACCCTCCCAAGAAACCCTTATGAGGTGCCATTCAGTATTTTCCTTCTAATTGCAACGTCATATTGATCCCAATCCTAGTTGTGTGTTGACGGTTACTGACCAAGGTTGTACATTTCAGCTGACCGGAGCTCATCTGGACTGCTGGAGTTCGAGGAGATAGGTGATGCAGTCAATGCACTCATGATGTGCAATCACGTACCTATTGAAAACCCAAGTGAGTGCTTTGCGATGTTATTTCTAATCTATTTCCAGACTGGAAAATTAGTTATTTCAAATTCAAATTTCAGGAATTTAGGGAATTCAAAAAGGATATCTCAGTATATCAAAATTTAGCAGGCACGAAGACGGCACCTAACTTGTACCATGTGTTAATGGTGCCTAGTAGGTACACTAAGAATTTAGAAAGGTTGCACAAATATCTGTGTAGGTCAAGCAGAAACAGAAATAGTCAAAATAGGAATTTTTGACTTGTAGGTACATCTCTCATGTGAATTAAAATGAGGGATGTTTCCTCCATTGCACCTAAAGAGGATCTTTGGTCAGAAAAAATGAAATAAAATATTTAAATTAGTACATTTTCAAGGTACAATTCTTTTCTTATTAGTTGCCAATGATAGTTGTGCTGAAATTATTTGGTTCAGTGACAGTGATAGCTGTGACAACCAAATGATTCAATTTTGGCATAATATACAAATTGTTTTGCAAATATCTGTAATATTTTTGCGTGGATGGAGTTGCCACTCGAAATTAACCTTACAATAATTTACAATTATTAACCTTAATTGTGAGATTAATTTTGAAATTACAGCTTATTTGATGTTTTTCAAAACTAATGCAAATTTGTTGTCATATTGAAAAAAATGCATTAACTAGATATTCATGTTCAAGTCAAGGAAAATGTTAATACCCCACTATTCGCTCCGCAGAGAATGCCCCAGTCGCAGCACCAAAGGCATTGAGACCGACGTTGCACGAACAACAAAGTGACCTTGTGCGATGTTGCGCTTTCAGGTGGCAAGTTCCCGTACCTGATGAAGCTGTGCTTCTCGTCATCGCGGCAGATCCCCAACATGATCCGGGGGGCCGACTCGAAGGACGACCTCGACGAGTAGCCCGCGTGCTGGCAACTCGAGCACCGAACTACTTCAACATTCGTCCCAACGCTTAACACAAACAGACGAAAGACTCGTGCCAAGAGGCTTCCTCCGTCCGGGCTGCACGTGGGCTTGCCGACGTACTACCGTCGGGCTTCTACCCGAATTCAGTTTTCTTTGTTAACCCAGATGATTTAAATAGTGAACCACAGTTGGATTAAATTCTTCCAATCACACCAATTACACTTGTTTCATGATTAGGATTTTTTGGCACCAACTCGAGCAGCAATTTTTATGTAATATTTTCCTAGATAGAGACCTATCTACATTTCGTACCCTTGCCTACTATTAAAAACAAATAAATGTTTTTTATCGTAAGGAACGATGAAATTACTTACTACCTTGACAAGTTAGCCGATACATTTTCAAATAACTCACTCGGATGAATATTGTTGCAACACACTTTAACAAGCAACTAATTTATTTTAAGCAAGCACATTATTTGAAGCGACTTTCCTATCGGGTTTGTGTCGACCATAGTGGGTAAATAACACACTTGCAGCCTGGACCATGGGCAGTTGAGTGACTGGACGCTCTCAGGTATCATACCTTGTCACTGGAAGAAATACGAGAAGTGCAGAAACAACCAGCTTAAGAGTAATTATAATTCAAAGAGCAAATAAAACAACAATTCTTATTACCATAACCAGATAATAAGGAGAATCTAAAACATATCAACATAGTGCTTATAATGTTAATGAAATGGTAAACAAAACATATTGGGAGTGATGCTATTTTAAAGTATTGTTCCCTAACATTTTTAAACATGTATCGATGTTTTGTACGTGTTTGAATGTAATTAGGATCTAGGTGATAATGATAAGTTTTGCTTTCTGTGGGCAATGCCGTCGTAGGTCTGCACTCCTCTGTCTTCCGCAGTTTGCGTTTCTCAAAGTTGAGCCTCTTTGTTTCACGTTTCTTGGTGTACATTCTTTTACAAGCAACATGCAACTAAGCCACAATAATAAAGACAGTAGTTTTAAGAGACTTGCAAATCTCTATAGCGTATTAGACGACCAATCATACATGTTTATTTTTACCCTTTCGATTTTGAAAGAGTTTGTATGTGGTCAATTGGATTTCAAATCTGTTGTTTTATGATCCTAGGATAATTGCATTACTTGACATATTATTTAATTGATTTGTAAAAAGTAATAGGTAGGTACTTAGACAAAATGTCAATGTCAGGGGTAGACAACATTGGTTTTTATTTGGCTGAAAAACACATTTCTGCAAAGCTGTGGATAAGTTAAGTTATTTATCAAGAGTTTTGTCGCTAGTTTGTTAAACCCAGTTCATATCTCTGTTAGCGACAAACAAAATATCGAAGATATCAAAAAAAAATGCAGTTCAAGACTATATGGATATGTTTTCATGATTGTGTCGACTAGACTTAGTCTATAATTAAAGAGTTTTATGAGAATGTATTGTGCTGTATGTATATATAGTGTCTAGGGGTGGTTCCATTTGGTGAAAGAGGGTAGGGATTTACGTGTCCCCTAAATGTAAATGCACATCAAGACGTATACATAGACGTAATTTTCCCATTAGCCATTATTGTTGTGAAATGAATGAGCTCATCATGTATGTATGGATGCACCAATATTTTTATTATGTAAATACGATTGAAACAAACTTAAGATTGATTATGTAGGCTATTCCACCAAGAAAATAAAAATTACAATGACTTAATTTTTTGCAAGCAATTTCTATTGCTACCCAACATCCAAGGTTTTTGGATAGGACAATATGAAGAATAGCCTACTAGTTTGTCTAATTCTGAGAGTCAACATTGAATGCCTGACTTATTATTTATTAAATAACGAACATATCTCACGTCACGTACTTATGGATCCGCTAGTAAAGTATGATTGGTGCCTGGGACCACCTCTTGACCTGTTCTGTGTGCATGCGAGATCCCTCGAGCGCTAAATCGTTTCCTCGTTAGCTAGATAGAGCTGCGATATCAGCTTAATTCCTGCCGAACAAGACCAGATGATGCAATCCAGTCAAATGTCAAGAATTTTGTCTCAGTAACAGTAACTTATCGAAATTGTGAGCTACAGGTAGTTTCTTCAAATGCAAAAGCAAATAATAGCAACATTACATTGCTGTTGCCATTTGGTATTAATTTTGAACAAAATATTTTTCACGCAATTATTAATTACTCTACCGAAATCTCCTGGTCTTGTTTCTAACCATCGTAACGCCAAACAATATAGAGAACTCGTCTACGGAAGACTCTTGCTATTTTGTATACTTCTATTCTTAGATACCTGTGTCTTAGAAATAGCATGCGATAATGTCCTCTGCAAAGTACGATACATTTCGAAATTAGCGACGAGTTTTTTCTTGCACTTACCTTCTTGCCATGACTTGAACATAATAAATTGAAGTTTTTTCCACCAAGTAGACACCTGTACCATACAGTGGTTTAGAGCATAAATCTCTGGAAAGAGCTCCTTAAAAGTATCTAACTGTTGCTAGCTCTTCTGTACCACCAAAAAGTAACTAAATTGGTAATCATAGACAATATATAGTATTTTTTATTATCACAAAAGATTAAAATAAAATGAAGTAATATGTACCCTGTAAGGACACAAGTTCCACACATTTTTCCGTGTATAGCACCCATGAGAAAATTAAGCTGTAAAGTACGTATCGTTTCAGTGCCCAAAGGCTTCCTACGAGATTCTATTAATCGGTTTTAATTGTAGAGCATGATTAGCCAGGCATGGGCAAAAGGCAGAATAAACTCGTGTAGCATAAAGACGTGGAAGTAATAGCGTAGAAGACATTTATATTGTTAAATAGTAAGAAATATGTTAGAAAGTAAGCCAATTGAGCCACACACACACAAAGTCAATTATATAAAGAAAAAGAAAAATTAAATGTCTTACAAACTAATAAATAATTTTTTTTAATACTTCACAGCTTCACACACTGAGGTGTAAAATATTTAGGAACTTTAAAAGAAATTGAAATATTACGATGTTGTGGTTGTGTAGTGTTTAAATCTACCCCTTCCTTCAATCAGAGTAAAAAGATGTTATCCTTCTGCCCAACTGATCAGTTTATTGTAACTTGAGATTTAACTTAAAAATAAAATAAAAAGCTACATATAAGATAATCTACTCATTTCTCATTTCAGTTCCATTGCAGGGTAGACTTGTTGAAAATAATTCGCATTACAAATATTTCTTGTCTTATATTCTTATATTAGATCAGTAATATATTTCGCCATCAAATGAAGATTAGAATACAGAAAAATGAATTGTAGGCAGTCTAGACTGCTGCAAGTGCGATAGAGAGAGATATGAGTGAGAGAGATAATCTACATGTAGATCCTCCCAGCTCCGTGATCCTCAACGACCTACGTGTCCATGTGCTTTATTTTTCATAACATCTATTATGTTCACCATTATCGGGCAAGTCGTGGTGTGCTCTGGTTCCATCATCTGGTTGATGGGCCTCGGGCCATAAAAACAGTGTTGTGGTTGGGGTAGGAATGTCCGAGCCGACATTTCAATGAAAAAACCAGAAGGTACAAAATGAGAAGGAGCAAGGAAGAAAGTGCAAGAGAGAATATCACATGATTATCTGGAGAGAGAGACAAGTAGCTAGAATGATGTTTAATAACATATAGTCCATACATAGTTAATCAGATGTTATCATGAACAATCGAGTCCAATTTAGTCGATCATGCTACCAATTTTTGATTTGTTTGTTTTGAATAGTTCAGTACCATGAGGCTTTTCCTGTACATTTTCATACTCAACTATCGCAGTTATTCTCGAAACCGCGTTACGTTCGTTTGAAATCGTTTCTCTTGATTTTGTCTGACAGGTGTGTGCTGCAACATTTGTTCCATTTGATAAAAATTACGTATTAAACCCCCAAATCCCAATAAATTTTAAACCCACCTATTCACTTCAAAGCGACCTCCGTCGACTGGCTGATACGCTTGTATGATGATCTCAGGTTTATCACCCAGGGATCGTTGTTGGAACGAAATATCTCTTTTCCTGCACCCACCTCATTCATCACCATTGCGTTACCTGTCTCCAAGTAAGCCTCTAGAATTAATATCGACTTTCCTTTGCTTAAGCCGACCATAGATTAGGGTTCAAACGTTACTCTGGTAAATAACTTACTCTCTTCGATTGGTAATGGGGTGCGATACGATGTGTCAAATTCCTGTGATGTTGAGCGCTACGTGATCCTGACCTGCGCCAAGGATGTACGCGTAATTGACACGTTACTTACAATCAACTATCAAGTGTAGCTTCAAGGATGTACGCGTAATTGACACGTTACTTACAATCAACTATCAAGTGTAGCTTCAAGGATGTACGCGTAATTGACACGTTACTTACAATCAACTATCAAGTGAAGCTTCAAGGATGTACGCGTAATTGACACGTTACTTACAATCAACTATCAAGTGTAGCTTCAAGGATGTACGCGTAATTGACACGTTACTTACAATCAACTATCAAGTGTAGCTTCAAGGATGTACGCGTAATTGACACGTTACTTACAATCAACTTCAAGTGTAGCTTCAAGGATGTACGCGTAATTGACACGTTACTTACAATCAACTATCAAGTGTAGCTTCAAGGATGTACGCGTAATTGACACGTTACTTACAATCAACTATCAAGTGAAGCTTCAAGGATGTACGCGTAATTGACACGTTACTTACAATCAACTATCAAGTGAAGCTTCAAGGATGTACGCGTAATTGACACGTTACTTACAATCAACTTCAAGTGAAGCTTCAAGGATGTACGCGTAATTGACACGTTACTTACAATCAACTATCAAGTGAAGCTTCAAGGATGTACGCGTAATTGACACGTTACTTACAATCAACTATCAAGTGTAGCTTCAAGGATGTACGCGTAATTGACACGTTACTTACAATCAACTATCAAGTGTAGCTTCAAGGATGTACGCGTAATTGACACGTTACTTACAATCAACTATCAAGTGTAGCTTCAAGGATGTACGCGTAATTGACACGTTACTTACAATCAACTATCAAGTGAAGCTTCAAGGATGTACGCGTAATTGACACGTTACTTACAATCAACTATCAAGTGTAGCTTCAAGGATGTACGCGTAATTGACACGTTACTTACAATCAACTATCAAGTGTAGCTTCAAGGATGTACGCGTAATTGACACCTTACTTACAATCAACTATCAAGTGTAGCTTCAAGGATGTACGCGTAATTGACACGTTACTTACAATCAACTATCAAGTGTAGCTTCAAGGATGTACGCGTAATTGACACGTTACTTACAATCAACTATCAAGTGTAGCTTCAAGGATGTACGCGTAATTGACACGTTACTTACAATCAACTATCAAGTGAAGCTTCAAGGATGTACGCGTAATTGACACGTTACTTACAATCAACTATCAAGTGAAGCTTCAAGGATGTACGCGTAATTGACACGTTACTTACAATCAACTATCAAGTGAAGCTTCAAGGATGTACGCGTAATTGACACGTTACTTACAATCAACTATCAAGTGTAGCTTCAAGGATGTACGCGTAATTGACACGTTACTTACAATCAACTATCAAGTGAAGCTTCAAGGATGTACGCGTAATTGACACGTTACTTACAATCAACTATCAAGTGAAGCTTCAAGGATGTACGCGTAATTGACACGTTACTTACAATCAACTATCAAGTGTAGCTTCAAGGATGTACGCGTAATTGACACGTTACTTACAATCAACTATCAAGTGAAGCTTCAAGGATGTACGCGTAATTGACACGTTACTTACAATCAACTTCAAGTGAAGCTTCAAGGATGTACGCGTAATTGACACGTTACTTACAATCAACTATCAAGTGAAGCTTCAAGGATGTACGCGTAATTGACACGTTACTTACAATCAACTATCAAGTGTAGCTTCAAGGATGTACGCGTAATTGACACGTTACTTACAATCAACTATCAAGTGTAGCTTCAAGGATGTACGCGTAATTGACACGTTACTTACAATCAACTATCAAGTGTAGCTTCAAGGATGTACGCGTAATTGACACGTTACTTACAATCAACTATCAAGTGAAGCTTCAAGGATGTACGCGTAATTGACACGTTACTTACAATCAACTATCAAGTGAAGCTTCAAGGATGTACGCGTAATTGACACGTTACTTACAATCAACTATCAAGTGTAGCTTCAAGGATGTACGCGTAATTGACACGTTACTTACAATCAACTATCAAGTGTAGCTTCAAGGATGTACGCGTAATTGACACCTTACTTACAATCAACTATCAAGTGTAGCTTCAAGGATGTACGCGTAATTGACACGTTACTTACAATCAACTATCAAGTGTAGCTTCAAGGATGTACGCGTAATTGACACGTTACTTACAATCAACTATCAAGTGAAGCTTCAAGGATGTACGCGTAATTGACACGTTACTTACAATCAACTATCAAGTGAAGCTTCAAGGATGTACGCGTAATTGACACGTTACTTACAATCAACTATCAAGTGAAGCTTCAAGGATGTACGCGTAATTGACACGTTACTTACAATCAACTATCAAGTGAAGCTTCAAGGATGTACGCGTAATTGACACGTTACTTACAATCAACTATCAAGTGAAGCTTCAAGGATGTACGCGTAATTGACACGTTACTTACAATCAACTATCAAGTGTAGCTTCAAGGATGTACGCGTAATTGACACGTTACTTACAATCAACTATCAAGTGTAGCTTCAAGGATGTACGCGTAATTGACACGTTACTTACAATCAACTATCAAGTGTAGCTTCAAGGATGTACGCGTAATTGACACGTTACTTACAATCAACTATCAAGTGAAGCTTCAAGGATGTACGCGTAATTGACACGTTACTTACAATCAACTATCAAGTGAAGCTTCAAGGATGTACGCGTAATTGACACGTTACTTACAATCAACTATCAAGTGTAGCTTCAAGGATGTACGCGTAATTGACACGTTACTTACAATCAACTATCAAGTGTAGCTTCAAGGATGTACGCGTAATTGACACGTTACTTACAATCAACTATCAAGTGAAGCTTCAAGGATGTACGCGTAATTGACACGTTACTTACAATCAACTATCAAGTGAAGCTTCAAGGATGTACGCGTAATTGACACGTTACTTACAATCAACTATCAAGTGAAGCTTCAAGGATGTACGCGTAATTGACACGTTACTTACAATCAACTATCAAGTGTAGCTTCAAGGATCAACTGGTGGGAGGATTCAAGAGAAAAATCAAGAGCAGGCATAGTTGCAAAATTATTTTTTTATAAGAACCCAATCTATCTAAACTGTTGTACTGGTTGTAAGTTAATTTGAATGTGGATTTAGTAACCTTGTCTCCAGACATTTTTTTAATTTTGTGCCTCCAACCCTTTTTTAGTCAGTCCTCGTAAAGACAAAATACCCCCCGTACTTTATGTACTTGATTTTAGTTAGATGTTAGGTGAGTTGAGGTATTATGTGATGAGTGCTATGGTCATTCAACTCGTCTTTCAAGTTATCTCATGAGCTAGGCACATCACATTTTTATCAAAGATATCTTAAAATCTGACTCTGACGATAAAGTATACATTTCGGGGCTACTGCTATTCTTAGACTTTGATTTGGTGTGAGTCTTGATAAGCGACACTATTCAATTAATTTCAATCAAAAGCTTCTCAACCCATGGTCGGTGCTCGACCACCCAGCGGCCGCAGCGCCAATAACCATCTCCTTTCCCAAACGTCAACAACAACCAACAGCAACAGGTGCCTCAGCCACTCGGCGACGTCATGTTAGATGCGCACCGACCGTAGCAGGTATCTCGTCATCACAAGAAAGGTGGGAGTGTTATCTTTCGGACCTCGGGGGCTTTAGGTAGGAAATATTCCCGCCATACCAGAGCCGTAGCGACCTTGGGTAGACGGCATCTTGGGCCCCACCAGGCCAGGCCTTGCTTTGGCCGGCCGCCGCACTCTGGCTCTCCGCTAGCACTGTACTCGGCAAGCATTCACCAGCTAGGCAATGGCTAGGCGTGATCAGTCCTGAAACCGGCGGCGCGCGAGCTGGGTGGATTCTTCAAGCCGGTGTTTCGACGCAAGGTGCAGTTCGTCGTGCGGACGCTCGTGTCAACCAGCTCCAACGGATTCAACATCAGGCCTGCTCTGCACTCTGCAGGAAGATACTTTATCAGGCCTGCCAGTGATAATTTAAGGTTAAAGCCACCACAACTATATTGTTTACGTTAAGTAGCAAATGAAAGTCAATCGGGCAAACAGAACCGTATTCCTTATGCAACACCCGGCCATCAAGTATAGGCATATTCTAATATAGAAAGTAGATCGAATGTGTTATCGTTATTCTTAATTTTATCAACTTGTCCAATACGGTGTCAACGTTGTGATTATTTGCCAAGTCAACGATTTGCGTGATTAGTGTAGTGATTCGGTGAGTGTGTGTCCGAGCGTGCGTGTGCGTGCTACCGTGAATGAAATGCGAAGGTAAATCAAGCTAGCATGGCGTCTCAATGGATTACGGCGTCGTTGGTGCTGGTGGTCGCAGCCGGCGTCGCGACGGAGGATCTGCCAGAGCTGCCGAAGGGTTGCTTGTCTGGAGAACCCAGCTACTCGGCAGGCGACCTGACTGGCGCCGTCCTCGGAACCCTCATAGTCACGTTACTTCTGCTGGCTCTTGGATACGCTATCTACAGGATGTATTGGCGAGGCCGAAGGGGTGAGTGCCTTCTCTCTAGTTTAGACCTCCATGGTCGCAGGTGCACGTTGGTGCATCGCTCATTTGGTAACCGTTGTTTTTGCTTCGAAAGTTGAGTTCTATTCAAGGTGCCCGCATTCGGCTGGATATTGGGGTTGAATTCCACTCACTGTGGCTCGCGTGACCATACGCTTCTAATGACGGTGGATGCCACTATGAATATCTGGATTTCGGAAAGTTTGTTTTCGGGTGTGCATAGTGCACTGCACTTGCACCGTGCTACTTTTACTTCACATTCCTTTATCAGGTAAACAGCTAACAAGTGTCGAGTGGATCTTTTTATGTAACTGTCATAGCTCGACAAATGTCCCGCACACCACTTAGCATAATGTGATGTTTATGTTTCACGGGAGAGCGGGTTTTTGCACTACTGCCATGCTGTGAAACGAAACGAATGCATCACATTCACACATAACACAATAATGTTCAAGAGAATGGTGAAAATTAAATGCGCTTTTAGCGCAATAATTGCAATTGTTAGCTAATTGTTTGGGAGCCGGACCCAATGAAGCGAGAATTTATAGAGTTCTTGGAGCTATTCTGGGGAGACAAGACATAAAATCAAGGCTGAAACTATTAAAGGCGACGAAAAAACTGGTATAATTATTTACAAAGCCAAGCCATCCAATCGAAAGACTGCAATATTTGCACATTTCAGCCTTCCGAGGACTGAGGAGTCCTCGTGAAGACAAAGGTGATACAAATTGCGGGAACAAACTAAAATGTGGTTGGGACTCTCGACTGAATTTGAAGTATTGTCGAAGGAAGGGTGGTTAGCGCTTGTTTCGTAGGCTTTGTCACCCTGACGGCTTCTTTAAAAAATTGATGAGAGATCAGAGCAATATCATTGTCAAAATGATATATCAAAATTCCCTGCCTTTTCAAATTTCAGCTTGAATGGCTATGCAGATATACCTCACTTGCACACTTCATGTTGCCGATTTTGAAACATAACGTTTCGAATTTGTCGGCTTAGTTCCTAACTATGCCAAATGCCCTCAATTGGCAATTGGAATTCATCAAGTAAAAATATGAAGCAGCCGCCGATGCCCATAAATCAATCGGAACGCTGCAAAATACAAGTTGGAAGTGTCTAGATCTGAAATGGCAATGTCTTCAACACGCAGACAAATCCAGCTTTTCTCGGCAAGAATGTTATGAATGGCAAACCAAGTGCGGCTGTCGTGGGATAACATAGGCCTGCCAACCAATCGAGAATACGGAATTGTATCGAATCACGAGCGGCTATCCCACACAACACTTTGCCAACGTCTTTCAACACTGGTCGAGGCACGCTGTGGGATTCGAACCCGGTGCGTTGGCTGTCATCGGCTAGATTCCAGAAGCCCGTCTTTCGGTTTCTTAGGCGATTGTCTCTGGCGATCCGAGCTGTGATAGGGGATGTCGGAGTAGGCTTCTGTTGATTGGACTCACATGCAGATTGCCGAGCGAGCGCCACTCGCGAGCGGGATTGGCGTGCTCTGCTCTGGTCCAAGGTGAACGGGATGGATGCTGCTGCTAGCCACGAGAAGAACGACTGCCTTCAGAAAATACTGCGCCATACTTTATACACAAAAGTTTTTTTTTTCTTGTTTTTATGAGGATTGGTGTTCTTTTGTGAGCTACCACGAGTTATACTAACAATATACGAATCGCGAACATATTATGTACCGGCCGGCGCAAGTATACCATCGTGGCTGTCTCGTCTCGTCACACCGGAGACATAGGCGGCTTAAATTTCAATAATTGCTTTCAGTTTAATTACACTATAGGTTACACTACCTACCTGTATTTAATTATTGGATCCAATTACAACGTGTTTGATTAAAGACCGGATAAAATTCCATGATATTCCATTGAAAGATTTGTCCCTGCGCTGGATTTCGCTCGTTTCCTGTTAAAAACCACCAATGTGCATGCGAAATTTGAACCGAAGCCGGAACATGCTACCAGATAGATAGCTAAACGCCACATCACATGAACCGCATTCGATATACTTTCATACCTGATTAGCTAGTAGCTACCCAGTCTCACATGCTCGCTTCCTAAATTCCTACGCCATATCGATTACTAACCGTTCGATCGCACCAACTCGCATTCCATGCCGTGAATTACAGGCAATATAAACTAGTTATCAATAAGTTTTCATCTTTCTCAACGACAGCAACAGCATTCGGGATGTTGAACGCGTGAAGTACATTGTAGGCTGGCAGTGAATGCGTCTCATTATGGCCGCTTGAGAGAGCTCAATGCACGTGTTTTCACTGCTTGTGCAAGTGGCCTTAAATTGCTCCTAATTTAATTGAATCTGCGATCTTGCAGGCTAGCGGAAAATTCTTACTTGTTTACGTCACGCGTAGTAAGCAAGCGGCTGCATAGTAAAATTGTTTGCACTGGACACCGAACTGTTATATTGTTAATAGGACCAATTATTATTTGATTGACATCATCTTGGCAGAGTTGGTATTTAAATTGATGGTTAGATTGATTTGTGCGATCATGATCTTGGCGCCTATTGATTCGTTTAATATTCGCACACATAAATTACTTGAGGCACATGTAAACCGTCGATCAAACTGTAACCCCTCCCGGATTTGAATTGCGACCAGTACTTCACGGTCCACATGTCTCTGCGTTGTACACGAAATGGGCAGTGACAAAGCGGGTACGAATTCACCAGCTTGAATCCACATTTTAAATCTAGATCTGAATTCCATAGTCCCCCTTGTCACCTTGGATTTGACACACGTTGTTGAGTTCACGGGACTTAAACGTCGATTTCACGACCAGCCAGCCACCTACAACATAGTAAATGAAGTAGCAACATATTTAATGTAATCAAAAGATTGTCTGTGCAGACAAGTGAGCGTGAGACGGAGTGTAGCGTAGATGGCATGAGACGTGTAGGATGTCTGACAATGGACAAGGTGTGGACTCGTCGTCCTCCTGGTACCTGCTGCAGCATCCAGACTTGCTCACTGCTCACTGCTCACTGCTCACTGCTCACTGCTCACTGCTCACTGCTCACTGCTCAATGCTCACTGCTCACTGCTCACTGCCCACTGCTCACTGCTCACTGCTCACTTCTCACTGCTCACTGCTCACTGCTCACTGCTCACTGCTCACTGCTCACTGCTCACTGCTCACTGCTCACTGCTCACTGCTCACTGCTCACTGCTCACTGCTCACTGCTCACTGCTCACTTCTCACTGCTCACTGCTCAATGCTCACTGCTCACTGCTCACTGCTCACTGCTCGCTGCTCACTGCTCACTGCTCACTGCTCACTGCTCGCTGCTCACTGCTCATTGCTCACTGCTCACTGCTCGCTGCTCACTGCTCACTGCTCACTGCTCACTGCTCAAGGAGTGGGTACAGCTTGGAATACATCTTCCATGTCACACAGAGATTTCTTGCTGGTCGTGACAGCTGACTGTAAAAATAATCATTGCAAATGAGCATGCCGTGCGTTTGTTTTGTGCAATGCTCATTTTAATTGCTGCGTCTCTGTAAGAAACAAAAAATGTCGTCGACGGAGTGTCCGATAATGTGATCGTGAGGCATTTTCATGCCTATCTTTTTAATTTCACCGGTTCATTGAGAGATTGTTGCCTCTACCTATTTAAGGATCGGCCTTAGTTTGTTAAGTCATCGTCGGTAAACATATTTACAAACCAAAATCACAAATATGAGTCAATATTTGGTTGGGCCCACTGTGACGTAGGTCTGTTGAAACAGGGAAGAAGATTTTGCCTGCTGATAAAAAAGTTGTAAAACGCAATCGATTATCTTTATCACAGTGCAAAAATGTACAACTCCCAGTTAATGTTTTGAATGCTGGCTTTTGCAAATGCGTATTTGTTTATTTCACAACTTGCCTATTTCAAATTTAATGGAGTATATTTAAAAAACCTATGGCAGTGGGCAATAGTTCCAACATTTTTGCCTGGAAAGTTTCGCGTAAATACTTATACCAATGCCGCTGCAATTTTTTGCGTGTGTCTACTCCGGCTCTCTGTAAAGGATGCCTTCGTAACCGCTCCTCTTCTCAACCATCTTTAGATCATTATTGTTTCCCTGCCTGTCGACTTGTCCGAGGTACAAACGTATCGCAGGTGAATAATATGTAGGATCACTGAACTCTAGCACCTATATGATTGATCGGTTTGCCACCAAATTTGGTGATCGCGCTGCATTCTCACACGTTCGTCTGGTGTTTTCCCCATTTGGCGCTTGTTTCCTGCCCGATTGGCGAGAAACGGCGCGACTTCGGTGGCTTGAAAGGTAATCCAAGATAATTAACGACATGCATTTATTGACTGCTTAATGACAAGGCGCGTAGGAAGGCGACTGGCAGAGTCGTGCACAGGATGGGTAAATCTCGGGTCACCTCTCGCCGCATCGGTGTTCACACCCACGGATGGTGTCGTCGGAAGACACTCTTGACTCTCAGCTCTTGCCGGTCATCTCCAAGACCTCGATGTAGCGAACTTAGCATTGACTTAGCACCGCTTGGACCACAGACTCTGACTTTTTCAGCGCTGGTTTATAATGATGATTACCGCTTCAGTCCGAAGACATTGTTTCGTGGACTGAATTTAGTGTCTCTAGTTCTATTATTTAAACGATTAAAAAAACCAACCGCCTCCCATGAAAGACGGAACACTTGTTTTCTGTGGTTAATATTTAAAGGGATCTCGGAAGTTACGGTATAAACTAGATATTTTCTTATTTATTGTCTTAATTATTTATTTGTAAAATTGTAATGCCCTTGAAGGTAGGCTAAATTAATGAATGTTGGGTCCTTGAGGTGTATTATTAAACATTATTATATGCGCGTAGACGAGTTAGCAGCCAATTCTTACAAAAGTCTTGGTGTTCCGCTAGACAGTTTACGCCATTCGTTTGCGAGTCTGGAGGACTTGGATCCAGTTGGAATGCCATCTGTGTTATTAACATCTCGTGTTTTAATCACCCAAAGTACCTCTACGTGATTGTGCTGGAGGTAGGCATAGGTAGGCATAGGTAGGCATAGGTAGGCATAGGTAGGCATAGGTACGCATAGGTAGGCATAGGTAGGCATAGGTAGGCGTAGGTAGGCATAGGTAGGCATAGGTAGGCATAGGTAGGCATAGGTAGGCATAGGTACGCATAGGTAGGCATAGGTACGCATAGGTAGGCATAGGTAGGCATAGGTAGGCATAGGTACGCATAGGTAGGCATAGGTAGGCATAGGTAGGTAGGTGAGTTAATAATGTGTTCTAGGATTCGATTACCACATGGTACATTCCCCGGGCATCTCGTCAACGCATCTCATTACTTTCTAAAAGTATTCTCTAGCGCGTCGAACGCGTCGAACGCGAGTTTTGCCTGGCGAGCTGCCATGGGGTGGTGCTTTTTGCTTTCCTAGCACCTTCTGCACAATATTTTGTCCAAAAACGACAATTGGCCGAGTGTTCGTGGATTTTTCGGGATCGCATGACATGCACTTATATAGCACTCTCGCCGTCAGCTACACCTATAGAAAAATGAATTACAATTTTACAGCTATCTCATTTTTCCCACCCCCAACAGCAAGTCATCTTTACCGAAGCGCACTCGTTGATGGTGGCGGCTTCGAAGGCTGTACATCTTCCAAGACCACATTTGAGGAGCAGGTCGCGTCTCTTTGTTCAATGCACCCGGTGCCTCAGTTCATCCTTTTCCATTCGCCCGTTGCAAGTGTGTGTCAGCACCGTTACCTTCTGCAATGGAATATCAATTAGTATGGAACAAGAATCCTAATTATTTCCCCTGTATTTTTGGGCATGTTGGTTGGAAAAATGTATGACAGGAATAAGGTAGTTTCCTTAGGCACACGGGACTTGTATTTGATCCGATGTGTTACTGGTATGTTACCTAGGCTGAAACCTGTTCTCCTATACGACCAGCGAAGAATGTATTACGTGTATTCGAGTATTCATGTCGGCCGAACCAGCCAGCTTGTTTCTTGAAAATGAAATAATATACGACCCATCAAAACAACCTGCTGTTGCCTCATTTCATTATTCCTGGTTCTTATTGGCTAACTATCACAATTGATGCACGCCCGTGTTCGGAATAATACTGCATGCGAGCTGCACAGGTGACAGGCTGGCAGCAAGGTCCAGAGCCCAGCTGCTTTAATTAGCCATTAAACAGTATGCTTGATTCTGAAGCTTGCACTTTTCGACCTCCACAAGCTTGTAATGAGAATGTACGAGCCAGTCGACTTTTCGCCGGTTCGGATTGGCGTGCTTCAAGCATACTTTATGAATGTTTCAAGCTTTCAAGCTTTCAAGCAGGGCAGGCCAACTTAGAGTGTGGAAGACCCGCGTTCTGATTCAATCACGGAGCGGGTATTTAAACCGTTTAGGCAAAACGTGGTGTGCTCAGTGTTCGGAACGAGAGAAGGGACATTCGAGGCATGTAGAAATATTGTTTATTACCAAAGATGCTTACATGGCCCAATGTCTTTGGTTTATTACGTTATTTATAATATATTTTTTTATAATAATATTGTGTTACACAGGTTGATTTTTAACAACATAATGATACGTCTTAGATAATTGTTGGTCAGCTCATGCGATTGCGTAAACAAGAGCCCCAGCATTCTCTGAACCAATTAACCCTCTTGTAACGCCGATTGGCTTCAAGTCGATGAGCCTTCTTCGGGCCAAAGCCGAGAATGTTTTGACAACAATTTGAACTTGAGACTTGGAACCTTCTCATGTCTTCGATAAAGTATTGGTCGAGATCTCATTTTAATTGGACAAAACCTTGTGCCAATGTAAGAATTTGATTTACCCTGCGGACTACGATGGTCCTGCTTCAGTGGAACTTCTCTTGAATAAAATTGCTATACAAGGCAAAAGGTAAAATCAAACGGTCATCGGTATGATTTCGGTTTCGTCAAAGTAAGACGTCAGTCGTCCGACTAGTTTCTTGTTTCTTGGCCACAATAAGCAGTTATTTTATTTGGACTGTATTTCCAGCCTTTTCAGTAAGATTTCACGCATGGTCGAACCGTGAAATCCATCACTTAGCACAGGAATGCCCAGGCGTAGGAATACATTCACCGTGTTTGGTCAATAGTCATGTGATTTGAATATTGTTTCAATCGCACAAGCTGCCTGGACCCAAACTCACCAACAAGATTTTATCTAAACAATCAAACGGTGAAAGGTATTCTATTTTCAGATTCAGTCAAATTTCATCCCACAAATTGTTGAAATTACCTACTTCCTATTCCACATGAACACTATCATTAAGCTGCCACAGACATGGCTAACTAAAAAGTGTGAGCATAGGTTCATCACAGCAGGAACTTATCATTTCATTCCTTGTCAATTCATTTATTTTTCCAATAAATCTCGTTGTAATAATCAATTTCAAGTTGTTTCAATCGAGGAAGTTCGAAAGCAATGCAGATGTTGTGTTTTCTCATGAAAGCAGAGGGCATGGGAATCTAACCTAACAGCAGGCTATACTTATTACATACTTGTAGCTTGTAGCACATCTCTTATCTTATCTCATGAATAATTACATCTCGAGGTATGGTAATTGAGTTTACATGTCTTAAACCACGACATTCTTCTTTAAAAACAGTGGCGTAGATCATAGTGGAAACGACCAGTAGGGCAGCAGGGCATTGTTCCATGGGCGGACACGATGATCGACCCGAACCCTGCAGTGGTCAACACCTCACGACTCCGCCAAGACCTCACCACGATTTCCTCCCATACATTTTGCAATTCGCTTTAAAATCTCAAACTGCATTTCAATTCTGTCAGCAGTGTTGGTATTCCAAGATTCGTATCGATCAACGTCGAATCGATGGCAAACCTTCATTACGCGAAAACACCGCCGTTTATCACAAATCGGTGCGTTGTATAAGAGCAGTGAGCAGCGCTCTTGGCCAGCCTCCTGTTATGATGTGTACTAGGGCATAGATTGCATTCCTCAGCCTAGTGAAAGTGGTATGGCTGGTGCATAGATGTGTGTCATCAGACATTGCTTATACTTGTCACGAGTACCACACCACTACATGCTATCGCCGTGTTTGCAAGCACATGGATAGCGCTAAGCGCCAATGATTTCGACAAAATATATTGATAGGAACGCCAAAATGAAAAAATAATTATTGTTGAGATCAGAAACTAAATCATCGTCACCGAACTTCTCATCTGCAAGGAGAGATGAGAACTGTACTTCTGCCTAAAAACAAATTGCACTCTCATCTCATCTCGTGGAGAAAAAGTGATAAAATACGGCATAAAAAGTCGCTTAGTTTTCTGTATGTTTTTATTTGTACCTGCATTGTAATCTGAAGATTTCATAGCGCATTGAAGTCTCTCCCATTCGAATGATCACTGGGTTGCTGGATAACGACAAAGTCCTCACGAGTCCTTCACCACGAAATGCCGCGCTACAGAATGTCTTAGATATTGTTTTGTTTGAAAACTAGTGGTTTTTTTCTTGAAGAGCCCACCGGAAATGCATGTGCATCCCACTTTGCCGCGACCACGCATGCATTTAAATGACGTGCTGGAATGCATTATTTACATCATAACCTGAAGCATCGTAAAATTATTTATGTGCACGTTGACTTTTTCCTTCATTCTCCGATGACTTTGAAATCTATTTCTCACACACAGCGCGTCGGAAAATGCATTATTCTCATCGTTTCGACTTGCTTCTTGGAAGAACAGTCGACAAGGTGCTAATAAGTAATTATAGAAATTACGATCTGCTATCACACGTTCTATGCACCAATTACAAGCCTATAGACAAATCCAATCTAAACGGTATGAACTTGTGATGTAATTACCTTCTTCCCCATGTACTCCATCCATACTCGAGCTCGAGCCTCGACGACGACTGTGCATTCCATCTTGATCACTTGTTCGAGTGATTTGCCTTAGACAGAGTTAGCCGTGTTTTTCACGTGTTTTACCTTCCGTTGATTGATAGCAGTAAAGATACTTCCTTGACACACTGAGCTCTGAGCATGGCAGTCGCTCTGCTTTCCTATTGTGTTCCATAGCAGTGCGTATACACCACCTCAAGTCACAACTCCAGTTGGCAAAACAAGTAAATGCGTGATGCGAGACATTCTTTTCTTGCGATATCTAAACTCTTCAATTGCTCATTATTGTTAACCTTTGACGATTTCACATGCACATGGCGCGAGCGATTATGTCACCCATTGACAAGTGTGAAGACAGTCGCGCCAATCTTTAGCTTACTGGCCTATATTATATTACCATACGAATTGGTTGGTCTTCGCCACAACAACATATGGCAGGCTGTGGCCAACTCCTGGTGGATTGACGAGTGTTGTGGCTGGCTAGATGTTTTCGTCAACTCAATGTCACTGTTTTACACAAGTTCAATTGTTATTTTCTCTGAAATTCTCACATTTTACTTTCATGACCGCTGCATGCAAAATACCTACGATTAACTTAATTTTGGACAAGAAGCGAATTGTTATTGTAGCATCCGAATGGGTCTTCGTGCAGTGCATTGTAATTTTAGCACTCTGTGAGAACCGAGTAACCTCGGGAGCCGAGCGGCCGAATTATATCTCGCACCACCGGCTCAATTCGTAACGAGCAATTATGAACTTGCGTAACAATACGTTTACCTCTGCATTCTGCATCGAGGCCATGTGTTCGGTGTAGTGACGTTGACGCAATGTTTGTTCGCAGGTAAACACCTGGTTCTGGTCACCGACGCCGAGAGGGGTGCCACCGACGACTACGCGTTCGACAACCCTTGCTTCAGGGGTGAGTACAGGGCGTTGAAATCACCCACTTACTGCTAGCAGCGCATCGGGCTACTTTGGCTATAATTTCAATTATTGTGCATTTTTAATGGTAAACGATCCCAGAGACACGTTTCTAATTGAATTGCGAAACTTTCAGTTTTGACTGATATACTATTAATAATTTTTTTCAATTTCTTGTTTAGAAATAACTCCAGAAAATCATTGATTTTGACGCGTCTAGTTTTTGCGATGGATGACTTAACTCCCTTCTGCGCCAGCTAGCAGTGCGTTTGTGGAGATGCCACAACAAAACATCTTACGCTATGTGTAAAACTTTTCCGACAACGGTAACTCATTCGGGAGGCTAGACACAAGCGTGTAGGAACACAACGCTCGACGAACCCACAGGGTCGCCGATTGGGCGCACTGGCACGCGCACTGGCACGCCATGCAGTTCGCCGCTTTTTAACAATCATCGGATTCGGAAGACACGCGAAATGAGCCATTGTTGTCGAGGATCCACAGCTGCACGGAGAGTAATTGCACGCCGTTGCCGTTGCCGGTATCGGTGCCGGTGGTGTACAGCGACCATAGCGACGGTGAGGGGACTGCCGTTGCGGCGGGCATTCCAACACGATTTGGCCAGCAGCCATGCCAAAGCGCAGCCTGTGCGCAGCCAGGGCGCCGAAGCGCAGTCAAACAATAAGCCTGCGCAGCGCCGTGCATCGACGACACACCATTGTTATGTGTGTCTGTCTCTCTCTCTTTATCTCTCTCCGAGTGTGTGTGTGTGTGTGTTTTTTAAATTATTTCGCTTGCATATCGCATTCACATGCAGGAATTTCTGCGCCGCGCGATTGAAATTTACATTTAATAAGGATTTTCTTCAAGACAGTCGTGTCCTGGCCGTTTCGCCGTTCGCTGTTTCAAGGACAGCGGAACGAAAATGTGCTTTGCGTTTTAACTCTGAAGAATTTTTTAATTTTACAATTATTTAATAGCTCTTAATTTCGTTTGTGGCTTTAGATATTCGTTCTATTGGTGTCCTATCCTCTGATTCGCGTGTCTTGAAAAAATGAAGCTGAGAAGTCCGCGGAAATGTCAGCAACACACGTTCGGTCGGATGGCAGTAACGGCGAAATGCTGCGATGTTAGCTCGATCTCACAAGACTCTGCACACAAGTACTATTAATTGTCTGATTTATCGGCCATCTGTAGCGTGAAATTCTGACCATTGACTGAAAATGATTATAAAATGCTAATTCATGCGCATGCATTTTTATCTCACATTTAATTAAACGTATTTAAATAAATCATGACTTTTTTGACACCCTTTTGTTCCGACACGTGCAGCAATGCACTTACCGATTAGAGATCTAGTTTTTAATCCACGTCAATTTGACGTTTGCAATGAAACATATTACATAAATTGCATGTACCTGCATTTATCGTTGACGCCTTTCTAAATGTAAACCTCTCCGAGCACCGAGCACCGAGCACCGAGCAGCAAGATGCATACACTTTGTTTGCTCGCTGTAAGAGCACTCGAGACGGCAGCGAATCAAATTGGCAATTGTGTTTTTACAGATGGAACTCCGATCGGCAGAAGCGGTTACGAGAAGGAACCGGTCAAATTAGACCAGAAGGTGCGTTAATTGTCGATTTCCTCCTACCACTTTTTCATGTGAAATCGATACATTTGGTCCGACCAACATTACTTAACACACCACACACGAATTGTGGCCGGCTTTCTTCTGCTGGACTTTATTAGCATTATCATTCAATACTTTCTTTTCATTATGGTCCGACGTATACAGATTGCAAATTTGAGAGTAATGTTCGGTACACTTCTGGGCACTGAAAACCGTCTAGTAGAAAAATTTACAAGTTCCAATGAAGCTCCGTTTGAAATAAGTATGTAGCCAGGAAGAGGCTGAGCACATGGCATATGAAGCCACTTGCCTTGGCTGCCACTTGGCTGCCTAATGATGGAAACCCAGTTTTCTTATCAGTGGACCTTTAACAAATCAGAATATAGTATAAATTAGACGGGGTCGCTGCTGTATCTATTTAACTTTGGCCCGATAACTTGTAACTTTAAATTGTAGGAGAAGGAATTGGCTCAGTGGGCCCAGGTTTCTGATCTCAGTTTTGTGTTTTTGCAGCAAAACAACCGGTGGTCAGCATGGAGTCCCCTCGGCGTCCTCGTCGGCAACCGAAACGAGAAGCGGCGGGCCCTGGACGACTCGTTCGCGGGGGTGAGTTCTCCACCCCCGCCCCGCCATGCTCCACTGGCGGCCACCAGTTGACCAGACGGGGCCCATATGCACTGCACGAGTCACGACCACGACAGCCCGCTTCCTGCAATTAGTGCACGTCAAAGCGAATTCCCTTTCTTAGCCACTGACCTGAAAAATAGCTGCTCGAACTTCTCAGCTTTGAGCCTCATTATTTTCATGTGTGCAACGAACTCGCATTGTTCGACGCGTAATCTCATCATTGTAGTGAAAAAATATTTATATGAAAGGAGTTACAATGCGTAAGGACATTGCGATACATATTGCGATATCTTAGAGTTACAATTGATCGTTTAGATTGAGCGAGTTTATGAAAGCTATTCAAATTTGGAAATTACGCATCTAACTCATACGTAAATGAGAAAATTTCACACATGTTGAATGCGTCTGGGTTTTACTATGCTATCTTCTCAGCCTTATTGTCGACTGCGGTTATCAAGAACAAATACCTTTTTTCAACCGTCATCAATAAATTTAATTTTTATCTGGAAGGTAGAATAAGTAATCAGGAATGACGGAGGTAGGCTGAGGACGCTTGCACGACCTTCTTCAAAGACAAGCACGCAACGGAATAGACAATTTACGATCGAGAACGCGGCGCACAGTGCGGAGAGCAAAGGCAGCGAGGAATTGTGGAATCTTCGAGCGCCAAGCCCGCCGCGTTCAATCCCAGGAATCTCTCTCTCCGTCGGCGAATGACACGCAATCACGCATGCAGGCACGCGTCCTATTACCAGCCGGCCGGTGTCGCGTTGCCGCGTGTTACCACGTTACCACGTTACCACTGTCAGGACATAGGACAGACGAGTCGCATTCTTATCTTCCCGGTGATAGCTTTGCTTTGCGCACAAGTTGTGTCGCTTTCTACTTGTAATTGGGAGTGCTGTAATGCTGAAACAATCTGGCCGACAGCACGGGTATATTGCGTCCAGTTCGAGTGATACGAGCTTGATGTGATGTGTACCCAAAGGACGGTTGCATTACCATTTGATGGTACTTGCCCCCCAAAGCCAACTACAGCTAATGTTGGCAGTTCCAATTCAAGTGCTTTACAGTAGATTGCAGGTCAAGGTGGCTGCTCCTGAATTATAGAAGTGTTTGGTAAACACAGGGGTTGTTTAGTTGAGTAGGGTGACCAATAAGGGCGGTCTGGCATTGAATTGTTTATCCCCTTAAACTTATGCGTCAAAAATTCCCTTGGTGATACTTGATAGTTCGTGTTCACTTCGTTATTAGTGGAAGATCGATTAAATATCATGCAATAGGTATATTGAAATAAGATCAGTTGAACTTTAGAAAGCGTCCATTCATAGCGATTCCATGACCTTAGTATACGAATGAAAATAATCGTCTCAAAACCTATTCAGAGGATTAATTCCAATGGCTTAGCAGCACCACTGCTTATATTACGTTCGGTCTTTGTGCGCGAGGAAATCAATGGACCCCAAGTGGCGCGTTGGCGCTCCCCAATTCGGTGGTCCACGGATGCGGCGAAGATGGCTGGCGACCTCTTGATCCTCGACGCCGTCACTGTTCCGCCGAAGCTAACCGGCCAGGCAACCTCTTGATGGAGAAGATACGGCTAGGAGTGAATATCGGATGTGACGGGAATATTTAATCAATATGCAACGATCTGTGACTACGCCTTAGAGACCATCAGCAGTAATAAATTTACGTTGTACAGGTGCCTACCATAGAGGCTCGAAGGGGTTTCTTAGAATTTCGGGGTGGTTAGCATTTCGCATTTTTTTTATGGTGTTGGTAATCAAATCGAAATATTTTAAATTGCCAAAGACCAGTGAAAATTTCCTTGATCAATTATCTTCGAGATAAAATCAGTGGTCGGACCGTAATCAATCTCGAAACTACAGAACACTTAATTTGATAATCACGTGCCAAAAATCGTACTAGGATATGCGCAGACCATCGTATCCACAAGTGTGATTTCCCACATTCATGGACGATGAAATGAGAAGCCTTCTTGAAGAGGACAAACTTCTATTGCTAAAAACAACAGCGAAGGTAGTCGAGTGGCGCTGCCACCGTGCTCAGTTCCCATCGATTCTGCCACGGTCTCTGCTAGGTCTCCTCAGCAGCTCGCTCTTGTGATCAAACCGTCGTACGTGTCTTCTGGTCCGGCAGCCGACGGCGGTTTCCATGCACGCAACGCAACCAGGGGCGGCTCGTGAGGGAGGTCTGCAGGGCTGCAGCCCTCCCTAGCTTTCCGGTGTAACAACATCAAATAATATCTTTCTTAATATTTTTTCATGGAATTTAATTTTTAAATATAATATTTATTACATTTACATATTTATTTTCTAGACGTTTCATACATACATTTAAACCAGAAAAATATTTACTATTTAGTATTTAATTGTATTGAATCAGCGGTATTTGCTACGGAACGCGCGGCGTTGCAATTGAATAGCGAGCGGAATGCCGCGCGCCATGGCAGCAGCACACTTCATACGAACAAGCGCGCGGGCTGGAGCGGATGCAGCCCGAGCTAGCTACCATTCTATACGGTAAAGCCGGGAGACTCGCGGAGCTACGAAGTTTGCCAAGGTCACACTGCTTGCTTGTTGCGCGATGCTATAACGAATCTTCGGGCTGCTCGCAAGGCAGCTCACTGCAGCTCGATTGGGTGTCTCCGACCGGGAGTCCCCGGCTGACGAATTAACTAGCTGGAGCGATAACGCTCCACGGCCCGCCATGGTATCGTCACCTCTGTTCCTTCCGAACACTAACATTAAACCAAAATATTGCCATAAAAACAATTGGACGAATTTTCGTTTATTTGAAGGGGGGGGGGGGGATACATGCATTGTAAACTATATATTTTTTTTAGCAGACCCTCCCAAAACAACCGCCACGAGCCGCTACTGAACGCAACGCAAGGCAACACGAGGCCCGAAATGGGAGTAAAACACATTAACGCCATACGTGGCGAGCGCTGAGCGTGCAGCTCGCTTTTTGAAGAGCGCCGAATGCGCGACCGATTGCATCCAAATGACATGCAAATTGCGTTGCAATGGGTCGCACGGACTACGTGCTGCGTGGCGCGACAGCTTCCTGCTCGCAGAGGAAAGTCCCTCAGGAATCAGAATTCAGCACGGAGAGGAACTGTGACGAACTCGGAATACTCGCATTAGAGTTGTGGGGTTCAAATGATTTTTCAACTTCTAACAAGTTGTATAATTTATGGGACTCTTAATTTTATGTAAGGAGCGTAAAAATTCGATAGCGTAGGCCATAATTGTTGTGAATCTGAATAAGGCTGCTCAATAGGTGGCCGATCATCGTTGACGCTAATATAATGCAGAAGAATCTGAAAATTACAGTAATCATCAGTAATCAAAGTCAAAACACTCGCAAGACGCAATTTCCGGAAAAGGCCATAGGGAATTAACACCAAACAAAATTCCCCGGGGTTCCAAGAACTAAGCATGGCACACTTTAGAAGTGGGCGAAAAATTTGCCCTGTAGTTTTATTCAGAACCTCGCTTTGCCCATCAACTGGGTCCTATTAAAAATCACAACTTTTCGCTCAGTAAATGAATTTTCCCTGCTTTGTTTAGTGAGTGACTCTTGGGTGCATTGTTTCAGGAGCCACAAGTGAGTGTTGTTTCCCTTCGGAGCCACGACTTCACCGGGCTCGGCTTCAACGTCTGCGGTAACATGCGCGATGGCATCTTCGTCAAAGACGTGCTGCACCGCGGACCAGCCTCCGAATCCGGCAGGATCACGTCAGGTCGGTTCAGTGGTACCAGGATGGAAGAATATTTGCTGCATTCAAATTTCAGCATAGAGTTGACAGAAAAAATGCTTTTATGCTTTCCCATGATTTATACGTGTCACAACTCACAAGAGTTCCTGTGTATGGTGAAGTGTACCACTACTCTCCTTAACACTGATCCATTTCCCAAACTTCCATTGAAGTTAAGAAACAATCGGAGTTCAGAATACAGAATAGTTAGTTCTTTGAGAAAAGACTGTTCAACAATGTAAGGTTTTAAAATTGAAAGAAACATATTTTAATGCTGTTAATATTGAAGCTATTGAAAAAGAGTTTATTTCACAGCATTGCTAATGCTTACAGTAGTACATTTTGGTGTTTTTTGCAGTCTCGGTTTGGGAGATAATTTCACTCAAAGTCTTGTTCTCACGACATCTAGAACATATTTTTTAACGTGACTGTCGCGTCGTTTGCAGGCGACCGCATCGACAGCATCCGCATCAGCTTCCGGCACATGGTGTTTGAAGACGCACTCACCATCCTGAGCTACGCGTCGCCCTACGAGGTTCAGCTGGAGGTGGAGAACCCGTCGCCTTCGTCGCGTCCCAGCACGCTGATCCGCACCAAGCGTTCGAGCATCGAGCCAGCCGACCGAATCTGCCACCCGTTCTACCGCAGCCAGTCCATCGCCGACCTAGCGCAGGTCAGCTCGCAGCTCCTTTCCGATCACCGTCAATGTAGCCAGCCACGTTGTTGCTTCTCAAACTGAAAATTATTGCTATTAAATTGCCGGCATTGAATTTCGATGAGGGTTAAATATATGACTAATGCAGTCATTTGGTCGTTTGGATCCTTGTTGTTCTTACAACGTCCTCATAGGTGTCATATAAGCTAAAGAAAAGTACTCTGTTACTACCAAGCTATTGAGCTTTAAAGCATAAATAAATACAATGTAACTTCAAATGGAATAACTACAAATGCTGAGGTAGCAGATATGGCACTGAGTATCACCAGCAGCCGCTGATTTTACCCAAAGATAAAAAAGAACGCTATACTCGGCAATGAGCGAAGCATGGTGAAATGAGGTCCAGTAACTAGTTCATAGTCCCATAGTTCATGTTACGTACAGTATATTTGTTATCATTGCTGGGTAAGCTACTTTTTAAAAGTAGCCCTGCTACCGCTACCGCTACTTGGTTTTTAATGTAGCTAACGCTACTTTTGCGCTACTCACAAGGGAAAGTAGCTAGCTAAATGCTCGCTACTTTTAAAAAAGTAGCACGCTTTTTTTTCGCTACTTCCAATTATTATTATCTCTACCCGCATTTTCACTTTCCATCTCAAACAATAAATGTTTGTATATGATACGCCTAGAACGAACTACGACAACCAAAACGTGCACGCGATCGCTTCACACTAGAGTGGGACTCCCCCAACGTCGCAAACAGGCGATGGCCTCGAACAGGCTGGGGGATTAATGCTGATACTTGCATTCCATCCAGACAGCGTCACCAGAGGCCCGGCGTGGGGGCGAAATTTAAGGATTGATTACAAACATACTTTTTGGCGATTGTTTTTCAAAATTATAAACTGCAAAACATATTTTTAGTATTCATGGTAAAAGAGCGCGATAATTTCCGCTACTTTTCTCTAACGCTACTCAATAAAATCAGCTAGCTTCTCGCTACGCTACCTAGTTTTAGAGAGCAGCGCGCTTTTGACCACGCTACCAGAAAAAGTAGCTAGCTTCGAGTAGCGCGCTACTTTTAGCGCGCTACTACCCAGCACTGTTTGTTATATTCTCAGTTCCCACTTTTCAAAATTACTTCGGGTCATTGAATGCTTATCTGAGAACTAAAACTTCTCAATATTTAAGACGCTTTGATAAAGCAGGCAGCATAGCTTCCAAAAATGTAGGGAATAGCTTAAGTAAACAGCTTAGCATTCAATCCATTTAACCTAGTTAAAAAGTTTTTTTGAAAAACACCCTGCACTGATGGGCATGAAATTTCTGCAGGTTTATTCATTTTTGAGAACTTCTATTGTTGCTGTACCTTCCAAAGCATAGAACGCAATACTCCAAAGTCAGATATTACAAAAACGTACGATATTATTTCAGATCGGGAAGGCGAGCCTGAAGACCACTCAAGACATGGGAGGGAACCTGTCGCCGAAGACCCGCATCGAGTCGTGGGACGAGAAGCGACAGGCCGACTACCCGACGCTGAAGCTGTCGCCGACGCCGACCAAGGAGACAGTCAAGCCGGCGCCCGCACCCACCAAGGAGACGATAAAGCTGGAGAAGACGGCAAACCCGACGACACCCACCGCCGCCGCCATCGTGAAGCCCGAGCGCGTGAGAAAGCCGGCACCTCAAGTGGGCGCTGCCGACGAAGCCGCCGCAGTCGAAGCCGCCGCAGTCGAAGCAGGCAAGGACGGCAAGGCCGACTCCGCTGGCAAGCATCAGCGGTTCGGTATTCGCGTACTACCGGATCCGAAAGCAATTCTCATGAAGAACAATTTGCACGATGGTAAAACGGGTTCGATTAGTAACAAACCCGAGATTGTCGGCAATACAAGCAAATCAAATCCGATGATTGGAGATAAAAGCGCAAAGACGTACAATGTTTTGGAGGCGGAACGGCGAGAGAATGAACGTAACTCGATGGTCGAGAAGTCCAATGTGATGCCGATGGCGAAGAACACCGTCGTTAGTGGAGAAGTGAACCAGGGCAAGAAGTTAAAGTCTTCTTTGAACGAAGACACCGTCGACTCGGCTTCGAAAGTGGTGCGTTCGTTGACGTACGATGAGAGAGGAATAGATGTGGGACCTGCGGAAGAGGAAGAAGAGAACAAGCGGAAGGCTTCCATCAGCTCTGAACAAGCTGGAAAAGTGGAAGACGGGAGTAAAAAGAGCAAGGAAGGTGAAGGCCATAGCAATGTGAAACTGTTGCTCACCAAGGGCCTGCAGAACCTCAAAGAGAAACTGCATCACACTGACAAGAAAAAGGTCAGTTCGTCACCGGAGCCAGAAATTGAGATTGGCTCGAACCCGAGTGAAGCCAAGAAAAGTGCCGCAACCAAGAATGTGAAAGTTTCCAAGTCGGAATCGTCGGACAGCGACGGAGATAAGAGGGATAAAAAGAAGTCGAAGCCAGCCAAACTCATCCAGCAGAATGGCAGCAAAGAAGAAGGCAAGGACAAGACACAGAAAGGAGACATGAAAAAGGATGGCAAGATCAAAGAAGAAGGCAAGGACAAGACACAGAAAGAAGACATGAAAAAGGATGGCAAGATCAAAGAAGTAAACGAGAAAGAGCGGGCGGAAAGAGAAGATGAAGGGAACATCCCGACGGAGATGCCCGAGAACGTACGGCGCGCGGCGATGGCTGCCCGACACAACCGGCGCTCGCTGATCACTGACCAAGTGCCGAGCGTCGGCCCTGACGTCTCGGACGCGCCCGCCGACGGCAAAGCGACGCCGACGCCGATGAGCGGCCAAGCGGACGAGCCGCCGACCAACCCGCTGTTCCCCACCGTCAAGTACCGGCAGCGCAAGGAGGAGAGTCTCAGCGAGGACAGCTCGGGCGACGACCGGGCTTCCGGGGCTTCGGGGCGCGGCGACGACCCCGGCCTCACGCCGAGAAAGTCCAACAAGCGCAAGGCTCCGATCCCGCCCGCCAAGGACGCAGACGACGCTCACGCCGCGACCCGTGCCCAGACGCCCGACGCGCGAGACGTAGACGGCAACCCCGGCAAACCCGACAACGGAGTCAAAGTCGTCCAGCAGCACGAGAAAACCACCGCCGACGAAAACATCCGCACAATGGAGGTGCACGTCGAAACCGACAGGAACGTCAAATTCGCCGACGTACCCAAGCAGCAAAACAGTCCGTCGCCCACCAACGAGATCACGAACATCGCGGTGGACGACGGCACGAGCGCGGCACCGAGCCGGCCTACCGTGACCGCCGCGCCCGCGAAACCGACCGCGCCAGGCGACCAGCTCACCGTCACCGTGGAGACGGCCAACTCGGATTCGGACTCGGACGCGGAGCCCGGCGACGCGGCGGGCAAGGCGTGCGGCACGCGCATCGAGCTGAACTCTTCGCACATCACGATCCACCACAGCCCATCGTCGGAGTCGGCGGCGGCGGAGGCGGAGGGCTCGCGCAAAGCGGCGTCGATGGGCGACCTGTCTCGGCTCGACGCCGAGCAGCCCGTGCTGGAACGCGCCGTGTCGCTGGACCTTGCCGACGGCGGCGCGCCGGGCGGCAAGAAGCGCAAGGCGCCGCCGCCGCCGCCCGCCGACGACCGCCTCGCCGCCGCAGCTGTCGATCCCGACGACGGCGGGGTCTACCGCAAAGAGCCGAGGCTGGACGGCGCGCTGGACACGTTCCAGCGACGGCGGCTCAAGAAGTCCTCCGACTGGGGCACCATGGAGGACGCCGTGCAGCAGAGCCCGCCCGACAGTCCGAGGAAGTCGGCGGCCACCCCGACCAACATCCACGTCAACATGTTCGACAACGAGCCGACCTCGCTCACAATCAGCATCGGCGACGACGTCGACGATTCCGAAGTGTTCTTGGAGTCGTCGCCGCGGAGCCACCAGCCGATGGAGGTGGACGTGTCGCCGACGAACGTCGCCAGCTTCCCCGTGGCGAGCGTCCGAACTTTCGAGACGAGCAAGGCGTACTTGAACTCGGGCTCGGAGCGCGACCGGCCGACGCAGGTGTCCAGCGTGTCGGTGGTCGGCCGGGTGGACTCGCCCGACGAGCCGTCGTCCAGCGCGGGGGAGAGCGTCGGCTCGCAGCGGACGGTCCTCCTCATCGCCCCCGAACCGGTGGGCGATGACGCGATGACCCAGTCGCAGGTGACGCTGACACGGCAACCCGGCGCCGGCCCGTCGAGTCTTGCCCCCGAACCGGTGGGCTCGCACGTCGCGATGACCCAGTCGCAGGTGACGCTGACGCGGCAGCCCGGCGCCAGCCCGTCGAGTCTTGCCCCCGAACCGGTGGGCTCGCACGTCGCGATGACCCAGTCGCTGGTGACGCTGACGCGGCAACCCGGCGCCGGCCCGTCGAGTCTTGCCGACGAGCCTGCGGAGAGCTCGGCTCATGACGGAGATCTGGCGATCGGCGGCAGCCGCCTGCTGGGGCTGATACGCAACGAGCTGCGCAACGGCACGCGCTCGATCGGCGAGGCCGACTCGTCTGCGGCGGATCCCAGCGAGGCGCACACGATCGTCAGCTCGACGCCCATCGCGCGCCGCGACCACCGCCGCAACGAGACGGTCCAGTCGTCGCACGTCACGTCTTCCGAGAACGGCGCTCAGAGCGTCAACGTCGTGAGCTCCACCGCTCGCGGCGTCGCGGCCGACCGGTCGGATTTCGACGTCTCGAACGTCTCGAGCAGCGAAGAGTCCGCGGCCGAGGACTCGAACGTGTCGGTCACGTCGACTTCGGAGGCTTTCTTGACGGCGGGCAGCGTCGTCGACTCGACAAACACATTCGTCGCGGCGAGCGACGAAGATTCCACCTTCGACTTGGATGCCCAGCCTCCTGAACTTCCCACGTCTCCTGTTCCCCTGCTCAACTCTCTGTACAATCCGTCGTCGTCGATGACGTACATCACCGAGATCCAGGTCACGACGACGGCGCCGCAAAAACCGGCGACGGCCGAAAGCCACAACGGAGTCGCCGACGAAATGGTGAACGCGAGCGCCGCCGAGCCCCGCGCCAGCCCGCAGGAGCACCGCTCCGGCTCGGAGGACGGCGACTCGGACGTACCCGTCGTGGTCGCCTCGATCGCTAACGGCGGTTACGGCCAGCCGCGGAGCAACGTCACAGTGACGGCCATCCGCAACGCCGCCGCCAGCCCCGACCGGTCCAAGATCCCAACGCGCGTCGGCGCCGAGGGCCAGGCGACGGCGTTCCACGCGGACCGCTCGCCATCGCGTGCCCCCGACGGGCTGCTGACGACGTTCGCCGCGGAGGCGTCGCACATCCCCATGCGAATCTCCAGCAGCGTGCTCACGACGTTCGCCGGCAACCGCACGAGCCCGGGCAGCCCCGAGCGGTCGCAGATCCCGATGCGAATCTTGTCGACAAGTTCGGCGGAAACTTCGCCGATCGGCGGGAACAACGGCGTCGGCGAGAAGAGGGGCAAGGCGGTGCGTCCGCCGGTGCCGCCGCGCAAGTCTGACTCGTCGGCGATGGCGTTCGACTCGCCGAACTCGGGCCGGACTGCGGAACCGGTGCTGGCGGCGGCCGGCTCGGGCGGGCACACCACGTACGGGTTCGGTACGCATGCGCAGAGCAGCGGCGGCGCCAAGAAGTACATAAGCTTCTCTTCGTTGCCGCCGCGGGCGGTGGCGGATCGCAACAGCAGCAGCTTCGAGCAGTGGGTGTTCTTGGACGAGTCGCAGAGCAACGGGAAGCCGCACAACGGGGGGGAGGCGTCGGGTGACGAGGCCACGCACCATTCGAGTGTGGTGACGATGCCGATATCGGTGAGCAGCATCAGCCGGCCGGCGTCGGTGACGCACATCGTGATGGATTCAAAACAGTCGAGTGGCAAGCGAGGTTCGCAGTAGGGAAGTTTGCGGCCATTTAGTTTCGGCCGGGTTTGTTCCGTGAGCTGCTTATGGTGCAAACGTATGGTTTTAATGGCGAAACAGTATGAACTGTGTTTTTAGTACATTTTTTCATATATATAGTGAACAGTGACAGATTTGATAATGTTTATCGAATGAACTTGGCTGATAATACTTAGCCGCAATATGATGAACTCTTTACGCATCCGTTTCTCTTTTACACATTCTGTTTACTGGACCTGACACTGGTTGACCAGTATGTTTGGTGTACGATATTTCTTCTTATTCTATGAGGTATTTGCAAGCCTAACAGTAGCTAGGAAGTGTACGAGATGTTAATTAAAACGAAGAGGCTGATAGAATATAGAGGAGTGGGGTGTTGTTGTCTAAAAAGCGTGATGGAAAATTTAAACTGTACATACTTTAATCTAATGCTGTTGTTATTTTTATATTAGATTAATAATCTTAAGAAAACATTTTACCCTAAAAATGGTTGCTATTTGAAATATGCTTTTGGCATGAAATTTAAAATGATAATTGAAATTTGCACAGTGAATGGGTACATTATTATAGTAAAAATAATAATAGTATAAATTAAATCAATAAAATGATAAGTCTCAAGTAAATTCATAAATAACAATCATCTTTATTCTTATATCAGTTTCTGGTGCTCATTCCATACTAGTACTGCCCAGTTTCATCGGTTTGTGATTACAATAAAACAGACATTACGGCGACTGCGTGTCACGCTCATCACGCACATTGCAAGTTTTCGCTGACTGAATTGCTAATTGAAGATTTTCCGTACCTTTAGTCATCTCTAACGATACACCTACCTATTTAGCGACTACTGCAAACTTGTCAACATGCAAGATACATTAACTGGGTCGAGATATTTGTTAAATAATCAAGCCGTTGTTGGTTCTTTCTTACATTTGTTCTTTTTATTTTTCTACAAATTTCTACCTATGCATTACTAAAAAACATAATTACTAGTGCAGTTTGTTTTATTTAATGGTTTACCTAACAAATAAAAAATATATATTTTATGTGGAAATTTTGTCAACGATTTGTTTGCCGATATAATTGATTATCCAGGTCACAAAATGTTGAAACAATGCGGTAAGGGTGTGTCCTTTATGTTACTTACAATGACTCGGGTACCTAGTCAAAAACCAAGTTAACCATAACACAAGTATGAGCTATATGTTAGATCGGTTAGAATTGTCATAGCAAAGTTCATATCAACAGAATTTCTCCCAGAAACTATTGAATACAAATACCTACAATTATCTGGGATTGAATGGAGCCGTTGGAAAAGTGGTCAAGCAGGTACAGTGAGATAATAAGAAATGTTGCTCCTACGGGTTAAACAAGAAATGTGCTGATGCCATTGAGCTTATATAAACTCAACAGCATTTACCAATGCCACTGCTAGGGAGAGAATGAAAATCAGGTTCAATTTACATCTACATTTCAGTTAATATAATTACTGTGATTTTGCATGATGTAATTAATCACTTAGGAAAGATTATTATTTTATATGCCTTTCAATGTTAGATTTCTTAATTGAACATACATGTGTACCTACATCCATCGGTACCTAATTAAATTTAAGTATTTCAGGTTGGTAGGACATGAATTGAGATCAATGAAAAATCATTGTTAAAATTTCCCAAAATGTGTTCAGTTCAGGCTGACGACTGTTTGTAGTTTTTCGTATCGAGCAGTTTCTTACCGCACATAGCACAGATGGCTTTCTTGTATGCACACGCTTGACAGTAATGCGATCCAACCTGGTGTACTTTCTGCCGACAAATGCGACAAGTCCCAAATTTCGCTGTGTACGGGTTGAACCTAGCTTTATTCCCACTTATGGCTTTGTTTTCGCCAACTTTGCGTACGCCGCTTTCGAGAGTGTTGCGAGCTCCTGATTTCCATGGATCCGGTGTGATTATGCGGCCTAGTTTCTTCTCACAAGTTTCGCAAACCATTGTCACTACTTTTGATAACTTTTAAGCTAGCTGGAATAGGAGAGACGTTATTCCTGATTAGAAAATTATTAAATAAATATGGTTTATAAGGTTAATTGTTTTCAGGAGTTACTTATAGCAATTGAGAGTTTAACCTAAAATTTGAAACAAGCCTTCAAAGCTTCCTTCTCAACCAGAAATAATGATACAATTTTAGTTAATCAGAATACGGAGAATGTTTATACTTACATCAAAAATTTAATAACATGTAAATATAGATCTTCATTAACCAAAACTTGATACTGTGTAATTTCTTTGTGGAGCTAAAAGACAAATACAATCCATGACAGAAATTCTGTCACAGAACAGAATAATGACAGCTGTTTAATTATCTGTCATTTGTAAGACCTACGCCAACCTACACTATAGGCACCTTTAACCACATATCTGTTGGCAGTGATGCATCGATACAATCGTTACCAAGAAGTGGACGTCAAATCATTACAATATGAAGTGCAGTGATAAAAATACCAGAATTTTGTAAAAACCTGTTGCGTAGGATTTTCTTTGAAACTTTGCATAATTATCGAAGAGACGTGAGTAAATATTTGCACTTTGATGAGATGTTAGCGATTATTTATTGTAAAATCGACTTCTGGTCAATGCTGCGTCAAATCAAATATCAAAACAAAAAATAATTGCTTAAACACAAGATAAAACATAAATCACAGAGTAAGTATTACCTTTGTCCCTGAATTTGATTTACCGGCAGTGGAAAGTGGAAACATTATGGTAACTTCATTAAACATTATCCGTCAAAAAATCTTTCGCCAATAAAAAAAAATTCTTTACTTCGATGTAACAAATACCCGTACCATGGGCAATGGCTGGCTGATGTCAATTACCAATAACCAATGCATAACTAATTCATACTGAATACCGGTATTACGTGATTTGGGTCAGCTTGCTTGTCGCTCGCAGACCTTCTCGGCGACGAGGTGTTTCAAGTTTTGCTGAAAAAATCACCGCACTTATTTTATTTCACCTTAATCAAGGTCCAGACAAATACGAGGTAGTATCTTCCTTGACGATGGAATCCGCCGACTTAACGGAGTGGTTCGGTTTAGGATGCGCGTTCGTTTTCTAGTTTATCCTCACACGATCGGCAATAAAAGAAACTGTGACAAACCAGGCAGCTGTTTTTGTGTATTTCTGAGAGCCGAGTGGAATTTCCCACATTTTAATATAGGCAATGAACCACCCAACGCCGTTTAAGACGGAAGGATGTTGTGGGTTTTGTTTGAACGAAAATTTCCTTTGGAAATGGGAATTAAACAGACCTTAATATTCCGATCTGGGGTTTCTATCCTCACATGACGATGGCCGTTTTCTTAGAAATCTAAACAACAGGATCACCTCATGATGAACCTCATCGTGCCAATACCATCTCAATGGACAGTCGCATTATGCAGACCTTCCTTGCCTGCTAAAGTCGATGGCGATGGAATATCACCTCGGCAATATGATATCGATCACGCATTTCTGATACTCCTTGAAGGGGCTTTTACATACTTGCATGTGATATATTAATTACTTACAAAGGACAATGGTAAGTTAGGAATTTTGCGAGGTAATAATTTAAGGCCTAGCACAAAGCGGTGACATATTGTGTAAGTAGATTGCGCTAGTTTTCGATCGACCAGTTTCCCACAACTGGGAAAAAATTATAATTTTAAGACTTATTCATGTATAGTACCTATATACATTTCAGAAATTTCAGAAAAATAAAATAAAGAAAAAATTCGTTTGTTCATCGTACATATTTATTTCGGTAAAGGTATCAAAAAATTACGTATTTCGATGCGAGTGGTCCTTCCTTTGTGGATATTCTCGAGCTATTTTCGCGCCTGCTAATATATTTTTCATTTTTTAACACCAAATTCTTGGCATTTTTTGATGTCATGCCGAAAATATTTGTGCCTGCATTTATTACTTCCATGGCTAACTGGGCTAACAACCCTCTTTCTTTGCACCAGCTTTACATTTCCGTTCAGATTCCATTTTTGACTAAAACTATCAGTTGCAACATGATTTCCATAAATGATGGACAACCAGACCGGATCACGTTGCTGCGATTCCCTTGGAGCACACAACGGGACGCAATTGCAGTCTGTAAACATTCGCGAATGCGATCTACACTCTTTATTTGCCATATTGCATTGACCTCCGCACAAACAATCATTGGAAGTGAGCGACACGAAAAAAAACACATCGTTCATAATTGATAGTTGATTCGAAACCTTGAAAACTGTCCAGGCTGGCTTGCACAAGACTGATACAATTGTACACCACAACACAGTAAGCCTTCGGCCCGATAGAAGGGGTAAGTAAAAAAAAACGAGCCCCTAATGAAATTGCGTCATTAGTCGAACCGCCAGCCAGCCCTTACGTCACCTCATCTTGTGAGGTATAAAGACAATGTTTCTCTGTGAACGGAGTCATTGCATTTCGCTCTTCGGAACCGAATCTACCTATACCTCTCGGAGAGAACAAAGTTTACACACTATAGCTGCTGTGGCGACCGCGACCGAGTTTAACTAGGCCATCATCTCGCACGGGTGACTTACCGGTGTTAAGTGTTCGACAAGTATACAATGAAGGAAATCCAAGCTGCTGTGCAGACGCCGCAGAATGGAAATGGGTCCATCGGGAGCGGTGGTTGTGCGGGAAATGGCACTTGTAAAGCCGCGAGCAAGGAAGGTACTGTGATTCAATGCTTTTTTTCTTAGGTTATGTGTTCTTGTTTGGCCTTTCTTGCTTGCCATTTCGCGCGAAATAAATTGTTGCAAAATTAATTGTGTCATAGAAATCAAAACTGGATGAAAATTGACAACATTGAAATCTTTAGAATGAAAACATATCTAACACAAGCACAAATATTTTTTTGTGTCTGGGGATACGTTCCAATAGTTCGATATGTACGTATTGTCATTTTTATTCTGTGTTGTAAAACTTTGGATATTTTCAAATTACCCATTGGGCAAAAGCAGCTAAATTATTTGGATTATTTCTATTTCTATCTACAATTTATTCACAATCATTTTGACGTTTGAACATGCTTTTTTCAATTAATGTATTGGTTTACCATGAAATACTTCAAAATCACTTCCCAAATTCATATTCTCAAAAATGTTATTGAATTGAAGACGCACCTGTTGCAAGTTGAGAAATAGCCGCTCATGGACTGAAAATCCTCATAAACAATGTCTTATTATTGAAGGTACGCGAGGATCATTAGAATAAATTTCGTAACACGATACCAAATAAAATAGTATTCCCAAACAAATTCTTTCACTGAAGCTTGAACTTTTCTTACCATATCTGTTAAAAAATGATAGAGAGGTACTTGACTCGGCCTATGCGGCATCCTCGTTGATCCCACGAATCCGAAGATTCGCAACAGGTAAGGGCGTATGATGTACCTTCCAATTCCCTCATGAAGAGTTTTGGAATTACGTAATGCAAAAACTAATAAATTTATTTTAATATATTTTTGGTCTTATTGAATATTTTGCACAGATTTTTTGGTCTGTCAAGTTAGAGAATTAATTTTACCTATATAGTTTACACCTCTTTGGCATGGCCTTTAAAAAATTATCGCTGTATACTTGATAATTGGAATATTATAAATTATTTAAATACTTAAATACGATGAAACTGTTACGTGGATAGGTTTTTAATATCTCCACCAAGCCCCACTCCTTTAAGTAAACACCCATTAGCCGAAAGAAACCACATGAGAAGCAACAAGACAAAAACCACCGGCAATATAATGCCTATTACATAACACACTCACAGAACTCACACACACAGCTTTAAATCGAACACATTCAACCATGAACCTGGAATCGAACACAAAGGCTAGCGATACACACAACATAATACATCAAATTAATTGCTTACGCAATCTAGAATAAGATGAAAAACCTGCAGCCTGAGTTCCGACCAGCCTCTTGACTCCACACACCGTCTGGCCAGATTATCAACTCGCACTCTTCCCTGCATTTTCCACTCGCCAAGACAAACCACCTAACTATAGTTGTTATGCTAATCCGCACTGGCGAACCGTATGTCTAACGTGGTCCAACTATACATACATCCCCAAGACCTTACAGACCATGACGTTTCATCTCATGAAACATCTCATGCACGACATCTAATTCCAATTTATGGGAATCCTTGGTCCAATCAACAGCTGAGACATACCTATAACCACTATAACCACAAAAAATAGCAACTTGCAATATTTTGTGATTTTCAATATTATTAATGGAGCCTATTAAAAATGAATTGCGATACGCTGTCAAGTTGTTTTAGCGTTTAATTGGCAAGTGCACGTGTGTGTGTATCATCGTTTCAATTAATCTCTGGCAAGTTACATAACAAAAACACAGAGAGAGGATTAAAAAGAAACAAGTCCAGGTTAAGTTTTCGAGTTACATAATGAATGAGTGACGCGGTTATGTAAGACATTAGCTGGGGGCTGGGGAAGAGAAGAGCTGGATCTCTGGATAGTAGCTAGCCTTCGGTCAAAGCTGACTCGATCTGCATCAGAAGAAACCTACCTGAAACATGTTGCATAACCTGCGCATTCCGCTTAGGTACCTGTTACGCTGCATCGAGCATTTAAGACCTATCTTAGAACGTTTGCAATGGCCAGCTCAATTTTCAGACATTTTAGGAGGGTTTGGACATGTCCTTGAGAATTAATAACAGTGACGGTGACGGTCGTGGTCTGGGGTAGAGCAACTATCCAAGATACAAACTAAAAACACTCGGAATTCACTGTCTGGGAATCAAATAATTGATCTGAAATTTGAAGCAAAAATGCTCATAAGAACTGAATGATAGATAGGCAAACGTTAGTTATGAAATGTATTGTGAACTTCTCTTTCGATCAACTCTTGTCGTTCGTAGACCCGTAGTGGTTTTTGGTACCTTTCATCGGCACGTAGACCATTCCAATTCAATGCCATTTTGTGCGAGAATGATATAGGTAAGAACGTTAAGTGGGAACTGATTTCTTTATTTTTGATCGTTATAGTAGACTTTTAGTTCTAAAAGCTGGATATGTTTTCCTGGATGATGTAACATTTGTGTGTTATTGAATCCTCCAACATGCCATCGACAAGGACTCCTGTTAGCATCATCTATCGACGACGCTAAAAATACAGAGGTTTTTTGTAATCATGAAGCCTAAGCGAACGTAGGAAATATGAGAAAATAGAATCACACTTGGTGTAGCCATTCAGGGTGCGGGTTTGGTAAGGAAACTCTAACAAAATGAACAGTGCAGTGCACACACTTTTTTGATTATTCATGACTTGTGTTCGTTCTATTTTGCAGTTGTATTGAATGGATGGTCACAGGTTCCCGATAAAAATACATCTAGCCCCAAATGAATTTCTCTGTGCTTCCCTAGTCTATCCAAGCGTTGTTGCTTCTCTTGATGGTCAAACTATTGCATGGCAAAACATGTTAATTATGCATTTCATGGTGCAGAATATATCATTTTCTTATGCAGTGAAAATGCGGTATCCAAAGATCGAAATTCGAGATAGTGTTTTCCCACCTTTCAGGTATTTTCTATGTAACAAACGGCTATTCCTTGTAATGTATACACCCAGACCCACACAGATGATTACCCGCAACAACTGGTAGATCTATGAAATTAATTTAAAAAGTGCTAAACCAGAAACCTCTTCGTTCGTTACGTGGCATATTGCGGATCTTCAGATCATGTTGAACTTGCTTAGCGGGAGTGATAAATGATGATGCATACAGCGGGTGTTATAATAATACAACCGGTGTTATTTTTCAACAACCGGCGTTCCAATGCTATACTAAGGGTGTACTGTTTGAATGCCCCAGCGGGTGTTGGAATGATACTTAATTATTCTACGATTATGGTGTTTTTATGCTTTAGCGGGTGTTAATTAGCCACAACGGGTGATAAAATTCTACAGCCCAGCCTTCGTCGGTATTATTATGGGCACTCGAAGGCGTCCTGTATTGCGTCAGTTTTTGAACTTGTTCGGTTTCGCGTCGCGCCTCGTAATTTGATATTTGTTTTGATCTTCAATGAAGCGTTCAATCAAGCAGCAGATCATCATTCTCTTGTATGGAATCGCCATGCGTCGCGTGCACCACTTATCTATACTAGTGTAATCACTGTATAGTGATCTACTACACTAGTGATCACTATTGGTATCACTGTACCTATACACTGTTATGCGATTTAAAGGTAGAATTATAATGTAATTGTGGCAGTAGTGTAGGTGTATGTGGAAAAATAAAGTCCGTTAAGCTTTGGCGCAGCAAACACACTGCTTCTCTAAAGCGCATAATTTAATAAAAAATGTGAGTAATTTAGGTAATATTTTTATTTGCTGCTCTCTGTAATAAAGTATGCATATTTCTTCTTCCCATGGATGATTAGAATGTGAATATGATTAAGATACTTTCAAATTATATCGATACAATTATTCAAAAGGTCATTTGATTATAAGTGACTGAGAAACGTGATTACAACGACCTGATAGACCTGAATCAGGCAAGTGATCAGTAGATCTCAATCTCCGTTGATGCATTTGAAATTAATTCAGCACGGGAACACATATCAAAATCCCTCGTCAATGGAATGTATAGTCACGGCAATCTTGGCGATAGATACTTTACAAATTACTGTGAAGTTTCAATGAAATCAAGAAATTACTGGCAAATATATAATTTCCATCACTGGTATTATTATGACCATGCACGTTCGGTGATAATTCATACATTGATTTTTACGCAAATTATACGATGTAATTCCTTTCCGCGATATAAAATAAGTCATAACTGTAGACAACTATTTTCACTAAGCCACGAAGTTAAGAGGGTATAGCAAGTAATAACTAATTGCAGCAGAAGATTGCCGGGTTATTGCGTCAGCTAAGTAACTGACGGCGTACCGCTGCTCTGTACGTCCGTCGAGCGACAAGGATGCCTCGATGGTAGAAAAGTAAGAAACCTATACCAGTTCTCTAGCGGCTAGGCTAACAAATACAGGTTTACAGGGGGATCAGGTTATGTAATCATCCCGTTTTTATACAATCTGGAATACCACATTTTTATTTTACTTATAGTGTGTGCAGCAAGGAATTAATTGTGAGCCCAAGCAGGTAGATCAAAGCCTAGTCGAACTTCGAACCAAGTTGTCACAAAGGCGTGAACACGAATTGTGCCACTGCCATTTCTTATTCGAATTTCTTCGGTAGGTATAAGAATTTCTTCTCTTTAACGTGACTTCGTCCTTATTTTCTTACATACATAGTATATACCGAAAGACAAAGGTGTGAAAAAAGAGTTACCAACGAGATTTTAGTGTGAGAATAAATAGTATTGAGAAATGGTGGAGATTCAGGATTCTGGATTCAAGATTCGGAATTCAGAATAGCAAGGCGAGAATGGATCGAACTGTTGATTGGGGTAGCAAGGAACTATACCGTTGTCCATTACCCGGCTATTAGCATGCCTGTTCCGATTGGACAACGGTCGGCCAACACAGTTTACACGGAACCCTCATCTGATGAAGTGTATAATGAAATTAAAAATTCATTACACTCGCCAAGTTATGAGCCATCTGCAGAATCAAAGACACACTGCGTTTAAATTGCAGCAGGTAAATTGGTTTGAAAACAGGGCAAGGAATTTCAGTCTGTCAAAATATGTTGCACAACAAAAATAAAAACAATCCGAAAATAGTAAATGTGTTTTTTGTCTCGAATGCTAATTTCTATATTCATAACTGTGGACAGTCCGAAGGGGGTGTACTTTACTCAGTATTTCCCCGTATTAACCGGTTATGGGGGTGGAGGGGTTTACATTCGGTGGTATTGTTTGATCACTACAATTACAACCTATTCTTGTCGTACCTGTACCACGATTATAGACGGGTGTAACCGAAAATATGCGCACGTCTACCTTGATACAACCATGTCTGGATAGCCGAATTAAGCTGTTAAAACAACAAGTTTGTCAAGTCTATAATTTAAACCAATTTAAGGTGACAACTGACAATATAATGGAAAGGTGTTTAGATTATAATAAATTATTCTAAAAAGTGTCGTTATTTTGAAAAGTCGTTGTGATGTGCCAAGTATAACGTGTACCTATGCTCCAATCGCTATTTCAATAGTAAAGCCACGTAAGACAGATAAACCAGGGTCGCAACCTTGAAGGGACAAAGATGCTGCCGCATGGCCCATCGTTTGCCTTTGTTTCTACCTCTAAGCATGGTCTTTTGATCATTTCTACTTGCGAACGTAGACGCTGTAATTGCGGTTGGGGAGTGCATTCTAACCTCCGCATTATCAAGTTGATCTTGAAGTCACCGAAGCCACAATTTAATTCTTAAATGGGAAAATGATTGTAAACCGAAATCGAAAATTCGAATTATATTTCCACGAAAAATTCTGCCATCGCTGTCAACATAACAATGTTAATTTTAAAGATTTCACAGATAAACGAAAATTAGCTTTGACGCTTGTCTCACAGATAATATTAAAAAGTGCTCGCATGGCTTAGCTGCTACACTAAAAAAATCAATTGAGAAACTAAAATTACTTAATATAGTTGAGGCCACTAACCACTAATTGACACTATCTAAAACCGATTTCTTGCCGCCACTTTTTCAAACAGTTGATTACATAATGTCGGAGTGCATTCCACACAATTGTCATTTTTTATCCGGATGAAACCAGATTAAATTTTCAAAAAATTCACTTGCCCAAAAAAAATCAAAAAACAAAAAAAAGTAAAAATCTCTGGCAAGTGAAACCGGCGGAGATGTCGACGCGATTGGTCGGAACAAGTGGTTGCAGCGCGTCCCGACCGTCCATTGGCTCCACGCCTATTGATTCTGACCGAGTGACGTAAGTGGAGAACTGTTTTTAGCGGCGACCGCGCCGGCCTCTGAGTTTGTATCAGTCCAACCTTGCCCGAGCGAACATCGGCCGCTTGCCAGCAGCCAGTACGACGCACGCGGTAGCTTTCTAGACTTCACGCACTCTGCACGCATCTCTTCGCGCACGCACCTTCCGAGCTCCCTTGCGTTTCGAGCATCTCGACCTGAGTTTCTCACCACTCTATCATAATGAACGGGATTGCCGGTGATAGCGATACGAACGGAGATCATAAGATCGTGAAGAAGCCTCCTCCGAGCAAGTTGAGGACGGTGTCGTGGACAGAGGATGGCGATGATCAGGACGATATCGAGATCGCGGGAACTCCGCGGACTCCGCGCACCTCGACCACGCCAGGTAACTGAGCCTTCCGGAGCTCCCTTCACTAGAAGCTCTCTTGGCGAGAAGCTTGCTTGGCTACACGCTTCCTTGTCCATTGACTATAGAAGCTTCCTTGACTAGAGCTTCCTTGACGACAAGCTTCCTTGACTAGAGCTTCCTTGACGACAAGCTTCCTTGACTATAGAAGCTTCCTTGAAGTGAAAATTCCTTGACATATAAGCTTATTTGGCGAGAAACATTTTTGAGGAAATGATCCTTGAATTCATGAAATGAAAACTTTCTTGACGAGAAATCTCGAGATATTTTTCCTCTTTGACTAGGAAATTGTGAAGAGGCCACCGAAGCCAAAAGAACTAGGAACGATATCGAATTTCCCAATGCTCGGTGAATGCGTCAGAGCTCTTTACACTAAACTCTTTACAACGTAGCTTACGGGTTCTGACATTGTTGCGTGAGAAAAGGCTAGGATAACATAGGTTTGGGTGAATCGAAATACTCCTAATTCAATCAAGATGTCAAGTATCGAATGATAAAATTACATACTTATGTTTTGTTGGTTTTTCTGACTTGATCTTTGGCTCTACATGTTCTCTGGGGTTGTTCTGAAGCTGCTGTATATTGGACACTTAATCCACAGTGTTTTTTGAATACGAATACACGTCTTAAACCAGTTTATACACTGATTTGGAAGAATGAGGACATATTTTTAAAAAATTGCACAAAGTTACGACCTGGGATTAAATGGCCTTGAACTGTGACTTCGACTAGGAGTGAAACACTAATAAAGGGCAATTCTTATCGTCGAAAGCAAATAATTTGTATCGCACATCACATGCCAACAGCAATAATATCGAGCAGTCACATGGCATAAGACTGACACATTCTATTATGATTCTATACTGCAATTAATTGGAAGGCCGTCAAGCCGAAAAAGCGGGGATTTTTTTGACGTGGAAAGCTTTTCAAGGTGGCATGAAAACACTGTCGCCTTTTTTCTTCCACATTCGCTATTTATTTCGTGTTTGAATTCGATTCTCACTGTTTTTCTAGCAAAGGTATTCCAACTTTAACTGATCTCTATGACTATATTTGGATAGCTGTTCCCACAGTGATGTTTCTATCAGCGCATCAGTGATCCAGTGCATCCAGCACACTCAGATCTTTGCAAGCCATGACATCTCTTCTTCTTATTTCTTGCAGGTCACGAGAACTGCATGTTCCATCACGACATGGAGTTGGACCACAAGCCGCCGACGCGCGAGGCCCTCCTCCCTGAGATGTCTCGAGCGTATCGTCTGCTACTCACTTCCTCGGGGGAGAACCCTGACCGACAAGGACTCCTGAAAACGCCGGAGAGGGCGGCCAAAGCCATGCTCTTCTTCACCAAGGGATACGACCAGAGCCTGGAAGGTAAGACCAAGATATAACACAAACAATGCTGTAATTTGTAGCACCATCTTTATCGTGACATTTGAACTAATTTATAGCATCTGGATCGGTTTCTGAATTCATATTTGCCTTCAGGGTGTGGCCAAGTATGTGCCTTGGCTGAGAATTACAAATTCGCTTGAATTTGCTTGTTGAATTGTTGTACAGTACTTCTAAGTATCCATATTCTTCTTTCCGTATCTCTAACTTATTTGCGCAGTTCGTCAAAGTAGGATCATTTCTACTCTCTAGTCCAAGAGTCTAACAGTGCTTTACAACAACTATCAATGCTGGTCATCAACCTAATATAAACACGGAATCTCGGATTACAAGAAGATTTGATATCTTATTACTGTCCGTATTGCTGTCGTTCCTTCACAAAGCGCCGAATTTCAGCTGTCCTAGATTACCGACCCGATTTCTTCATCCCGGCGATCGGGGGCAACGATCGCCCCTCATGATACCCTCTTTCGTATTTGAGCGGCCATTCGCATTGGATTCATCGTTGGAAGCAGAGAGCAGCTTAAGAAATCAAACGAGCCTGGCAGACACTTTATAGCTTGCAGCAGTCTGTGTGTGATTAATGCTCGATTGTTGCTATCTGAACTCTTATAACATCCCGTCCCGTGGTCTTTCCACTTGCATCCCGTAATGCGAATAGCGGTATTCCATGCCTGCCAGTCCAAGCTACAGGGCAGGGCTTATGCAAATCTACCTCATGCGATGCGACCTGTGTCTTGAAAGCAACCGCTGCCGTGAGCTAATTCACTTTCGTCGATCGGCGATAGAGATCAACTAGAATCCATTACAAGACGGTATTTAGCAGGGTCACAAAAAGTTGTCATTACTGGCATAGAAATGTTCGACAGTTTTTTTTTTCAACACTTTAATCTGGACAGTGGACATTGACATAGATCATGGTCGGCTGAATAAATCTTACTGTACGCATTTGCAGCTCTTTCACGCAGGTTAGCAGGCACTGTAATTAAAAAAAGGCAAGAAGCTATAATTTTATTGATTTAACAATTGATGCAATAGTGGATAGAGGTGAAAGTAGGCCGAATAAGGAGGCATGCCATGCGGTGTCAGGTCCAGTGCACAAGGGCAAGTCTAATTATTGTCACCGAGTCGATCAGATCTGTCGGAATTTTATGACAAATGTCACGCCGTCGAGAGCAAGTTGTGACGCAGTAGCACGCGGTGGGTAAACTCGAGCACGTATTTCAATTGCTGTATAAAGTTCACAACTTCACAGGTTGCTGGTATATTTAATTTACAAGACGGAATATTTTAATATCACCTCATAAAATGTTGAGACTCCGTTCACTGACCACACGAAGAGAAGGAATACGAAGGTAAACCACACTTTTTTTTCGTTTTTTTTGCTGAGCTTGCTGGAAATGTTAAAAGTTCAAGCTAGTTGTTTAGCCGCAGCAGCTGATACCTGACCTATAGCACAGCAACTTCATAATTGCATGCTTGTGTATTAATTGCACATGGACTGCTATGAGTTGTGTTGGTCGTGTAATTAGATCTGCTAAAACACTCGCTTCAAACATGATCGTCTGGATTCAACGAGCATTATTCAACACTAAGAGTGCCATATCATGACGTCATTGTGAAAAAGGAACAAAAATATCTCGAATATATTAGTGGAAACTGGTACTGGAAACCTAAATCATATTTTCTAAGCCTCAAAGACCACAAAATCAAAGGGGTTTGCCGAGTAAAAAAACAGCTACCCACAATTTCTAAACTATTTCAGCGTATCAATATCACAGCGATTCCACGGTCTCTCGATACTCGATGGAATTTCGACCGTCACAAACCTCTCAGGACGCCCTTAAGAGATCGTATCCAGTGGCAATTGTCGCCCTCTGTCGATATTGACAGTGAACCAACAGATAAGATCTCTCCCCTCATTAAAAGCGCACGTCTTCTTATTGACTCCACACGCAACTCGGGTCGGGTGCCAAGCGTCGCGAACTCTCGAAGCAAGCGACTCACTCAATTAATTTCCATTCATGTCTCCTCTCGTATAGTCGTACCATACCCCGATTATTATCTCGTGCATCCGAAATCGATACGAAACTTGGCGAACGTGTCTCCCCCGGGAGGTTTAGAGATGATTCGAGATGGCGCCTGGACAGAGAAGAGCAGAGGCTTCTGTAACGGAAGTGGGTGGGTAGTTTCCATAGCAACGTATCTGTTAGCAACAGGTGCCAGAGAGAGAGCACGTCCGATATACGATGTAGAACAGACTTTGTCCTGGATGAAAGCGGGTAAAGCGACGCCGACGCCGACGCCGACGCCGACGCCGCCGACGCCGCCGACGCCTTTATCAACGCAGAAGCAATTGCATTGACGATGCTATTTAGTCTAGAGGGTGTTTAGGGGCAGGGGATGGGGGCGCGTGAGTGTGACAGCTTTCATCCTATTATCGCTGGTAATTGTCTGTGCAATTTCGCTTGGAAACTCAAGGCCGTTTCGCAGTGCTGCACCGCACTTTATAGTTGTCCTGGGAAAGCTCAACTTTGTTCCCAACTTTGATAACGAGCAGAAGACTTCTATTTCTATGACAGCTTACGGTCCGGGTTGCTTTGTCTATTTGTCTCTTTGGCTTAGCAGGATGGTTCAGGGCAAATGCTTCAGCTTCATTCTCATAAACTGGTTTAACTTTCGACTTATTTTAGTGTTCTTCCTTGTCCAGCACTGTACATACATTGCATTTTCTTTCTCTTACAAGCTGGAGACAATGAACCAGGTGAAGTATATAGAACTAATTACGTTGCCAGCATTGGAGCTTTGGAAGCAATTCGTCTCGAGTGTTCTTGTTCAGTCTACTACCCTACCAGTTTAACGGAGAAAATGTAAAGCCTACTTTCAAGTTAAGAAGATAAGGAGCACTAAATTTAAAAAAGTCTACCTCCTCAACATCCCATTCGCTGTAAAGCAGTGCTGCGTAGAACTGCGAAGAACTTGCTCAAGCATTCCGATGAATAAAGAACGCGAGATTTTCCCTCGCACGCGGCCACGTTCTCGACGAGTGGTTCTCGGTCCGTTTTCCGCCTCGCAACTAGTTCCGCTTTCCCTGGCGTGGCTGCACTTAAACCCGGGATTTCGCAGTCCGCCGCCGCGACCCCTTTAAGGATGCTTTTAGCGAAATTGCTCGCCGGAATTTCGCACGGTAGCTCGTGAATCTGGAATAACTCGCCGTTTAAGTTCGAATACGTGTTCGACACTCGACCTGCGGAGAAGTGTCCAGTGATTTCTGAAATGCGCGCCGATCCCTCGGGATATCTAGAAGCTTAAAGGTGCTGAACTGTTTTTTTCGTCTTTTGAGAGTAGGCGACTTAAAGAGTGGGGATTGTCTTGACGAAGATCGAACTCACTCGATCGAAGTAGGCATAGAATATGTCTTAGAACCATAAAAGTTATACCTTTTATAAGTTTCACCAATGTTTTAGACATGGATGAGTCAGATCAAGCAACTACAGAGGGATTTATAGCATTTTGACGCGATAAACAAATCCACAAGTGAAATCCTGGAGCAACAAGTTATATCCTTATGCAGAAAATGGCCGGGAAAGACAGCGTTTTTCATCTCCTTTTTCCCTATTCTGGCTTTCAGCTGTTATTCCTTGGCCAATAAAGTAAGCGATACAGTCTGCGTGCTATGTTTATGCCGTCAGGACGAGAGGTTAACGCAATCAATTGATGGAGGGTGTAGATCATTTGGCCGATGGAGAAGCTATGTTCCTACGTTACGACGCCCGACGCCCGACGCCCGACGCCCGACGCTGCTAGTGGATAGAGTGGCGTCGAAAGCTACATTTTATGCGAGATCCGTTATTTATAACGTCCTGGCCTCGCGGCTACACCAACACGCTCTATGGCTTGTCTTCGTCCTGAAATATGCAATAAATCACGCTTTCATGCATTTTTATGAAACTAGCTCGCGATAAAGAATAGGAATATATAAAAAATTGTCTATAACCCCATAATAAGTGTATCCCTTTACGCCCTAAAACTAGACGGTGTTGGCAAGGAAGAATAAATATCAACAAGTGATCAGCACAACAAAGAATTGCTCCGATTCTGAATATAAATATTAATTGTTTATTTCATTTTATCGCACCACAAAGTGCAGACATTGATGAGAACGAGAGAAGAGGATTAAGTATTTTGGCCCCGCTAGGCCAATTTAATTGTTTCCGATTGCCGAAACAGATATGCATAGCCATAAATCACCAAGGCTGGGTTATAGCATCGCTTGGAGCTTGTTGTCTACTTTATTCAATTTTATCTCTACTGTTCTCATCTTGCACAGTAGTATCCATGGATGGTAAGATATTCCCCAAGCTCTTCCTTTCAACTTTCTCTTCCTTTACTTCAAGCATCTCCTTAATCTTACTTCGTAATTTTCTTGTAGTCTTTAGCACTCAAGTTTTCAGAACAACTGTTGACCTGGGTCATTGAATTCTAAGCTACCAAACTTAAACTTATCCCGAAGTTTCGCAAAGCTTCATCAAGGGTCTAAACTCGAAGTCATCCCTGTAGTTTTTCTAAAAATCTTCTAAATCTCTGCAAATCAGTCTCTCAATTCCTTCTCCATCAAACACCTCTCATCCATGCTATTCCAATCCCTTCTTCCAGTGAGATTCACCAACGAAAACTTTCATGCATCTTTACGAAGAAAGAACAGGAAGCGAACCAGGTCAAAAATTAGCCCATACTTGTCGCCGAATTGAGGATGACCGTTCGTTTTCCATGCACTTGCAGACATCCTGAACGGCGCTGTGTTCGACGAGGACCACGACGAGATGGTGGTGGTGAAGGACATCGAGATGTTCTCGATGTGCGAGCATCATCTGGTGCCGTTTTACGGCAAGGTTTCCATCGGGTATCTGCCCAACAACAAGATTCTCGGACTCAGCAAGCTGGCTCGCATAGTCGAGATCTACAGCAGGAGGTTGCAAGGTGAGATTTTGAACCCAGAATTCAGAGGATAATGATTGTCAATGTCGTAGTTTGCATTGAAGATTGGTGTTCATGGGGATCATTCTTGTGATTGCAATTAGTAGTCATTTATTTAGCTCACTAGCTATTGATAGGTAGTACATCAAAATCTTACTGAATTTGGACCGCTTATAATATTATTGATCTGTATTTAATAGTACCAAGATAGGATATTTAATTAAAAGAAGTAATTATGATTTATGCAGGTTGTATGCCAAACACATGAAACTAATTAATTTATAATTAGTATCTACCTTCTTTAATCAGCCACATATAACATTATTATTATTTATATATTACTTGCTTATAAGTGATAACAGCTCAGCATGTGGCCTGACTCTGTAGGTGGTGGAGAAACAAAGTTATAATCCCTTAGAGTTCAAAGTGTTTTTCAGTGCTGTAAGGGCTTAGAAACAAAGGATGAAATTTATATCCTAAGTTAAAATAAAACTAAAACAAAGACCGGTGGCATTGGGAACTACCTTTATTATTACCGACTTGGCTTAATGCTAGTTTAAATTTAAATGCACTTCCATCAGATGATCGTTAAAACAACCCGGGCACTTGAAAGTACATCATAACTAAGCTTAAAGAGTGGAGGAAATGCATTCACCAAGCCACAAGCCATTACCGAGACAAAAGTTTCTGCATAAACCATTCCTATACCATTTCTTAAAGTATTTCTCATGCAAAATAGTTTCCTATATGAAGTATTTGTTTTAAAACAACCAGTTTTTTCTACATTTTGATGATATGAATGCGCTTGGCATGTGGCTGTTTGGGTGAAGTTGCGTTCAATTAGTGTAATTCTTTCTTTGCAGTCCAAGAGCGATTGACCAAGCAGATCGCCATCGCAGTCACAAAGGCGGTCCAGCCGGCAGGTGTTGCCGTCGTTGTCGAAGGAGTGTGAGTAGAAATCTGCTTAAACATGATCTAGCTTATAAATACTCATTTAGTTTGGAAAAATCAACCATGAAGTCTGCAAGCTTCATTCTTAACTCTCTGTTACTTGCGTTGGAGTCTCATAGAATTCACGTTTTTTTTCTGTGTCATTTTGTAGGCTCTTGTTTTATCAACTTCTTTATCTGTCTATTAGCAATTTTCGGCACCAAATCATAAAATTATCATAAGTTTTCTTATGTTGGCTGTTTAGAGTTTTTTTTTGGGACAAGTTTTACAAGTTTTTTAGGATTGGTTTTATGGCGTAACAATTGACATCAGGTCATTTAGTAAAGAAGTGGGTTCATATCTTTTGCATTACTTAAATAGATCAAAGAAAGAAACACCTACTACGCCTACTACACTCAAAACATCTGCAAAAAAGTGTCTCGTTTAATATCTAGGTACGATTTGTTGCTGGGTCTTCTTGACCCTACGCGAGTTACAATTTGCTAAAAACATTAACGCGAGTAACTGAGGGTTAATAAATAATAATACACAGATAACAAATCAATGCAACTGATTGTCTTGTGCAAAACCAAGTCAAGAGCCTGACAGCCCGGCATCTTTTGCCTCCTCCAGACACATGTGCATGGTGATGCGAGGTGTGCAGAAGATCAACAGCAAGACGGTGACATCCACCATGCTGGGCGTCTTCCGCGACGACCCCAAGACCCGCGAGGAGTTCCTCAACCTGGTGCACTCCAAGTAAGCGTCCGTGTTTGCATGTCCTCCGCCCGGTTCCATCGTCCGCTGCCGTTCTCCAAGCCCGTCACCAACGGCGGAGTTGTCTCGTCGTTTGCCGTTGTGTTTGTGTGAACCGTTCCGTCTCCTTGTGTAGTATAACATCGTCGTTTCCCACGTGTTCAAACCAAGCGCAGTATTCACCACAAGCTTACTACCATGTGCGTGTCTTTAGTTGGGAATTTGTTCTTTGGTGCTGTCTGGCAAGTGGTCTTTAGTGATGAAGGCGTCTTACCAATGTATGTGTTTTTTTTTAATGAGTAAAATACTCCTAGTTTAGATGTTTTACATGGAATGGTGTATCGAGTTTTAATTCAAGTATTAATTTTTGGTACTTAACTTGGAAAGAATCTGTTTCTTTGTCGGGCAAAATATTTTTTGGCGTTCTAATTTAGATTCCATATAATAACACAACTAGCTTCTGATCAAAGTGTCTGGCAAAACAATTACAAGAATAAAATATGTACATCAGAAGGGTAAACTTATTTTTGTCGGGTTATTAATAAATTGTAACCAACGATTGTTTCAGTTCAATTTAGATGCAGCTTCAAGTTTCTCCCGAGTACAAGCTATCATTTCCGCAGTATCAGTTCTGTGTCGCTTCAGATGTCCCTACATTGTTTAGTTCATTAATAGTAATTATTATTAAAGAAGCAAATATGTGTTGCATTATAGTTGACTAGGCTAGTATATTAAATATATTATCATTGTAGATCTTATTGTAATTTGTGGATGAAAATGTTCATAAAGATATCACGACTAACTTACATTACTGAGAAGAGTCTCAATTTTGACAAGAAACGTGTTTGGATTGGATTTTGGAATACTAACAAGTTGGACCAGTATGGTTGTTAGTTCAGAGGTCTGTTTCATTTAGTACTGGCCATAAAAAAACCGTAGCCTGCGTTGATACTTGATATTGGTGTTCCTTCATCAAGGCTAATCGCAGCTTCGGAGCACAGGCCTACGAATGAGCATGTATCTAAGAAAATTGTTTAACTGGATACATACTACTATGCAGATTAAGAAAATAATTTTTTATCAACTTATTTTTAAGATGTTTTGATTAAAATTTTAATATTGTTGAATGTTGATAATGATAGGAACCTATGGACCAATCAGAGTGTAGGTAAATATTTAAAATGTTGACCATCAAGATTATTTTATGACCAGAACATAAGTGACTGTAATAAAGATATTTTATGTCGGAAAAAAATTTTTTATTTAGCCTGTTTTCTGTTATTTCTTTTTAATATGATGCATAAATCAGTGTTTTTTTAAGACAGGTATATTTTATTCACATGAAAAATTCTAATACATATTGCATCGTAAAAATTAAGCTAGAGTAAAATGTAAAAAAAAAATGTGAATTACCATGATTTCTCATAAGTTCTCATTCACGGAACGATAATGCATTAAGGTACGTAAAATATATGAATCAATAAACGAAATTGGGTGAATTTAGCAGAGCTTCTAGCTAAGTCCATTTCATTAACTAAACATAGGTTCATCATGGTTCACTTAAAATATTGACCAATGCCAAAGGTCCACGGAACCACGGTACCACGGAACAAATAATTTAAACCTAAATAATAGGTAATTTTGGTGTAAACAAAACCCTGGTTTGCCGTTCATTGAAGCTGGAACACACTTTGGTCGGCAGGATAAGTGTAGATGACTGTTTCTGTCTGCCCGTTCTCTGAGATTATGTTCCCGGTGAGAGTTTGTGATGCTGAAAGATTTACAGAAATGAAGAGTTACATTAAATAAACCATAATGAATGGTCTGCAATCAATAAATAACCCATAAAAATCAACCAACTTGGATTGCTATTTGTTGGTTTCACTCACTAAATTCGTCCGCATTTATATCTTCATTGTATAATTCAACTGAGCCAATCGGCTTATCTCCTTTCGTTGCCTGAAATTTTAAAGTTATTTTCGTTAACTCTTTCAAGGACATACAAACTCCAAACTCAGCACCTGTAGTTTATTGCAGATGCAGAAACCTAAATATTCAATTACTGACTCTACTACCTACTGCTTAGTGCTTATTACATTACTTACCTCTCTATATTTCTGCAAGTACAGTTTTAAAGGTTCAGTATAGTTGTCGAATCCAAGGGTTGTCATTGCAAACAAAATATCTTCTCCGTTGATTGTCTTTCGTTTTTCCATGTGACAGCGATCGCTAGCCTCGCTTGTAATAAAGCTAATAAACTCAGAGACACACTCCTGTACACATTCGCGAGCATCTTTGGCGATTTTTCCAGGATCCGGAATTCCTCGCTTCATGATCTTGGCAATATTAGCGATGGGTAAAAATCGATCTTGCTCGCGGAGGGGATAGCCTGTTCTGTTGTCGCTCCCCATGTTCGAATCATCGGAATTCTCCGCAGTCAGTGCTGCATCTCCATCATCTAGTAAAATAAGGGCGTTTCAACTAGATAGTCAAGAAGCGAGATGTTTTCCTTAAATTTAAGTATTTTGGAATGAATAGCTAATGATTGTGAAATATAAAAATGAACATAACCTTACCATCAATATCGTCACTCTGTACCATATAGTTCTGGGAGTCGACGACGGTAAGGAAATTATTTCCCATATCGTCTCCACTCTCACTGTTATCCATTTTAAAGGTAGCCATGATGGATGATAGTTATAACTTCTAGAAAATAGACTTTTGTCTTTTTATAAATATTTTGGTTCTTTGACAGACGCGGACAACCTTGAAGTGAAGCTAATAAGCTTTGCGAAAGAGCCACCAGAATCAACCAGAATGCATTGTGATTTGTTTTTCAAATCCAAGATGGAGTAGGGCGGCAAGAGGTTGTGTTGACAAGTTGTTGCTTATTTATCTGAAAGCTTGTGATATTACTGCAAAAATGACTGAAAGAATCGTTGCTCTCATTGATATGGATTGCTTTTACTGTCAAGTCGAGGCTCGAATTAATCCGGAATTGATGGGAAAGCCGATGGCTGTTGTTCAGTACAACACATGGAAGGGGGGCGGGTAAGTTCTTTGGTTATCCTCACATGTCTATACTTGTTGCTTATTATTATTTTAATTTTTAATAATGATTTTTATTAAATCTTTCATTTTAAATTTTATAGGATCATAGCTGTTAACTATGAAGCCCGAAATTTTGGAGTTACTCGTCACTTGAGAGGAAATGAAGCCCGGAAAAAGTGCCCAACCATAACTCTAGTTCAAGTGCCGGAGCTTCGAGGAAAGGCAGATTTGACTAAATACCGTGACGCTGGTCGTGAAGTAGTCAATGTTCTCGTCCAGTTTAGTGACTGCGTAGAAAGAGCAAGTGTGGATGAGGCATATGTCGATTTAACTCAGGCCGTAGAAAAATACATAACTAATATGAAGGAAACGGTAACGATTGGGCAACTACCGAACACTTTTGTGGTCGGATTCTCTGAGGATCAAAACAATGATGAAGGTAGAGTTGATCAATTCCCGCAATTATAATTTTAGCAAAAGTCTCAAGTCACAGCTACAGAAAATTGCCTTTTTACTGAACTTTCTGAAACTCATTAATTCAAATTTATGTCTTAGACCAGTGGAATATTCTGGCCATCCCTTGTGTTACTGTTAACATTTAATGTGCAATATCTACAGTATTTTATTTTTCTTAGATCTTCGCATCGAGGGGCTGAGTTCCTGGCTTAGTGAACAAATGCAAGATCCTCTTCGCTTGAAGCTTGCGGTGGCCGGTGTTATTGTCGAAGAAATTAGAGCGGCCGTCTTCACTCAGACTCAGTTCAGATGCTCTGCTGGTATCGGTCATAACAAGGCATGGCTTAAATCAATTATATTCCAATTTCTAATTGGGTGTTTTCAGAATGGACCTGGAAATTGACATTGAATTTGAGGAAATTAAGCTTATACCTATTTGAGTTGTTGGCCTCCAACATTGGGGCAAACATTTTTGATTAAATATGTCCAATCGGGACACTGGCGCCAATTAAAAGAGATTTGCAGTTTTGACATAACTCGTAAAAAACTACTTGCTAATTTTTAACGCAACTTCTTTACTTGCAGGTGCTGGCAAAACTCGTGTGCTGCCTGCACAAGCCGAACAGGCAAACGCTTCTGCCGCAGGAGCAGGTTGCCGAACTGTTCCGCACTCTGCCCGTGCGGAAAGTACGACACCTGGGCGGCAAACTCGGCGAGACGGTCACCGAACAGCTCGGCTGCAAATTCATGGCCGACCTGCTCAAGTTTACCGAGCCGCAGTTGCAGTCCAAGTTCGATGCAAAGACTGGGTATGGCGGGAACAACGGTTTTGTTGTGGAATGTTGACTGTTGTCTGTTCAACTGGAATGAATTTATATTGAAAGCACAATCTGTTATATTTTAACGACTACAGTTTTTGTTCTTAAAGTGCATATTACTTACAAATGGTTTGAAATTTAATTTGGGTTGATGGTAATGATTGCAAATATAGAATTGAAATGTCTGAAATTGAATGTCGGTATGTCTTAATTTTCATGGGTTAAATTTAGGATACTGAACTAACCAGAAAACTGACTGGGCACTGAGGCATTCTATTATAATGATCAGTTTGCAGCTTAACTCAGCATGATAACTTATCTCAAACATGAAAATCGATCAGTTGCATACGGTTTTCTTACTACATAAAAGTTGGTCATTCATTGTGAAACCTACCCTATGATGAGTTATCGAAACACGCTGACACTGCCTTGATCTGTTGGACCTGCAGCTCTTGGCTGTACAACATCGCGCGAGGTCTGGACTCCGACCCCGTGACCCCCCGGCTCTTGGCCAAGTCCATCGGCTGCTGCAAGGCGTTCAAGGGAACGCAGGGGCTCGTGTCCGAAGCAGCCGTCGCCAAGTGGATGCTCGATCTTTCCAACGAACTTGCCGAAAGGCTCGGCAAGGAACAGGAGGAGGTGAACATTGGGCATGCTCTACATAAACACTTTTTGTCCTAGCTGGGGTATGGAATGAAATGCTTTCTAGTATCCACTATCACAAGTTACAAGTTACAAATTACAAGTTAAAAATCTATGCTGTCTGCTACTCTTAACAAACAAAAAACAAAAAATTTGGCAAAAGAACCACAACCATTTGTATTCAATACCTTATTTGGTTCAGTTTTTACAACATAAATTGTTTAAACATGTAAAATTATAGCAAACCGATATAATATGAAACATGATCTTTTACATAAATTTCTAATTTTCTAGTTAGCTAGTCTTTATTGCTTAGTAAACTTCTTTATTTGGAATTACTTTTTTGGATCCTAAATGAGTAATAGTAGGTATTGTGAAAATTTCAAACAAGCATTACTTACACATTCCCATACAGCATTTTTTTGAGATGTTAAGTTGTTGTCATGTCCAATGGTGTGCCTTGAGCGCTTGCTTTCAAGTTCTGTTTGGTTTTGAACGCAAAGGATTTGATCGTTGTGTCCGTAGAACAAACGTGTGGCCAAGCTACTGACAGTGTCGTTCATGCTGGGAGAGACGTCGTCGACTCGTAGCGGAGCGTTCAACTCGATGGAGGCCGAACGGATCGCTGCCGACGGCATCGAGCTCATCAGACGGAGCAACGCAGACAAGTGGTGTGTTGAGCGTTACGTTCCCGATCGTAGGTCACGGCTGTGGGCATGCAGGACACTGGTTTGATGTTTCGATTGTGTTTCCAGGACCACACCCATCCATTACCTCGGCGTTTCTGCCGGGAAGTTCGTGGACGAGAGCAGAAACTCGATCCAAAACTTTTTTAAATCGGTCGATAAAATGCCTGCAGCCGCCAACGAAAGCACGGAGAGAAGTAAATTTAGTGAGCCTGACACATGTGTGGCAAAAGTTGAAAAGTCTGTTTCTAAAAGTTCGAATCATTCTTTTTTTATGAAGTTTTTTAAACAGAGGAGTGAAGCAAAAGTACTGGAACCAGACACTGATGCAGGCATTGAATCGAATCCCGGCACTAGCAGCGATTGTGGTACCGGCCATCAGAATGCGCCGGTGAAGTCTGCAGTTACACTCAGGCCGACGGAACAACCTGTTGCCGGATGTTCGAAGGATGTCTTCAATGACGAGGCGTCAAACTCCAACGACAGCGTTAACTGGACAAGTCTCGGGGAAATCTTTCCAGACATCAATTCTATCGATGACAGTGTGGCAGCACTTTTGCCCCTATCAATGCAAAAACAGCTCGCCGATAGAAGGCAAGTGGTGAATAAAGACGAGCAGGGAAAAGATGAAAAAAATCTTGAAAACAAAATCGATCTTGAAGCAAGAACAGAAATTTCAAACCATGAGGAAAACTCCACAAGTAGCACTGACGAGAAATCTAAGAAACCTGATGCAGCGTGGAATGGTTTTTTCTCTACTCAGTTAAAAAAACGGTTCTCGACGTCAATATACGTAGAAGATCACACGTCAAAATTCATCGTGCCGTCACCATCAAAACCACCAGCTGAGACCGTTGAAAGTCATGACATGTACCACATGGACGAAAGCACAGACGTCGACGAGAGTGAAGACTTGGTTTGCGAGAGCGAAAACCCTTCGATCGACACCAACAGCCAAGCGTCTAGTGATTCCTCTGCCCCCCCGGTTTTGAGATTGGCTGCCCCCACTGCAAATGCACAATCCCAAGCAGGTAATTCCAGTGAAAACACTCCAAGCACTTCTGATTCAGACCTGTCAGACATTCCTGGCCAGTTGTGCAAGGCTTGTTCTAAACGCATTCCTCTCAATGAATACATGGAGCATCTAGATTTCCACGCAGCCGAGGCGCTTCACAAAGAGTTGAACCGGGCGGATTCCTTGCCGGCCGTGAGAACCGTGACGAACACAAGGAGCAGCGTCAGCAAAAAGAGCCCGGTGAAAGCGGCGCCGCTAGGGGGCAGGAAACGGGGGCGTCCCAGCAAGAGTAGCATGGTGGCAAAGAGTGACGAAAAGAGAGTGCGTAGCATCACTTCTTTTTTCGCACCCAACAAGTGATAGACTGGAGGCCTTATGAAGTCAAGGTGCTTAGTAATTTCATTATTAATTACAAATATAGTGATTTGTTTTTGGTTACTTTAGTTATTATTTAATGATTACTTGGCATGTGAAATTTTTAAATAAACAATAATTTTTTAAAAAAAGACAACTCTGCCCTTATACTGTCTAGCTTTAAAAGTATCTTGTAAAAACGTGTATTTTGTGGCATAATTTTAGATATTTGTCTGTGTAATATTGTGTTACTGAAAAAAAAAATCGGTTTTAGCATTTCTATATTGGAGAAAAGTTAAACTTGGATTGCATGTTCATTTTTCTTAATGATTTTCTTTAGTAATTAATTGATTTGATGGTAACTTTTTGGGGTGCGTGGGGGTGTTGGACTTGTTTTAAAACATGACCAAATTTCAAATTAGAAATATTTCACGCCCCTCTCTCAAACAGCAACGCTTCGTAAATTAGCTACTTGATGGCGCTGCGATCGCAGAATGGCAGGTAGTTTTCGGCATCGTCTACCGGTGTCTGGCTGACTGCCAGTTGCCTGCTAGTTCCTCGCCTGTAGCCACAGTTTGTTGTCTGGCGTGGTGGCGTACGCATGGCGATATGATTGATATGGTGCTACAGTGAAACACGCGTGCTTTCTTATCAAGGAAAATGTTGTTGTTCATCGGCTCCGTGCTGCTAGTTTCCACTCGTAAGTAAACGATTAGTTTACCACCCGATTTTCTGTTACGAATGTCGCGTGTTTCGTCGCGAACGTCAGGTTGTTTGAAAGATAGAAGTTTGCCCGCCGGCGTTTTGCATTGTTGTTTGAACTTGGCACGTTACCTTTGGCATTCTCTCTGTTATTGTCGACTTGTTTCTGTCGTAATGAAATAGTAAATTGTTCATTAAGTATTCAGTTTGGAATGCACATAATTATGCTTAATTGTTTGAGATCTTACTCGCAGTCCTAATATTAAAATGGAAGACACTTAGATATTTTAATCTTTAATCCGGTTTATTTTATATTTACTACTTGCTTGCGTACATATTTAGAAAGGTCTTGCCGATAACAAAACAAATCGACAGGTGAAGCAAGAAATAGAAAAGAGCGGTAATTAGTGGGTCTTGTTAATTTGGTAGAGGAACTCGGGAATTTTGAGGAAAACCTAAAACAGGAGAGTTGTTTCTAAGGACTCTCAGCCATATAATTATAATTACGGAATGCACACGAATTAATTATATCCCGATCAAGATTCTACAATTCAATTAGTAGGTAGATCGTAGGTAGATACAAACTACTTCCAAAACAACTTCGAAGAATTATTAATACAAACTTTGATCAAAGGGCAAAACATTGAATTAACTTTTGCTCATGCAGCCTCCTTTGACATTTGCCGATCGCTTAACGTTCCCTCAATTGGCAGTCTATTTTCTGCACCGGGATAGCTAATCTAGGTCTGTCAAAGAGTACTAATTCTTGTATCAATAATTAATTGGGACTAGTTTTTCTAGCCTGTTTTCGGGCATGATACACATCTCGGATTTCATCGCCGGTTTGCTGTAGAAATAAAACATACAAGGCACTAGGCAGGTGAACTTGAGGTAGGAGGGTAGGAAAGAAGGACGTGTCACATTATCGACGACACATGCGTCAACCTCCAAGCTGCTTCCATACACTCATGACACACGATAAATACAGCCGGTTGGAAGTCAGCATGCGAATTATTTCTTTTACAAATATCTGGATTCTGGAATTGTGGTCGTTCGGTGGAATGCACCTTGTGTTTCTGCTTCGGAGAACGCACGCCGCAGGAATAAGTTGTCTCGCTAATCAACTCTCCGAGCATCCGCTTATTGAAGTGCATGTATTTGATGATGTTTGTGCTATTCTGGTCACACAGATAATTCAAGTTTCGTTGTGCAGTTCAGTGATGTATTCCCGAATGTAAATTAGTAAAACTTTCTTTGTGGTTTGTAACGAATTGGGGTTTGCAACAAAGTCCACGTCCCTTGCATTCCCTGCAATGTGCGAACACGGGTTAATCTCTGTGCACAATTCGTAGAGCACGCACTTGCTGTTACGCCCAAAAACATAAATAGAACTTAACTTGTCGGACACAAACGAATACTTTGCATTTTATTATGCCTAGCACCACTCAATGGCACACGAGCCAGTTTATGGTTGCCGGCAGTTGGGATACAATACGCTTTGAGCTATTTCAAACAACAATAAATTTCGGCCATCACTACTCACCCACCATAATTCACAATGACTCATGTCATAGATCTCATTTCTGACAGTTTCCGAACTTTCGTTCAGCCAGCTTGATGACAGCAGCTTGATGACAGCAGCTTGATGACAGCAGCTTGATGACAGCGACCAGAATCCTAACCGTGTGTCCACTCGACCAATTTCCTAAAGCCGTTTTCATTGTACAAGATGATGACTCCGAAGTGACTTGCCCACCGAAGTGAAGAAGCTGTAAAAAAACAGCCTTCGCTGCATCCAATCTCAGCATGGTCAGCACGCTATCGCCTACCCCATCTAATCAAATCAAGAGCCCACGTATCACGATATGAATAGTATTAACCCGGCGCGTGAGTTTGGCTCAGCCATTGCCGGGCTATTAGACATAGTGAAACCCATTGACAAGCTTCATAGAGCACGAATCGATAGTTTGAAAAACAAAGGGGAATACATTGTTATTCGCGTACCACGGGGCACGGGGGGGGGGGGGGGGGGGGGGAGGGAGGGAGAAATGACGCTAGGGAGCAAGGAAACGCTGTGGTCAAAATTTATGACGGCCAGATATGAGTTTGGATAGCTCCCCCATTGGATATCGTTCAGCATTAGAAATAGTCAGATTCGAGCCGAAGGTGCAAGCTTGGGGTCGGTTGGACGCCTCGGGCGTCGCGAAGTCCCATCATTTGCCAAGCCGCGCTGCAAACCGAAGGCAGTCGCCTGAAATTAACAAAAGTTCTCGATCAATGTCGCTACTTTGGACGTGTGCGTTATTACGGGGGAAATTGTGGATATGTTGATTAAAAAACAAGGGCATGTGGGAGTGTAGAGCACTGAGCAGCTTTTGCATGCTTTTGAGACGGGCACAAGCTTCTAGCTGAGAGCACGACGGCATGTTTGCATGGGGTCTGACTCGGTCTCTGTCTGTCTGCGATGGTTTTCAACAGCAAACAGGCTGACAACGAAATCTTGCCGCCGCCGCAGCAGCGACGAGATGGGCTGTGTGGCTGTGTGGCTGTGTGGCTGTGTGGCTGTGTGGCTGTGTGGCTGTGTGGCTGTGTGGCTGTGTGGCTGTGTGGCTGTGTGGCTGTGTGGCTGTGTGGCTGTGTGGCTGTGTGGCTGTGTGGCTGTGTGGCTGTGTGGCTGTGTGGCTGTGTGGCTGTGTGGCTGTGTGGCTGTGTGGCTGTGTGGCTGTGTGGCTGTGTGGCTGTGTGGCTGTGTGGCTGTGTGGCTGTGTGGCCGCGTATCGACATGCACATGGATTACGATATCTTGTGACGGGATTAACTTATTGTAGGTCTAAGCCTTAGCGTAAAATATATTTACAGGGCGTTTGATAGAAGCAGAGATAGCGTGGCTAAATTCCCCCATCCGCTTGGTTGCACCGAACTCATGCTTGGTTTTATGACATCTTGTCAAATGTGACTAAGTAATCATCACTTTTATGTCATCTTATGTATGCTTGAATTATTCTGCTTTTTTCCCTGCTGTGATGTGTGGACCACAATGGAAAAGAGTGCTACACTCCAAAATGACAAAATTTTCCTCTTTAAACTAACTAACATATATACCATGGACATGGCACACATACGAGGGGTAGTAAAAAGTAACGTTCAATTCCATTTTCCTTTCTTTATGAAGTACCACACGTACAGAGTCCTGCAAATAATTAGCACGGCTAGACAGTAACAAGTCGAGTTCGTGTCAAGGGTGTCCAGGGTGTCCGGGGTGTTAAGGGGTGTCCCGAGGGTTGTCCAAGTGCACGTATCAACGCGCGTTATCGCAGCGCTCGTTGCCGCGTCCAGCACGGCAGTGTAATGCTTTCAACAAATCAATCACGCCCTCGGCCGCACGCCGCGCGAAAACACGTGCGTGCACGCACCCGGAGAGCACGCGTGCTGATGTTTACAACCGGGCCCGCAATGTTTGTCATTTGTATTTCGTAGTGCGCCACCCAGCACCCGGCCGCGGCGGTGTAATTTTATTCAGGGGCCACCCAGACAAACACGATATATAGCCAAGATTAACAAAGTTAAATATCATTTTCATATGCACGTCACGGCACAATGCGCCCTCCTTTCACCCTTTAATGAACATATTTTCGAAATTAGTTTATAATCCAGAAATTCTATTAGCACTTTGCTTTCTTCCGTTCCCGGCTCATAGCGCGTTTGTTATGCACATAGTGTGGCGGCAATTATGTGAAATTATAGTGGTTCTTCTATTGATATTGTTCGAGTTCGGAGGCACGGTTGATTGCTGGTTGCATCTCTAATAACATGAGATTACATCTGCAAGCTACCAGCGCGATGCAGCCAAAGGGGCGGATTAGCCCGCAGAGGATGGATGGATGCTGGATGCTGGATCGCATTGATGGGCCAAGTAATACATACTCGGAATGCGTGGCACGAGCGGTGAATTAACCTCCTGCGTTTTGTACCCCAGAGGACAGTTCAAAAGTTGGAAGCCGGAAATTAGCCCGAACTTTGGAGATTTGGTCGCACATCTGGGGGGACGGGGTGGAAAGTTTGCGGGGTTCCGATCGGTCATCTCGGAGATGCAGCAAAGAGAGGCTGTCGTGTTACATGCGGATGAATCTGACCAACATCGCCCGCGGCGGGCACTCATCTGATCCACATCAGATCTGTTCTGTGGGATTACTTGCCAGGAGCAAGCGAGGAATGGACGGGGATTTCAAAATGGGAAGCTCGTTGTTTCACTACACTGGCGTCCAACTGGCATTGGCAGAGATCAAAACGTGCTCCCTAAAAACTTTGACTCGTGTTAAATGTTGTCTAGTACAATCTAACTCCGCCGTTAACTGCTGTATTTTCCACCTTCAGTTAACGATTACAGCTAGCTTTTAGCATGTCCTTATACCAAGACTGAGCCTTGTATAAATGGATTTGTTTCCATTTACTTTTATGGTCAAATGTTGCTGTTTGACGCAGCGGATGAACTAAAAAAAATCAAACGAATTAAATCCAAAACGTACTCGACCTTCTTGACGTGCGAATAAGCATCATAAAATTTACAGGTTCTCCACAAAGCCGTTTTTAAACGAATGTAAAACTTCCCGTTTTTTTTGGAAAATCACAAAAATCGAATACTACTTACATTCATCATTGTATCCGTTCTAAGTGTCGATGTCGATGACCGACACCCTCTTTCGCTCTTCACCACGATGACCAATTTCTGACCCACCCTTTCTTGCTCACGATGACCAAACTTTTCGGCCACCCTCTCTTAGGTCTCTGCGCCGGCCAAGACATCTACTTCTCGGTGAACCCGAGCAGCGGCGAGGTGGTGGCCGGCGAGAGTGTCACGCTGGAGTGCGAGGTGTCCAACGCCTCCGGCATCGTGTACTCGTGGCAGCTGAAGACGACGGCGTTGACGAACACGACGCGCCGCTACCAGCAGGGCTCGCATCTGCACATCACCCGCGCCGACCGAGTCAGGGATGCTGGAGACTTCCTGTGCATCGCCACCAACGTCGTCACCGGCCACTCCATCACCAGCATGACTGCCGCGCTGGACATCTTGTGTGAGTACCAACCTACCAACATGCCAACATGCCAACATACCAACAATAAACCACGGACGCATCGTGGTTCGTCGTATATTGGGGCGATTGGATGTAAAATTGGTTTTCTGTGAATATTTCTTGCTGATTGCATCGCCTGAGCTGGAAGAAAAGGTTGGAATCTGTTGGATCAGAGCTGTGGGTTGACGGTACAGATGTTTACGGGTTTGCTCTGTTTTGAGAGCAATTTTCTAAAACAAGCAAGATTCTATAAAGAAACCTGTGTAGGATCAGAAAGCAATCTGCTTGGAACCCATTCCTGAAATTACCAATTCAGGTCCTTTTTTAGTCGGTGCGACGAGCAGCTTGTATATTGTATTATGCCTCGACCCGCTGCGGAGGAAATATTTCGGGAAATTTGATTGAAATGCAAGAATCTTGGCAAGTTAGCGATTTTGCCGACGAAGAAGCTATGGCGAAGCAGAAATGGTCGTGGAAATGACCATATTTTTTTTTAGTGTTCGTGACATCCCAGTTTTAATTTTCGATTATTTTCTATCGTTGGCGGCATTTCCCCTTGCCGTCCCCGGGCGCACGATCTGCCGATAAAATTGCCGTACTTTATGCGAACGGCGAAGTGAATTTTTATTTTATGGCCGCGCTTGCAGCCCCCGAATGTTCTACGCAACATAAAGCATACGCTAATATAAAAAAGATTATTTTTATAGGCAACTGCACCGGCTGATTTGAATCCGGCATTTTCATTGTCCGCGCATATAATAATTTCCACACGCTATCGGCCTGCTTTTTTATTCGCTTGGAGCCCCGGGATTCCGTGCGCGTTCTATCAATTAATTCCAGCGCGGCTTGTTGTAATAAAAAGGTACAAAATCATCGTCTAGAAGCATTAACCCCTTTTATTAGCTCAAATAAAGATTCCATTACTTCGATTTTCTTTGCAGCCCATCTCGAATCTGACCTGCGCGATCATGACTCGTGTAAATAATTCCATAGAATGTCTTCACGCCGGCAGTGGCATTGTCAGTGGTTCCAGCAGCGTCGTGGCCAGTATCTGCTGACTAATAGCATCATCTGAACAGTGAATACCACTAATAGCCCTCGCCCCTCGTCCCTCGTCCTGGGGCGCGGGGCGCGGGGCACGGGGCACGGGGGCGCGCGGGGTGCACTTTCTCATGTATTCGCGGGCCCTTCACCTCCCGCCCCCCCCCCCCCCCCCCCCCCCAACAGTCGAAATGTTTCTCTATCAATTGTTTCGTTAGCCACCGCGGTTCTTCCACAAAGACTAGCACATCCGGTGGCATGGGTCGAGCATGTCGGGAAGTAACCGATACGATACGTATATCGACAGCGCGCGTGGTCGACGGACAATGGCCCTATCAGCTGACTCGAGGGTGTCTCAGCTCTGACTGCTCGGGGCTTAGCCGAACGGATGTGGGTATAAATCGTGGCTCAAGCCGCGATAAGGAGGGATGATATTGTGTTTGATATAACACGCTTACATTCTTTGCGAGGAGGAGGAGGAGGAGGAGGAGGAGGCTGGGTTTCGTTGGCGCTGGCGCCTAGCAATGCGTCACGCACACGCATCGGCGGCACATGGTTTGCGGTCGCGCCGCGACGTTAAAAAGTCAAAATGTGCTCGGCGCTTGTGACTTATTTTGTTTTCGCCTCCGACTAGCGGTTGTGTTGATGGGATTGAATTTCGTTCTCGGCTGGTTTTTTACGAGGTTCTTGCGCCCGCGGGGCGAGCGCGGCGCGCGGAATCTTTTATACTAAATTCGAGTTGACAAGATCCAGTTAGGAAAAGCCTTTTTCACAAGCCCCTCGGTGCTGCTTCCCGCGAAATTGGTGCTCATAAGAAAATCCCACCGCCGCTGCCGCCACCATCGCCGCCTCCACCGCGATGACGATTTCCTCTACCACATGGCGGTGCATGCATCGGGGTTGTTACACATTCCACAAATTTATTGGGCCATCTCCGCACCAAAAGCACCGCGATCTTTATTGTTATTGTAGCTCTGGCTCGTCTCGCCACTTTTTCAAATTCGAGGAATTTTTTCTGAAAGGAATAATATGTAAGCAGCGTTCAATATAATATGCAAAGCGTTGTTTTTAAATGTTTGTATACCTCTCTCACCCACGATTTTCTAAAGAGACCAGCTGTTTTGTGTTCTAATCTGATAGTCTGATAACAAAGGTGCTTAATTTCATAACCCCCCAATCGATTTTTCATTGTTTGATTAATATTTAGACCGATCTTTCTATTAGCCTCCGGGCAAAGTAAGTCGCGAACGTGTTCGGGGTCGCAATCGCCCCCTCCCCCGACCGCCCCTGCACACAGCAGCCGAGGGACAAAAAAGTGTTTGCTTTTCTTTTAGTTTCTTTTTACGGCGACGACGGCGACGGGGTCTGCGGCATCCCCCGAGGCCCGTGGCCCTTCTCTTCCATCGCCAGAACGCGATGCCACGCGTTATGAATAATTAATTTCCATCAACGATAGTTCAAATGAAAAGTCTCAATTATGAATCTAATAGTGTAACATTAAAATGATTATCTCGGAAGAAGGCGACAGGACATGTCAGTGCGAGCTATTATCTCATGTTTGCTCGCTGGGTGTGATAGTATCAATCGTAAATCATTAGACTTAGCGAGCGATAAAAGCGAGATGAGACGCTTGCCGCTTTGTCAAGAGGATCAGGCTTTTCGGCCCACTTGAGTTCTCTTGGATCAACACCGCGCTCCGCGACCTTTGACCTCGGTACAGCCGTGTGCTGCCACCAGCCAATTACACTCTGATAACGTCAGGGAAAAGCAATAAAATTATTGATTGATCGCCTCGGTGTGATATGTTTACGCGATCCTGCTATAAATAAGCGAAATCTATCTAATTTCGTTCCATGGAATTTTCGAAATGTATTTGCTTACCCTTGTAGAGCAATGGCGGCTGGTTCATATAAATGCACCCCTCTACTTGATAATGTCACCGTGTTGACGTATCATTCGTCCGGGTCGGTGTGACAGGCTATAAGTGGTGGAGGAGGTGCCGGTCAGCAAATCAAACGAAACTTAATCCGTATTAAAAAGAGTAAGTCATCGCGATTTGCCTAAAAACCGCCAAATGTCGCGCGCACATTCGTTTTCCAAACGCCATGTTAATTATTATTCATGGAAAAGTTAACTGCTTTTCCCATATTTTGGGCGCACGGCGCGGCGCAGCGCGTTTTGACTCGCGGCTCTCGGGACACCCCCATAAGTTCCGACCCCCCTACCCACCACCCCTACCCACCACCCCTACCCGACTTATCGCCGAGGCCGGGTGCCGCCCGAGAAGTCACGCCCAAAGTACAAATCGTAAATTAAACTTTTCCTCCGACACTTTTTCTTTTATTCTTAATACTTTTTTTTTAACTTTGTTCATTTTGTGCACTAAATGGTCTCCCCGTTTCGCGGTACTCACAAGTCACAGTTCGCTGGCTTGAGGATGCTGCAGCGTCTAAATCATCGGCAGCATGGCAGGAGCTTGATGTATTAGGAGCAGCGAGTAACTAGCCTCGGGGGAATCTGCTAATGGGGCCCAAAGTGGTGGGTGAGGCTTCAGCTATCATCCCACCTAGTTTTCTTATTACGCTGTTTGCTTTTTTAGCAGCATATAGGTAGGATAGTGGGAGGGGCGACATTTAATTATTAATAAAGACTGCCCTCGGGACGTGGGTTTATGTGTTCGCGGGAGAACCGTATACATGACTGAACTTTTTTATGCCCTTTACTTTGACCACGGAGGGAACATACTATTTATACGTGCATGTTGTTTCCTAGATGTCCTCTTTATCCACAAGACGACATACTGTGTCTGTGTATATAGTCTAGGGCAATGCTACAAATTCGTAATAAACCCTTGACTCTAGAGATCCAATGCCGGCAATGGCTTACCTGCTTACACAATCTTATCTTCTGTTACTAATACATGTTGTAGTAGAGATCTGCTATCTCTATTTATAGTCGTATCATTTGTATTTAGATGCAATTTATAGAATGCAATTAAAAAACCCTATAATCTACTAGAATGGGAGAAAGGATCAAATGATGTAAGAATTATTATCTCCCAAGTGTTACCTTTTTAACTTTTCGCGATTCGGCTTGTTTCGTCGAGCATGTGCGACCTATATTAATAAAACCCGCCGAGGAGAGTTTGTCTTGGAGTAAAAACATCTTTCCACATAAACAAGTCTAACAATGGTCATCTTGGCTGTTCTTCGGCAGAAAGTAAACTCGTTATAATCATGAAATGAAATGACACCAATCAATCACTCCAAAGTCTACAGCAGAGATAAAGCTTCCCTTCAGTTTACAATTTTTTTACGAAATAGGTTTTTTCTCATTTGAAAGTTCCACCAACTCGATAAATTTCCTATTGTAATTAATTCCGATCGTCAAATCAATTCATATCACGAATCGGAGGCAAAGAAACCGGCAAATATAAATCTCGAAAAAAACCAATGTGCGCCGCATATAATTCCCGTTGCGTTTCAACTTTCAAAGTGGTCTGCGAGCTGCTGATCTCTGCTGGAGTCTGAAGTCAGGAGGCTGGATGCAGTGGATCGAGTCAGAAGGCTCGATGCGATGCGATACGATGCGATGCGCTGCGATGCGCTGCGATGCGATGCGATGCGATGCGATGCGATGCGATGCGATGCGATGCGATGCGATGCGATGCGATGCGATGCGATGCGATGCGATGCGATGCGATGCGATGCGATGCGATGCGATGCTATGCGATGCGATGCGATGCGATGCGATGCGATGCGATGCGATGCGATGCGATGCTGTGCGATGCGATGCGATGCGATCCGATGCGATGCGATGCGATGCGATGCGATGCGATGCGATGCGATGCGATGCGATGCGATGCTGTGCGATGCGATGCGATGCGATGCGATGCGATGCGATGCGATGCGATGCGATGCGATGCGATGCGATGCGATGCGATGCGATGCGATGCTGTGCGATGCGATGCGATCCGATGCGATGCGATGCGATGCGATGCGATGCGATGCGATGCGAGGCGATGCGATGCGATGCGATGCGATGCGATGCGATGCGATGCGATGCGATGCGATGCGATGCGATGCGATGCTGTGCGATGCGATGCGATGCGATGCGATGCGATCCGATGCGATGCGAGGCGATGCGATGCGATGCGATGCGATGCGATGCGATGCGATGCGATGCGATGCGATGCGATGCGATGCGAGGCGATGCGGTGCGATGCGATGCGGTGCGATGCGATGCGATGCGATGCGGTGCGATGAGATGCGATGCGATGCGATGCGATGCGATGCGATGCGGTGCGGTGCGATGCGATGCGATGCGATGCGATGCGATGCGATGCGATGCGATGCGATGCGATGCGATGCTGTGCGATGCGATGCGATGCGATGCGATGCTGTGCGATGCGATGCGATGCGATGCTGTGCGATGCGATCCGATGCGATGCGATGCGATGCGATGCGATGCGATGCGATGCGATGCGATGCGATGCGATGCGATGCGAGGCGATGCGATGCGATGCGATGCGATGCGATGCGATGCGATGCGATGCGAGGCGATGCGATGCGATGCGGTGCGGTGCGATGCGATGCGATGCGATGCGATGCGATGCGATGCGATGCGATGCGATGCGATTCGGGGACGGAATGTGACCGTCAGTCCGACAGAACAGCGGGCTACCACAACTAAAGTGGAAGTCATGTCAAGACGATCGTAACCGAGCCTCGCATAAAAAATATCATGACTACACATCGTGCGATTTTTACTTCAGAGTGCAACAGCGCCAGAACAGTCATTTTCACCACACATCATAACATGTGTCGGAAACTCTGGAAAAACAGTGCGTCCCCACGAGTTTCCGACGAAAAGCGTTTACCACGAATCTCGATTACGATTTCGTAGATAGTTTCAATGCATCACGCCCATAATTCATTTCCAAAGTTTATTTTAACAAGGAGCAATTTGTTTGCAGCTGATCTAATATATTGTAAAGATATGGTTCTATTGAAATGATTGACCGCCAGCAAGAAGAAGAAAAAAACGATCGAAACTCGTGCAAGTTGGATGCATTGATGCAGACTGATCCCGCCGTTCCACTCTGTCTCTGTTCTGCACGAACCGAATATCGGCCCGCCTGCAGCCTGCTTTATTGTCTTGAAACTCGCATGAGAGTTCGTCTGAGATGCCCGTGGAAGTCTTGCCCATCGCCAGCTTCTCAGCGCTGTTCAAACAAGAGTCGAGATGAGAGGAGCTGACCTCCACGCTCCTTCTCACACACTCACAACTAACAAGCACAACGGTCTTCCGTTCCACTTGCTGGCATCTGTCATATTTAGGGGTTGGTTCTTGTCCGCGCAGGCACCCCCCTGCGTCAAGAAACCTGGCCGACCAGCTTCGGACTTGCCGTGATGGCGGATGCACCTTATTGTAACCCCATCCCCATCCCTGTCCCACAGGGTTAATCAAGATCCTCTGGGTGCCAATTGTGGGTAATTAGCTAACGCAAAGCGAGCTAGCAGTGTTCGATTTCGTGGTTCGCTGCGTTCGTGAGCCGTCGGATGTACTGTTCTTGTGGTCAGATGTTTTACTGTGTTGCCTCCACCCGCCCTACCGACCTTTGTATCTTAATCCGCCCAGCACGCCTATTAGCTATCGTAGCTGACGTGTTTTTTACTGGAAGGCATTTAGAAAATGTTAGCCCCTAGTGCGAATGGGAATTGCCCTTAATTTTGTTGTGCGTATTGATCAACATATTTTTAGACGACACGCGATCAATATTTTGACCCGTTGAAGAAACGTTAGTTTAGGCGATGGGAAGTCGACGCCTGCTTCGGAGTTCCTCGCAACTACAACACAACAGGTCCTGTCCCGTTGTTTGCGTTTAGGCAATTTCTATGTTAATTAATCCAGTTATTTGGAATAATGTAATTAGTTTTCATGTGTAAGGTAGGCGCTCATCCTCTCCGCGATCCAAGATAACGGCCCAGCGTGGTAATGCATTAGAATTAATGACTTTTGGTACTGCGAAAATAGAAGCGCCTATTAAAATTTCGTCTTGGATTATTTGGCCAATGACCACCCTCCCACTGCAATCTAAAGTCTCGGCCTGCCTGCCCCCTCTCAAGATTCCATCTTTATGCCGAATTAACATTCCGTCAATTTATACGGTGTATACAAATGAGGAGAGATGTTTTATATTTGAAAAGCGATGCAGTTTTAATGATGCTCTCGAAATAAAATGACTTCCTACTTGAATCGCAATGTCGCCCCTCTGGCGAATGGTTCGAGTGCATTCTGCATGCACACTCGAAACGGTGTAGGGCTCTCCTGTCGCCGTCTTCTCGTTGCTTACAGCGTGCTGACGAGCGAAGAGCGACGACCATCAATCGCGTTATCATTCACCGTTGACAAATAACAAACCAATGACACTCCAAGTGGCCCCATCCTTTCGTCGTCATCCCTTCGTCATCATCCCTTCGTCATAATCCCTTCGTCATCATCCCTTCGTCATCATCCCTTCGTCATCATCTCTTCGTCATCATCCCTTCGTCATCATCCCTTCGTCATCATCCCTTCGTCATCATCCCTTCGTCATCATCCCTTCGTCATCATCCCTTCGTCATCATCCCTTCGTCATCATCCCTTCGTCATCATCCCTTCGTCATCATCCCTTCGTCATCATCTCTTCGTCATCATCCCTTCGTCATCATCCCTTCGTCATCATCCCTTCGTCATCATCCCTTCGTCATCATCCCTTCGTCATCATCCCTTCGTCATCATCCCTTCGTCATCATCCCTTCGTCGTCATCCCTTCGTCGTCATCCCTTCGTCGTCATCCCTTCGTCGTCATCCCTTCGTCATTACCCCTTCGTCACCACCCCTTCGTCGTCATCCCTTCGTCATCACCCCATCGTCATCATCCCTTCGTCATCACCCCTTTGTTATCATCCCTTCGTCATCATCCCTTCGTCGTCACCCCTTCGTCATCACCCCTTCGTCGTCATCCCTTCGTCATCATCCCTTCGCCATCATCCCTTTGTCATCATCCCTTCGAACTGCCGGCATAAGAAACGGCTTCAGACTCAAGAAACAGGTCTGGCTTCAACATCGTCTTCGCTTTTTCATAAAAAAAAAAACAACAACGACGATTTTGTCCATGTTTTAGTACATTGAAATATCTCGTGAATTTTGAATTGAAAACCCACATTTTTTACACGCGCTTCTGAGATCCAAAAAAAAAACGAAGGAGCCAACTGAAAACCCTTTGAAATTCCTATCGAATCTCCACCTATTCAGCCGAGTGGCTTTTGATGTCAGCTCTGCCCATCCACGCTGTTTGTTTGGCTTCTTCGGCATTGTCAAACAATAATTAATTACCGGCAAGTTGGGACGCGGTTTCCATTACCACGAGCACCCGTCCCTCGGCCGGCAAACGCCAACAGATGTACTCCGCTACCTCTAATCTCTCGACGCGACGACAAACACCGTTTACCCACGTTTTACCCTCGTATTACCCACGTTTTACCCTCGTTTTACCCGACGTTATCAGCCGGCTGGGGGCCACTGGGGGCCAGTAGATCAAGCAACAGTTTACGCGCGCGCTTTCATCAAATGCTAATCAAGTGTAATTACTAGTATTGAACAAAGTTGTTGAGCGCTCTCCTGCCGCGATGGTACCGGTAGAAATCAAGTTTTAGAACAAACGAACCATAGTCGTCGACGACGTACGCTCACCTTGGCTGGCAATCTGGGCACTGGGCAGCATAGATTCATGTCTTGCAGCTCGCTGCCGGTAAGCCATGCACACAGGGATTATGGCAAGCCAGTTTTTTTTTCGATATAGGCCCCGGATCAAACACAATAACACAATACAGGCGGAACAATTCATCCGTGATGAGCGAGATTCTTTCTCATAGGTATCTCTGTCGAATTGTTTGTTTGCTGTATTAAAAGCTTAAACTCTATAATATCTTCCTCATTTATTGTTCGGCATAGTCACGATAGCTACAAAGATTCTGGCTGCTTGTTACACATGGCTTTTTCTCGGCCTCGTACAGTGAACAGATTTTACGATATTTTGCATTTTTCATCGCAACCCCCCCCCCCCCCCTCTGCAGACGCGGGTTGCGAAATGCGTCCAAATTTCGAGCCACCTCGTGGTACGTGCACGTGATAAAACGCGGCGGGCGTTGTCAGAGCAGTATATTTAGAGTGCGCGTCTGAGAGTTATTCCCCGGCACCGGCAGCGGTATATTGTGCAGCATGAAGACATACATACTTCAAAGGGATATACGCTGGTCGCGATGCCGGGTTGCGTCGCGACGCTCGCGCAAGGCTAAGGGATGGTGAGAAGGGATGAAGCTGCTGCCTCGTGCCACCGCGGAGGAGGGTTCCGACGCGAACCCGCCGCACATTTGCCATGCTAACGGCGTACGCAATTGCGTGCAGTGCGTTCCGTGAATAGTTAACGCGCCCGCCAGCGCCATCCATCCAAAAATTTTACCAAGACTTTTAGGTTTATGCGCCCCCAAAATTCCACTCAAAAGTTACAGTATACAGCTGCTGTGATATGGCCATGGTTATATCCTTTATGGTGGAAGTAATCTTCATTAATAAAATAGTGCTGCAGCGAAAGGGTGCTATTTACAAGAAAAGCGAGCGCGCGTTGCGTTGTGTTGCGGCCTCGGTAAATTTTGTTGCGCGGTATAAAGAAGGCGACATGCGCGCTGATTTACATTTTCAAGTGGCTACGAACACCATGTTGCAAGCTGGCAGGTCAAGACGGGTACCCAAATAATTTAGTCGGATTTGAGAGAAGACTCTTTTAAGATGTAGGCAGTGCGGTTGACATAATGGTCCATGAAATATTTTCATTACGATCTTCCTTTAGAATCTTCATTAGATAGCCATTTATTCGCCGTTGCTATTCGTTAAGCTTTGCGTCAAGTGTCGCCAGACGATGGCATTCCTCGTTCCGCATCTCGGCTCCAAGGGCTCCGGAGTGCCGGGGGGAGGCTGCATGGGAGCTTTCAGCGGAATCTTGTAACTCCAAGTTGGACATGTTTTTGTGTACACCGTTCGAGACCACAAAAGCAAGGGAGAGTGAATTAGTTCCTCCTCGCGTGAAATTTGGTACAGCATGCAGCGTGGCTAGCGCGCTGACTGAAGATCTGAGACCATCCATGGACATGGAGGAGTGAAGACAATGTCAAACGTGGACGGGGGGCATCCGAGAGAGAGAGAGATGCTGGCATTCGCGAGACTGTGGACTTTTCTGTGTGTTCGAACAGGTTTTATGATCCAATAAGAAACGTCCGATGTTCGTCGAGAATTTATTCCATGCTCGGTCAGGTCGGATGCTGCGCCGACCACTCTGTAACCTTGGCTTCTGTCACAGTTTAACGAAAAACTCGTACAAGCTCTTTTCAAAACATGACTCTCAATTTATTTGCTATTATTATTATCATTAGCATTATCGGCCGGTTGATGCGGTGGCATGGAGAATTCACCACGCACAGAACGCTCTGTATTTCAACTGCTGGCTCTTCAGTCGACAGATCTCCTTTTTACTCGCTTTGTAAATTCTATGAAAACTTGTTTTCTCATATCTAAGGGAACTAATTACACTGAATAAATATTATGAAATAGGATCCGAGAATTTAATATCGAGAATATTCCTAGTCACGAGCGGCAACTGTTGCGTTGATGAATGAATGCCGGTATTTGCTTTGCGATACTTTGATTAAGTCGGGCGGGGGTCAGGGAGCGCCGGGTGCCCGGGCATGCCCTCTTGAGATCTCGACACGCCTCGCCTCTATACTCTCGAGACTCCCTAGCCTCTAGAGGCGGGATACCGAACGTTTACAACGCAAACTTTTCAGTTTGGCCAAATAATCTCGTTTCAAAGTCGACCTCCACCTCCACCTCCACCGCCACCGCCGCCGTCGTCGCCGCCGCCGCCTTTCCTCGCTCACGACTTTCCAATCTATCAAAAATCGAGAGTTATGACGTTGTTACGTTGCAATCTGGCGTGGGATGGGCTTCTGACCCATCTGTTGTTTTCGTCCGAGGAGCCGACTCTTCCTTGGTGCGGCCGCGACTGGTTGGGGGAAGAAGATTTTCCAATTTCCTTGTGCTGACAGACGAGATAATTGCATGAGTTACTATAACGTGGCTGTGCTTTACAATTCTGGACCATTCTTCCGGCCTAAACGAATTCCATCCGAAATTATTTTCCCCCTTTATTTTAATTAATTCTTTTGTGAAACAAAAAAAACGTTTAGTTTATTATAATAAAAAGGCCACACAAGTTAAAAACGAGCTGCCTATAGAGAGGGCATACTATCATAAATCAAGTCTGCACAGAATATAAAAAAACAACATATTTAGCCTCGCACAAAATGATAGAAGGAATGTTTTCGAGCGCCTGTTCGGCGCCCTGGAGGATTCCGTGTCGCGTCGGAGTGGCGATGGCCGTTCTGCAATTTGTCCCCGACACCCGCAAGTGGTTGCTAAAAAAGAGTGCGGTCAACGCCGGGCTCCATCCGTCCGTCCGCCTCATAAAGCCGCCCTCTGTGCGTCTAATTTTCCCCCCGCTTTCCCGCTTTTCCGCATTGGCCGGTGGAAAGTGTCTGAGCGGTCGCATTACGCACACTGGCCTGGCAAGCACGTGGCTTAGCGGAACGGAAACAGTTCAGCCCGTCGAGCCAGGAATTGCCGACAGACTCGCGTGTCTCGCTACCCTTGCACCATCTTGCACCCCCGCCGCGGCGGTCAAATGTTTATGTTTGCCATGTTTAGCATTTCGAGCCCGGTAAAAATGCAGGCGGATCCGCGCTCCCCACAGTACACTTAGGTTTTACAAGTCCATAACGCAACAAGAAAAGGCACAGACAAATTTAATCGAACCTGCCGAGAAAAAGTTCTCGGAACTAAATTATTCGACGTGGCCAAGAAGTTCCCATGGCCATTTGCTGGCGATAGGAATTCATCGTGAAATTCAGATCGATAGCACTCGAATGCAATTTCGTTCCCCGCCGTGGACTGCCGCGAAAGATCATCTTTTTCTCGTTCTCACACCTTCGGAGACGTCGTCCGCGTCGACGGCATTGTGCTGCAAAACACGTCATCTAATTTTGAAAGGGTGAATTGAATAACACTAGGACGAGACGACGACGACGACGACATCGAGTCATTCTTTGCTCGTGGACAAGTCGAACCGTGTCTGCTCCTTCCTTCCTCAGCATTGTGTCGCCTTGGCGGGCAGTCATTGATCGCGATGACTTCACGATGTCGCACGATGAGAAGTCGAAAGCATTCCTTGGAAGCTGCCTCGACTGCCCCGGCTGCCGTGTCGGCTGTTAGGAAGAAAGTATAAGAAGAGAGTATAATGCAATAAGCCACACAAACAGTACGTGCGCGAGGCGGACAAACAGTCTTCGACGACTCCATGCAGCGCTCTGTGATCTTCACTCACGATGTCAGCTCTTGAGAGTTAGCAAGTCCGAGACACTGTTGACTCGGTGCACTCGTCGTCGCCTGATCATAATCAATGACCGACTGCTAGTCCGACGTGATAATTGCTAAAATAAGCTTTGTTGATGGAATTGCATATAACGGAGATGATGATCAAGAGCTCGAAATAATTTCCTTGATGCCTTGAATGTGAATGCACGAGGTGAATGCTCTTCAAGTAACAATGCAAATGCTTTGCTTGGGTACCTTAAGACATATACGCGTCTTTAATTGTTTGATAAACATGAAAGCAGACCGGAATAGAGAGAGAGAACACGGGAACCGACTGAAGAGCGATGTTTTTACTTCATTAGCCGAAATTTCATAGTCTTTCTTCGCTTTCTTTGCCAACGTCGCGCCCAAATGTTAGTTGCACACATTTCATTTACTTTTATACGCGATCCTGATTGCTGCATGCTCTTGGTCTTGGTTAGTCGGCTGCCTCTTCCTTCTCTTCGCTCGTTCAACGAAAGTACACATTCTCGCTCATCTGCATAAAGAGTAAAAATACGATTCAGACAATAGAGCGGAGTGAGATAGAGAGAGAGAGAGGCAGAGAGGGAATCAAACCAGAGGTTTCTAACACAGGCAGCGTTCTGCAATGATGAACACGGAATGACTTCCTCTTGAAAGCACGGACATCTTGTAAAGAGTGTTATAGCCATGGACTCTTCCCGACTCAAACGCGAATCGCTACAACATCCGGCCGACAAAGTCGACGTCTAGCGCGCTGCTGCTCGCGAACCCAGCGAAAGAAAAATAGATTAAATTATTTCCTACCGAGTCATTACCAGTCATTACCGTTTATACGTTCGCCGTGCGCATAAAATGTCCATCTTCCTTCGGCCTAATGACTGTCATTCACGTGCCATACAGCCCCGGGCTGTTTTATACAACCGGCAATCTACTATTATTATTTACGACTCTTTTTTTATGGAAGACTTTTACGTTGGATCAACCCTTTTTTAGGAGGAAATTATACCGGATCACTGCTTTGATTTGCTGGAATGGAAACAGTTAAACGTGAGACTGCTCCGCGCACGTGGTGGATCAGTATCACATGGTATCGCCGCATCACACAGTGTTGTCATGGAGATGTGCCACGATCCCGGAGACAGCATAGGTATACCTACGCACTTGCGACGCATGCCAGGCACACGCACTGATCCACATATGAAATTGCCGAGAGTTTATTGGATTTAATATACCGTTCCGAATTCAACCCCGTGCCCGTAATCCCATAATTCCACGCGCAGCGTTCGGGACGCCAGCCGCGCCGTTTTTACCCTGAACGTACAATTGTCAAGTTATATCTCGTGGATATGGCGGAGTCTAAATTTTGTTGTTCGAAAGATCTAACTATTCCCAGTCGGATCACGTTTCCAATTTCCAGCCTCTGCCTGTCCGATACACGACAGAACGCCGGGTGGGACGGGGGTGGCGCGGGGGTTGGGGCAGGGGGCAGGCGGGGGGGGGGGGGCTGCGAAAGGGGTGGCTGATCTTGGGCCCAAACGTCCGCCCTCGACTTGCCCCCAGACCGCGCGCTGGCTGCTGTCTCAGCTCATCTGTGTGTCGCTGTGTTGCCCCTCTTTCCCTCTCTCTCTGTGTGTGCCTGTGTGTTCGGCAAAGGCAAAAGGATAAACTTCTTATCCATTCACCCCGATATAGATGGACGAGGACGACATCTTTTCCGTTCCTTTTCTTTTTACCATCTCTGAATCTACATCCATTGCATGCTCACGAGGGGGTGCGAGTGTGCGAGTGTGCGAGAGAGAGAGAGAGGAAGTTTCCAATTTGCATTCCTCGAATGTTATTTATAGACTTCATCCGCGGAGACATGTGCATGGCTAAGTGGGACGGGGAAGGAAGACAATATGTGGCCGCTGGAGACGTGTAACATTATCTCCTCCGTGGCGGCGGCGGCTTCTGGTTAGCCTGATGAGATCGACACAGGATGGAAACAAAAAACTGGACGTTGATGACGGTGGTGGCCTACTCTCGGAGTATCATAGAAATTGCCAAGTGAACCGTTCTTTCGCTGTTTGCTGATGTTACAGCTCAACGCTATCGACGCGTCTGAACTGAATTTGGATTAGAATTCTAAAATTCAATTCAAACAAATTGTTATCCCATCTGGCTTCCCGCGAATAACTTCGGTTTTCACTGATCAGTTGTCTGACCTTTCCGTCTGCGCGGTGGAAAAGATGAACAACGGACAGCGCTTTCCTCGATGCGAGATCAAAGCTAACTTTTTTCTCAATGCAAAGTCTCGTACCGGTCGTAGAAAATAGATTTATTCCAGCCATGATTTGTATGTTATTTTGATCAATAGTGGCGTCTGTGTTTCATTCACGCAATCTTTCACGAATCTGGCTTTCATCTGTAAACTATTTCTCCCTGTGTTTTGCTCTCGCCGCGCAGCGAAAGATACTCCTCAACGCTGTCCTATGAGAAGCTGCCTCTCCAGATGCACTGTATCTCCGTCCCCGCTCGATCGCTCCAGGCAAGATTTGTGTTTTCTGCTGGATCTCGAACGACTTACGAACAGTGGCTCATTTGTCGGCAATTAGTTCGTGTAACGGAAGATTTGATGTCTTATCTCGTGTAATTGCGTGGGTATATAGAAGACGGAAAGCGAGTACGTGGTCGCATCATCTCGTTCCGGTTTCTCGTAAAACTTGGACCATTTGCGAATTTCAAACTCTAACTCCACAATTGGAAAATCCGAGCGCCATGGCAACAAGCGCGTCGGCCGATCTGGGAAATGTCGCACTAATGCCGGAAAAGTGTTGGCGTGGCTCGGGTTAAAGTGATGGCCAGACTAGCACTTGGCACTTGGCGGGTGGTGGCGACGCCGCCGTCGACGTCGTCTTCGCTAACACGAAAGAGGCATCACGCGCGCATAAAAGTAAATCGTCCCGTCGCTTGCGAAGCCGCCAGCACATAGAGATGGTAGAGATGGTAGAGATGTAGAGAGGTATAGAGATGTGTGTGTCGAGATTCGAAACACCGCTCGCCTACCATGTTGTCATCAAATCTAATCCGATTCCACGCTGGCAGCCTACTGCTTTTCCCAAGCTCGAGTTCCGTCGGGAAATCTAATGCCATTTTCCTTCTTTTCGCTGACTTTTCTCTCGCGTGGTGCTGTGCGTGCGATGTCAGCATTTACCGCGCCGGGCTTCTGGCAAACTGAAAATGTCAAATACTTCCTGGCAGTCAATTTATTTTTGTACCGGAGCTTTCGATACAGAATTTCATTCCAATTGAAATGGAGCTTCCTGCTCACAAGAAAACTATCTGACAGCTAGATTAATCAAGCCCATGATAATAACAAGTCAAGCGACCAACGATTTCGAGTAGAACGCGGTAAAACTTCACCCGAATCAACGGCTATACCTCCTATTTTTATCCTCGCGTAACTTGAGAAACTTAACATTTTTCATGATCAATACCAGCGTTAGCGGCTGACAAGATGACACATGAGTTTAACACCATCTCCACACAAGACGATGTAATTACGTGTTGAAAAATGCAACCGTTTCATTGCTGTCAGTGTCAGCTGAGAGCCGGTGGGTCCGAGCTCGCTGCCGACAGTCCGCTTCGCCTTCTGCCTCCTAAACAGCGGGGTGACGCGACGCCAGACGCCGTCATCCGGGGGTGTCGGGCCCCGAGGGGACGCACCCCGCGCCAACCCCACGACCACGCATCTGCTTGCAATTTGCTCATGCTACCCCCACAACACAACCAGCCAATACATTTGACTCCTCGCCGGCCGCGGCGAAACTAATCAGGTCGCAGCCGGAATCGACGCAAATCGGATAATTGTGTTTGTATGTATCCGTGGTGTCGAATCCGCGATGCGTCGCGCGCTAATCTGACGCGAATTCGATCCGGCAAGATTATGGTAATCCGATCGAAGTGCTGGGGAAATGGGAATCGGAATAACAATCTGATATAAGACGCTACAAATCACACTGTGGGCGCCGCGTGTCCGTTACTTTCAGTGCTGTCTCCTCTTTCTTATCACGTTCGTTCTCTTCCCCTTTCCTTTTCTTTTCATTTAAAAGTTTTTAATGACTTTTGTGTAAAGTAGTTAACTTATTTCCTTCGCACTCGTCGGTAGGTGCAGATGTAAGGTCGAGTGGTGGTGTGCGCTTTGCCGGGTAATTTATTATTGAGAATTAATGCTATACGTGTTGCGGTCTCTCCAACCAAGCTGCACCGGTGGCGCTTCTCGTGACCCGCTCGGCAGCGCTGTGCCCCACAAAAGTCTACCTGCACCTATTAAACAATCATCTCCTTTGACACATTCTTAATTGCCAGCCAAGTCGCGCGGTGCAGAAGTTTCTTGCAGTCGGAGTTGCACTTCTTCTTGCTATAACGCCACCGTACCACGAGAAAAAAACACCGCAGAAATAATCCTCTAATAACGTTTCCGAATGCCATTAGACAGCAATTGCAATTTACGTGACCCCGATGATGTACGAATTGCTTTTTGCCAGCTTCGACGTCCTAAATTCAAAAAGCGAGACATTATCCGCACGCAATCTAGACATGTGCATCTTTTGAGCGGCGGTTGATCATAAAGCAAATGAAGTAATTGTCTGCTTGCAGTGAAACATAATGAGTCGGGGTACCTACACTGCGATTGAATCAATTCAGGCCATGCAATTGCATTGGCAGTCGCCATACGTTTCGTGAACTCCCTTCGCCTGGTTATTAGCGGTCTCTTCGCACGTGGTCCCCGAGCTAAGTACGTATATAGTGCGCTGATTGGTGAATGGAATCCGCATTATCCAGCATCCAGCATCCAGCAGGCAGACCTCCTGTCGCCACCGTTGACACTCTGGCTCTAATTCAATTGAGTTGGCAAAACAGGAAGCAAAACCAGCGGGCAATATCGTGAGCAGATGAAATTACCGGCCAATTTCATTTCTATCCAGCTTTCTCTCGCCCCCATCCCCTGTCCCTCATCCCCCTGGCTTTACACACGAGCCCCAATGTGAGGCGGCAGTACGAGATAGCTGGACCCGCCGCTCCAGCCCGTGCAGCTTGCGAAGTCCTATAAACGGTCCCAAAGCGTGGGGATGGTTATTATACCGATATCAATGCTAATCTTTCAACATTTCCGTCCGGATTTGGCTGGCTCCTTTGATCGTGCTACTATCAGTGCAGCGAACAATGATGCTAACTCTAATTTACACTGCTAATATTAAAGCCCTGAATGTATGGGTGGCACCAAGCGTTGATATCAAAATTTATCATACCTACCGGTATCCGAGTTTAACTGTTGTTCATTGCTTTAAGCCATTTGAAGCTAAACCCAGAAAAAATTCGGTGGAGACTATTTTGGAATAAAAACGCAAAAAAACATGTTCATATATATACACATTAATTTCCCCTTAATTTTATAATATATTTGCACTCAGCTAAAAGGGTTTTCGGTTAATGTTTGGCTTTTCATATTTATCTCTCAATTTGATTTCCTTGATCCCTTTGGAATATTAAAGTTGTTTGCTTCGAAACGTCCGGATAGACTCGGCCCTTGCGACCTCCCCATGATGAAGCGAGGCGGAATCTAATTTCTTTGAAGTCCGGGCCCAGTGAAGAGGACCTGTGTATGATGGTGACAATAATGTGTTGACAGAATGGACTGCGATTCTAAATTGATAAGACCCTTACATCCATGAGCAGTATAACTGCATTATTATTTCATCCCCTAAGCGCCATCCTTTGGGTTAAACCCACATGAATGAATTGGCATGGGGTGTATTCTATTTTGTATCGGACGCCATACAGCTTTGATGAGCGCATAAGATATTAGTTTGATGTTGTTATGTCAAGTTTAAAAGATGGTGCCTTTGAATCTAAAACATAGCAAAGCATATCTAGTTTCAAACGCACATAGCACAGACTTTGTCATTTCATTTATATTTTGTCGTAAATTCGCTGTACCGTTGTCGCCTATAAAATAAAACAATTTATGAGCAACCCTTCTAAAATTAAACCCGGCCAACACAGTTATTTTCACTACTGCCATTGTAAAATTTAGAGTACTATACTCGCTGCACGTTAAGTTTTTACGACGCACTTGTTTCACTATCGTTTGTTTTACGACGAGCGTGTCTACACGCCGAACACAGAGTCGTACATTCATTACGCATTTACCCTTAATGGACACGCATTTATTCCTCGCGACAAATCCTCGCCTACACACGATTGTACCTGGTACTTACCCGCACGGCGCCCTGAGGTGTGATAATATGTCATCACATTCATTTGCAGCTGGAGTGTACCACGTCCAGGACCAATGTTTACATTGATTAGTGGTCAAATAAGCTAATTACCATCTGCGTGTATGAGTGTGTGTGTAAAAAATATAAACCAACCATTAAAATGGCTCCCATCTCTAGCAGGTTTTTACACAAGAATATCCAGCTTTGCTCGGAACGCGCACGCAAAGCTACCAACTCCACACAATGAAGCCATACGAGACGACTGCCCTGCAGGCTGAAAAGCACACTGCAAATATCAGGGAGCGAACAAGTTTCTAGTGGATCTGACTCGCAGGGTCTGGAGTTCTGGACACTCGACGTGTATAAAAGTTTCTCATGCTTCACTTGCTCTCGATGGAGTAACGAGCTTTAACAAGCCAGTGATCAATATTGACATTACATACGTGCAATTATAGGAAATGCATTTAAATAGGACTGCACGGGTGGAAATGCGTGCACATTCTTATACCGAATGCGTTCTTCTGGATGAAATTCCCTGGGTCGGATTCACCCATGCTTGGCCACCACGCACGTATCGGTTTTCCGAATTGTCGAATTCGATGGCAAACGGGCAGAGGGCGCATCAGCTCGTTTCGTATGGCACTGACATATCAATTTCCAATTAGCTTTGTTATCGTAAATGCCAGAGTGGCAACATTAGCCAATTAGTCTCGCCGGTAGCCGCCGTGTGCGTCTAGACAAAAGGGTCAAAATCAGACAATAATTATTGGTCAGCGCGTAATAGTTGCATGGCACAGGAAAACCGACGCCCGAATGTTTAACAACAGCCGCCCCAAACGTTTTGACTGATTAGTACCACTCTTGTCCCTTCTCTTGAATAAGTACTTGATTTCATTTACGAGTGCTTTCTGATTCGTGTAAGAGTTTGCCATTGTATTGGTAGCGGAGACCGAAGGGTCATCCGGAAACTTACCATTCTGTATTAGATTACAATTTATTGACAAGATCATGGGATTTCGAGGGCATTATTTACTCAACGGTCGATAGCTAAATAGAGAGACACCAACCACAGTAGAGTGCAGGTTCTTTTTGGTCGTGTCTTAGAGCCTGTAGTGGACTTTTGTGCTGGTTGCCGGGACAAAGAGCAAACAAGTACAGCAAACACGCCGGGGGGGATGCAGGAGAGCATGTCCCACCCGGCCGTCGCCGACTCGCAGTGCTGAAAGGGTGGGTTGGTGCGGTGAATGGCCAAGGGAGTGGGGCAGCTGACGTGGAAATGGGCCGTATCATATTGGACTTCCACGGATGCTGGGTACGCTGCTGAAATGAAATATTTGAATGCCGCCGAGTCCGCGTTATATGCGCGAGAATTTGTAGTCTCTTTTGATTATCAGAATTGAGAATAAAAGTATGCTGTCTAGTTTCTAATGAATTTCTTTCCTTCGTGGCTTTTGTTTGGCAGCGAAGAAGAACAGCTAATTTAGTGGCCAAGTTTTCGGACTGAATTAGTGGCGGTTGCTGTTGTTTTCGAAGATAGTTTTTGCATGTGTCAAAATATATGGCGGTTATAATTTACACTTTTCTTGGCCCTTTTGACGGACAACAAGCTAAATTATTCCGGCTCTACTTTCCATCGTTTTTTCCCCTTAGCATAGCAGGTTTGATGTCTGCGATGCGTTGAATCCAAATTGGCCACGACTGGTTGCTAGAACAATGCATTCTCGTTCGCATGCACTTTTGGCATGCCTCCTGAGGGCAGCCTTCGCGTTTCAAATGAGCCGTACCTGTCTGCAGTAAACCAGCAAAAAGTGGCACATTTTCATCCGACGAGCGAAGAGGCCGAAACACAGGCGACATCGATCGGAATGATTTTGCCCGACCGACAAAATGCCGCACAGAACATTTAAATTTTTTATCATTTGATAAAATCCCGAATGCGGCACATCTCGCCGATCGCAATGCAGCGCGGAGAGGACGTAACAAAAAGTGTTTTGGTTTATTCAAAAGCCGAAACTTCATTCCTCGCCGTAAAAATGTGAAGCAGTCGCGACGATGGCGCGGTAATGTCAGCGTACGTGACTCGCTCGAGATTCGGCAATCAGGGACGGGAGAATTACCCTCGTAGAGCGCCGTCCCCGCCTGGTCCCGAGCAGATCGCTGCTGCAGTCAGCGTCTGCCCGGTTCCCGTGTTGACGCGATTTCACCGCAAAGCTTCACAAAGCTACGCGAAGCTTCATCAAACTGGTACACTCGACGCTCAAGTGTTTTTTTCCCATCATCGAGGCTCATCTCCTCTGCAGCATCCTGGCTCGCTCGTACATAATGAGTGTAGACTCAAGCCTGTGCACACACATCATTGCTTAGTGTCAATATTTGAAAAAACATTGACACCGAGAGAAGTGCTATACACTCTGTCCCCGATTCCATCATCGGCGTTGGCTGCCCCAGCGCCGAGTTTGTTAATTAAATGCCGCGGCCAAGAAACTCCTCAAATTACCGGCTGTGAAAATCGAATCGAGAGCTCCGCTTTTTACCCCGTGAAATGCGGATGCCACTCAGCTGCGACTGGGTCTCGGATGTTCTCCTCTTTCCGCGTCCAGCACACATCGGCATGGGAATCTCCAGGGCGACGTAAAGCAAAGTAAACAGCGCATCGAAATCTCCGTCGTTCCACGCGACGCTAATGTCCCCACTAAATAAGAATAACGAGGAAGCGAACCGAAAAGATAGAAGATGAGAACCCGAACGCAAATTCCTCATCGTGGTAATCATCTTGAACGTGATCAGTATACTTCTTAGCGCAATCATCCGCGGTTGAATTTATCGCCCCACCAAAGTCGCCGATCGATGTCGTGCGCGTGCGCCGTGCCGCCATGACACTCGGAAAACTATTTCACGCTCAAATTCAAATCGAAACGATGAAAAATAGTTGGCAAAGATTTATCCGCGCCGCGAGTTTAGCCAAGGTGTTGAGGGGTGTGACACGCATGCGCCTGATAAGGGGTTATGTTGCTATGACTACAAGGGGGTCGATGGTTACCCCATGGTCGTAAAGTTTTATGGCCCATCATAAGAGCGTCTCTTCTTAACGAGACTGCAGCCGAGGGGTGTGGATGTGTATGACTCGCCGCTTGGGCTAGCAACGCTCCGAACCTTCTCTGCTCTACTCTGCTGTAGAACACCGAGGGAGGACAGCCAGGCATCGGGCTGTGACTTTGCACACGCCAATACTTTATACAATAATCCAATGCCGCCCGACCGTTATTAGCCCTCTATATATCTTGGGAAGTGAGTCACATAATGCGTGGAGGGTGCGGCCGGAGGGGGCTTGATTAACGTATTATCTGAACGTCATTTGCGGCAGTAAATATTTTAAATGTCCCCGGCTTGCCGCTCACGACAGCTGATCGTAACGTTTCGTTGCTTTACGACGAAGATATCCGCGCGAGGGCGCTCCGTCTTATTGCAATGCGGTACACTTTATTGCACTTCTCGGTGAATACACTTAAAAGTTTTCCGTTGTTTTGAGGTGGTTGCTAAGCCACGGAAATCATGTTCTGGTCTGTGATCGGTGGAGGTGCCGAATGTGGCTGCCGTTGCAAGCAGCGCTAGGTCGGGCACTTGAAACACGGTGCTGGTAACACGATCAGTCTCCTGCTAATAGCACTAGAACCCTAGAACCGTCCGTTTCATCTCTATAAATACGCGCAGCTAGTCGGAAAACATTATTTTTAATAGATTACTTTCCAGGTGTACTTTGCTTCAAGAAGCAAGAAGAACTCTCCGTCATCGTACAAGTCAAGAGAGCTATTATTTTCTCACCAAAAAACTTTTTATTAACTTTTAAATCATTTTAGAAAAGAGTTTCCAGCGAGCGTGTTGCCTGGCGGGCACCCCGTCCGTTCAAATGACTGTACTTTACGCAATGCACCCCTGGTTTCGTGGGTGGGCGCACACAGGGTTGTGGGGGGGGGGGGGGAGGGTACGCACTACGCACACCTCTCTTGGCCGACTGCCATTAATGCTCTGCCGATTGCCCGCTGATCGAGTTGTTGCCGAGGATAGGGGGAAAGGGGGTTTTGGAATATCATTGCTTGAATACGATAGATTAGCTCAGATTAATCTCAATATTTCGTCGCCGAATTATGATTGATTAAAACTTCATTTAACCTTGTATTTTTGTTTCAAACACTTTATAATACACTTAGCTTCATAACAGATATTTTTTTCTTCTATCTGACAGTTTATTTCCGTTGGGATTGATTTGAATTCCAATTGTTTAACTCCATGCAAGTTCATTGTCCTGATTTGAGGCTCATCTGTATAGATTTAGTCTTTTTAATAGGCTCTATCCGTGCTATGTTTTCAATCAAAATAATACGCTGTTCAATGTTTTGGACGCTGTGTGTATTCTAGCCAATTACGCAAATGATAAAAGATTCAAAGCATGATTGTGCGCGCTGCCTCGGGGTCCTGATCGTTTCATCTGCTGGACGACAATTCTTTTCATCACAGCCTTTTTTTTGCAAATTATTAGCCCCTTGCTAATTCAAAATCTCCTTTTATATCTGTGCCCAAGTTGTCATTGACGTGAATGTCAAATCGTGGGCTTTCTTAGCGTCTTTGTGCTGGAAACCAGTTGGCTTTTTGCTATAAATACTTGATGGCTGCAACCTGATACTGCAGCCGAATCAACCCTATCCAATCCGAAAGCACACAATGCCTCGCAAACTTTTAATCAGATTTTTATCGTGAACTTTTCTTCCCCTTTATTTTTTTTGGGCAAGCCAAGGAGGGCTTTGCGTTTTAAGGGATCAGTTTTACTCTTTCCTCTTTCCTTATAGACCACGTGAAAAACATTTTATGTAACTCATTCATATCTGTGACAGCGGGGACATTCGCGCCGCCAATGAAACAGACTTGATATGCAAATTCTTACTCCGATGATAATATCAAAGAGTTCTCAATTTTTTTGGTTATTCTAGTCGCGTCTGAGAAGTATGGATGCTCGGTGGATTCAAGCCGTTAGAGCTGATCCAAAATATCAACATCTGGACCACTTTTCGCCGGCATCCGTCATGGGGAGGGCATGTGTGCGCTTTAATTAGTTCGAGATTAATTATCCAGCTGGGTTCAAACAAAGTTCTGAAACACTGAGGTTTTATCTTTCGCACTTTGAATTTTCTTAAACGAACGTAGAATTCTTTTTATCGTACTTTTTATGAACGCATTTTTTTTCTTTCCCCACAATCGTAAAATGGAATACCGAAACTCGCATAAGCTGCCTAACTTATTTAACCAGCCACGATATTAATGTGCGTGCTACACAAAAAAAGGATTTCCACGACTTTAAACGGGCCTACATTTTCCTGCGCGAAAAACGATTCCGAGCGTATAGTACTTGACTTGAGTTAAGTTTTACGGTTATTTTATATCCCATTTTCTTTACTGGAGTTTGTGCCACTTGTTTGCAGCACATTTAAAATACATTATGCGTTTCCAAAACTCGGCAGAGCTAATGCAAGATTATCAATATTATGTATTCCGTTCAGTCGCAAGCTCGACGGCTGGCTCGAGGATTCAACATCATACGAACTACGAAGCTAATCACCGAAGGTGCCCACCAAAGTTTTCTAATTAATTTCTCAGTACTTTTCTCCGACGCTACGATATATTTTTACAAGGTTTCCAACCCGAACTTATTAATTACCTCATCTTCATTCCGAAACGAACGCGACGATATTTTCCGCTGCATGTTATTTCCATACAAACACGATAAACTGCATCGCCATATCGATCCACCCGACCCGACTCACTTCTCTTTCAATGCAACCATTTCGAGTTAATTAACCCTTTCCCTTTATTTAAATCTTGGCACTTGGATCCGGGTGTCCCGAAGGCCTAGAATCCGCTTCGTGTGTAACTCCCATCTTCACCCCCCTCTCCTCTCAACCCCTCCCCCTCCATCTCCCACACAGCTCTTAGCCATGCGCCTCTTATTTCATCCTATTATTCGCAATTCCCTCGCGCGTTCCACACTGTTTTACTACTCATTACTCCATGCACCTTTATCATGGTTTATTGTGCCAACTCTTCCATATAACACTGCTGCTTGCACCCCTGGCCTATCTCTTATGTGACTCACCCCCGACCACCCCCGACCACCCCCGACCACCCCCGGCCACCCCCGGCCACCCCCGGCCACCCTTGCTCCACACATAAAACCACCCCACTCACTGTAGACTCCAGCGACGCCAGCTCTCAGCTGAGACTCATAACTGCGTTGGACCCCGGTGCGAACGACGCTGCCGAGAGATTGCCAGCGCTCACAATCAAGTTAACGCTAAGAAACTAGTTGGTAAATTCTTTGGGGCTAGTTTCGTATCCGTTTACCCTTCGCTGGTGTGTGTGTGTGTGTGCGCTTCTCGTCGGATGAACGTCACTTTAACGAAGAACACCACTTCCACTCGCAAGGGCTTAGCGAAAAGTTGCTTCACAAAGTTACCGCCGCCGCCGCCGCCGCCGCCTAACTTGTATTGTCAGATGGAACGAAATGGAGGATGGCAGCGGGCGCCGCCGAGCTGGCATGGGTTAATACAAGAAGCGCCAATAAATGCCACCAGTTTATTAGAGGAGAAACGTTTCAATGGCTTCCACGCGACGGGTGCTAAGTTTAATAATTAACAAAGTTCGCAGATGATTTTCTGGGTCGTTATTTTTCACTTTGCTCAAAGTTATCGCTAATTATTAGTGTCTTGCTTTTCATGGGCCTGTAATCTTGGTAGCAACTAATCAGAAGTTATGTCCCTAATGGAAGCAGTAATGTTGATTTCAATAAGTGGAATGCTGGCAAGGCCTCCCCTCCGCGCGAGGCCGGGGCGCCGCGCGGAAGAACTGTATCTTCTGGAAAATACAAGTGCGCTGAGCTGGGGCAATTTATAAAGTGCAAGGGCGCATGGCACGTTAAGATACATTAATATAAAAGCTTCGTGTAAGTACTTATTTATGACGAATTCAAAACGTCGCGACGAGATGTTAATTTCGAAATTACAGCAGCATGAATAGAGCTTTTCAAATCAAGTTGTCGTTTCCTCGTCGTGCAGCCAGCGTGCTTTTCACGAGCGAGATTTTCAACGGCGCGTATTTATTTTCCACCTCGTCTTTCTTTCCGAACACATACTGGTTTACGGGGGGATGAAAAAGTTGATAAGCCGTCCTCCTAATCCATAGAAACGAGAACAAAATATTGTGCACGGGCATAGAATAGGAATTACAAGGAGGTAGAGAGAGCCAGCGAGACGTTAAAAATGATGCGTCTAAAAATGTTCCATCAATCAGTAAAACGTGTTTCGTTTCCCTGAGACGTCGTTCACACTTACCGTGTAAACGGGCGGGGGCGGGGGGGGGGGGGGGGGGGGGGGCGGGGGGGTTGGTTGGGGGCTGGCGTGGCGTTTATGTGGACACGAGCTACCCATAGAGAGAATCGCCAAGTTTTTAAATATTTTCTATTGGTTTTGTAGTAAAACGCGCGTGTTTATTGACCGTCCACGGTTATTTGGCAGCTCACGGCGAAGACACGCCGTAGCACGTAGCACGTAGCACGTAGCACGTAGCACGTAGCACGTAGCACGTAGCACGTAGCACGTAGCACGTAGCACGTAGCACGTAGCACATCGTCCGACGTTTTGCCCCGCGCTTGCCTGGCGTCTGGCATGACTCAAACGCCAGCGTCTCGGCGATGTTTGGGCGTCGCACGGGCGTCGGCGTCGGCGTCGGCGTCGCTTTCACAAATAAACAGCGGCATTCGACGGCCAAAGATCGTGCCTTCCCCCCCAACGCTTCGCCCCTCAACACTTCGCCCCACTAAACACCAGCCGGCGTCGAGGCGCGAACCAAGGAAACTAAATCAAACTTTACACATCAATTTATCTGGCCTGGTTCATTCGACGGCATTCACCGCACTCTAATATGACAGCGCGCTCTACTCGGATCGAATGAAAGCGAAACGTTTGACTCTTCCTCGGTTACGGCGTTGCAGCACGGTGCGCTTTCGCCGACGCGATGCGTATCGCTGAAGGTGAACGAGGTGGGGTCGTGGGAATTAGCTTGTTTGTTTATGCAGCGGTTAGTTCTAATTGCTGCACCCCCGCCCGCGCGCCGTGCGGTCTGGGACAGTTTTTTCCTATTTGAAAGGGTTGGGAACGTTGGGAAAGGGTTGGGAACGCTGGGGAAGCGTTAAAGCTGCATGGGGACGGGCACGGAACGGCTGCTTTCCGCTTCCGACGGCAGTGGCGATCAACGAGGGCGTTTAACGTGCTTTCACGTGGGGAGACTCGAATGAAACGCCAGTTCTAATTTTGATCTGTGTTGACGCACGTCAAACTCGAAGCTAAACGCACAAAAACTAGAATTTATTTCAAATTTGAAAGCCGATCTCGAGAATAATAAACGAGATCATTTGTTGTTATTCCGTCCGTCTGTTTTGTATTGTAGTACTTGTTTATGTAAATAGCCGCGTGGCATTTTGACATTGTTCCAATTTCAGCGTGCAATATAATGCTGATGGCGAATTGACTGAGTGTGTATATCCCCAGAACACATGGTTTACCATGTGATTTCCACAGACGCGCGTGGAGGCACTACAGTGCCATGTCTTTGAGCTCTACCTTCCTCCTTAAATCCATCCCCTGGGACCGCCGATGAAGCTTGTGCGACGTTGAATGATGCAGCACGCGGGGAGCTACACGTCGAAGCAACGTGCACTACGACGACGACCTGTGCTGACGACACGCGATGCATTCCGTGTTTCAGGGCTGGGAGAGTCGGTGCAAGTGCAGCTGCAATCGCCTGACTCGGCCGACAAGATCAAGTCCGGGGACAACGTGACCCTGCGGTGTCACGTGGACGGCAGCGGGGACATCCGCGTAGATTGGTTCAGGTGGGTACCCATGGCTCTAGCCGTCTCTGCGCGCTACACGCTCGACTAGCATCTGTAACCTCGAAACGACTCCATCGCCATAAGAACTCGCTGGACCGGAAAACTCGGGGCAATTAGTCGGGATAAGATCGGTGGCTGCGCGTTCGAATCTCTAGCTAATTTGGTATTGATTTACATTCTTTGATGTTCACTCGCAGCTTACGGTTTTAGTGTATTTTCGAATCATGCCGGATGAGGATAAATAAATAATTAATTTGTGAACAAACCCTTCGGCTGACGTTGATTTAGTGGTTCGCTTTTGCTCTTATTATTTACGTCGGCTTAATATTTCGTAGAGCACGATTGTTTAATCGGACCACGCGAATTAATAATTTCAAATCTCAGCCAAATGGTATCAGATTCTCGATTCCACGCGTAAAATTGCTCGTTATTTCGATGCTATGGATTGATGTGGAAGAAAGAGGGGTAGATGTGAAGTGGCGAAGGAAGGAAGTTGGTGGGAAGATGCAGAGAGTTTGAATGCGAATAAACGAGATTGAGGAGGAAGTGGCGAGTCTTCTTATGACTGTGTAGCGCCTCAAATATAGATTTCATAAACTGTTAAATGTAATGGAAAAATAAAGAAGAAAATAATTTTTAAATGATCGAAACAGAGTCATGACTGAAATCACGCTAACGGACTGTTAATTGGCGAACAGGAATGCCGAGCGGGTGACCAAGTCGGAGCACATCTCGCTGAACAAGAAGCGTCTGCACATCAAAAGCGCGTCGGTGGAGGACAACGGTGTGTATCGTTGCAGCGCGCACAACGCTGCCGGCTCCCAGGAGAGCGTCACCAGCTTCCCTCTGGCCATCGCAGGTAACGAGAACTACCCCCGCACGAAACACGGATCATCTTCACTTTCCTCTGCCACGTTCTAGAGCCAGGTCGTGTATGACGACAACTTCCGCTTTAACCACCAACAATCTCAAGATTGTCAATCCATTCACATAGACTTTTAACACTTTGTAATGGCCCCACAACCCCAAACACAAACCGGTAGCCCTCATCAGCTATGATATCCAAAGTTTTCAATACGTGCCTGTTTTGACCCCCGATTATGGTAATGCGTTTCAAAAAGTTTCCACTTCATCCCAAAGTTCTCCCCTCGTTTGGCAAGGTATTTGATATTCTTCTCGAAGATTTTGTTTGTTCTTCGATATTTTTCAAATTCTATCCCTCGCCAACGGTGCAGACACGCGGCGGTGGGTGAAGCGACCAGATATCTGCGTGTCTAACGGCGCTATGTCCACCCCCTAGGGAAGTCTTCGGCGTTGATCCTGACGCCGCCCAAGGACTTGCTGGTGAAGGACGGCAGTCCGGCGCTCTTCGACTGCGTGTTCAAGCAGGCAGATCTCGTCGAGTGGTACTTCAAGGAAAACACGCCGCTGGAAAACACCACCGGGTAAGTCTGCACATGGTCCACCGCCCGAGATCTGCACACGTGCCTTCACGTGCGATCTGTGCACGGTACATGACTCGCAAGTGCGCGGAATTGGTGCCACTTGCCACTTGCCAGTGCGCTGACACGGGCCGTAAAACACTGTTTATGGCTCTCCCTCTAATGCCACCAAAGAAATACTTTGATCTTTGAATTCCAAGTAAACAAAGAGAAGTTTACAGCTTCTCTTCTGAGACTCGGAGTACCAAGTTAGGAGAGGATGTTCGTCTTTTCAACGAGGTTGTGTGTGTGTGTGTGTGTGTGGGTCTGGGGGTGTGTTTTTTCCTCTGTGTCGCTGGTCTGTGATTTTATGGCGCTCCGATCATTGACAAAAATTCGTGCTTCTGGCAAGTCACTCATCGAAGAGATTGTAATGAAATCTTCGTTTCGGTGGAAGAGGAAAATGGGACGTGTTTTTCTGGAAAGAGCGCGCGGGGCACGTCTGATACTTGCATTAATTAAGCTATAAATGCGGTGCTGTAGCATTTTACATAGCACCATATAAAAATGTATTCCAAGATAAATAATTATTTAAACCTGTTTGCATAAGCGGGCAAGAAAAAATGTGTTCGCCACGATTTTAACATAGAAATGTTTCCTTCTCCTTGATTTTTAGTGAGATCATAACTGGTGCTCTTTCTTTACATAGGGTAGGCTTGTGTTTATGGGTTAATACATGTGCTATCACCAGTTTACTGTCTCCACTATAAATATTTATCAGCCTAAAGCGGTTTTTAGTTATGGCACAAAGCGCGCATTCGGTTCTGTGTAGCTGAAACCACCCAGAAAAGCCCTAACTGTCAATTACGATTTCATACACAGATCTGGCTGAAAACTGTATACAGACATGGCCAGGACAGCTGACAGGATAGGATCACGACAGAGAGACACAAGTTTCACACATACAAGGTTTACCAGAGGGATAAACAAAGTTATGGAATTAAAAAGTATACTAGAGCAACCAATAGGCAACCAAAAAGTTCTTGATAAGAATTTTCAACGTTATTTATGCGTAGAAATATTTGTTCCTTTTGAGCATACTTTTTGCAGGGGTTGTTATTGTTATCAAACCCTGTGTATATGACGCCCTAGCTTTAAATTTTAGTCTTGACCTTACTAACAATACATTTTTTTTGCAATAGCAAATGAAAATTGTAATAATGTGTCTTAATTTCAATGCTGCCACTAGAAATGTATTTTCTCTTCAAAAAAACAAGCTTGTTTGCGCCATTCAGGCATGTCGAGACTGTAACTTGTGCGTTCGCTTCCAGGATGATGGTCTACCCGAACGGCTCGCTTCTGATTCATAAAGCGCGGCCCGAAAACGAGGGGCTCTACTCCTGTGTGGGAATCCGCGAAAACACGGACGCGGTCCCGGAAACTTACACGGCCAAGCTCCACATCGCATGTGAGTGTGTTTCCGGCCACAAACGTGGAAATAACCTTAACAGCATAGAAAACAATGGAACCATGAACTAGGGGTTGGTCAAAATATTCCACCAATGCAAAGTCACTAGCAACTTAACAAAAATATTGTTGGGGAGTTTAGCTTCAAATTATTTTTTTATGTAGACCTAGGAACCATTAAATGCAGCTTTCTATAGAACCTGCAAACACTGACACCTGCAACATAGCATAAAAACGTAGTGATTGCTTCCCCACTTATTTTCATGACCAAGCTTGCACTTGGAATTATTTGCATTACTTTGTCAAAAATGCAAAAATAGTGGGAGTTATCAGGTCACAAAAATGTGGTTCAATGTCAGTTTTGAAGCTAATCTAGAAGACCAGTCTGGAACCCTATTCACAAACTTTTTCCGTTCCTAATTCTGCAGCTTTGGGTCCATTTCTACTTCTGTTTCCACTGAAGTGTGGTACACATAGGAAACAAAAGCATAAACAGACGAAAACATCATAAGAATAATTACGTTCCTGGGAAATTCACGAGAACGATGAAAATATTTAAAACAATCGAAATTTGAGTATAAAAACTAAAGACAAACCATCTTGGGGCAAACATGCAAAGTGGCACACTGCAACGCACCCCGTTGGCTGCCTACCAATAACCAACATCACGCCAACCCGCAGACCTGGAAGAGCTGTCGGGCTCGTCGTTCGAGCCGTCGCTGCCCGCCGACCGCACGCTGGTGACGCCCGAGCAGGCCGAGTTCGAGCTGACGTGCCTGGTGCCGCGCGGCGCGCCGCCGCCGCACGTCTTCTGGAGCAACCCGCGCGGCCACGTGGTCTCTGACTCGGGCCCGGTGCGTGTCGACGACAACCGGCTGATCGTCGAGGCGGCGCGCCCCGTCGAGGACACCGGGAACTACACTTGCGTCGTGGAGAACACGGCCGGCACGCGGAACGCGTCCTTCCGTCTGATTGTTTCCAGTGAGTGTTGGTCGCTAGATGCGATAGTCTCTTGAACAGCGGCCAGTGGGCTAGCTGGTTTCATCTATGGACCATGCAAAATGTATAATATTTATCCAAATCTGTGCAAAGATCAATTTCCACATAAAAAATATATGATTAACCTTGCCTCTTGATTTAGATATCAGTAGGTCAAAACAATGTCATGTCTACTTTGGATTATTCTATTACAACTGTTTAAACAAATATGGGAATCAAAGCAAACTGCAAATATCTTTGTAGACAGTTATGATAAGAAACACACAAAGTTTGGATTTGGTATCCCCTTGTGGACACACATTTTTGATGAGATATTTTCATTTTAGAAATAAAAACTTAATGAAATATTCATAGTTTAAAACATAAAGGTGCTAGTAAAATTTTAGTTTGATGGTGAAAGAAGATGTTGGCTAAGCTAAAATTTCATTAGGTACAAAACCGTTTTCTGATTCTTTGCTGTTATTTTCATTCAAAATTTTCAAAAACTGCCAAAATTATGATAAAAGTGCACTGAATGCACATATCGCTATTGCCGTGAAACACTCGATACCATCGTAAAATCACAAGCAGCAATCGCCGACGGGCGACGCTTCGAACAGCCTCGGTATGAAATCCCGCTAACGTTCCCGCCCCCGTCCAGCTGCTCCGAGCATCGTGTCGGGCCCGACGGGTACGACGGTGAAGGAAGGCGAAGACGTGCAGCTGAGCTGCGTGGTGTCGGCGATGCCGGCGCCGGTGTCGACGGTGCGCTGGCTCCGCGACGGACGCCTGCTGATCGACGACCGACAGCGGCTGCGAACGCATCGCCACAACGGCACGCTCGCCATCGCCGACGTGCAGCTAGCCGACCGCGGCGAGTATCGCTGCCAGGTCAACACCACCGGGTTCCCGCCAGTCACGTCGAAGCCTGCACAGCTGCTCGTCAAAGGTAGGCGGTATCAAATACACCTATTCTGTGCAATCGGAATTATATCAAAATGACGTCATGATACTCACTCGCTAAAGCCAGGTAGAGAAATTTGGGTTAGAATTTCACTATCTTCCTTTGTTATTTAGCAGAGCTAATTTAAAATAAATTTAAACTGGTAGTACGCCCAGTGGGTATCTGACTTCATTTTTCTCTGAGTGGAAAAGGTCTATTGGCGGTCTTGAGTGGAGTTTGGTAGTGCTTGGTTCAGGCTGCTTGGTTGGATACATCTCGATTATTTTGTTGCTTTGAAGATAGTATGGTCTAGCTTTCTTATTTAGGCTTGTGTTTACATCACATTTGACATTCATTATAAAAAAAGAATGAATCAATATACGTTGAATCATCTATGTACAATGATTGTTGTTTAAATATCACAGAAAGTAAAGATTTGTAAAATTAATCATATGGCTCACATTCAAATGCTGGTGCAAGGAAGGCATTTAAAATATACTTGCAAATGGATAATTTCAGTCACAGATTGCAAAGACAGTCACAGGTTTCACAGATCATAGATCACAATCACAGATTTTAACTTGTTCTAGGTAGGATTAATATCTCGTTTTTCCAATTTTTAACCACACAAATCAGATCTGTTATCAAAAATTTAAAAAAAAAACAATTGTTTTCTGTGCAGAGCGGCTTAAGTTCTCCCCGCGTCCGGTGAACAAGAACCTGGAGCTGGGAGCGACGGTGAAGGTTTACTGCAAGGCGCAAGGCTCCACCCCGCCCGTCATCAAGTGGATCAAGGAAGGCGAGGAGGGCCAACGCATGTTCGCTTTCCCTGCGCACATCCGTGACAACAACGGAACGCTGCACTTCACCAAGGTACTTGACCACTGTTTCACCCTGATAATTAGAAGTTTGCTTTGAGGTGATAAATCAGAGTAACACTATTCTAGGCAAGAAAGTTCCAGTTGCTGTTTCTTGGAGATCAAACTCAGAGTGTCTGTAATTTTTCTCTTTGTTAGTGTGTTACAAAACTGGTATATTGTCTGACAAAAACTCTTTGTGATATGTTTCAGGTTCAAGCTGAGGACAGGGGACAGTACACGTGCGTAGCAACCAATCCTGAGGGCCTCATCAACGCTACCATCAACATCGACGTTGTTGGTGAGTGAACTCTGTTTACAGTTTACGGGCTTTACGCTGTTAAAAGGATAGGGAAAGACCGGGTTTTCACTAGCATTGCCTTAATACCAGCCTGTTGGTTTTCACATCAAGTCAGCAATAAACTCATTTATTGTGTCAGTTATATTCCATTCTTCTCACTTCCTCTAAATCAGATTTTGTTCATATAGATTGTTGGCTCTGAAGAGAGCTATTGTTTTCTTTGCTGAAATCAAACCAAGGCTAGATACGGAAACAAACACAGCAGGGAATGGTTGTGATTTGTGATGCTAACAATTCAATATCGGTGATGTTGTTAAATGACGATTGTCTCACGCAGAGTGTTCCGCCTGTTTCAGTGACGCCCAAGTTCAGCGTGTTCCCGCAGAATGCGCTGGAGGCGTACGAGGATTACCCTGTAACGATCCACTGCATCGCCGAGGGCGATCCCAAGCCGACCATCAAGTGGGACCGCAACGGCAACGTCAGCGCTCTGGATCCGACAAGGTACAAACCCTAGCCACCCAAGCCTTGTGTTTTCTACGAGATTCCCAGCGACTATCTAGCTGGCAGAAGCAACTATTAGATAAGAAAAAACTTCACAAAACTTTAGATGATTGCTTTATTTTTGATAATGTACCAATTTTGGCATTACTAACTCTATGGTATTGGTACTGCTTTAAGAAATTAGAAGCTGTAAATTGCACACCATGTTGACAAATTTTGCAGTGCCAAAAGGCTGGATAGCTTGGTTTAGATGAAAAAGAGACCGCACATTTTAAAAGAAAAACTGGACTTGTAAACAGGAGAATATTTGAATATTTTTGCAGGTAGCTTCATTCACTTGTTCAATGAAGAATTAGCAAATGATAGCTTACTACAAGGGTCTGTAGTTTTGTGGAAAAGTATTACACTTTAATATTATATTGGATTGGGATTTTTCTTGTTTTTTTCTGGCCTATTGTTCCAAACAATAAGCTCCACACAATTAGTGACAGTGAAAAGGTTTTACTCGTGTAATCAGTTCCAAAAGCCGACATCCTTCCCTAAAATTTGCTGGCGTAGCGCGCATGTCTGACCATGCCACCCCCGCCGGCAGGTTCCGAGTGCTGAGCAACGGCTCGCTGGTGGTGCTGCGCGCGTCGGTGGATGACTCGGACAAGTACGGCTGCACCGCGGGAAACAGCGGCGGGTTCAAGCGCGCCGAGGTGATGCTGATCGTTCGGCCCGTCGAGGACTACCTGCAGCCGGTGGACAACGGCCACATGATGACCAAGACGGTGACCATCACGCTGAGCGCCGCCGCCGCCTACATGGTGCTTGTCGTCGGGCTCATGATCTGGTGCCGGTACCGCCGCCGCCGCCGGAAGCAAGCCTACCTGGACGCCAACGGCGATCAAGGTCGGGCATGCATGTCTTAACTTTCTAACGGTTTCGTACAATGCAATCTAACTTTCAAACGGTCTCGCACAATGCAATCTAATTTTCAAACGGTCTCGCACAATGCAATCTAACTTTAAAATGGTTTTGCAATATACCTGTTATTTTCTTAAGACTTGTATCTTTCCTATAGCTTTCCTAAAATCTAAATCTTTTAGATTTTGCCCTAGCTAGCAAGGCCCACGAAGCCCTGGTGATAAAAGCCTGGTAACGAACGCTGTGCTAACTAGCGCGCTGTTTTTTTCTGCAGCCGAGGCTGGAGACCGCACGGAGTTGGCCGAGACGGCTGCGCGAGGTCGGGTGGATCGGCCGCGCAGCGACGGTGGGGACACCGCGCAATCGCACAGCTCGGGCCAGAGCAAGCGTTCGCGCTCCAGCTATGAGAAACTCTCGTTCCCGCGCTCCGACCTGCACAGCCTAGTTCTCCTCGGTGAGTCCTCGCTACCACTTGATCCACGTCTTCTCGGTACTTGGTCAAGTGTTTGGTCAGCTTCCTATTGTCAAATATATTTCTGCAATATTTATCCAATAACTCTTCACTGTTACTGTATTTACTCTACAATTGGGGCCGTTTGTTGGCTAGAAATCATTTAAGATAGGACAGTGTTGAAATTTTCTGATTTTCTGGTCATATCTAATGAAAAATTTAGATTTTAATATATCTGGATTTTATATGGAACACAGCAAGATGCTAGGTGCTAACGTAGACTGTGGCTTGTCAAGGCCGTTACTAACGGAGGATGGAACACAGCAAGAGCAATGACTAGAAATCGAAACGCCAGTGCCATAGCTAGCGGTTGCTGATGCCTGTTACCTTGCACAGGCCACGGCGACTTTGGCGAGATCTTCTTGGCGAAGGTGCGCCGCGAGACGGAGGACGCCGTCGTCCTGGTCAAGTCGCTGCAGGCGACGCGCGACGAAGCCGCCCTGGTCGAGTTCAAGCGACAGCTCGACATGTTCCACAAGCTGGACCACGAACACGTGGCCCGGCTGGTGGGCGTCTGTCGCGAGCAGGAGCCGCACTACCTCGTCATGCAGTACACGGACTGGGTGAGCTCTCGGACTCCGCGTCCGCTGACGGAATGCCCAAACGCGTTTGCCTCACGGACCAGAAGTATTACTTAGTAGACATGATCACATTAGAGGATATCTGATTTGGTTTTTTATTGGTCCCATATTATATTTGTGACAAGGAGTAGCTACAACAAGACTTTGCAAGAAGATACTAATTTACTGCAAGTCTCGTTGTATGCATGGTCGATCAATTGAGCCAAAAAATTAAAATAAATCTAATTTCCGTTCGAAAGTCGGCCAAACGGGTAGTTTAGCTTTGTGCCGATGAGCAAGAGTCGGTGTTTTGTCTCCTAATGCTTCTCAGTTGTTTGCTTCATTAAATTAATTTTCCTTACAGTGCCTTAGAAAAAATTTCTAGCTGAAATAAGCAATTAAATATTGATATCAATGTCACCTAAGGAAGAAATTAGTCAATATAGTAAGTAAGTCAGTCATTGATGGCTGTAGACTTAGGAGTAATTACTCGGGATGTGTTGGCAAAATATCTTGAGAAGTTAGAAAGACAACGCAAATAGAAACATATTGTGCTAATGCATCGGTTGTTTCGTGTGGCCAGGGTGACTTGAAGCTGACCTTGGCTGTAAACCTTGGATATAATATCATTGCAAAATCTCTCGAAGTTAGAAAGACAACGCAAATAGAAACGTATTGTTCTAACGTATCGTTTGTTTCATGTGTTCAGGGTGACTTGAAGCAGTTCCTGGTGGCGACACGTGGCGCCAAGTCCCCGCACCCGCCGCGGCTCTCCACGGCGCACGTGATGCAGCTGTGCCTGCAGCTGGCGCTCGGCATGGAGCACCTGGCCAACCACCGGTTTGTGCATCGCGACCTGGCTGCCAGGAACTGTCTGCTCGCTTCCAACATGAGTCTCAAAGTGTCGCTGTGTGCGCCCTCCAAGGACACCTACAGCAAGGAGTACTACCGCCACCACAATCAGGTCTGTGTTTCGTCGGATCGCTGGTGTGATGATGATGTATTAGGTTGATTACTAATTGGCCATTTGATAGAGGATGGCTAGCGGTTGCCAGCTTAAATTGAAACTCAATATTCGGTGATATATTACGATGATGGTGTAAATACACGGTGATGGTGTAAAGATGATGTTCATAGAGTTATTTGGTTGTCTTCTTTGGTGATTGAGGCTGGCTGGCAGTTGCCAGTTAACATAGATAGTTTGTATCGCTGATGTTGCTATCATGCTGCGATATCAATTTGCAAATATTTAATACTGGCAAATCACACTGAAATGGCTTTTCAATATCATCTGCAAAACTAAACATCGGTTAATGTAGCTAAACAGTAGTTCTGTGTAAAGTACTGGCAATTGTGTAGAAATAATCCAAACTGATTTTTTTTTAGCATTTACTAATGCTACTAGCAAAATCTCGTAGGTAAATGAAGCAATGATTTTATATGTTCAGAAGCAGAAATAAAAATGCAGCCCAATTGTATCAAAATGTAGCATTTTTGAATCGATGCACTGTAAGATGTTCGTTTTCGACATCCACTTAACACCCTGCGTTCTGTTCCTCCTGCCGGCAGGTGATTCCTCTGCGCTGGATGCCCCACGAAGCCGTCTACGAGGACGACTACTCGACCAAGTCGGACGTCTATTCGTTCGCGTGTCTCGTGTGGGAGATTTTCCACCAAGCCGATCTGCCGTTCTCCAAGTTGTCGGACGACGTGGTGCTGGCGCAGCTGAAGAGCGACGAGCTCCGCTGGAAGTGCCACAAAACGACGCCGACGGCGCTAGTCACCTTACTCAACTCGTGCTGGTCGCATTCGCCGAGGGATCGGCCATCGTTCACTCAGGTCGCAGTCAGCGTCGGGGAAATCTCCATAGACAGCTCCAATTAGCGGCTAGTTCACGTTTTCTAGTGTAAATGTTTATTCCCCGCTAGAGGCGATTGCTCGGCGGGGCCTAGTCTATTTGAAACAATTTTCTTCTAAATGCTTTCTTGTGCGTTGAAAGCTCGGAGTGAAAGGACTGGTGATCTAATACAGCCTCAACCGCAGTGTACATAGTGTCGAGAGCTTTAAGTGCATGATTACGAAGCTCTTCAAGTGACGCTAAAATGACGTTATTTTGTTTATAATGATAAATATTTTGCCTTACATAAAATTAAAAAGCAAGTCTGAGACAATTACTGCCAAATATAAAAGGTAATTTTGCATTGTTAATTAATGGAAAATGAATGTTTTTTCCATGGCTTTAATGTTAATTAAGAATGATAATGATTAATTAATGTCATCTTACTAAGATTTTACTGCATCCTGGCATCTTATTATTGCTTAGCAATGGATGACGCTCTGAATATGTCTGTCTCTTATTGATGAATTTTTGGAGAATTTACTGTATTGAAGATATTTTATACTAGTATAACACAAACCCCCCTCACTCAGCACCCACAAATCACAAGAGGAGTGGAGTTTTGCAATGCACACACCACATTTTATTTTGACAACTCATCCCATCTAAATAATGTTAAGAATGTCAGTTTATGCTTTATATTAGAGCCCTGTATTATTTAAATGCCATATCTGTGCATAGCTAGAGAAAAAAGTTCAAACTGTAAACTGTAAAGAAAAATGTGTGTACCTACTTTGGGTTTTGAAAGAATATGAAAAGCTTACAAAGATTTAAAAGATGCTCTGGCATTGAATTTGTCTAAAGCAATATAAGAACAGCCTTTTGCAGAATGGCCGTGGGTATGAGGGTTAGTTAAAATTAAAAGAATGATGGTAGTAGTGGCTTCACGATTTCGGCTCTGTTCGAACAGTGTTCGAACAGAGCAGAAATCGTGAAGCCACTACTACCATCAATATGGGCTCTGAAAACGTCCGTTTAACCAAAAGAATGATTTTCTTTCTTGTAGGTCCACAAAACATTTTTGAAACATCATGTTTTTGAAACATTTTGTGAATAGGTACATCCTTCACAGTAATTCTATAGTGCATCTCATATTTCACATCTTTTTTACTACTTAATCCAATATTGAAACGATTTGACGTTCACTTCTCACGAGCAACTTTCATGTAGGCATACTACACAATAATGTATGTATATATCCTAGTATGTGTTAAAATATGTAACTTTTTTATAGCTGTTATATGTACATATTCCTGTGCTCAATGCTATTGTTGGAGAGTTTAGCTGTGGCAGCTGTAGCCCATGACACTGTATTGACGTTTTCTGCAGGAATATGTAGTCAAACTCTTTCGAAAATGAACTGAGATTTTAACCAAACAATGCCTACTACTTTTATGAATAGCCTGCATCTATAGACTGGTAAAAATAATAGGCCACTTAATTTTTGGAGGATTTGGAGTCTAAGATAAAAATAAACAACTCGTATAAAACAGAAAAACGCTAAAAGAGAATCTATGAAAGGGTTGCTTAAAAGAAAATTTCTTAACTTAAAATAATAAAATTTTAATGCATTTGTCATCTTATAAGGATGAACATACATGGTAAGTCTGGTCAAATAATTAAAAACATTTTGGCCCCTAGAAAATCAAGATTTAAAAAAGTTATTTTCGTAATAACTGGTTAAAAGATAAGTCGTGGAAGGAATGAGCTGAAAATAGTAGGCGGTCTAAGTTGCGAGACTTAAAAATTAAAATAAATCATACACACAATTCATCAAGATCGGGTGCCATTTTTACAGAAATTAAAAAGACACAAATCTTTTCTCAAAGAATATTCGCTTCACTCCAATGGCTACAGGCTACATGTATTTGGGTATTTCATGTATTTCCACCTCTTGCTCTGAATTCCAACACTTGCTTATAGTGGTGCAATGTGCAATAAAAAAACGTACTAACGAATAAAATTGCCACCGTGGTATCGAGCACATTGCAGACTTCGTTTTAAAAATAGCTGTAAATCCACTAAATAATAATTATGGTAAAGGAGAAACCTGTTCAATGTGGCCGATCTCTACGAAATCCGATCTATCATAGCGTAGGGAACAGATTCAGACTCGGACATAGATTCAGTGATCCCAAATACATAAAATAATCCTGTCAGTAAAAAATCAAAGATGACAGTAATTTAAGATCACCACAGCATTGAATTTCAATGACCATAGCTTATAACACATCATTTTTATATACTTGAACAATGGCCGTTTGTTGTATATAGCAATATCAGTCATGAAAGGTTGGTCCAGGGGACAGCCTGCTCATCTACCACCATGAAGGAAGTGGGTTCCAATCCCAAAACGTGATCTTTTTTGTCCTCATAATTCCTCTGCGAGATCATTCCAAATGTAATATCTACGAAGAAGATGTCGTACTACTGTGTTCACAGAGATGGAAACAAATCGAAGTTCATGTTTCTAAGTTACTATACCGTCACAGCTACGTCTTCAAGCCATTGCATGGTGGAGTGCAACGCGTCCTTGCGTCACTCGAGGAGGCCGGAGCATTCAAATATCCACTGGAGGGAAGGAAATAGACTGCACTACTTACCATCAATATGGATAATACTTGATCGATTCTTCTTAATCACGCAGAGTGAAAATGTCAATCATGTAATAAAAGTACATTAAATACAAGGCAATATTTCATCAGCAGCTTAGCCCAGCTGATTGCACACCAGGTCCATGTGCGAGGGGTACCGAGATCAAATCCTGTTGCCATCGCTTTTTTTCCAAACTCATTTTTCTGGCAATTTTTTTTACTAGAACCATTCAGCGACCTGGACCAGAAAAAAATCGGAATAATGATCAACGCTTTGTTCAAATTTAGCGGCGTTAAATAGGGTGGCGTTTAATAAATTCAAATCTCGCCACCAGGTGGCGTTTAATTAGTTCAGTTATCGCTACCAGGGGGCGGCAACACATTGATTTGAATTATGAACAATCTCAAACTGTTTAAAATTATATTCAAAAGAGAAAGTATATATTTGAAAACAATTATATTTCAGTACGAATATAAGGCAATCTCAAATAATCGAGAATAAAAATCTAAAACAACGCTTTGACCACAGAGATCAACCCGATGGTCGGATCGCAATAAAAAATCACGTGACAACAGTACTTTGCGAAATGCTAGATTCGCCCAGCAGCACGTGCGTTGTATCCTTAGACACAACGTGTAGGTACCTTGCTGTAAAGGCACCCTATCTAACTTGATTATTAGATCCGAGTCGTGAGGAGTGGAGAAATTATTCGTCGATTTCGACAACAGCGCCATCTTTGGGCAGAAGTTTCGGATTCCGATTCAGATTCAGCAATCCAAATATTAAAAATCGAGCTGTCAATAAACATGACGTCATTATAATAGGTTTGAATAATTACTGTATGATATGTGTGGCAACATCTTTGACAACATCCAACGACGGCGTGGTCCAGGGAGCACACTCACCTAGCACCACGAAGTGGTGTGATCGAATCCGACCCCTCAACCCTTTTTGTCCTCGGAATTTAGCTACAAAATCTTTGCATGTGTATAAGATAAACAAGAGTTTGAAGTATTGTGTAACAGAAGGGGTAATACACCGAAATTATAGTGAGCCATCATAGCAGCATGGTGGAGGCAAAACGTCTTTGCGTCATACGTTAAGAGCGTTGAACGTTCGAACATCCACTGGAAGGAAAAAGACTGCGTTAGGGCCCATTAACTTGGATAAAACCAAATCAAGTCTTAAAAATGAAGCACTGCGCAAAAGTCAATCATGCAAGTACATTAATCTCAAGCAGGATGTTCATCACCGGCGTAGCGTAGCTGATAGAACACCCGGCTCATGTGCCAGAGGTACCGAGATCTACACCTGTGGCAATCGCTCTTTTGTCCAAGTCATTTTACTGGCATTGAAAATAATGAAAATAAATCGGAAAATTGATCAAAGCTTAGTTCAAATTTAGCAACCAGATGGCGTTCAATTAGTTCAAATCTCGCTACCAGGTGGCATTTAATTAGTTCAGGTATCGCTATCAGGAGGCGGCAACATATTTTATTTGATTTGATTGATGAAAAATATTTGTATGACTCGATATGAAAGACCTGAAGATCTTGTGACTTGTATCCAAAGCAATAACGACATATGCTTGTTCGCTAACATGAACGTCTACAGCCTTGATATCGTACAGAAAATGCGCAGACGATCAGAGCTTCACTAGCGCAGAACGCAGATCACATATCGCTCCGACCTACTCAGCGCTCGTACAGCTCTTTACCTTCCACCGAATCACAAATATATCCTCAAATGACCCGCACTAGCATGATAATTTGGTCGGAACCGTGAGAAGTGGCCTACAAATGCAATGATTTCGATAACAGCGCAATCTTTGGGTGATTACAAGGCATATAATATAAATTTGCAAATTTATATATATCGCAATATGACATAAATCCACTGGATTAACGCCATATGCTCAGATGGCGTTAGTACAGTGCATTTTACCGGAACAAAGCCATATTGCAATATGACATAAATCCACTGGATTAACGCCATCCGACTTATGGCTTTATTCCGGTGGGACAGAAAATGGCCGATATGGCGTTATTCCATATGGCGCTATTCAGGCGACTCGATCAGATGTATATGCCTAAATAAAGCAACAGCAGCAATCTTATTTTGATTTTTCTACCGACCCCCTCGGGTTTCAAATAAAACAACAATGGTTTTACTTTTCTTAGGGGTATAAGTTCTAAACTAGCTGTTGCATCGTATAATCTTTGGAGCTAGTTGTGCTAGCTTTACAAATTACAAGCAAGAAAGCATACCTCATTCCAAACGCTGACAATGAAGTAATGGGGCTATGTTGGAATGGTGTTTTGACTTGGAAAGAATCCCCCACCCTACCATGTCATTGAATCAGAGTGTACTTTGAAATCAAACGTGCCGAGAAATCATTCAAATAAACCATCTTCCCACACAGAGATTATCTCAGATATCGCATACTGAGATTTACTTTCGAATGCTTCAAGCTGGATGATTGATGGACGTCCTAGCATTAGTTCAAACGTGACATTGATGCACCGAGAGCTATAAGAATTGGGATATTGAATCGCATCAACATGTCGAAAAACCTCAAAGAATATCTTCCGCATAACAGAGAGAAACCGATGAAAAATTTGCCCAAATCAGCGGCTGTGCACTAAATTTCAGCGATTCCGAAATCCAGCAGTAACCAACACCACCAAACGAGTGAGAAAGGGAGACAGAATCGAGATGGAAGACCCATTCTTCTTTCACTGGCCATGCACTTTTCTTACAGTAAATATGTTCGTCTGAATGGTCAAAATCATACGAACCACATTCTGGGAGCGGAAAAAAAAACTTGCCAGGCGGAACCTCACCGAGCCGGTACTCGAACATAGCAAGTCAAGGGGTATTCCTGATTTTTTTGTCCGAAACGTAAATTAGTGATGTAGATAAGTATGTTTGGTCGATTAATTAACAATGAGCATACTCTGTCGCAGCTCATCGTAATGTTTATGAACCTGGGTCGGTAACATGCGACTGTCTTGTCATCTCATCATGGGATGGGATCAGATGTCTATAACTTAATAAAGCAACAGCAGAAACCGGATTTGGTTCTTCTAACGACCCCTTCCGTTTTCACATAAAATAACTGTTATTTAATTTTTCATTGCGCTCTAAACTAGTTGCATCGTAGCTATAATCTTTGTAACTAGTGAAGCTTTGTAGCTTTTTAATTTATAAATTACAAGTTAGAAAGCATACCTGATTCCAAACGCGAACAATCATGCAATGGGGTAGTATTGGAATGGTATATTTACTTGAAAAAAAAAAAACACTTTGTCTAACATATACTTTGAAATGAAGCATGCTGAGAGATCAGGCAAAGAAACCATCAATAAGTTTTGAATGGTTCGATCTGGATGAGCGATGGGCGACCCAGCATTAGTCTTAACGTCACACTAATGTACCGAGCGCTTTAATTATAGAGGAAAATTTAGACTAGCCTTAACAAGTGGAAAAGTCTCGAATTTTTTATTGTGAAATAAACTGGCCCCAATCATCGCCTCTGATATAATCACTTTCCAACACCACCAAACGAGCAACGAAGGAAGACGGTATCGAGATGGAGGACCCATTCATCTTTCACTGTCCAAGTGCTAATCCTTAGAATATGGCCATTCCATGGTCATAAGCCATCGAATCGTAGGTCCAGAGAGCTAATGGAAGGACTTAGTAGGGATGAACCTCACCAAGCTGGTGCTGGCAAGGCAAGGGGTATTGCTGGATTTTTTGGTCGGAACGTGATGTGAGTGATATAGATAAGGATGTTTGGTCGATTAATTAACAATCAGCATACTCTGTCGGTCAATTGTTTTACCTGGTCGGAGCACACCGTACTGTCGATAAATGTGGGTTCCTCATGCGACTGCCTTATCAATGCCATATTGATGCAGCAGCAGCAGCAGCAGCAGCAGCAGCAGCAGCAGCAGCAGCAGCATCACAATCAGTTCTTCAAACGAACACAGTCAGTACGATAGGCTGTGCAATTAATGATTAGACTTGGTCGATGACGGTTTCTAAGAGATTCGCGATGACTTATTTTAATCGCGTTGACGATGACCTTATAGACTCAACGATGCTGATATAAAATGATTCGAAAATACACCTATTTCATTCAGTCAAAATTCTATCAAAATTTCGTCTGATACCCACTCGCTAAAGCCAGGTAGAGCAATTCGGGTCGTGATTTCTCTATCTTCCTAATTTATTTTTTTCCAAACTGGTAGTACGTCCAATGGGTATCTGACGTAATTTTTTTCTGTGAGGAAAAGGTCTATAATGATTTGAGTAAAACAAGTTCTTTAATTCGAAAAATATTTGAAATTTGGTAAAAGAATCGATAAACAATGAAGCCATAGCGACTAATTTGCTAAAAGGTCCATTGAAAATTCTTCTAAATCAGAACACAGAGAAAAAACAAGACACCAAAATTGGAAACCTTTTTCAACTATGGGTAAAATTGGCGAGCGCTTCGATCATCAACCACATTTTCTATCACAGATACTCATCCTTTTATTGGGGTGGTTACAGGGGAAGTGGGGACTGTCAACTGTTTAAGAAATTACATGGGGTTATTTACTGTTCTCGTCTTTCACAATGTCATCAATATTCTACGCATGATTACCGTGAAATGGGTGATGACTCAGTGGTGACTGCAAACATTTTTAAAAATTACATTATATATAATGTCATTATCTCTTTCTTGACATGGCATTTACACTGGCAGTTCGTATTTTTTTCCAAGCGTTTCTTTTTCTTCTTAGTCGTACATTTTTTCCCCTTGTGTTTAGTGACACCAATGACACCGTCTCGCGTCTTTTTCGGCTGCTTGTTCTTGCAACCGACATGCTTCTTGGGAATCACCCCTGACAATTGGTAACTCTTCGAAGCACCTTTTTTCGGTGAGGTCTCGCTTGGTTTTTCCTGGGAACACTTGAAACACGTATCCAAGGTCACACGAGCGATTTTTGGAGCGCAATCTCCCTCCGAACCATGCTTCTCGGCAAAACTTCGATTTGCACAAAAGTTACCTGCACAACTTCTACTTCTTAAATTTCCATGCTTAGAAAGCTTGGAATAGATTGGAGCAAGTGGTCGTTTTGAGGCATTTAAATTATTTATTGGATTTACTTCACTTTTTTTAGTAGCGATATTTCTTGGGCTCTTTCTATTACCTGCGTACTTTGAGTCACACGAATTCGATGGCTTAAAAGCAATCATTTTCCTGGAAGACTTGACTAATCTGGACAGGCTTTCCAATGAAATTCTCTCTTTTGAGGTGCTAGCTGGACCTGACATGGATGCTATCTTCGATTCACGTCTGTCCTTGTTATCTGCATTAAAAAACTGCCTACAGTCCACTATAATCATAGATGTTGTGGAATCTGTGTTCAATGAACTTCGGAAACAGTCCTCAAATGACTGTTTGACAACCCTTGTGGTTCTAGATTTTCTAGATTTTCTAGATTTTGCTTGAGTTTCTTCTGGAAATAGTTCTTCAAGCAATTCTTCCAAAAATAAGTGTGCTAAGGGTTCTACGGGAGCTTGACCAGTGCTTGACGACTGAGTTTGTAACACTGAAGATAGTGAATCTGACGGAGTAAGATCTGATTCAGACGTCTCGGCTTCAGATCCATCAACTAAAAAAGCTTTTATCCCTATTGATTCCTCATCATCTTCCAACGGACATCTGCTCATCCAAGTAATTTCATCTTGCATAACGTTCCGCGAGTCTAGTTCGTCAAGGTCGTCAAAATCGTGGTCACATGATTGCTTGAAGCAGCGTTTATCGCTGAAAGAGAAATCTTCAAGCTCCCCATCGATGTAGCTTAAGGGTTTCATTGTTGTGCAGTGATTCTTACTGCAAGAAAAATCTTCAAGTTCCCCATCGATGTAGCCAAAGCTTTTCATTGAAGGGTCGTCTTCTTCACTGTCATCTTCTAAAGATAAACCAAGAGCTTGGATATCAGGGCATTGGGGTTTTTCAAAATCCTCATTACTAGAGTCACAGCACTTCTAAAAGTGCAATAAGGAGAAAATAATGTATGAATGTTAGTGCGATGGTCAAACTGAAATTCTAAGATACCTACTATTGAGGCTGTAAATAGAAAATTTTTGCGTAAGTAATTTCTTACACATTTTATCTAAATGAGCGGCCCAAATGAAAGTCAACTTACTTGATGCCTCGCGATTCCGATCTTGCAATTATCCTTTTCCATTTCCAAGTGACCACAAGCCGAGGAAAAGAGAACTTGAGATGTATCTGACTCTGAGAGAGCAGCAGCGTTTTCGTTTTGAAATATATTTACTAGAGCTTCAAGATTTTCATTGAAGGTTTCAAACTTCTCAATTAAACCTCTGCAAGCCTAAAACATGAGTGAACATATTTTCTCTATGATAGTAATATCCTTGTAGAAAAACTAAGAGAAATACATGGACTTTGATTTTTTTCCAAAGCAAGAAAAGAAATATACAGCATTATTCATTTCTATGACACACTCTAAAATGACTAATTTACTCAAAATAGATTCGTATTTCTTACTTTGCTAATCATCGGCAAACTCTCTGTCGTATCTCTTTTCAATTCTTCGACCTGTTTCATTGAAGACAATGATTTGACTATGGGTAATGTTTTTGTTGTAGGAGTTTGTCCCGCTATGCAAATGGAAGACATAGCGGTATTCTTGCGTAGAGAGGTCATCTGAAGGTCGAAGGCCTCGTCGGTGCCCGTGTCTGCATTATCACAAGGTTCACCGGTGTCGCACACATTTGGTATCCGGTTCGGCTGTGGATGTCCTTCGTATCGAGTCTCTTCAACCAGATATCGTTGCAACATTATGTTTTTCAAAAGTTCCAGCCCATGCTTTAAGTTGATCTCTCTTCGTTCCATCTCCTTTATTAGAGACACGTGTAGGGCGTTGAATCCATTCTGTTTTGCAGAGTTTTCATCGTTTTGATTCATGGCTATTTCTTGATGAAAAAATGTAGAGCTACGTTGATGTCAAAATTTAGACTGAGCCAGATTGATTTTTATAAATTTTTCTTGCTTGGTTCAATTATCAGAAATCCTGAAAATACAAAAAATTCAAGTATTAAATCAAATTTAAGCAGTAATCATTCCATGCATTGCCAATAAAGCGTAGGAGGTTCTTAAAGTAACATTATTAGTCGGTGGAATAAGCCCTATCAGTTGACGTCTAACACCTCGATGCTTTGAAACACAGAGTTGCAATTTGACGTGATAATCAAATGGTAGGAGAGCTCTTTGGTACCAATGCACTACGCAAAGTGCAGATATTAGATAAAAAATTCTAAATGCGTAGCAAGCTAGCATACTTTTTTATCCTCGGTGTTGATTTCTTCTGTAAATTTAGTTGCCAAAAGTATTTCCATCCTCTCACATTTTACTCGAGGAGATAAAAAATATATTTTTTCCACAGCCCTCTGAAAAATGTGTCTTTTTTATTGGTTTAATAAAAATTTAACTCAAAATTATCTACCTTTCAATTTCGAGGTCAATAAGAGTTTATAGCAAATGTATTCCCACGAGAAAAAACATAACCACCCAAAATTTTAGTTGTCCCTGGAATGGTCTATTGCTTGAAATAAGATAGCACTTCAATTTTTGATTTCTACATTTTTGTCGATACAGAAATAATAACTATCATTACTAACGCTGGGCATTGACCGTGGTGCTACGGGAAATCACAAGCAGCGCTGCAATCTGTAGGAAGCCAAGGGTAACCTACGACTGAGTCTTCCTTACCGACGCCTAAAGGACAGGGAAACTCCACCAAAACGCATCATTTGCCGTCGACGCAAGAAAATAGTCCGGCAAATCGCCCACAGAAAGCAGACGGCTTCATTTATGAGTCAATCTGGACCTGACATAATACGAGCCGGATCTACATTATGACTTGAAAAGTGCTTAACATACAACAATAAAAAAATACACAGACCTTGTGTTAAAAGGGCCCTTAACCCTTGGAAGGTATCGTAAAATTCTTTTAAGAAAGAATGAGAATCGTTGTGAAAACGGAAAATTTTCGTAAAAAATAATTAAAAACAAACGAACTTTTAAACGGATTTTCCTGAAAAAGGGGCCGATCTGACAGAAAATAAGTTAGCAGGGGTCACTCGCTCCATCGTCACGCTATTCTGAAACAGATCAAAATTTTCCGAATTTTGAAACAATAACGATTCCAAAACTGATACACCTTAATTGGACATGAATTTCATTCGTGGGAAGGAAATGAATGTAGTATAGTGAAGAAGACGGTGGGGAATTGCTAGACAAAGGAAGCCGGATTAAAAATTACCCAAGATCCCTAGATAGTAAAGATGATTAAATCTAAGAACTTGACCCTGTATGTAAGGGAAACAATTTGACAATAAAGATTTTTAGATAAAATAATTGGACTTGTCCTCCATGTGGTAACGCAGTTGATAATATTATGTTTGGATGTTTTACAGCCCGGCCTGGTCTGGGAATTGAGCACGCAGGGTCTTGGTGATTGGATCCCTTCCCGTGGAAACCTCGTGTTTGTTTGCGCTGTGGGTTCCGTCCCGGCACCGAAGTTTCAAAACGCCCGAGTCGTTTTGCAATCTATGCTTGGTGCCTCAAGGAATGTTGTTGCACCTTACTGGTGTCGTATAGCCTAGTATAGGCTAGAATGGGCGTGTTGCAATGGGCTTGTTGCTTCTGTAGAGGAGTTGAGCTAACTTTAATAGCGGGCTGAATCTGCGTGGCTTTTCTTTGCTTACGATTTAAGAAATATTAAATTTATTGTTGGAGAGACCGTAGTTTTAATATAAGTGAAAGAAATCAGTTCAATCAGGCGAATTGGCTGACGGAGGAACATGAGAAATGTAGCCAGAGAAGCAAAAAAATATGTTAAAATAGATATTTAACTATTTAAATTCTTAAAACCAGACATTTGTAAAGATAACGTGAGTTTAGTTTGTAAAAATAAATTTTTATGCCATTTTTTTCTCTGAGGGTTTGGTATATTTCAACAGTTTATATTCAAACATTTGTCTCAAAAATTTGGCAAATCAAAAGGACGCAAAAAAGTTATCTAAATTTCGCTTAAATACTATAACTATTTTCGCTTATCAATTTAATATGCTTGAAAAGACAGAAAAATATAAATAAAGTTAATTTCCGTGGAGGAGCCAAGTTTGCTCTGAGGGCTGCGTCTAGGGGCTATCCTTCAAAACGCTATAGTCGGCCGCAAATAAACGTTGAAACCTCAAACTTATCTCTTTAATGGTAAGGAGTATAATTTACAGCTCTTTTAGGGTTGAAACTCTTAGTTTTTTGGTTTTATTAATTTAAAGAATTGACGGTTTTTGGGTAAAAGCGCTGACTAACACTAATTAAAGCTATGAGAATACTGATACCCACCACAAGATCATCGTTGATTGACTTCTGAGGTGTCCGTGCACGGTTCGTTCTGTCTGCGGTATTTTCGAAAAAGGCTTCCTCTCCGGGCTTCTGCTCTGCAAGGAAGATTCAAATGCATTTCCGTCCTTCATAATCAATTAAACACTGAACATGTGAAGAAAACTGGTTGAATGACTGTGATACGTCCTCATTATCTCGAGTAAGGTGATTAGCGAAATTATAAAGTCATTGAGAACAATCTGAAAAAAATAAATAGATAGCTATAAAAAAATACACACTCGTCAAAATCGATGAGACGAATACAAGAAATAAATATAAAAAATATAGAGAGAAAATAGAGAGAAAAACACGTGTTTGAAACTTTGACCGATTTTGTGTAGTGCATCAATTAAGAACTGGTACGGTTTAGTAGAGAGACCCACCGAAGTCCTCGCGGGTTCCGGCCCATCTAATCTCGCATTCTATTATCGCGATTGATCTATGCGCTGCATCTTGTTGTTGCTCTTTTATTCCAACCCAAGCTTCCCGCCCCCCTTCCCCCCACCTGCCCCTACCCCTACCCCTCTTCGCCGCCCTCAATTGCCCGTAAGAATAACCCCGGTGCCGCAAAGCACGGGGTGGGGGGTAGGGTAGGGTTGGTGAGGGGAAGGGGGGACAGGCGCCGGGGCGCCGGGCGCTTTGCGCAGTGGATGCTGGCGCCGTGAGTGCGATCCGAAAACATAGCGCCCATCGGTCTCAGCCCCGGCGTGTTGCAAACATAACAGTCACGCAACTGTCGGTGCATGCAATTCTGATTGGCAATTTCCAATTTCTACCACAATGCCTAGATTGTTGTTTATGTAGACGCTAGGTTTAAATAATGAAAAATGTATGCCACTCTGCTGTTTGTGCCTTTGACTCTGTTTTGAAAATAGATGGATTGGTTTTCTTATTCAATTGCCAAGGGGCCTGGCGCGAATTGGGGTATCAAATGAAATAGTCATGCATTTTCGTACTTTAGAAAAGGCTGTAACACGCAAACTGCAAAGGCGATTGCGTACTTCTCTTTCCAGTTGAACGAATTATATACGCAACATTGTCCAGGGTAGAACAACACTGTATTCGGCTTGAACAAAAATATATTTAGCGAATAAAGTTGTTTATGTTGGCTTTATTGTTCCGAGACTCCTCACTCCTCCCTGCCATTTGATTGCGTTTACTTGAGCGCGGCTCGTCTAGTTTATAAGTTGGCAGCAGAAATTTAGTTTCTCCTTTGGCTCGCAACTTGTCGGATGAACTGTGAGCCAGTGTGGCGTACAGGGCGCAACGCGATAGTTGGAAATGCATATTGACGGGACTTAGGACAAATTACAGCAATTCCGAGCGTCTGGCCTGCGCGATATGAGCTGATGTGGAAGCTTGCGGTTGCTTCAGTAATCTGACTAGAGACCCGGGGGATATAAGAACGATTGCTGCATTCGAGCGTTTGATTCGGCGTCGGGGTTCGTCCAATCAAACGGGACTGCATTTTGATCGTTGATCGTGAAGAGGATCATGATTTACACTGGGAATTTTTATGGCTAACGAAGTTTTTTTTTGGTTTTAAAAAACGAGGTCGTTTCGTTTCGTGCCGTTATGTGAATAGTGAGTGAACGTGCATTTAATAAAACGATCGTGAATTTTAGCTAATGAAAAACTATAAACTTTTTCGAAAAATTTAGAAGAACAAAGCATCAAGTATGATCAACAGACACTATGTGATCGATGGTATAATACTTTACCTCTTGATAACGGAGATACAAAACATTAATAAATAATAAACAGAAATACAAGTTAAGTTACTAGAGAAAATATGAGCACAAAATCCCTGAGACTATAAATAAATTACAGCACTATTGAATGCGGACAACAAACGTACAAACGAACAGCACATACTCTCAACCACATGCAAAACATGGCACGACCAGACCCCTAAACATTTACACCCAAAATTAATTACTAGATCTAATTTACACAAACACAATACCCGAAATCCTACACTCATTGAACCGACACAAATGCCAACGGTTTACTCAAAACATTCCTCTCATTTCCCGCAATGAACTATGCTGAACAGCATCGCAAAGACTCGACTCAAATACAACAAAGAAGAAGTCACGATCTTCAAAATAAACTGGTAAACTCATACCAGGCAAAACCAAGGTATAACAATTAGACCATATTTCACATTCTTAAAAATTTATTTGGTTAACAAACAAACTATCTAGAGTTCGCTGTTTTTAAGTCTGTGTGGATTCAGCCAATTATCGGTGAATTTATTCTTCCAAGCCAAACTGCAATGAACGTCTCCGAAGCCCGAAGCCCCAGCACGTGGAAGCTGAGTCTGACCGATCGCTGCATGCAGCGGCCACCTCTCGGCTGTTCCGCGCTGATAACGCTGATGCAGGGAAACAAAATGCGGCCTAATGTCCGCTTAGTTACCGCTCAAAGCACGTGCATTTCGCTGAGATATTGGAAACACATCCGTGACACCGATCCGGAAAATGCGATACGAACGTCGAGAGCCGACGCACGAAATTCCATTTCCCTCCGAAAAAGATTCAATAAAAAATCATTGGCCGTAAAATTAAATATCTCACGTGAAATGGATTTCAATTTACCACGATTTTTTCCCCCATTGCTATAGAAACGATTGCAAGATTGTGTATCACGCAGCACTCGTCGTCGTTGTCCGCGTACCCGCGGCGCGGTCGGCGTCGCGACGGCGGCGCCGGCGACGGCGGTAGATGTTTTTGATCTGGCTGGACCAGAGAGGAGGGCTGCGTACGGAGTGCGGTACAGTTGTATGGGAGAGGCCGTCGGGAGCACATCAGCCGAGCAGCGTCGCGAGATTAGCCGGGACCGAGGCCAGCGACAGACCGACGCCGACGCCGACGCCCGTCGCCCGAACGCTGCGGATCACTGCACAGCCGTTGCACCCACGAGTAAGTAGCTGCACTTTTCTCGCTCGTCAAGCATGGCTCATTGGCGGCGTGCTCCGTGCACCGGCTTTTCGGTCTGAGGCGATGGGGAAGCCGGCGTGACCGCAACCAGCTCGCACAGACGATATCGTCGACGCATTGAGTGTACGCACTCTCTGGTCGAGGTTTATAATTTTATTTTGGGTTTAAAATAAAGCGCGGTGTGTTTAGTGCCGGTGATTGTCAACGTTGGGATTTGTTGCGCGGAACGACACCGTTGCACAGCTTGTTTTGTAATGTTCGTGCATGAATCAATTTTGAGAGAGAAGATTTTAATATCTTTTGTAAACTAGCGGGGGTTCATAAGCGGTACCTTGCATGGAGGAAGTATAAAATTGACAGTTAATACACAAGCCAAGCGAATGAAGATAGGCGAGTAATAATAATTCACACGTTTGATGGCTGCGTTTTACGAGTATGAACTAGTTTCGTGATAATTTATAATGAAGCTGGTTGAATGTAATCTCAGCCTGCACGTCCTGGATGGAGCTACACCTCGTACGCGATTTATTGTGTACGATAATGTCAGATGAAAATTGGAAATTTATTATTAATGCTGAACATAATGATAGCAACGACTTGGCATCACATTACATCCATATTTTGACATTGATATTAATAAATGAAAAATAATTTAAACGCCATTAGCCATTGTTTGGGGGAACATGGATCTATCATTCGGACAGTTCACAATGACCTGATGGCAGTAATTCTATAAATAAAGATAATAGCTTACACGAATTAAATTAAAACCTTTGTCGTGCATGCGTCATTCCAAACGACGGAACATTATTTTACACATTTCATTTTTAAACCTTGTTCTTGTGTATTTTTATAAGGAAGTAATGTTAGTTACGACAAGAGTAAATATGGTAGCAGATAAGATTTGGTGGAAGAGCCAGGTTTAAGCAGCGAACCGCGCCAGCTTGACGCGTGGAGGAGCCACGTTCCGGTTTGCCCGATATTTTGCAAGAAAACTTGGTCACGCTCGCAAAAGTTTCCGATTTTTTACCAAGATTTTATCCGTCGTAAAGATAAAGTAGAACGTCTCTGTGGATCAACGGCGAAAGTAACTCGGCGATAATTAAGTTTTTAATTATTTTTATCGCACGAGACAAAATAGAAGACACAGCAGAAGCACATCGTCATGGCCAAGTGTATAGCATCATGGGTGAAAATAATTGCAGTGGCTGAGTTTAATGAACCGAATCCACCCTTAATCAGTATCATGTGAAGTGTGCTGAACAAATTGGGAGGCAAGCTGAATTTTATGTCCCATAATGCACACTTGTTTACGTCGTTAGTTGGGAAAGTGGCGCAGTAGCAGCATACCCTTTTTTGCAGCCTCCATTGCCGTAACTCAGCGAAGACGGGGAGCTAGCGAGTTTGGTTGACGCCAGAGGAGTAAATAAGAACCGTGCCCCCCTGCAGGTGGCTAAGATAGGTAGGAAATTAATTGCTTAGCTATTTATTTTTGCTAATCGTACCATTGAAAAGGTTGCTTTATCAAATTAACTTCGTAGCGTTTAGTAGAGGAACGAGAAGACAATCAATACACGACAAGCAGGAGGAAATTGGTTGTGTAATCTGCGAGTGGGATTCCAGAAACACACCACGCATTACACAAAGGAAAAAATCAACGGCGTATTCCTAACTGAAAGAAGTGGGGCTATTGCCAGCATGAACAATCTCGATTGAAACCAAAAAAAAAACATATCAAATAAAAATTATAACTGAACAATTGTTTCAATTGCTTCCGCAATTTTTTTTCACATTGTTTGTTCAGTTAGAATATGCTATAACGATTTCCTTACATGCTTAGCTGGCAATCAGTAAACGATCCATTCAAACTTTTTGTTTCCTTTGTTTGCATTTTCTCCATTACAAGACACTCGCACTGCACCAAATAGTGCAACAAACGAATATTAGATACGCCCGCCATTGTGTGTTTCTAGCTTCATTCTCTGCTATCTGTAAATCGCTGTTGGTTGTTGGTTGTTGGTTGGATGGTATATTGTTATGGAGCAGGAACTATCAACGGCAGAATGCAGAATTATTATCCGGGGTGCGCATGGCCGCACTAGCAGCAACCCCGGCTGATATTATGATGATAGTACGGTGCCGGCGCAAGCAGGACAAGGCAGGAGACCACACGAGTCCAGATTAATGTTTTGGTTTCGCCTGAAATAATTTCCAGCAAACATGGCCCGCTGCAAGATATTATTAAAGGCTTAAAATGGTTTATAACGTTTCCTCGTAATTATAATTGGTTTTACTTATCTAATGTGTGCTAACAGAGGTAAAGGAATGCTAAAATGAAACATTAATTTTCTTAAATTCAAGCGTGCACGCTTCATCAAAATGGTTTGCTCCATTTTTACGTGCTTTGAATTAGAGCTTCGATCAAGGAACGTGGTATGAAAGGTTCTACGGTTCTATTCCCTGGAGCTTTCGAGTAATTTAATTTGATATCACAACATTCGTTATATTTGTCCGACAGTAATCAGTAATCAATTAGTGGATTAAAGATGCACGTTTGTTTTAAATTTTAAAGCTGTGGATTTGCTGGATTTTCACGCTGCCTTTTAGCTGTTATTGAAAATAGAGCACAAAACAAACAATACATCACCTCTAATAATTGAATACCACGATATCGTGATATTTTCTGTTAAAATCGAAACTGAATTCTTCGGATCTCTGCGGTTTTAATGTAGCAAATGTGAATGTTTAGCGAGGATGTATTTGTTTGTTGTTGCTGATCAAAATAGTGCCCCGTCCATACTACTCACAAAAGAGCGGCCACGAACCCCAATTTTCCAAAGTACGTCTCAAAAGTAACGTTCACGATTTTTATCCTTGGCAAAACTTTTTAACAGAAATATAAAATGTGGTAGTATGGCTAATAAAAAAAGAGTTCAACTCCCCAGGCATCGAGCTAAGTTATCCTTCACTCTATTTGCGTGCGAGAAACGGCTTATGTACACCTTTGGCGAAAAAGCGGAGGCCAATTTCCATTTCCCATGCCGCTGCCCCGTGCTCTGGAATAACGTATGGACAAGAACTCGTGTGGTATCACTCGGGGAATACACGGGCATGTTGTTCAAATTATCGAACCGAATGTGAATAACGAACTGGAACTTCACGGACAATAATCAGAAACTCATCAGCTCAATACAGTCGGCTCAATACTTTTGAAAAACGACACTGGTTAAAAAAAGTTAACGACATCATCCATTATATAGTTTATTTTTTTATCCTTCCCCGCAAAGGGTGTAATTATGAAATTCGCGAGTCGCGCACGTGTGTGTCTTTGAAAAGCGCCGGAATTTGGAGCAAGCTCGCGGTATGTGTGTGCTTGTGTGTGTGTGTGTTTGTGTGAGTGTGTGTGTATTAGGTATTTTATTCGCAGCTTACCTCTGAACAAATTGACCCATAAAAGGGTTGCCGTTATTCCCAGTGACAAGATTATAAAGGCTATAAAGGTTTCCATCTTGTGTGTCGCCATGTTGGATTGCATTTTCACGTTGAGGAATTTCATCCCACCGCTCAGCCCTGGTAGGCCTCGACGCAAGAAACAGTGGGGGGGGGGGGTGAGTAAGGGGGGGGGGGGAGAATACACACGGGTATCATCGCGCACTAGCCGAGTAAGGGACATTTTTTGTAAGCAAACATTTCGCAGTTGTATATCTGCAACGGAAAATGCGTTTCCAGTTTCCACATAGCACATCGGCAATCTCACCGAAAAAACGCAGAGGAAAATGATGATTTATAGAAATATTATATTTTCCGAAATTCAAATTTTCGTTGAAGGCTATATCTACTACAGCTTTGCGTTTCTCCCACCCCCCTTTTTCCAACCTTTTCATCACCGGCTCAACTAAAACGCAAAACAAAATTTTTAAAGAGACATTTTCCACGAAATCTCATTCGAAAAGTTAATTTATCGTCGCAGGCAACGTCAGTATATTCATCCACAGGGTTATTACTCGAAGAATTCAAATTACTATCTGATCTCTGCTGTGCTAGGCTGCGTTTCGTCCTTTCATCCACCGTTGGTGAGTTATAGCTTCAGCCTCACTGCTACCGCCGCTGCCGCCGCCACAGAAATTCATAAAACTACGCCATGCAGTCAAATCTTCCAAATTTCAAGATGCCATCCAATTTCGTCACAGTTATGCTATATTCATTCGATCTCGGAACTGAGGCGGGAGTACCTATTTCGAAAATAGATCACCTCCAATGCAAATAAAATGCAGCATCCATATTGACTTTGTGACTGAGCTGGAGTTTTATAAGATTTAAAGTAAACACTACTTTGGGATCAAACAGTTCGATATCGGTTGAAAAATACTGTGAGTCCTCGATCGAATGCCTGTCAAGCCAGACGTTTTAGCCTTTTTAATTGAATCTTTCAATAAAAACCGTATTTGAGTGCTGCGATTTGAATGGATATTAAAAATATCCAAAGAGAGTACAGAGAGCAAGACGGAGTGAAAGACCGACGAAGAGGCTGCTCTGCCATTCTCTCTATTTGCTCTGTATTCTCTTTGGAACAGGCCAGCTCAGAGATGCACAGACAGCCCGGGCAGCCCCGAAAGAACGCTAATGCGTCTTTGCATAGTGCAAACAAATCTCTAAACAATCTTGTTTGGCGCAAACAAGAAGTGCCACTCAATTATGTTGTACACATAGACAGGCATCGCAAGAGAACAGCCCTCCGCTAGCTGTGCATGCAATTCAAAGGCCCGAACAGACTCCGCTGTTTAGACTCCGTGAGTCGTGACTCACATTGCTCCTATATACTACCCCCAAGTAAGTAGCTTACACTACCATACTACACTTGTGACAATACCGTACTAATGGAATTGCTTAATGAGGACGGGGAGGCGTTTCGCATCTAAACCGGGCTAAGTTTTCGATTAGGGACGAGCAGCGGCATTCAGTGCAGGGTGGTTGAGATAATGTCGTGCGTATTGCAGCCTTGAATGCGGTCTGTGGAGAGCCGAGAGATCTGCCTTATTAGCAACGCTGCTGCGACTTGGCCATGGTGTGCAGAGAGAGCGTTAGAGGCAAGACGCGGGAAAAGGGGGAAGCGGATAGACCTCGACGATTCTAGAAGGTAATGGGAAAACGGTATTAAAATGAAAGCCGTGAGATATTTGAACGTGGAAGGGTGGAAGGTTCAAGTGGGAAGTTCTTGACCTACATGGATTTGTGGAGTATTATTGCCCCATGAAAGATTCTCCGGCGCTTTTAGTTAACAAGATTTCTCCAATTGCCTTTCCACTCGATAGATTAAGCAATCTTTTTGATAAGATTGTTTGCCATCCGTTTGGATTAAACGACACAAAACTCGGCTCGTTATGACGAGATTGGCACTTACGGGCGTAAGTGCTTATTGTAGATGGAGGAGATTGATTTTTCCTGCAATATTGACAGAGCAAACCGTAATGGGAATATTTATAGCCTTCGGCATTTTCGTGGAAGCAATATCAACTTGCGCGAATTGATCGGAAGTCTAAGTCCCGTGGAAGTAATCGTATTTTGGGGTGATTAACTTACGATATATTTTAACGATATCACCGCTGTCGCCAAAGTAGGAAACTTGATAACTTTTAAATTAAATCACCAACATGGAATACTACAACTCCAGCGCAGAAAATTACTGAAAACGTCGATCATGATCCATGATATCACATTTGAGAGGAAACAATATGGATAACGGTGATAATTGATATCATAATTCCTCGCCATGACTTGTGCAATCTTGTTATCGAATATAACAAGCGCAAACTAATGGCACTCTAATTAAATCATACCTTTATTAAACACCACTTCTTCATCTCTCTCACACGACTAGACTCACTTGTGACTCACTTGTGTCCCAGTAATCAATTAACAATGGCGCCGTTTAGGTCCGATGGCCACTAGCAAAGGCCCTCAAAATCATCTCGCAAGCTTTATTGATTAATTAACTACAGGTTAATTAGTTGTGCCGGGCGGGTCGGACATCCTGCAGGGAAACTCGGCGTGCACTAGTTGTGTCTGGCAAACCGCGCAATTAACCAATAAAGCGCGAAATAATTGGCTGCCATTGAGTCGGTTAACATTGCAAGGCTGAATCCCGGGCCGAGATTAATAACATCGATACAATGCCGGGTAATCAACATAATTACCGATATTGGTACGTCCATCTGCGACTAAAACCAGTGGACGTGTTGTTTTGTTTGATCGGGATAAAAATCTGGTGAATAAATGTAATTGTCTCCAAGCTGCTATATCGGTGTGCTAAAGCTGGGAGTACAATTTTCTCTGTGAAACGCAGAATTTTTCGCAAGCAGGCAGCGCGAAAAGATTGAAGATAAGCCGCCATTATCCAGCACTATCTGACTCCACTCTTTTCAGTCTCGCATTCCACAGCGAACGGCTCTTTCGCAATCTGCTTTCCAGCGTATATCAAGGTATTGGCGATGATCAGTGCCGGCCATTTTTGTGTGAGCGACGGAGGAGTAGGTTTTAATGCCTTTTAGATATTAGCATACATAGTGCGACTTGTTTGTGGAGCGAAGAAAGCACTTAATTGCGACGATAGGTATGTGCAGCGTCGGTTGGAGTTGGATGCGGCATTCGTCCGTCCCCTGCGAACCACCCCCAGCACTACATCACCCCCGGGCTGCAAAAACCTCCCTCCCGCCACCCCCCCCCCCCCCACCCCCCTACCTTCCCTCTCAGAGAGACGGAATATAAATTAATTTATGCAAATATGCAAAATCTCAATGGAATGATAAAATGCAAAAGGCGGGTGAGAGTCCGATAACAGAATCTACATTCATAGCGGAACAAAAAAGTTGAGCTTTTCGTGTCCATGCATTTCATTTTCACTAAATTGATGGATTAATTGATTGACAGTCTGATAGAAGCTGTGGTGGTTGTAATAAAATATTTTTGGTGGGCACGCCATTTGAGCACCGGACTTAAATAGGGCTTAGTTTCATATATCCGGAACGAAACAGAGAAATTTGGAAAAATCAGGGGGTACTTAAAAGATTATTGCATAAGCTTTTAGAGCACGCGCCAACCATGCAACGAAATAAATAATGAGATGGGTTCATTTGTTTAGTCCTTCTCTTCTAATAAAAAAAAGCTGCGAAAGTAAAACTGAAAAAGAGAAAAAGAGAATCATAAATGAAGACGGCTCGAAAAAATCGGCTTGCTCCTTCGAAAGGGCGCGCAAAAAAACGACGGCAAAGTTTAGTTCTGCAACATAAACCCGTCAGACTAATGAAACAGAAAAGGAGTGATAAAGCAGCAAAAAGTTGAGTTTTAAATAAAATAGGCAACACACGCGAGTAAAAGCAGGTCGTTTATTTCTTGCTCTCTGGCCCGTGCTGCTGATATTGTTCGGGGTTCGAACGTCGAGATGACCTCGAACGCGTGGAGGTGCCGGGTACAGCTTCACTGCATCTCAAGGCTAAGCCAATTCCGACAAGATCGAACCTACCAAATGCCACGCCCCATTATAGCAACGAACAGCGAGACATTTTGATGATACATGCGTGTGCCCACACCACGGGACACGAAACAAGGACCTTGTTTATCATGCTGAAGCCAGCACTGATTTTATTCACGTGCCTCCGAGCCAACGTAAATTACGCGCAGCTTTAGTGTTGCGTTTTACGATCAAAATGTGCCATCCACTAGTCACAATAATTTATCATCGCAATGTTCAAATTTAATGGCTAATGTTTTATATCCAATTAATCCTTACACTTTCCGCCTATTAAGGTGGATCCGTACAGAAATTTATTGTTTTTGTTTTGGTAAAATTTTACTCAGATGTGGTCTATGCCGGAAAGAAGTACTCAAAAAAATATTTTTTAAAATATTTTACTGGAAATTTTCCGGAAAATGTGAACATTTGTTTGGTAAACATGCCACCACTCCTTCCCTCAATTAGGTCTAAATATTGGTGATATCATTCTCGACTATTTTTTTTTTCGATCAAGACACTTGCAGCTTGCCAATAAAGGAAGATGAAAGTTTAGAACTGCATACTTTTTCAGTAACAAATTTTGAAACAAAGCAAAAAAATTGGCAAATTTACGTCATATTTTAACCATTGACAAAATTTAGGGAATGTCAGCGCGAATTGAATAAAGTGTCTTATTATAATCCCTGAAGTTTGGACATTCCATAAATATTAATTTCATTTCGATCGGACGACTGATACTCCCCCCTAGCGGGACAAGAGACAGGTCAGCAAGCGTAATTTTCCATACTAATTTTTTAATTTTCCGGAAAATTTCCAGCAAAATATTTTTAAAAATATTTTTTTTAATATTTCCTTCCGGCATATGACCACATATGAGTAAAATTTTACCAAAACAAAAACAATAGAAAAACTGTACGGAAAAAGTACGGATCCACCTTAATAACGCGGCGTTAAAGGCATACGGTGTCATGGAATTAATTAAAAACACCGATGCATTGCGATACTTTGACCTCATAAAGTATCTTGAGGACGACGCATGTGTCTGGTCGACGTCGTCGTAAGCGTCGTCGTCGGCGTCGTCGTCGGCGTCGTCGTCGGCGTCGGCGTCGGCGTCTTCCAAGTCTGTTGCACGGACTTTGGCAGCGCAGGGGGATTTCTTGTTGGGCCTAGTTTGTCAGTTTTAAACTTGTACTTTAGCAGTCCGGGCTGGCTGGAAGTTGTGGGAGGTGAAATGGCTCCGCGGGGAATCGAAGCGAGAACCTTAAATACCTCCGCTATAACAGTAGATGCGCCGTTAGGGTGGCGCCAATGCGCGTCTCGACGGCAAAACAAGCGCGTTTCTTTTGTGTCCCGCCCGTCGCACTGCTTTTAGAGCGGCCAATCGACTTGATGATATCGCGACACGACGCTTCCTGCTCCTGCCGACGAACACCGAACTTGTCATTGCGATTGTCAAGATCTTATTTTGGGAAATTTGGGGACGTGAAGTTGGATAACAAAGTAAAGTCTCGCAGCTTGTTATTTCATTGCTTCGTATAATGGCGACGGAATTGAAACGGGCTTTAGCTTTACAGAATACGATTGGATGTCCGTACCGCTTGGCTAGATTTTTTTAGGGGAATAACGAGCGTAAAAATGCTGCTGCTGAAATTAAAATCGTGTTATGTTTTAATTAGAAATATATTTTTGCCGTATCCAACTAAGCGGAATCATTCGGAATCAATTAGTTGACTTTCCCAGCAGCGCAGGGAGTATTATAATTTATAATAATACCCCCGAATGAAAGTATGCATTATTCATGCTGTCATGTTTGCGTTTCTGTATATTTTTAATTCATCCGCATTTAATCCTGCGTCGCAATGCAAACAGGATAATTTGATTACCTTTCATGCGTCGGTTATATGCAAACAATAACATGACCTGAAGTCTGGGATTAGTTGAGATCGCTGCTCAGTTCAGTCTGATATGAATTTCTACAACAGATGCGCGAGTGGCTGTTGCTCCAGTGTAGTCTGACATTTGCCAAGAAAGTTTTACGAGTTTCGCTTTTGAGGGGGTGGTTGGGTGGGTGGGCAACATCGTCTATTAGGGCCCGAGCGTCGCCGTCACCGTCCCCGCGGAGGTGATATTTAAAGGTGACGGCCTCCAGCGAGGCTTGCGCATATCATCAAAGAGTGGCGCGGCTCATTCGCACCCCGTTCCACCCCGTTCCACCCCGTTCCACCCCCCGACCCCCCCCCCCCTGCCACTGAACGTCGCCGCGCATTATTAGCAGAGTGGAGATTTTCCTCATCTTAGACTCCTGAGCCTCTTAAATATTTTACTTTTAATAAAGTGACTAACTTGGGAAAAATCCTGCGCGCACAGGGAATAATAAGCAGAAGCGCGAGACTTTTTTAAATCTGCGTGAATTATAACTTTGGCGGGGCGTCGTTTTGAATGATGCTGACTGCTTGCCGCCCGCGACCGTGTGTCTCGTGCGGCTCTGCGTCTCTTCGTGCACGGCGGCGATACCCCTGCACGTCCGCCGGTGCTCACAGGGAGCAGGTTACGACGCGACGCGCCCGGAATAACGCGAAGCACAACACGCGTGAATTTTTCATCATCCCCGGCCTTTTCATCAGCGTAATTCTCGTCCCGGTGACTCCGTCGAGCCATTGTTTATCGTCGAGCGACGACTTTGCCGGCAGCGCTCTCGTCTAATCATCTAATCAACTCGACTTTTCCGGAAGCAAGCCTGCAGCGCGGCTCCGTTTCATCAATTCTAATTCCGCACGGCGGTCCGGAAATCCGTCGTCGACGCCGATCCTCTGCTGATCCTTGGCCGATCAAAGACCCGACCGCGCGGGCTTTCCTTGCACTCCGCAACTCTATAGCTCCCATCACAAACGAGAATTCCCCTTTGTCCAAACTTTTCCATCGTCATCCGTTCCCTGATAATCCATCTATCACCGCATTCACCGCATCATCAGCAATAGCCTCCCCTCCCACCACCAATCCACCTCATCTCACCTCAGCGTATCCATCTCCGTGATTCGGGCCTTACATTAGCTGGTAAAATCTTCCTGTCAGTTGCTGACTAAGTCGTATTAAATCAGCAAGGAATGTTGAAGGCAGGCGGAAGAGATTTACAGCGCGAAAAAGAGGATTAGTCAAGTAAATCTCTCCGGCGTCGGTTTAGCGCCGGAGCGTCGGGGCGTCGCTCAGATACACAACTGTAATCAGTCGCGAGCTGCGAGTGAAGGGACGCGCCGGTAGGGAGCGCGCGCGGCGGCGGAGGCGGCGTCGCAGGGGAGAAAGTTGCGGAGAAATTGCGGCCCGTTCCTTCCGTCCTGCTACGTGTCGCCACTGACAGCACGAAACACAATTATTTTAATTGAAACTCATCATTCACGTTATCTGCTGATGATAATGCACGCCGCGACTTGCGATGCTGGAAGACCAGAGGCGACGTATATGTTAATCGATGAGTTATTATGACGCACAAATCAGTCGCGCGGATAGCAAAGTTTTGCATGAGTTATTGTGTGTGTGTGCGTGTTAGAATAGAGACACATGATGCGTACTGTTATTATGTATACCTCTACGCATTGAAATACCATAAATACAGCCAGGCTGCTACCAACTTATCCGCGAATAATAACAAATTTATCACCTGAGTTAATCCCAAACATAATAATAGCGCACGCTGGGGACTGAGGATGGCATGCCATTGGCGGCGCGCTTTAGCATACCTACACCAGTGTCCAGTACACACCTATAGAGCCAGGAGCCGCACACTTTGCTTTACTTTGCATTTGCACGCTGCTCAACTCCTATAAGTCAATTGCTAAACTAAACCCAGATTATAATTACTCTCCATTCTGCAGCTGTGTGCTTCACAGGAAGCCGGTGTCTAATGAGTTTCTGATAAATATATGCGTTCTCTTTGTGTTTGCATCAACACAGAGAACATTTCTCTGCGTGTAGGTGCCTTTTATTGGGCGCAACGCAATCAAATAAACTCGCCTGTGGAGAATTTCGCAGCAGCAGCAGCAGCAGCAGCAGCGAGCGAGCAAGCTATACGAATGGGCGAGTGAGCCGCAACAAAACTATTTCGCATTCTCTCTTTTCACCTATGATCGTTACAATCGATTGTCACGGGCTGCAAGCGCCCATATTCCCGCGTCTTGTATCTGGACCTCGTACCGCGTGGGGTCGCGAACGGCAGGTACGGCGGCGTGGAAGGGCACTCGGCCATCGCTCGGTCGCTAGCCTAGAGGCGACCTCGAGCCCCGACCTAGAGTCCCCACCGGCGCCCGCGGTGGCTAATGTTGCCTCGACACGTCCCACCGCAAGGGGGAGGGACGCTGCGGGAGCGAGGGCAGAAGAAAAGTCAGACAAACTTTCCGCACAGCATCTGTCCAGGGCAGATCGCCGGGCATGCGGCCGCCGCGGGACGGGGGGGGGGGCGTAAGGGGGGAGGCGCAGCGGTGGTTGTAGCCACGGCGATCGCTTTCATCAAGTTTCTGTTACGATTCAGTGTGTTACTCGAAATTGAAAGCATTTCGTAGTCGGCGAGAGTAGTTGAAGAATCACGTCCCGTCAACTTTAGATGACCCAACATCCATTGTGCCCGAATAAACTTCTCAATTTCTGTCTGCCCTTGCGCTCCGCGACGCCCGACGCTCGCGGATGCTGGGGCGGACGCCGGGCGTACACAGATCCTAGCCGCCACATGCCTTCCTCATTCATTTTATTCCGATTTTCTCCCGCGTATTGCCAAAGTTAAGGGGAAAATCGAATTCGTGCCGTAGCACTGGTAGCTGAAAAAATGCTTCTTGATCTCACGTTCTGATGGATATTGGTCACGTAATTTTAGAACAAAATAAATAAAACCGGCGATTCTATCGGCAGCCGTGCAGCCGTGCAGCCGTGCAGCCGTGCAGCCGTGCAGCCGTGCAGCCGTGCAGCCGTGCAGCCGAGACGGAGATGGAGACGGAGATGGAGACGGAGATGGAGAGAGGAGAGAAGAGAGACAACGGGCAAACACATTTGTGTGCGAGAGTGTGCTGATGTCGCCGCTTAGGCCGCCTGTCTCGCAGTTCCTCGCGAACCGCAAAATTAGATTGTCCCGCAAACTCTTGCTGCGCGCTGTTTTCTTCTCATGGCATCTTCATTCTGAAGGATTCCTTTTTTTGCTGTCATACGGTTTCTATAGTTTCTTGAGATTAATTATGAAATAAATTATTATAATTAAAGTATTATAAAAACTACTTGTAATTTAGAAGGAAATAATGCACAGAAGATGAAAATAATTGGCTATTAAATTTTTGAGCTAAGAGGCTCGGAGCGCAGCGCTGGCTTAAATAGCTCGTTAGCGTGGAGCGAGCCATTGCGTCATATTATTATTTCATCCCTCGTCGAGGCTCGGGCCTGGCGCAAAGCATGACAGGCTCGCTGCTAATAATTACAGAACAGTTAGAACTAATTAGAACACAAGCTCTGGCTGGATATCACTAATTTCGAAGTAGAAATTGTAACACAAATATCGCGAGCAATTTCGCTAAGAGGATGAGGGATGACGATCACATTTCACGTCACCCTCCACATAGCGCGGATCCATTCCGGCAAATAACCTGGCCATTAACTCTAAAATTCGTCTTTGCAGAGCTCAATTATGTTTCGGAAAAAGTTGAATATTTCATGAAAGACAGTAAGGAACAAACAAGCAAGCACTCGAGGTAATGCTGTCATAACGAGGTTTCCTAGATTCATCTTTGTCGTGCCATGGCGCTGGCTGTTGGTTGCCATGCGCCGGTCTAGTGTCATACTTTCCCATCACAACAGCAGCAGCAGCAGCAGCAGCAGCAGCAGCCGGTGACCGCGCAAAAAACAGCACAGCAAGACAGGAACTGCTGCAAACAAGCAGCGAACCGACAAGGAATCGCCATTTGCCATCGACTCTCCACTATATAAACCGTGTACAGCGCGCGAAAAAACAAGGCGAGAAAAATGACTGCGCTGATTTCCACGATAGCAACACAATTTTCTCGCGAGTGTGCACAGTCAAATAAAATCCACACTATCTCATATTCAGCTTGCACGGAGCACGGGAAATTGGGTTTCACCCTCCAGCCTATATAGCCCTGCTGCCGCCGCCGCCGCCAACGCCGCCGCCGCCGCCGCCGCCAAGCCTAACGTTTTGTCGCCTTCGGAAGTCTGCTCTCAACTTCAATATTTGACTTTTCTTTATGGCAAAAAGCAACGCCGCCACCTGCAAGACGCTTAAAAATCAATAAAGAAGCTCGCCTACCTTTGTCTGATGTCGCCTGGCATGTATGTGTGCTCTCGCACTAAACGGTTCCCTATATAATCTAGCCGGCTTCCGCCCTGACAGCCCCCACCGTGCGCCCTGGCCTAATGCCTTCTACCGCCTTCCTTTTTGCCGCTCATTCGCCGTGCTCCCTGGCATCCGCGCGCCGTCTTCAAAGAACGCTAATAATATGTAAATATTTCAAAGTAAATCTGCGCACATCTGAGAGTTCCCTCACGCATTATGCAGCTCATTGCGCAGCTCGACGCGCGGCTGTATTCTATAAACTCATGAGACGATCCTGTCTGGCTGTGAGACGCGAGGACGTGCGGAGATGTGCGGAGACTCGGCTGCTGCCGCTGCTGCCGCTGCTGCCGTTGCCGCTGGGATGCTTATACGTTTTAAATAATAGCTTTTGTAATGGGTTTAAATAAATTATGATTTCCCAGTCAACAAGGAAATTCAATTTGCTGAAAATCAAAAGCTGTACAGACAACAGGAAATGGAAAACTAGATTTTCCGGATGAAAAGGGTGAAATTAATTTGTATAATAAGCCGCGGTGTCACGACCGCATATCGTTTTACAATTGGATGCATTTCAGAACATCGAAGAAACGCGAGAAATGACAGGTCTGGCTCGTGCATAGCCGCCGGCCGCGCGATAAACTGGAGAGAGGAAAAAAGAACTCGCGGAAAAGCGCGATGACGAATCGCGGTGCATAAATGGGTATAAATAACCGTTCTCACACATCTCGCGCTTGTTTTTCTTCGGTCCGCGTGAAAACCATCTTCGGGATAAGTAATGAGCTCTTCAATCACTCGCACATGAGCCAGATTTCCATAATACGGTTAAATCACGTGACTCCCCGTCCTGATACCCTCCCGCCTCCCCCGCCTCCCCCGCCTCCCCCGCCTCCCCCGCCACCCGCCACCCCGCTCGTCGTTGCCCCACCCCCCGACACACTGCGGGTCCAAATTTCTTCCACCCTACCATTCCGCCCACATTATACCGGCGGTACGTGTTCCTCCGATTAAAAACCCTCTCTCCTATCCGACAGAGAAAAGTTTCACGCCGACATCTCGCCTTTTTGTTTTTGCCCTTCATAGCCAGCCGCCGCCGCCTCCGCCGCCTCCGCCTCCACTGCCGCCTCCACCGGCGCCGCGACGCCCCGGCGCCGCGACGCCGCCATGCTCGTCCTCTTGTCGTCTCTCTTGCAGTCTCGCGCGGACGGCCGGCGTGTTAGCCGACGTTGTCAACAGTCGGCACTTGACTTGACGCGTCGGCGTCGGCGTCGGCGTCGGCGTCGGCGTCGGCGTCGGCGTCGGCGTCGCTTCGTTACATAATTCATGACACCTAGACGCCGACGTCGACGTCGACGACAAGGCGATGTCTTTTTACCGCGCGATTTTCTCGTAATGGCGGCCGATGCACGCAGCAAAAGTTTGCAATGGGCGCTACAAAGTTGAAAGTTTCAGCCATGAAGCGAGCCGCGAAACCATAAATGATAGCTTGTGTATTGGCCACGCTCTAGGTGACCGAACAGAGGACCAACTCGGCAGGGAGATGGGAGCCAACTCTGTGACCGACTCTGCATGGGCAAGAGCGAGAGAGAACGAAAAACAACAATGATTTGCTTCATGATCAGAGAACTGCTGGGAGAAGTTGGTCGTGGTTTACTCGGCGAGATATATTATACATGCACATGGCGAAAACCATGGCGTTATTTGTTGACTTTGCGGGCAATGGCACGAATCCAGAACCATTCTCTGGCATAATGAGACCTCTAATAAACACGCTTTGCAGGTATGCAATCCTTCTCACCAAATCCTCAATCACTCTTTCGATTTGGAAGACTGGAGCCATCATTTATTTATATCGAGCATCGGAATTAAGTAACGTCTCTCTCATGCAAAGTACTGCCGGAGCTGTCACACCGACTGCGCATGGGTGAACGTAAATGCATTTCGAATGCCGAGTCTTAATCAAGTCTTGTAATCGAAGCTACCGATGCATTATTTTACCTTTTTACAGAAAAAAATTCGATGAGATATATCGCCATTGAACCACCTAAAGGTGAATGGCGACTTATTGGTATACTTATAAATCGACTCAGCCTTATTTCGTAATAAGTAAAGCAGTCTCCACGGACCAATAAACGGAAAAGCATGAGACGATATGAGCATGAGCATGTTCACGACAAAGCCAATTAGGCCGAATGTATCGCGTTCTTTCGCGGAGAACATGCCTTTGACTGTGACAGCGCGGAGATGTCTGCAGCTAGCAATGTGCGAGCAGTCAGCAAGCGACGCTCACGCTGACTCTGGCGCTGACGATGATGCTGATGATATAGGACATAAGAGAGAAGGCTGAAGGCAGGCTGCAGGCTGCAGGCTCGTCCCATGCTCTCAAAGGAATTGCGAGAAAGAGGAGACACATTGATATGAATATGCACGGGAGACTTCTTTCCCCCGAATGCCATAGTTCAAGTCTTCAAGCAAGAATAATACGAGAGGAAGAAGCAACTAAAATGCTCTAAAGAGAAAATTTGCAAGATGCTCGCATCAGTATAAAAAATAGCTCTTATATATTCATGTATGTAGGTTTATTCAAAGTATGGCACAGAACATGCTGAATAAACCATCGAGTTTTTAATTATTATCTTGGTACAGAAAAGCAAGTATAATCTGTTCATACGCACTAATAGTTGAGTTGAGTGAAATTTACGCAAATATTTTTTATGTGCGTAGTAGTATTAGAGTAACAGTGAATTTTTTCTTGATGTGTAATTTAAAACCAATCTTTAAATTTAAATACGTTACAGGGAGGGTAGCAGGGTCGTACAGCGTTCAGCGCACATTACATGTCATCACGATAAATGCATGTTTCGCCGTATAACCGGGCATGGAATTGAATTAATATCACATTAAATTCTGCGTACGCGCCTAGATCGGATTCAGCCATGCACAAATATCGCCATTTCCTCGTACTCAAAGCATGCGTGGCCGAGGCTTAATAACATTTACTTGTATCCCATCACCTCCATCATGACGCTAATCAATCAAACTTTATCGATAATGAGCCCGGTCCGGCGTGAGTCAATACGAAAGCCTGCCATCCGCGGCGCCTGCCCTCACAGGCTATAAATACATGTAAATAGTAAAGTGTACTGTATCGCAACCTGATCCCCGATGGAAACGTGTACGGAAAATTAATGAAATAGATTCCGACAGACACATACAAGACCGCCATTTTCCAACTCAAGACCAACGACCACGGACCAACGTGTAATCATCATCATTAATCATTATTGCGCTCCGCTGCTCGGCTATCCCAACTCCGCCAGCAGCCGCGAATCGCGCGGGCATTACTAGCCATTGAACTTCGACCTTTGGCTTCGGCGTTCAGTTCGCGGCGAGCTGCAAGTTCTGCTGCCACCGAGCAGCTACGGGCGAGCTCTGTTTTCACACCCCCTGAGTCGAACCCCGCGCGCTGTGATCCAGTGACATGATGGGAAACCACCCATCTGGAGCCGAATGGACCACTCTCCTTCCGCGTCATCCAAATAGGCCATCTACATGAAAGCTTGGCTGCTGTTCAGAGTGAACGAACTTATGAAACAAGCGAGAAGTAAGGAAGCTGAGCTAAGCTGCGTTTTGTTAAAGATGCGAAGAGCTCAAGTTTCCGGCGTCATCGCGGCGCTATCAATGGCGTCTTTTGACTTAGTTTTGGTGACCCGTCCATTTGCTGTCGCCTCTTTGTTCGGCGGCCATTTTGTTGAGACGCAATTCGAGTGCCATCAATCACCGACTTAGCTCGGCAAAAAGTTTCAACTTTAAACCTGTGTGTAATTAATCGTTAAATTGTGAATATCGAAACTTGTAAAAATAGTGAGAGTTCGGTGGGGAGGTTATTCATCAAATATCCAACTTTGCCACTGCTCGTTTTTGCCGGCTATAATTTTGATTCAAGTCCTAGCCGGGGGCAAACTTTGCGAGGGTCTATACCACGAAGCTTGTGTGTCAACATAAATTTTGCTTCGTGGCAAATTGTTTTGCTTTCTAGTTTGTTGTACAACAAGTTTAAATAATTCAGCAGTTTAATACATTAAGGCATAAACAAGGGAATTTCTTAATTAGGGGAGGACTCGGAATTAATTGCAATCAATGCTTGTGGATGCGAGGTGCAATGGCTTTTCGCGAGATAAGCCTTCAAGAACTTGAAACAATGCAAGAAAAGGGGACCAACGTTTTTCGAAGTAGCATGTCATTATCTTGGAATAGATTTGAAACCTCCCACGAGAAAAATGTTCATACTTGACAAAAACTTTAGTTAAAAGTTCGTGTATAAAAAGCACACCGCCATTTTTAATACGCTTTCCTTCCTCCCTCCCAACTCATAACCATAAAACGCTTAACTTTTCCGATAACGGCCAACCGACTTAATCAGCTTCATAAATCATTGTCAACACTACTTATTACTGCTTTCAAATAAGAATATTTGAAAAGTTCGTCCTCGAAAAAACGACACAAGTGAACATCAGCAAGTATAGTTTACGAGTTTCCAGGCTATGAATGATTCATTTCTGTCATTTCTGCGTCCTGATAATATACAACACCGGCTAAAAACTTGCCGCTGCAAAAGTTCGATATAAATCTGTGTTTCTCAAATGTCCGGGATTTCTCTAAATCGTAACTTTCCTGGCATACCAACATACTTTTATAAGTCATGTGTCCCCCCGGAAAACAGGACCCTTCACCCTTCAGGATCTTTCAGTGTGTTCGTCTACTTTGCTTCCTTTGCGCGACCGAGTAAACTATTTCACTCCTCGAGAATGTTACTTCCACAAGCTAGAACACAATTTCTGACTAATGGAAATTGTGTGTTGCTAGGATGTCACTATCAGGTGGGTATAGTAGTATACACCTATACCTACTGAAACCGGAAATTGCAAAAGTGTGGCAAACATCGAGATCAATATTTCTAAGGCGACAGATTGTCGTCACATATTTGCACCGCGCCAAATTTGTGCAAACTCCATGTTCGTTCCAACGCGAATAATTCAATTTTGCCTGGATGCAGCGTATATTTTATGCAAAGCAAAATCTAGGGTGCACACATACTACAATAATTTCGCTTTCGAGTCGCATCCAAAATGAATGTCCCAACTCCCAGTCATGTTTGAAAATTGAGCCTTGCAAATTGAGCCTTGCAGATAGCAAGACGGTACTACTCATCTCGTGTTCTATATATGATCATCTTTGTTACATGAATCGTCATCGTTATTAGTCACCTTTGTCGCCTGCATTGACGTGAATTAATTACTACGTCCTAGGTAGAGGTGAGGTGCTAGACACGAGAGTTTCCTACAAGGCTGCGATAGCAAGATTCCTCGTACCTAGCTACCAGCTAATGTCAGCTCGTGAAGATAGTTGAACATGTGGCAGCATCTCACCTTCGCGCTGAACCACAGACAATGGCGTCGCCAACACCTCCATTCCTGAAGCAACGCTAGCTCCCACGATGTCTTCAACGTCTTCAACGCCTTCAACGTCTCATCCTACAACAAAACACCGCGCAATATAAATTAATACAGATTAAATTAGCAGTGTTATGGAAGGAAAGATATTGTTATCCAGAGTTTTCCCATCAATAACCTTGTCAAAAGAAAACAAAGGATGAAAAGATTGACAGCTGAGAGAGTACAGAGCGCCTATTGGAAAGTGTTCACCATTTTCCGACACAACGCAACGGTCTTGCGTATGACGCTAATCGCAAGCCGCCTGTTTTCACAACAGCTCGCGATTGGCATCGGACGAAATTGGATCGAGCGTGGCAACGTCCCAGCACCCTCGGCGAAAGAGTGTGCGAGACTCTGGCAAATCTTATTTCCGTATATCTCTGCCACCGAGCCGGATGATAACGGGTCGCGATAGCAGCAGCATCGGTGGCAGCAGCAGCAGCAGCAGCACGGCGAGTTGCGTATGGCATAGCGATACATCTGGAGTCGCTGCACAGTTCGTTGTCAAACGAGATTGGACGGCGGCGTCGAGAGCGTCGCGACGCTCAACTAGAGTGTGATCGGTAACGAGCAGATTCAATTATCACTCCGGCAGCTGGCACCGAGGTTATTTGCGCCCAGTGGGTCTCTGCAGCAAGCCGGTGGTTGCGCGGCCCAACAGATTGGGATAGCGGGCCGGGAATTGAACAGATTCGATTACCGCAAAAAGTTAAGCCCGACTCTAACGAAGCCTGGTTTTCTGTAAGGATCCCGTTTTAGGGGGCTGACATTTCTATTTGCCGGATCGCGTGGTGTGGTGTGGCGTGGGTATAATTCCCAGTTTCAATCATAAAGTTCGCGACGCTAAGCTGACCTTTCAACGCCCAATTATAGATATTAAAATGCAGGCGTTGCCGACACATAAGTTAAGAAAAGTATCCGCAAAGAGCGGTTGGTTGCGCAGCTGTGATAGTTGGGACTTGTGAGCGTCGTTAAATTACAGCTCGTGGCTTCTTAACGCGATGGTACCCATCCCTTCTATCGACTGCTCTCAATGGGTAACGAAAAGGCAAAGGATGAGCTGAAAAATCAGATGCCATAAAAAGTGCGAAAAAAGCCGCGAAAAAATGATATTTCACCATACAGGGCGATGTCATCTTACGAACTGCCTTCGAGTTGTAAAATATTACACGATATAAATCCGGCGCGACTCAAATCCATCTTGAGAAGGTGGCGCCCGCGAGGCAATTTGCATTAACATGGCCGTGCTCTCGCATTATTTTCCTCGACAATTCGTCTTTTTGCCTTCGAGGAAATGGCAGTTTTTATTAATTTGGCACGTGTAATTATTATTAGAGGATGCCTCCTTCTCGCAGGACTTAAAGTACTTGAAAACAACGAGAGCAACGCGACGTCTCATGTTGTTGGCGAAAAGCATTTAGCAGGGAAATCTTTATCGCTGAAATATCCGGTTCAATAAATAAACACGCCATGCAGCCTGCAGACGCGCGAATGTCTTCTGTAAGAATATAACAACACGAGGCCGTTGTATTAAAGACGTGGTGCTGCCGATTATATATTTCGCCGGGGGAAATCGGCGAAAAGTGCGTTTTCCGGAATGGAAATAATTTAATGATGTTCTGGCGCGTTTCTCAGAGTTCAGATCGCACGCACGAGGCACAACGCGTGACGACGTGCGCCTATCACTTCCCCTCGCGGTGTAAAAGCGGGGAACGACAGGCCGGGTATTGTTGCGAACCACTGGGCACAGCGCAGCCAACGCAACCAGCGCAGCCAACGCAACCAACGCTGCCAGCACACTCGACGTTGCCCCGCAAGAAGTTTCAACGCGTTCAAATTATTTTCCATGCCACGATACGCATTTTGTGATGCTGGAAAGCCATGCGTGGATTCTGCCCAGTGCACAGATACAAAATGTACGTTATATTATATATTCACATACGCATGGTAGTATCTCCAGTGGTCCTTTGCACCGTTCGCAACGATTATGAGATTAAAATAAAGTTAGTACCTGTTTCGCTCTCTTAAAAAAGAATGTTATGTGTGCGCAAAACTTGTGTGAAAATCTTTTGATATCAAACTTGAAGAAACGCTTTGCAGTTATATATAGTATATAAAGTTTCCTGTGTGCACAATAACGCGAGTGCAAAACGGCTAATTAAGATTATGAGCGAATATTTGCCTACCTCTGTTTAATTAATTACGTGGCTGAGTTTCCCTCACATAGCACGTGGCACTAGGCGAGCCGAGCACTCGTGTACGTTCCTGCTTGTCTAGCATGGGGCGAGTGTGGGGCGTATATGGTGGGACTGGTCGCAATTTTTTTCCCCCCAACATTTCCCACGCTGGCATGGCGGCTTTCCGCGGTGCAGTCGCTGTCACGGTCCGCATTCCCGGGCCCGAGAACGACGGGCACCGCACGGCGTGGCTGCCATGGACCGCGTTTAAAACTTTTTAATGGACGCTCCCGTCTCGTGTATGCCGGCTTGAATTACACGTTACTTTATACGCAACGCATGTCTAGCCAGCGGCAGGCTTCAGAAGCTTCGCGAAGTTTCACTACAAAGAAATAAATATACACAAGTTGCCATCACAAACAGAGAGTAGTGTGAGCGCCTAAAAGCACAATTAAATGTCGTTTTGTTGCGGGCCATCCTGCGTATTAGGCGGTGTAATTAGTAAGCACGGGGCAGGCATGCAGAGCAATCTGAAAAAAAAGTTAAAGGTCGTGCGGTAAAAAAGAGAAGAATACACGTGAAAGAAATTCTAGTTTATAATTAAATAGATCCGTGAAAGGTTAGGGGTCGTGGGGAAATGTGATATGTCAGCTATTCCGGTGCCGTTTAGAAACTGGAAGCAAGGAGAACGTCGTCCATTGTCGCCATCTCGCATCATCTTTATCGTCAATTGTAGCGCGATCGGTCCTAGGTCCTTGCATGCATTTAATTATAAATATATTTGTTGTACTTCCTCGGGAGCCTCGGGCTTTGTTTGAAGGAATTATTCATCAAAGAGTTTTTATGTTTCATGAAGTCTGCATCTGCGTGGTGCTACTCTCTCGGGGTCTTTGAGAGAATCGCCGAGTAGCCAGCCCTTATAGTGCCTCTTATCGCGTTCTACCACGACGGTGCAGCCTTTTAGCTAAATTTAGAATTTTAATGAAAATTATTTAATCATTAGGTGGCAGCATCATTCATCTCATTGAACATGCGATGGGAGGACGAGCCGGCACCACCGAGACGAGACGAGTGCTTGTTAACATACGTCTAGTCGAGAGAATTTTATATTAATTATTTTCTCAAGAATAAAATCTCGGTAGAGTTAAAATTTTAATTAATTGGATCCATTCAGTTTCAGGAGATTTAATTGGATGGCCCACCCCGTAATATACGAGCCATACATATTAATCTTTTGCTTAAATTAAAACGTCTCCCTCGCCTAGAACTTAGAAGTGTAGTAATTTAGTGTTAGGTTTGTTGATAAATACACCGAGTGCAGCGGTGCGATGAAAGTGGGACGAAAGTGCGCATGGAAATCTCGAACAATTACCGCCCCTGCGCGAAGTAGCAAAGTGGCACAAATACATATTTGTGCGCTAATGACTGATGACAATTGAGTCTACCCGAACCCGACGGTCTCGCGCATCTCGATGCACGGTAGTGCCTCTGAATCATCCGGTTCACTCGGCTTCGAGCCGGCGGTGGTGGTGCGAGGTCTTGAGATGCACTACTGACATGCCTTCCTCCTCGAGGGGCGTTCGAACTCCAACTAAGCAATTAATTAATTGCGAGGCTTCGTTTAAACCCAAGGAACAACGGTGGGCTCAGACTTGGAACCGAGGAAACTTGAACGCTTCGGGTGAGACTTTGGGGATATTACCGAAAGTTATCAAGGTAATGGCACACATAGACTTGCGTCGCAAGCAATTTAAATAAACAAATGTTTTGTTGTAATATTAATTACGGAATTGTCCTTGCCTGTGGCTTGGATGTACAGCTGTTAGCATATATTGTGTTCAAAGTTCAAACGAATGAAGGTTATTAGCGTTACATTGCAGAAAAAATGCGAACAAACAATATTTCTATCTTTTTAGTTTTTAATGATGATGGCAAAGTCTTTGAAGTGGAGGAGCCGGGATTGAAAAGATGGATGACAATTGCCTTGCATTTTCAATGCTCCTCGAGAAGCACTTGCACGTATATACATCTCGATCGTGTGCCTGAATAAATGTCGTCATTGTGAGAAGAACGACAATACAAAGTACACAACGATCACATTTAAAATGTTCCTTGTAAAGAAACAGCCTGGGATTATTTCCTCTCCCACAAAGGCACACATTTATCTCTGTTCTCCATAATATCTCTTTAGACACATATTCACCACCACTTTCCCTACGCACCATCTCTTTTTTATAACGAGTCTGCAGCTCTTTTACAAACAATCGTTTTATTTATATCTTGCCATTCATTATGAATGCAACGAATTATTGAGTCTCTTTCATCAGTGTACCGTGAAATAATGTGTCCCATTACGCAAAAACTCTTCAGAATGTAATGGAATGCTATAGCGACGCAAAAATGCTTTTATTTGAAACTCTAGCAAAAGTCCAATTTGCATTTGAACTATATAAAAAGTCTACTTGGAAAGTTGAAACCCCGAGGAACAAAATTAAACTTTGCTTTGAAATGTCAATATTTTTTTTTTGTTTAAAAAATGAAATGTAGAAAAGTTTGTGTATTGAATTTAATGAGTTATGGAATAAGTAGGTCCAAGTATTTATGATTGTGCTTATTAGCCTATTTGTTCGCGAGATCACACACAACTTTAAGTGCTCGTAAATAAAGCGGGGCCGCCAATTACAAAGAAAAGTTTCGCTGGCATTCGGTTTTTCCGTCGCACGGTTTTTCCGTCGCACGGTTTTTCCGTCGCTCGGCTGGTCGGGAAAGCGTTGCATTGCAGACCAGCAGGTGATTCATTCTCGCCAACTCGAGACCAACGACATCTGCTGTTCGACATCTTGCTATGGTCACTTTTCTTGCATGGAAATGTGCACAAGGAAGCATCCACTGAGCAAGTATTAAAAGCCAACAAGAAGTTTACCCCCGACCCGAAGTAACACCTGGTTCGCCGGAGCGAGTTTCAATATTTTAGTTCTTATCAATACTCTTAGCAGACCGCACAGCATCCACAGCATCGAGCAACACCACATTGCGAACATCGGCAACCAAGCTACGACGTGCTGCCACCCTGCACGAGAGAATCGTGGTAAGGATAGCTTAACAACTTCTGGTTACTTTGAACGAGACCAAGGCACATAGTCATAAGAGGGTCGTATTATTTTTGATTGAGCAATAAACACCCCAGTTAGATGCAATCTTCAATCTGAGGCGAAAATAGCGACTCTTTTATCATTTTATGGCAAAATTATTTACCGCTTTTTCCCTTAGACACGAAACGGCTGAGCCACACGGACTTTCAAGTCTTGGAGATGACACAAACATGTCGTCAACTTTGAAAAGAAACTAACTGTTGGACTCTGTCGGGAACAAGTAGCGGGGGTGGACTCGTGCCCGGGGTTGGGTGGGATGACGAAGGGTTTTGGGGGGACGACTCCTGGTTTCTGGAGCGCTGTAAACTGAGACGCTCTCATCAGCGTTTCAGCAGCGTCGGCGTCGCCGTCGAGTCGCCTCTCAAAAGCGAAGACAGACGAGAAATTCGAGAGAATTAGAAGTCGAATTAGAAAGCGTTAAGAGAAAACCCCGGCAATGACTGTCAATGACCCAATTCTGATTACGTGGATGGCACAGGGCGGACAAAATTAAAATCGACTAGTCGTAAAATGATTTGTTAGCGAGCGCCATTAAATTACACTCGGGCTTGAAACTTAGCAGGCCAGCGACACGGTCGAGGGCCACGGTTGTGGTCTCGTAAATTCACCCTATACTACCCGCCTCCCCCCCCCCCCCGTATTGCCCGGCGATTGCCCGCGAGCCCCACAAAGGCCCATCTACGCGCGATAATGAACATTTTAGGTCGCCTTTCCCAAAACCCCAAGGAACCAGTAGAGGGTAATTTTCTAATTCCGCAAGTGTGCAGCGAACGAGGTGGTCTCAACTAATTATCGTGTAATTTTTCAAAGATTTAGTCGCTATTAAAGTTTGAAACGTGCGTTAATCTTCTCCATACGGACCACACGTTTCAAATATTCATACCGAAGTGATTACATTAAGAGCCAGCCACCATTAATATGCCATCACGTCTTTATTAGTGCCCCGAGCTGCGCGGGTTCGAACCGTTCTCCCCAACGCCTCCCCCGCGCTCGCGAGTAATTGCGAATTTCAGCTCGCGCCTGCCATTAAGAGAGGGGTGCGTGACGATCGAGCGACGCGTGAATCACTCGAAATTGAATGCTTTCCACCGGCGGCCAGGTGTAAACAAACAAGAGACGACTGCTATAAGAGATTGGAGAAATAAGTCGATTTCCGTACGCTCTATTCGTCTGTTGCATTGTTGTGAGAGTTGACGCCGTCAAAAGGCACGCCGTTTTCAAAAGCAGAAGCAGCAGAAACAGCAGACACAGCAGACACAGCGGCAGCAGCAGCAGCAGCAGCAGCAGAAACAGCAGAAACAGCAGACGCAGCAGCAGCAGCAGCAGCAGCAGCAACAGACACAGCAGACACAGCAGACACAGCGGCAGCAGCAGCAGCAGACACAGCGGCAGCAGCAGCAGCAGCAGCAGCAGCAGCAGCAACAGACACAGCAGAAACAGCAGACACAGCGGCAGCAGCAGCAGCAGACACAGCGGCAGCAGCAGCAGCAGCAGCAGCAGCAGCAGACACAGCGGCAGCAGCAGCAGCAGCAGCAGCAGCAGCAGCAACAGACACAGCAGAAACAGCAGACACAGCGGCAGCAGCAGCAGCAGACACAGCGGCAGCAGCAGCAACAGACACAGTAGACACAGCGGCAGCAGCAGCAGCAGCAGCAGAAACAGACACAGCAGACACAGCGGCAGCAGCAGCAGCAGCAGCAGCAGAAACAGACACAGCAGACACAGCGGCAGCAGCAGCAGCAGCAGCAGCAACAGACACAGTAGACACAGCGGCAGCAACGGATGCTCAGGAGAAGGACTCGCTTATAAATTGCTAGCAAGCACTTTGACTAAATAATTAAAATGGCGTCTGAGTTTAATATTGATATGCGCTGCTGCTTTGTGAAAATAATGCACATGCTTTTCCACGGCTCTCAACGCCAGCGGTAACACATGCAATTATTTTTTGCTTTTTTGTGAATCGCGACTCTGTGGATCGTGACTAAGTTGCAGCGCTATAGTTTTTCTGTGTGTGTGTGTGTGTGTTTTTTTTTGCGACTCGCGAGGTGCTGCGTGTTGTTAATTCGACCGGCTCGAGACGCTGGGAGTTATTGCAGGCAAATAGTGGCTGGCCTGCTCGCTGGAATACTAAGCGTGGTTTTTACAACCCGTCCGAGACGAGGTTTCGCTGGAACAAATCGCTTCGTTTGCAACAAACCGCTGCTTGCGCGCTGCCGTCTAATTGTACGGGGCACCGGCTTTCGTTGCGCCCCGCCATCCTATATCCAGTAAAAATCCACGAGATTGAAAAGCGATGACGCGCACAAGAATCCGCTGCATTCAAAAGTCGAATTATCCTTGGCTTTGTTTTATTTTTAACCCTTTTAATGCGCGATAGGCGCTGATAAGTCAAACAAAGAGAGGACTTTTTGTTCGAATCAGTATATTTATAATACGAATAAAAGAGTTCTTTCTATGGAACTTTTCTACAATTTTTTTGACATGAAGGGGTGGAAAATTGAATCCGACTTCTCACAATGAACGGTTGATAATGAATTGATCCCCCAAATAATATCCACTTGAATTTCGGCTGCCGCGTATCTCGCCCGGCCGTCACGTGCTTTTAGCTTAATCAAAGTGAAATACTATGAATTAATCAAGGGTAATTAATTATTTGGTTTCAGCGGAATTGAAGGGAGCTGGTGGTGTTGGTGTAGCGGTCGAGCAGCAGACGACGCCGACTCGGTACCATGTCGACGTCGACGACGCTTGGGGCATGAGCAAACAATAGCATCTAAATGAAGGTAATTATTTACAAACGCTGCAATATATACACAACTCTGCGCCAGTCTTTTCTTGTTGTTTGCGCGACAAATTTACATTTTTATTACTATACACTATCGGATATTATTTTTAGATATAGTATATCTCTACTGGGTGTATTTTTCCCCAAAAAGATATAGGTACACGCTTTAACAACTCGATCAAACAACTCGCCCCACGGGGATTGCGATCAAACATTTAAATATCGTTCAGCACTCAAAATACAATTGCGAATGTAAATCAAACATTTATCGCGATAATTAGGTCTGGTTTAGTTATTGGACCACTAGAGGCGCTACTTGTAGTTGGACAATTGCTTTCGGAGGCATTCTCTGACGTGATTACAGAGTTGCCGCCATTACCGAGGCAAACAATAAACCATGCGATTGTAATTAGTTCCACATTGTTGGAACAATAAACAATCAATCGCGACTGTTTCGTCCTGTGCCGGCGGCTTTGACTGTGGCACATCGCATGGAATCGGTGCACTGTGTGCGTGAATGCCCGACGCCGACGCCCGACGCCGACGCCGACGCCGACGCCGAGCGGGGGCAATCGCGAATATATCGAACTTGAACCGGCGCCTCACGGGGCAAACAATACACCGGTTGTATAGATTTGTGATTTGGCATTGGGAAATTTTTGTTGTTTTAGTTTTCACAATCGGCCGCGAGGGCTACATATTATAAATCATGCGATCTAGTTCGGAACGAGATGAAGTAAATCCAGATAAATTTCACAAAATACATGCGCAGCTGAGGCTGTAGTCCCCCTGTGTTTGTTCTCGTTTGAGCTGAATTCGAACGCGATGCATTGTTTCCTGTGAATTCATTAAAATTGAAGACTGAGAGAGACAGAGAGAGAGAGAGAGAGAGAGAGAGAGAGAGAGAGAGAGAGAGAGAGAGAGAGAGAGAGAGAGAGAGAGAGAGAGAGAGAGAGAGAGAGAGAGAGAGAGAGAGAGAGAGAGAGAGAGAGAGAGAGAGAGAGAGAGAGAGAGAGAGAGAGAGAGAGAGAGAGAGAGAGAGAGAGAGAGAGAGAGAGAGAGAGAGAGAGAGAGAGAGAGAGAGAGAGAGGACTCTAATCGAGCGCATTTCTAAACCGGTGCGTAATACGTGAGTGGCTTGCGAATGGTGACCACTTTCCAGGCTCATTTTCACGTATCCTCCGCGGCGTCGGCGTCGGCGTTGGCGTCGGCGTCAGCGTCGGCGTCAGTACAACGCCGGACGCCACGAATGAATACGAAATGTAATCTAATGCGGCATTATTGTGTAAGGGTCGTGAATGATGCATCATCTGCATTGGATGCGGTGACGGTGGTCAGCGGCGCCGACGCCGACGCGGACGCCGACGCCGAAGCGATTGACGCCGGCATGTCATGTACTGGACATGTGTAGTACGTGATGCACACAGTCTCGTCGTCTGCATGCCCCACCGCCACCGCCCACGCCGCCCCCGCCGCCCCCGCCGCCCCCACCGTAGGCAAAACGATTTCGCGTGGCCTGCTCTGATGAATTGCTGATAGCTTTTGATGGGAGTAATGTTACACTCACCTTGCATTGTTAAACCATGCCTGACCGCTGCTTTCAGCAGTGTGCATTGGTAGAATGCACGTACATATATGGTTTTATGTTTATCGAAATAATACCGTGGCGCCTAGATTCCTACAAGTTTAGTGAGATTTTGTAACGTTTAACTTTATTCAATTTGTTGGCATAGCGCAGCAAAATTAAATTAACTTATTTATACCGCTGAGCTAATAAATTAAAAACCTTGCTCCAGCATCCGTTTTTTTTTTACATAAAAGATTACTTTTAAATAAAAACTAAAAAGTTATTACGAACTATGAACGCGGAAACTTTCCTCACATACACCACACCACGATGGACATTAAAAATTTATAATTGCTGAAATTTCGCGTACATGTGTGCGAGTGTGCGCGAGTCCCTATTTACCCGTGTTGGTGAAATAGGGCGGCCATGAAGTAAATGGATGTAATTTAATGGCCCCTGAATGACCTGACCTGACCAAACTTGGCGATTTAACACGTTTACCGGCGGTCTAGGCAATCGACTTGATAAACCGCTTATTTCCACAAGCCGCACACTTCACCCGTGAATCGGGGCCCGCATCTTCAAATATTGGGGTCAGATATTCGACTCGATATTGAATCGAGTCGAGAGAAATTGGAATTCAAAGCGATTCATCGCGCGACATTTAGATTGTATTCCGCAGCCCGAGGGCCAGCGAATCCTCGCACCGCCCACGCATCCCACCAACGCAACCCGGCAACGCGTGGGGTTAAGCACACACAAACACAACACACAATACGATTGCGGTTGATTTGCCAGCGCGGCGGTGCGTGCGTGCGTAACGCAAACAAACGCACTGCCACAGCGTTGGCGGCGACAGCGCGGCCTCCGGCCCTCTGAACGCCAGCTGACGCCGTGCTACTTTGGTTGCAGATGGTGGGATTTCCGGACAGGGGCGGTCGCCTCACCGCTCCGCTGCTGCTGCTGCTAGCGCTGATGGCGCTCGTTCCGTGCACTCGCGCAGCCACCACGAGTAAGTTTGCCCATTGATCAACGCATCTTGTCATCCGTGTCTCGATAGAAACACAAATGCAAGACGGCGCCTGTCGTCGTCTTCGTCGCCGTCGTCGGAGTAGCAGCAGCAGCAGCAGCAGCAGCAGCAGCAGCAGCAGCAGCAGCAGCAGCAGGCGCTGGCATGCTAATTGTCGATTGCAACTACAACCCATCAGCCTCAACGTCGGTAACGAGATGATTGTGAAGAGTGGTGCCCAACTTTCAGCTGGTTGGCTTCATCTGAACTTACAATATTATTCAAGTTGTTCCGTAATTATCCCTACTGATAAGTTATAAGAAGTTTGACTACTTTACCTGGGCAACTTTTACAAGACTAATTAGAGCTTCGGTGTCGAGCAAACAAGCGGGTTTGTCAGCAGCGAGCGAGCAGCAGGCAAACGTCGGGTGATTAAGCATTTTAACGAGGAGCAATAACACAAACATAATTAAGAAGCCGTAAACCTCATCTTCAATGGTAAAAAGAACGTTTATTTTAAAATGATTTCACGTGATTCTCTAAATGAGTTATTGAACTTAAAAGAAGCGAACGCCCGAACTTTTCATTCAAATCTAGCCCACCAGAAACAAATTAAAATGAGATGGAATAAGATTTAGAGCCGTCTTGACCGTAAATTAAACGGCGATTTTCAAAGGAACGACTTTCGTTTCTCGGTTTATGCTCAAACTTGATGGTTCTGGTGAATATAATTCGTTTCAAAGTACGTAATTAAGCTTCCCTAAAACGGAGATGAAATAAGTTTAAAACTTTTCGCATACAATAAATTACTTGCGAATGTGCTTAAAACAAAACAAAACAACTCGCTGTTTATAGGGATGTCGAGTTTCGGGAACTTTTGCAAGAAACTGTACATAATAGTTGGTTGGCTACCGTGAATTTATCACCGTGCTGAGGGTGCGCGCGATTTATTGTCCCCGGGCTCGCTCGTACGCACGAAGATGGCTTTCATCTTGTTTTTCGAGGGCCCCGCGAAGACAATGTCACCATTCGTTAGGCGGGCCCCGACTGCTGGCCTCGGAGTCGCCTCCCTCACCATGGCCATGCCGAATCACCAGGGCTGCTGGATCCTATGCGTGCCGGGGTGCACTCCAAAGCAAGACGGGGCTTGACACGAGGACCTCACAGGATGGGGCCGTTGGGATGGGGCGCACTCCTAACTAAATTACCCAGCACTGATACAATGGCACTCGCGATGGAGCGATAACATCTGATAGAAATCACGCGCAGGGTGCTGCTGTCGCGTTGCCAGCGCCGCCAACGCCGCCAACGCCGCCAACGCCGCTATCTGGCGCAGCCAGCGTTTGACACGTCGATATCGGCGGACAATAGCCGTTGATTTGAAAAGATAGAAACAATCAGCCGGGAACCGGATGACCTTTTCGAATTCCATGCCGATTGTCGTGCAATATAATATACCACGCCAGCGTATACAATTTTGACACGCTTCGAGAAGTTTCGCCGACCCCTAGCTACTACGCGCGTTTTCCGGAAGAGTTGTTCCCCAGTTCTGGAATCGTTTCTGGTAAACTATGTCCTGGACATTTATAATGATATTTCGCATTGAAAGCTCTTGCCTTCTATTCAATAGCAAACGGAAAAGATTGTGAGAGATTGTATTTTTAGATCGAGTAAAAGATACTTTTCTTTGCCGGCGGAAATCTTAAATGACTGTTTTATTTTTCAATTTCCCGACAGAAAGAACGCTCCCCTTTCTATCGGAGGCAGAGGAATTTTCACTTTAAACGAGATCACTTTCATATCTCTTAATTTAATTCAGCTCCGCCATATTTGATACGAAACAGCCTCCATGCTCGTTCCGAGAAGCCGAATTTTCTTTTGCAGGAAATAAACAAGCGATCGTGCAAAAATGAGAACTATAGAAGAAAAAATAAATCAGATAATATCGGGAAATAAGCCCGCGTGGGGATGGAGGCTCGAAAGTGGGCCTGCTCCCCCCCCCCCCCCCCCTCACCACCCCACAACCACCCCCATACGCCCCTAGCGAGAACATGTCCCCGAAGTCATCAATTCCACTCACCCGGTCCGGAACGCGCTACAAGAAGCTACAATCATTTAAATGGATTCGTTAGATTGTTTCGCAGCGAGCATTGTTGCAGTGAATCTGCCATCGACGCCGGCCGTGGGTCGTTCGCCCCCCCCCCCCCCCCATGCATCCCCGCAACCCCCGCAACCCGCGAAGATCTACCGCTGGAGCTATCATCATCATCAGGTGGCGTGAGGACCTTATAACAGACCTGCGTTGCCCGGTGAAGCGTGGGGCGCGGGTGGCGTGGGGTGTGGGGGGGGCTTAAGACAGCGCGCCTCGCGGCATGAGCGGCTAAAGGGGGGGCAGGGGACCGAAGATGGATGCCAGGGATTTTTACTCCCGGCCCCAATATCTTTGTTATCGCGAAGGAAAAGTACAAAAAAGGGATTTTTCACGCTAGAGAGCGTTGTTCTGAAAAACAATAAGTTTAGAGTTAAAGCGCACGCGATGGCTCGAACAGTTTTTATCTAAAATTGGTGTTTTGTCGGAGAGTCAAAGTGTATGGCATATAGAGTTGGGGAGGCTGCGATCCGGAGGTAGGTGTATATTGCTGGAAAGCAGCGCGGCAACTTTACCTCTCCAACGAGGAGCCGGTATATACTACACAAAATGTTTTCCAATTTATGTGTTTCAATTTTGTTGAGAACTTTTAGTGGCTCAACTCTGCAAGCTACTGACACAGCGTAATGAAGTTTCATGAAAATCGCGATGCTTTTGCCAATTTAACAGGCGGCCAGCCCGCGCGCGAAATTATATACCTGCGATTTTTCCCATTCTGGCTCGTTCCATTCCGTGTTTCATATGTGCTGTCGGCGAATTTAATTACGAACTGATCAAATATTCGCAACATTTCGAGCCAATTATAATCACATAATGTTCAGCCATCAATATTATTTCAGCACTTGCAATAAATGAAACGGCAAAAAATGAGCACGACGGAATTGCATGGCGCTCGTTTGATGTGGGCCTGGGCTGGAAATAAAATATCAATCCATCGTATGCCACATATAAACTCTTATATTTGTGAGTTTTCACCAGAGACCTTGCAATTGGTCGTAGATTTTCATTCCACTTGAAGAATATGGACTGCCATAAAGCAATGAGATCCTCTGGAGACAATTGAAATTCGTTTGCGAATGCAAATTCCTATTCAACATAAATATTCTGCGTATGGACCTCGCTTCTCTGGAAAGGTCAAAAGTTTAAAATAAAAGTGGCAGTACTACTATTTTGTAGATGAGTTTTGAATTTTGAATTATATATTATGTAAATGAAAACGGATCAGCATTAGAGTGGGAAAATTTGAGAGGCTTCCGGCGCTGAGTTGGCGTTCGACGTTGGTGGAGGTGCCGGGTCCGACAAAAATAACATGCAAATGTCGGATGATTGACAAGCGAGGTATTTACATAATTATATGTTGCCGAGAGCAGAAAAATGGCTACGTGCGTCATGTTGAAATAATAGAAACTCTTATTCGAAATAATAGCAAATAAATATTTACCTTTGGAAACCATTATGGACCAGAAATAATATCAAATCATAGGCGAATTATTTGAAAGCCTGTTCAACAAAATACACACAGCCGCGATGCTGATATTCCCCGAACGAGGAATACCATTTCATCATTCAGGATTCAAGGATGTGTTCGGCGTAGTATAATATGTTTATACTCAATGTTATCTTAGTAAGAACACGAGCCAAATTCCCAACAGAAATCGCTTCGAGTGCCTCGTGAAAACGAATACGAAACACCAACAATGAAGAGTGGTCCACCATTCATACCAATTCATACCATCCACGTCGCTCAAGATGATCGTGCCAAAGAAATCTCACTAGCATGCAATATTCATGCTCTAATTATACATACAATAGTTATTTGCTCGATCTCGCTTCAATTTCAATGGAAATGAATCCCGCTTTCCACTCGGCGGAAAAGCTTGAACCGTTAGCCCACGGTTGAAGTGTGTGTATATAGCTCCGAAAGCCCTCTCAAGGTGAGCCTCGGTATATGGAAGTGCAGACAGCAACGAAGTAGAGGTACCTGTAGGGTTGACTTCGACGCCCGCGACGCCCGCGACGCCCGACGCCCACGACGCCCGACGTGAGCAATCATGCGTGATGACATCACAATAGCGACGTCGCGACGCCCTTGTATGCACTCTGGCGAGGAGAAAAGGAGCAGAATGTAATTGGAAAAAAAACGCGTATCGCTGGCCGGGGTGTAGGAGAACGAGGGCGAAGGAAAGAGCAGAGGTTGCTTAGCTCCTTTGACACGACTCGTTGCACGATTTTTTAACTGTCAGCTTACTTGCCGACGGTTCGTGTTGAAATTTCCACCGAATTTATCTTGATCGAGATGTATCGCATACGTCCGTGAGCTGTCGCTGGTGCGTATGATTGTGGTGAAAATCTCAGGAAATGGCAACAGGATCTGTTCTTGGAGCTGGTATTGAATTGCTGGAGATATGGCGTTGATTGGTCTTTCTCGGTAAAAAGCTGGTAACAAATTCGGGCAGTGATCTCGCCGTTATATACAAGTCCATTCACAGCATGCTTAGTAATTGAAACCATGTGTTTCGGTAAATCTTGCTCGTCGTCGTTGCTCGGTATTTCTTTATTCACACGATATCATTCAAAACTATAGCCTGCCTCGGCAACACCACGCTGACGGGTCTACCAGAGTACAGAGCTTGTTGCATAATATACAGGTGAGTTATAACGAATTCACACTATGAGGTGCACTTACCGTCCATCTTGCCAATTACATTTAATTAAACTGCTTGCACGTTGGCCATGTCCAAATATATTGCATCCCAGCAGCGGAGTGGTATAATATGAAATTTCACAGAAAAGATTCTGAGTCCCTCCATGGCGCACGGGCGCAGAAACGAGAACGCCTTGCGCCGAGAGGAGGAAAGGTGAAAAAAGGGAAAGCCAGAAAATTTCATCGGGGAAGTAACGCTGATTTTAGTAACGCTACGTCTATAAATAGGCGGCTTCTCTTGAATGTGTTCTTATGACGCCGACGGCGAACGGATGGGCATGATTGCAAGTTTGGCAGGATGAAGAGGATACCTCGATCGCTTCTAAGGAACCAACGGAGCAAAGAATGTTGATAATTGAAATCTCGAGATTTGATCAATTGGGCGTCTTCGGCGTTGTCAGCCAGTTTAATATAAAATACTACAGCACACAACGTGAAGAAAGTGAACGGGAAATGGAAAATCGGGTAGATTTTTCTGGCAGGATGTAAAATAACCGTGAGGAAACTCAATCATGATAATGGAAAATTTTGATGAAAATATAAAGGATGTGTTATTTTCTTCATAGCCCTTCTTTTTCCCGGGAAAGTAATAACAAAACAAATTAATTGAATTTCCCTGATATATTTCCTAATACCTCCTTGTGGTGCCGTTGAGATGACTCCCAGCTGTAACAGGACGCGTTTTATTTCCAAGCTAATGAAGTGGTTGCTGCTGAACGCGTGCGACGCCTGTGCCTTGGGACGCCGGCGTCGCGGCGCCTATTGACGTCATATCAGGAGACGCGGCGTCGGCAACGCTAGCTATCTTAGCACGGAGCACACAGTGGCAGATCTTCGCTCTCCACGTATAACGATCTCATTAGCTTCACTTGCGCTCGCCCTCTCTCGTTGCTACTTTTTAAATCAGCTTCCATGAAAAAATTGGGCGGATTTTTATCAAACCAAAAAAAAAAGTGTTTGCTTCCCTCTTGGAACACAATTGGCTGCATGCACCTGGTGTGTTCCATAATATCATTTGTGTGCAGTCCCACCGCATGGTGGTGGAAGTAATTTGAACCGACGAAGATTAAAATGAAATTAGTTATCTATGGACTACTGTGTCTACATTCTTCCTGCGTTGATAGTGGAACTGTTTTTCCATCCACAAAGCTTGTCAAAGACATGAAAACACTGGCTCTGCGTTCGCTTCGGATAGCATCGAGCTCGTGTTGCCATGCTTAGAGCTGCAGCAACATGCAGCTGAACGGTGAAGTGCGCTTACAACAAAAAACGCACGGAACAAAGCTGATGACGTATCTCTTCAGTTAATTACGCATTTGTTTTTAATTAATAAAAAGAACAGCGAATTTGCACGATAGCCCGCTTTGTGCGTGGAGCGAGTTCGCGTAGGCAAACGCGCAATTTTTTTCTCTGCTGCGTGACTCAAATTAAAAGATATTTCCAGGTCCGTGCCAAATAAATATTCTTTTCGGTTAATTATCTGTTGTTTTTTGCGCGTGGTTTTGGCCCGAAAGCGTTTTTCATCCCGAGAAATGTCGTATTGCGTAGCAGCAAAACGTTCTGCTTTTGTATGGCTGTGTGTTTTCCCTGTTTTCCTAGATACAGTTACAAACGCTAGACGGGAAGCTGGCGAGCCAGAAAATGGATAGACATGAGCTTTCGCTTTAATTGAAGCGGAGATTTTTCTCGTCTCTATATTAAACTCTTTTGTACGCTGAGTAAAAAGAAAGCAACACATGGAAAACGGCGTTTTATGCTGATGAAAAGGTTTAACCTGGATACCTCCTACTGTATATTACATGCCATGGCCGCTACTCAAATTGGATACCATGCCATGGCCGCTACCGTGCCATGGCCGCTACCGTGCCATGGCCGCTACCGTGCCATGGCCGCTACCGTGCCATGGCCGCTACCGTGCCATGGCCGCTACCATGCCATGGCCGCTACCATGCCATGGCCGCTACCATGCCATGGCCGCTACCGTGCCATGGCCGCTACCATGCCATGGCCGCTAACATGCCATGGCCGCTACCGTGCCATGGCCGCTACCGTGCCATGGCCGCTACCGTGCCATGGCCGCTACCGTGCCATGGCCGCTACCGTGCCATGGCCGCTACCGTGCCATGGCCGCTACCATGCCATGGCCGCTACCATGCCATGGCCGCTACCATGCCATGGCCGCTACCATGCCATGGCCGCTACCGTGCCATGGCCGCTACCATGCCATGGCCGCTACCATGCCATGGCCGCTACCATGCCATGGCCGCTACCATGCCATGGCCGCTACCGTGCCATGGCCGCTACCGTGCCATGGCCGCTACCATGCCATGGCCGCTACCATGCCATGGCCGCTACCGTGCCATGGCCGCTACCGTGCCATGGCCGCTACCGTGCCATGGCCGCTACCGTGCCATGGCCGCTACCGTGTCATGGCCGCTACCGTGCCATGGCCGCTACCATGCCATGGCCGCTACCGTGCCATGGCCGCTACCGTGCCATGGCCGCTACCGTGCCATGGCCGCTACCGTGCCATGGCCGCTACCGTGCCATGGCCGCTACCGTGCCATGGCCGCTACCGTGCCATGGCCGCTACCTTGCCATGGCCGCTACCATGCCATGGCCGCTACCGTGCCATGGCCGCTACCGTGCCATGGCCGCTACCGTGCCATGGCCGCTACCATGCCATGGCCGCTACCATGCCATGGCCGCTACCATGCCATGGCCGCTACCATGCCATGGCCGCTACCGTGCCATGGCCGCTACCGTGCCATGGCCGCTACCATGCCATGGCCGCTACCGTGCCATGGCCGCTACCATGCCATGGCCGCTACCATGCCATGGCCGCTACCATGCCATGGCCGCTACCATGCCATGGCCGCTACCGTGCCATGGCCGCTACCGTGCCATGGCTGCCTTCGCATATCCTCCGGCATAAAACGGTTACAGCCATAACACTGTATCTGCTCTGCACTGAAACCTCGTAAAATCTTGCAGGTATATGGTCTTAGTTCTTTATCTGCGAAGCCACAAAGTCGCTACCAATAAAGCCAGCCAGGCCATGGCCGCTACTTCGGCACTACTCTGCAAATAACTTTTCGCGTATTAATTTGTTTTTCAAGTCCAAGTGTAAATGCAGCAGCTCCGACCTCGACTCGCTCTGAATAGACTCTGCCCCACTCCCTTCGGGAAAACTCGCCTAAAAATGTTTGTTTTCCCGCATACTATTAATGGCAAAGCACTTCAATATTATCAATCTAATTTAAAAGCCAATCTCCGCGCGCAATCGCGAGCCAGCTCGAATCGGACGCGGTCGTAAATTGCTTGATTAATAACCCTGAGCACTAACTAATAACACTTGATACATTTCCACGACGAATGAGTCAGACAAAACCACGCCCGAACGAGATTAATTCGCGTAAACATCATCAGGGCTGATTGGCCCACGTTTCATTGCGATAAATTATCTCCTCGAGGGCGAATGGGCCACAAAAAGGGCAATAAAATGTATCCACGTAAAATATGCTCGAGCCATCGTGCGCTCGGTGAATGACGCCGCCGGCCAGCGACGCAAAGCGAGCTGGAAAATGGGCTCGATTCGTCAGCAAGAAACACGACGCATTTCCCGCCAACGGGCATCGACTAGACATATTTTCATTTGCTTTTTTACATTCGCTTTGAAACACACAATGCAGCAGCGGCGGTGGCGGCAGCGGCAGCAGCGACGCGGTGTGGTTTATATAGGTGCGTTGTTTGCAAGACTTTCATATTAACAAGCACCTGGTTTTTCACAGCATGACAGCCGCAGTGTGGCCAACCTGGCACACACCAATTGCTACGTGTGTGGTTTCTTTCGCGTTGCCAACGCTGCGACTGGTGAACGCTAACTGCCCCTGCGACACACTGATCGAAGCTGGAACATTTTTAATTCCCGAATTTCCATAATATCCCGTTTCCCTTTACGATAAAAACTTGCTCGTTTTAAGCAACGTAAAATTAATTAAAATTCTGTGCGTTGAAAATGCCATCTCTGAATGTGTGTGTGTGTGCGTGTGTCTGTTGATTACAATAAAGAACATCGTGGTTTTTATTATTAATTACTCTCGAGTCCCATAGCGTATTTTCGTGCAACGTTAAGCCTCCCTTTGACCATCATAACTAATTTGCTTTCACTTGAGCGAGTCTACGCTGCATGAAAGCATCGCGTCTGTGTATATCGCTGTATACCGTCCATTATGAAATAATCACACCTACTTTAATTGCCAGACGACCCCGCGTTGAATTCGCGAAGTTCGTTAAGTGATAGCCGTTCGTCCATCTCATGGTTACAGCACAGTGCACACCAAGAGAAAGCTACGCCGGCAAAGGAGGGCCTCTGGAAATGGGAAAATTTCCATCTAGATAATCCTTTGCGTTAAACACGCGAGCGCCATTGTGGGCTTTGTCATCTCGTCGCCTTCCCTTTGCCACGAGGTATACAGATATATAAAGTTGCGCCGGTGAATTATCATCTTTAGAAATACGTCACATCTCACGGAGGAATATCGATGCAGGTATCCATTATAAGAGCTCGCAACTTCCTATCGAGTGAAACTTGATCGCGAAGGAAGAGCAGCAACTTTCTGCTCCATCCCGACCGCGATCCGATCATTATGCTGGGAAAGCTTGCGAGTCTGGCCGATCGGCATGGCGGGTGACACGATATTTTGGCAGTCTAATAGAGTGTGAGACATGCTTCATTATCGGCGAAATGATGGATGACATGGCGTCCAATCGACACATCGAATGCATGAACTTGACAGCGTTATTGGTCGCCCATGGGCGGCGGCGGCGTACACGCGGCGGCGGCGGCGGCGGCGGCGGCGGCGGCGGCGGCGGCGGCGGCGGCGGCTACTCTATGGCTACCAGCGTCGATAGCTGTAAGCGGCTAATGTCGATCACACGCCGCGCTGAAAAACCCACTCGGGCACGAAGCAGCTCAAACCGACGACCCCTCGGCCCGTGTTGATACGCGGATAGTTGTAAATTAGAAAATAGTAATTTGGGGACTAATTTTCTACTAGAACGAACCGGTAAATAATAACTGGAAACAGAGTTCGCGGTGTTTTTTTTTATCAGATAGCGTAATGCTTGGCGAGCTGACCGTGGAGCGCTGCAGATTCAGACAAATACAATGGGTTGGCATTTTATTAAATAACGAGCTAGCCAATTTGAATATTGTTATTTCTCTGTGTGTTGTTAATTGCTACGGCAGCGGTAAATTTATTTGCACGATATGACACACAAAAACGCGAAACACACACACACACACAGCAGCGAACAAAATATCGATGCCATTTTCCCATCCACTATCGCAAAAGTTATAACTTATTCATTGCGTTTTATACCAGGTCAAGCCACATACTAAAAGCTGGTTATTGCTCCGACGCGCATAAAGTCGCCGTACACCGTGGATACCTGCAGAGTGCAGACAGAAGATATACTAATAACAATAACAGTGATAATAATCCGGCAGCGCCGAGGCGAGCTCCTTCATCAACAGACATAAAAACGAGCGACGCATGCTGGCAGACGACGGTCGACGGCATAACAGGCGCCGTCACGGAGCCGGTGGCCCGTCGAGGAGCTCGTGCAACGGTCGGGCCGACGGTCGACCGTGGTCGACGCTACAGGGTGGCGTGGGGATGCTGCAAAGAGTGCCCGACGCCCGACGCCCGACGCCCGACGCCCGACGCCACAGAGACGCCGTCGCGACGCTCGATACCGGACTTGGTGGCGTCGCGTTCACAATGCCAACAGCAGCGGGCGGCGGACAGAGATAGCGGGGACACGAGGAGCCAGACAAGGACGGCAGCGAACGTAAGACGATTGATAAAGAGAGCCGATAACGCGAACAGATGAACAGATACTGTGTTTACCCGCTGGTGCTCGAAAACAAAAACAGATATCACGAAAATAAGGGACGAGCTTTAAAAGTATAAGTGTTATAGGCGACGGAGCGGATACACTATAAGAAATTGATGGAAAACGTAGAAGTGTATATCTAGGCTATATATACCGAATGTGATATAATGTTTAAGGGGCACGGAACTTTTGTGTGACGTGATCATCCCCACATGCTTTCTAACTCTCTGTCAGCCACATTTATCATGCTTGTGTGCGGGCTACTGGACGCATCCACGGAAATTGAGGGTTCATATTCTACCCTTGCAGCCTCATTCGAGCTCACGGACGATCACTGAATAATAATATATCACACGACAAGATAGGCCGCTGCTCGGTCTTCGCGTGAGTAATTTATTATGCTATTTTTCAAGCTGGCATTGCGACGGTCGTGTAGTTTTCTGAAGCGTCATGCTGGACCCGGTGTTGCGGGGCTTGCAACTTGGCTGCGCTTAAGTGACGTTGTCAATGTAATTAATATGGCGGTAGGTCGGGGTGGGGGCAGGCGGGGACGGGGACGGGGACGGGGACGGGGACGGGGGAGGGTTCGCGTCGTGGTAACTTGATGCACGCGCGATGCCAGGTCGCCGCCGAGTTTCCCTTGCTGAGTGAGTTTCCCCAGCGCAACTACAAACAGCCTCGAGTCAGCAAGGCGATGGGGGGGCCCAACGTTAATTATTGCAAACGTCACTCTCAGCTCTTCTGTTTGGATTTTAGTTGCGAAATTTATTGAATGATGCATGCAGCCATATTTATAATAAATAAATGAACTGATGTGGTGGGAGTGTATTCCGGGGAAACTTTGCAGGAAATCTCGAGTGAAGTCAAGTCAATTCAATTATCAAGTTCTGGAGTGGTGAAAAAAAGGCGTCGGCGATTGACTCGCTGACTGCAAATCGAGTACACAAGACGTGGTCACAAACTGACGGAAGTCATTGTGCGCTCCTGTCACTAGCTGGCGAACGACGACATTCTACAGTATGTTTCTCGGAGGGGACATAAAAACACCGTGATGTTGTAACTCATTTCCGAATTCTAAAAAAAAAACTTAATTCCGGACAGGGTAGTCTGTAAACTACATCATGACCTGTAGCAAAGCGCCATTGATCCATCCTGGTATCTGGCATCAACGGAAGGACGAAGTTCACCTTCCTGTTAGCAGCCCGTGGACGGTGACAGCTGCGAAGAAACGCAACGCACTAATTTACCAACCTAACCAGACACACTGTAACACCGAGAACTGTCCTCAGAACTGGCAGAACACGATACATTTACAGTGAGCTGGGGACGAATTTCGTATCGAATGCAAACGGATGTATTTTGTACCTGTTCTTGTTTAACATTTAATCGCATTGCATTTGCCGCTCCTTCAGCCAGCTCAGTCACGTTCCCCTTGGCTCGTAATTATTTTAGTGCTTAGTTATAAATAATTACATTTTGTCGATGGCTGTGCTAGGGCTTACAATGACAGGCATGACAGTGAATGAGTGTGCACCATAATATATCGGCTTCATTAATGCTAAGAGCATATTCGTGTAATGCATGCATCGCGCTACCGAATTCTATTTGCGCAGATAAAGCTAGCAAAGCCACGACGCTAATTGCGCATTAATTGAGTGATTGACAAGCGAAAATCGGGATGAGTAAACGCAAATCGGACGGAATCAATTTGCGTTGATCGTATTATCGGCGCGTGGACCTCGGATTGAGCCGCAAAGTTTGAATGGTGCGTGGAAATCGAGCTGGCAGGCGTGGATTTGGTGAGCGAAACAACCGCACAGTGATGAGCGTTCGGCTGTGACACCATACAGTTGCCGATTTGTTCCCTGGCCGAGCTGCGATTTTAGTTGGCTCGCTTTAAAATCGGCACATCCACCAAAATCGAAGTTTAGATTTAGTGTGCATGCTTTAAACTTGGCACCTCCACAAGTCTCAAACAAAAGCCGGGTTTTTATGTGCTGGCTTCAAACTAAGCACCTTCACAAGCGTGAAAGTCGGATTTTAGTGCGCCCGCATAAGCCGCGGCACATCCTTAAGTTATATTTAGTATGTATGCTTTGAACCCGACACCTCCACAAACCTCAAAAGCAGGCTTTTGTGGATCCGCTTTGAACTTGGCACCTCCACAAAGAATTAGAATATGACTTGAGCGCGCTCGCTTTAAACCGGGCACCTCCACCAGTTCAGCCCGCCGCTGCAAGACCACGCAGGACCCTTTCGTCGGAAAGTTTAGCGCGGCTGCACATAGCACAAGCACGACACCCAGATATTTACAGTTTCACGCTTTTTGTGCCATGCTCTCTCTCTGCAGATTTATGGAGTTTGAAACAAAATTTCGCTACGTGAATGTGCGAAACGTTCGATAACTCACCAGACGGACTGGCGTGACCAAACTTAAATCAAGACTAACTTATTTGCCGGCCAGCTTTTTCGCAAGCGCAGACAATGGCCGCAGAGTAGATATGATGCTGAGATGGGTGCGCTCAAGAATAGGATGACTCCGCTTGTTTACGTGCCCGCGTGGCGCCGTCTCCGACGTCAACATCGCCTTCCCTCCCATGGGGGTAGAGGCGTCGTGACCACACCATGGCCGCACTGTGACCGCGTCGTGACCGCAAGTAGACGTCACTATCGCCGGGAGCGACAGCAAAGACTTTCATGCCAAGACGACCCCCCTTTTGAAGACAATCAAGTTACGCTCAGCACGGCCGAAGGCAATAAGATGAATATTTTTCATACGCCAACAGCGCTATAGTCGGGGCTGAGCACTCCACGGCTTTGAAGGGCATAATAATCACGACGCAACCTTCGGCAATATTCTTCTGTTTTCTCTTTGCATGCTTCGCGTTCTGTCAATTCAGTACAATTTTGAAATGCTCCCATTTGAAAGTCATAATGATGAAGAATGAATCGCAGGCTTGTTTGAAGAGTGATTGAAGTGTTTGACAGCTTAGTTCATCCCAATAAATAAAATCTAATCTGAAGTCGTTGGCTGTACACTACAGCCGCATTCTCTCTCTCTATATACATACTACATAATCTAGATAGGTACGTCGCTTTTGTCTGCTTGTTTTTCACTCTTTCCCGATGCCCAATATACCCACGGGGCAATCGGGTTCCCGGGAGTACATTGTCGTGGATGTCGATCGAGTATGGAGTTCGAGCATGTCGGTGGCACATGGAAGACCGCCGGTCGCTCGTCTACCCGCGCCTCCTGCTGACATAATATTTGTAAAACATCAAGCCGACCACGGCGCTGCCATCCGAGAGGCGTAAAGCAATTTAACTTCATTGCGCTAGGTCCGCCTCTCCATCCGCCCACCTTCCCCCTCGTCGCCGAATCTCTGAATAATTTCTACACGAGCTGTGGACACGACGTGTACGACGCGCATCAAGCAAACATAAAGCATCAACTTGCCCGATTGCGTTTAATAGACGCGCTTTGGCAATTAATAATGCAGGTGTGTAAGTACGCGTGGGCGAGTGCCACAGCTGCGCGTGGCGTGCATCGTGACGCGAAGCGGTCTCGTGACGGCAACGCGCCGCTTGATACTTTCCCCGCCACGACCGCGTGCGTTGCGTGCGTTGCGTGCGTTGCGTGCGTTGCGTGCGTGTCCACCCTTCCAGCGTTCCAGGGTTCCAGCCTCCGGTCCGCTGTCTGTCCGTCCAGCTGACGAGTACACTTTGCACATTTTATCGCGCGCCTCGCCAAAAGCACCCGTCCGTGAAGCTTTTAACAAAAAGTTACGTCATTGCAGAATTTTTTAAGTTTCTCATGGCTTCCATTTTTAATGGGGTGTGCATAGTCTGATTTACGCTCGGGCCAAAAAATAAGTACGACCGACGACAAGTACGAAAAGAGATAACTCTACTTGCCGCTTTTTTTTTTGCTGCCGAAAATAAATAATGAAGCAAGTTAAAAAATATTGCCACTCTGAAAACAAAGTGCGGACGGAAAATTCCCTCCAGCCAACACAATTCCAACTGTTTGCCTGCGTAGGTATAGATATAGCGAGACGGAACGCGGAACGGAACTTTTCGGAGCGCAGCTTCCAGTTCCCTGTTTGTGGCAAATGTTTGTCCTGGGGTCCGCAAAGTCCAGAAAGATTTCTGTCGAATCCCTCCATCCCAGTGATATATCACAATCCAGCGCGAGCTTATCGCGTCCACACATCTTCGCGTCGGCAGACACATAAAGGTCTCGAGGAGCGAGCGGCGAGCTCGCATCTCGGCTCTGTGCAGTGTGCAGGTTGCGAGATCGCCGTCCCATGCAGCATCCCTGGCAGCGCCGGGAGCGCGCGCTGGCGACGCGACCAGATTAAAACGCTCGCAAATGAAAGAAGCTCCGGCGAAAGAAAGAAAAGATTGTTAATGAGTTCCTGGCGCCAACCTCGCTACCGCGTCCCTGCGCCCCCCCCCCCCCCCCCCGTCGCCACCGCCGGCCCAATCAATAGGGAGAAACTGTTTCTATGGGGGGGTGGCGGGCATTCGGACACAAAAGTTGGTTCCGCCGGGTCGGCGGCGGCGGCGGTGGCTTTGAGGGGTGGCATTCATCGGTCCCGCGTCACGTGGCCGAGAGACGTACAGCGGCAACCTGTGATTGAGATACGTGATTGTGAGCCCCCATCCCCCGGGTTGATCAATAGATGAGCACGAAGGGACGCGACTTCATCCAGAGGGCTGACTTTGCCCCGGTGCCGCCGCCGTGACGCGATCCCGGCTCGGGGTTATTGTTTCAACGGCGGGACTGCAATCTGCCGCAATTTGTTACCCCAACAACCGATGTCGATCCGGCGCCGAGTTTATCTTCGCTGCCGCCCGGACGTTCCTGTCAAGCCAATCCGTGTTTACAAATCAAGGTGGCGTTTCATTTAAAAAAGTGGTCCCGCTCCCGTTTCTTTTTAGCTGATTGAAAAACTTTCAGGGCAGCGGATTCTCTTTAATTTATAAAGCCCGGGGGCACCGGCCGCATTTCTCTCGCCGGGAATTTATGCGCGTGGGCATTGGAAATGAATTGCTGGCGTGTAAATCAATCGTCGATACTGAGTTTGACAATGGCAACAATATCGAAAGGCGCCGCGACGCCGCGCTCCTACGCAAAGATTATAACAAGCCAGCATCCGGGTCTAAATCTCTCTCGGCTCACTTCGCAGATTTTACGAACAATTTCCCAAATGAGTTGGGAGAGTCGGATTCGGGATTCATTCGTTCTTCCTTTAGGGCTACGTAATCCCTCTGCTATACCCGCCGCCCCCGCCGCCGCCTCCATCCCCGCAGTCGGTGCGACGCCCGACCTCTTGTTTGCTTTACTCTACGATTCTAGTTCAGGTATCTGCCATCTTTGCGCCGGCACAAAACACTGATACAAAGTTAAATGCTAGGCCTAAGGCTGTAACGTTGTACTCCCTTGCGGGAGGGCGCCAGAACGGGATAAGAATGATTCCATTTGCCTAGCGAGCTGTGTCACTCATTGTTTGGGGTATCAAGGCGTAATTGAAGGCCTTCGTCGACGGATGTTAGCTCCACGGCTGCTCGAACGGCTGCTCGAACGGCTGCTCGAACGGCTGCTCGAACGGCTGCTCGAACGGCTGCTCGAACGGCTGCTGCGCGCAAACTTGACTAGTCGGAAGACGGAGCTAAATCTTAATAATAGAAAGAAGTGTCGTCGTCAGACACACAAACACAACAAAGAATTAATTAATGTTCTATTTTAATACAGATGTACTCTCGGTGAGTTTATTTAGCAGATGAAAGTTTAACAACACTTCCTAACTTCGTTGTAATCTTGATAAATACATTTCTCTCGGTCTTCGTGACAGATTGCCGCCGAGCGTATAATAAACTTATATTATTATTTGCTTAATGGATATGAAACGTACGTTCTTGACAAAAATTACTACGCCGGGGGTAAATAGCCAGCAATTAAAATACACCTCCTGCTTGTCGACGTTCTAACTAAGGGCCCTCGTGAAGGAAATATCAAGGAAATGGCTCTCCCTCAACGGCTGCCACCGGATCTCTAACTCTCTCCCCCCGAAAACCACAAGACAATGCGTTGAACCTGAAAAAACGAACGAGACGCGATCTAAGAAGGATTAATGAATCTGTGTTTGAACTCAGCGCGTGACTCTGATCGTGATACGTATCCGCCTAATGAACGAGGGGCTTAACTCGATACACGGTTCACACTGTCGATACTTCAATATTTGACACGATGTAGGTACCATGTCAGCCAATATTGAGTTTTCCTCTGCGGCCTGTTACTAAAATAACAGCAGCGCTTCGCGACTCGTGTCCTTCTGCCCCCGTTGTTCGGGTTCCTTCGCGGCCTCGGCCCAGCCCAGGCTGCACACCCCACTCCCTGGGGGACACACCTGTCGGTGTTGACCCGCGATAAATTGACGTCGCTGTCCAAACAATCACACTCCGGTCATGTCAGACCGGCGTCACTCACTGCCGCGACTTCGGCGCAGCTCTGGCGTGCCGTTGCCTCGTATGCATGCACCATGCACTCAATTAGCATGTTTTAAAAAATTACTGTATTGGCAAAGGATTTTTTTTATTGAAAAAATAATCTACTTTGCATATTGTCATGAAGTTAAAATGGTATTGAGTTTTCAATTAAACATCTGCTGTGGGTTTTATGTTTTGACAACTATTCTTTATGTCGTCTCTATAAAGGAAATGAATAGTACAATAGAAGAAAACTAAAGTATATCATGGCTCTAGATTCTAATATGGTGGGAAATCTTATTTTGCGCTGGGTCGCGCAACCGCATTGTGCACTTAACGCACTTAAGACCAAGAAAATGAGAACAGCAGCGAAGAAAATGTAAAATTTAAATGAGACTCTGGGAATATTTGTTTTAACAAGATTGCTCCAAGTTCCTGACTGCAACTTTTATGACAGTCTGTATATACAGGCTACATAATAGATATTGTGCTACTATCCTTTCCAAGCGCCTTCGACCTTACACAGCAAGAGATGTCCTGTGTATGTCTCGCATTATAAAGGCATTCTTGCAATCCATTCAAGTGTTAATGGGAAATACTTGATATTGTAAAGTGTTTCATATATATATAGGTATATAAGATATTGGAAAAGTAGTTACTTTCGTGGAGAGCGAGGCTGGCGACGACCAGTCTGCAGCCAGCCAGCCAGGCAGGCATTGCCCATCCAATAAATCGGATGCTGGCAACGGGATGCAGACTCCACGAGCCGTGGCGCGATTCGGCATTCCATCCGAGCTGGCATTAGGGAGGTGATAGAGGAGCTAACTGGGCTCTGCATCAGGCGAAACCGACAACGCGAGACCCTTCAAAGTAAATTGGACTCTACGGACACGACTTTTGTACACCGCCAAACTCCATTACCATTTTACTACATATTTTAGCTTCACATGTGGCCTTATTTAGCAGGGTTGCGAGTTGAGGCTGCGGCCAGGCCGGATTCTAAGGTCACGTTCAATTTATTTATTGCTACGTATTGCGGAAACGACGGCCTAGGGTTTTCGCATGTGAAATTATTGAAACTAGAATGCGCCGGGAAATGAACTTGAATTGCGGCAATCGTACACAATCCAGCACCCACGGCGAGAGTTTCAAGTTGAACACTAGGCTGGTTCGGCGATTTGTTCGTTGCACTAGCTACGTTTCTATTCCTACTCAGGAACTGAGGTAAAATCTCGAACTATTGCGATATTCACTTGAGAATTGTGTATTGATTCAATAGGTAGAATATTTTTAAAATGTTTCAATAAGTTTCAATCATCGATATGATCCCATTCGAAGCCTGAGTGAAAAGAGCATTTTGAAATAAAAATGAAATAAAATATCGAGAGAAAACACGGGTGATTTTCTATTAAAGTAGATTTCTGCAATTTATACCTTTCCGGAACATTCTAGACACAGCAAAATGAGTAAAACAAGTTTGTGTGATTTTCCCTTTGACATTTTAAAACAATGTCGTATTACCGACTGACTGCATTGATTTGAATATGATTGCAGCGTATTCATTAAAATGTCATCAGCTTTAGAAAAAACTGTTCGATAAAATCCTATGACCCCGACAAACATAATGCCAGTCAAATTGAATGGAAGATTTGGTCTCATTTCACTGAACAATCGCACACGTCCCCGAACAGATCGCGTATCGTGTAATTTCTAGACTATAATTACCGCTTTCAATCCGCCAAAATAAATTGAAAATCAACAAAAACCCGGCACAGTGCAATGCAATTCCACCGCCGCCCTTGAGTCCTTTGCGTTGGGTGGAGGCGCCGGGTCTGGACTCATCCGCAATACGATATCGACTAGTGGCCTGGTAGCAGACCAGCTCTAGCGAGCTCTACTCCGTTCAGCCGTTCTGCAACGTTCTGCTACGTTCTGCTACGTTCTGCTACGTTCTGCCGCCTGCCGTTCGGCCCATTCTCTCGACCCAACCACTACACTGTTGTTAATGACGCTTCATAATCATGCAATTGCAGCCCTTCACAAGACCCACTCGACTCAGACTCATAATTATTGTTTCATGACCTGCTAAGCGAGAGATTTAGTTTTCTTTGTAGCTCCTGTGTAGGTCTTTAGGAGGAAATGTTGAGCGTGAAGCAGGATCGTGTTATTAACCCGAGTATATACGCAGCATAAACTCGTCGTGCGCCCTCCTCGTTCTCGATAATATACCCCAGGGCTTGTTACATGTTACTCTATATACACACCGAGTAAGTTATTCCGGGCGCCGGCCAAGACGGCCGAGTGCTCTCTATAGAAATTATTAAAATGGACCATCACGCACCATGACAGTTTATCCCACAGGTATCTCCTAAACTTTGCGCCCTTTATAACGCGCCGGATTTCGACAGAGCCGAGCGCGCTGTCGGCTAATGAGTTTTGCCCGGGCAGGTTTAGTGTTACACACAGGCTTCTAGGCTCGGATTTTTACCCGCGCTTTATCACCCGTCGATAAATTCGCGGCTCGCGTCATGCTTATAGAAGTTAAAAGAGCGAATACCGGCAAGGAGGTGAAATTTGGCCGCTGCATTTTATACTTCCGCATCGCTTACCGTCCGCGTGGCATGTTATATTTCGCCGGGTTAGTTGGCAAACAGATCGGCATCGGACACTTTGATGTCAGGGTACCCCGTCGATTGGCAAGTGGGGGCGGGTGGGGGCCGAGTGGGGGCTTTCGGGTGTCACCCCAGCGTCCGTCGCGTCCACCCGGAACATGGGACAAGTTTTCACGCAATCCTGCCCCGGCGCCGACCGGGCCCCAAGATAGCCCGATAATTTAGGCATGGACCAGTGAATTGATGGGCCTCCAGGCTTACTTCATTAGCCCAGCATGCATGGATTAATGGCTCAAAGAGGAGCGTGCGAGCGTGCGTGAGGAGACCGTCGACCGTCGACCGTCGACCGTGTGTAGGATGCCATGTTGTGTGTGCGTCTATGTCTGTGTGTGTCTGTACTAGCTCGATTAATTCGCCAAGACAACGCACGGCGGAGCGTGTCAGAAAGCATTAGCAATTTGAGTCACCGGCCCTCGCCGAATTAGCCGGCTCCCCGACGCACTTTCCTTGGCGTTCCCCGGAAAAAGATGCCTTGCCGCGAGGTTAAATGAGAGTGAAATAAAATTGAAGAATATCCGGGAAATTAAAGATAAACTTTTCAGCAAAAAGTTTCTAGTTATTTAGAGGTTCCATCAGATTTTTTTTGCAGAACGTAATGGCCTATAGCACGGTTTGTTTACCCTAATATAAAACTTTGTATCTTCCCTGCACTTTTCGGCGGGGGTGAGGAAGACGAGCTTATCCATCGGAAAGTTTCGGTGGATTTAGCGGCGTATAATACTTGTCGTCGACATGTCAACATTGAATCTGACCGACGGACGCTGACGGCTGCGCTTGCTGCGCTTGCTGCGCTAACTGCGCTAACTGCACTCTCGCTGTTTTTCCCGCGTCCCTCTGATCGCTTTCCGATGCTTTCCCGCGGACCTGGGAAACTCGGTCACGCGAATCTAACCTGATTCAAGTTCCATCCTCGTAATTGGCTATAAACAGAAACACGACGTCGTCGACGGCGAAGACGCCGACGCCGACGCCGGGTTGCGCGAGGGGGAAACTGCAGCTGCGAACCACGACGTGGGGGAGCAAAGTTGTCGGTGCCTTCGTGCCCTCCAGATATAACGCCCTTTAGTTAACATGACCAGACTCCTAGCGGCGGACCCTGCTTACTTCATCTTTGCCAATTATCTAGCTCGTTAATTATTCATCGAATGCTAATGCCACACGATGTTGCAATTAGGTCACGGTTGAAGCTCATCCTCATCTCCCCTACAGCTCCATAGCGGATAAAACTTTCAGAAGAATAAAAGATCTTTAATCTCTTAATTCTTCCAACTGAACAATCCGCCTGGCGATCTGTTAGCTATGTTGCCAGTAAAACCGAATGGATTTAATACCATCAAACCCCTTTTAACGACCAGAAATAAAGCAAATGCTGTAAAGCTCGTTACTTAATACCGTCACTCTTTTGCAACTTTATAGGTTTGAAACCAGAGTTGACCGAGTCTTCGAATGGTACGACAAACGACGAGGCGACATCACAGAGCAGTCCACTCGATACGTCTGTGCCGCCGGAAGCGGGCACCTTCAGCCCGACCGTGGACACCACATCCGGCGGCCTGCTTGGCTCGCTGACGACTCCAGACGGCGTCGCCGTCGCCCCTGTCGTCGCCAGCGTCGCTGCCAGCGTCGCCGCCACCCATCCACAGGGACCAACGACAGCCACGACCACCCCCCAGCCGGCAGCCGGTCATGTCGCCGAGGTCGCGGGCGAGGAGTACTACTCGTCGTACGACTACCCAGAGACCGCGCCGAACAACAACCACAACAACCACATGAACAACGTCATCGACGACAACAATAACAACATCAGCAACAACAGCGGCAGCAGCAGCAGCAGCAGCAAAACAGGTAGAGCTGTTATCTTTGATCTTTGATAAAGTTTTTTCTTTGTGATCGCGCTTTGAATTTCCACTCATTTTCCATTCCGCGTAATTGCGGGCTTCCTATTGATGCGACGACAGCAGCGTGTAATGTAAGCGGATCGGTGTATAGATGACGGGGACCCGCTATTCATCCCTTTATCACCGTATAGCTCATCCATTGTTGGTAGCTCGGTGTTGTTATTTTGTTGCCAGCGCGGGCGGCTGGAGTTGTGATAACGTGGGCTAGATAGAGCTGAGACGAGGGATAAAGAGAGTGAAAGTAACCTTGGTGTCGAGTGTCGCCGTGTCGTGTCGTGGCACGGTGTGTGCGCGGGTGCCAGCGTGGCATTCGGCGGTGCTGCGATGCCACGGTGGCTGACCGGGTGGGATCCACGAGCCAACCACACTGTAAACCTATTGTGACGCCTTAATCCGGTCCGTGGACGTTGTCACGCTGTGAAATCCCCTCGGCTGCTCGTCTAATGCCCGACTATATTATTACTTGATACCAGCTGAACCGTTAACTGTGAGCGCGCGTTCCGATTAACATAAACATTCTAATCCTGGCGTGAATCAAAGTGTTGGAGATTTGATCGCTAAATTCCCTTCAGTCAGTGAAGACGCGTATAATGTTCTACTTTTAGCCACTGAGAGAGACCTCTTAGAATCTCGTCATTCCATTCATATTCCTTGAGTTGAGAATTTTAATATATTTCAGATGCGTTATCTCAGAACCTTTCAGGATCCAGATATATAGGCGCCATAATGGTTCTTCCTTCCGGTGGGGGCCTGCACTATTATTCGGCGACTAAGTTAGACCCATTTTCAAAAAAATATGATACATCCTCTTTCCGAAAGTTTAATAACTGATGAAAAAGCTCTCTTTGCGAAATAAAGTCAAATCCCATCTCTGCGACGTCTTGTAAAAGTCTCGAAAGACTCGCAAGTTTCTTGTCGACACGTCGGAAGTATAGCAAAGTGCTGCAGGTTCAGATCCTGATGTAAAAGTTATACTCCTTCCCTGGCGATCGTTAATCTCTCATTGATATTGAACTGTCGTCAGATGTGCTCTATATTTTTCATTTTTCATTTTTCTTTTCTTGCTGTTAGATACATCCAGCGAGCTCAAATGATCTTTGCCGTCTACAAGTTGTCAACATGTATGAATCGCTCGCTCGCGACGTGGCGTCACCGCCTCGATTTAATTTCGTGCCGCGCTCCCATTCGCCCTCGACAGCCGTCATCGCGGAGACATTCCTCGCGATTTTCCCGACCAACTTTGACAATTACACATCCTATCTCTCTCAATACACATTATTCCCGTACACCGCAAGTAAATTGCAATGTCAAGCTCAGAAATATCCCCTGTACGTGGTATAACCGATCTCCAAGCCACCTTTGGTCGGGGCCTCTGAACTGCCGACATAAGAAAGGCATGCAATGCTCCAAACACGCTGACACTGTGTTCCCGGCTTCGGGCCGAACAACTGCACTGTCTTGTCCCTTTTAAATATCCACTTGCGTATGGGAACACCAAAAATCTCCGTCTTGGCATCAATGAATCACCTCAAACAATCTCCAAAACCAAATACATCCAAATATTTACTACAATGGTGGCAGCGGTGGGATGCGTCCTACGTGTTAATTTAAATATGGAGTCCATTAGCTTGGTAATGGCCAATCCTCCATCTCATACCGACGCGCACACACCCTTTCATTGCAGGCTTCCTCCACAAAGAGCCCGGCGTGATTCCTGACCCGGATACGCAAGACACCGCCGCCAATCGCGTAATCGCGTCCCGCGATGCCGCCGTCCGCGACGCCGCCGTCCCCGACGGCGACATCGACGTCGACACCGACGCCGACGAGGCTGACGTCGACGCCGAGATGTCGCTGCCCGACGACAGTCTGGCAGACACCGATCTGCACGACCACGACCTCATCGACAGCGTCATGTACATCTACTTCGGCGCAGCGCAGCGCGCAGCAGGCGGCGCAGGCCGGCAGGTGTTGATCGCGGGGGCAGCGATCTCGCTGATGGCGCAGTTCTTCGCGTTGGCCTCGGCTGCGCGTCGGATGCGCAGCGGCAGCGACAAGTCGACGCGGATATTCTTGGCGACGGAGCTGGCGCTGACGACGACTAACTTGGTGTTTATGTTGGGGGTGCAGGTGAGTTTGGGAGTGGGGTTCGCGGTGCGGGGATGGAGGGTTCGCTGTGGTTTGTAGAACGGCGGAAAGTTGTGGCAAGTTTTTTTTCTGTTGTTTGCAATTGGGCGATAGGAGTCGAGAGTTGGACCTCCAATTCCCGATATTTGGGGTTCGGTTGTTTCCGTAGGCGGAAACAAATTGATTGGCTCGATTGTTATTGTAGTATAAGACTTAACGTCTATGCCGGGCATTGTATAAAATGATCACAGATGTTCCACAAATAAAATTACAGCTTATTTAGTCCATTAAATGAGCAGTAAAGAAATCTTGGGGCTACGATGATACCGAAACTAATAACAGAACATTTGTTTATCCAATTTCACGGATGTAAGCCCGTTCAGAATGACCTCTTGGCTTCTCATGTGCAGGTGAGAAATTCGCCGAATATTTCAGATAGTTGCGAAAAGTGGTTGGCCGTGAGATTTGACCGCGAAACACAAGCATGAGAGGTGCGTGGCATGTTTGAGAAATAGTTGCAAAAGTGCGTGAGGAATGCGTTCGAGCTCGGGATGTAGGGCCACATGGGGGGCGTGTGTAGCATTGAACCGTGTCAAATGTACGGCTTCACTATTCCAGCACGCAACGCCGTGCTATCACTGTCAAGGTGTTAATTTGTTCCATTGTATCCTACGGACGCGTACCTTCCGTGTACATGATAATCATGATTTCTAAACATTTCCAAATTACCGTCGGCATTTTCGTAGGAAACACGCCAAGAAATGAAAGCTCGTAAATTCGTGAATCCGCGGCGACATGACATTTCCGGCCGGGAAATCTGTTAGCTGTCCGAAGAGTGGAAAAGAAAATTCTCTAGGAAAAATATGACCCCCACCGCCGCCGCTCCGACCAATAGCTTTGCGAAATTGCGTTGATGCTATATGTAGCTCCTCCGGGAATAGAATATTCCGGGCCGCACGAGAACAAAAATACCACACCAGTGCTTTCAGTTGGGGCTTCCATTCTTCCATTCGTTACTAACAAGGCACGACGCAGGGAGGGATGACAACAATTTCCACCCATTATAATCGTTGCTATATCATTAGTCGGATGAAAGAGCAACGCGCGAGCAAACTCCGACCCACCCCTTCTAATACCACCCCTATTAACGATGTTTACATTCATATTTTTATTATAGAAATTAATTTCGGTGTTTTTACTGTTTTACATAACTTTTCGAGAATTACGGTCCTTCAAATGAATTTCCAAGTAGAATATTGCGAAAAACGAAACAGCCCTTTGCGCACATCAGTCAACGCGTCCATTCACCGCACTAACTTTCCTATAAACTCACAATGTGCGTACACTTTAAGAATTATTACGGCTGTAAGCCACCCACTGCGCTCTTTTCATGCTACCATCATGCCACACACACACACACACGCACTTTCTCTCCATCATGACGCATAACCGTCCGTCGGGGCCCCCGGCCATCCCCGGCCTTAACAACCCCATCCCGCCATAGCGACCGTTATCTCCATCTAGCAAGCGGCGGCGAGATGAAAAGCGTGGCGCGTTACTCTGCACGCAGGCTACCGACAAGCCTGCTATCTGCAAGTGCGTCTCCTTGGTGCTGCACACGCTCTACCTGGTCTCCAGCGGCTGGCTTTACGTTATCAGCCTCAACGTCTACCAACGGCTGGTGAAAGGCAAGGACTTGTCTCTGCCGTGGTGTCTGCTGCTGATATGGATGCTGCCGGCCACCCTGGTAAGGGTAAGTTGGAGATGCGAGGCGTGGGCTTGTCGGGGGCGAGGTGCGGGTGGGGGTGCATGGGATTGGGAGAAAGGGGGTGGGTCTTTGCGAACTCCTCGGAAATTTGATTGATTCCGTCGGAGGCGTTCGCACGCTGTGCGAATAAACAAACTTGGGTCAAAAGGGGGTGCTGTGCAATTCCGTCCGGTTCTCTGGACGGGACTAATTATGAAACAACTTGAGATGTTCAGAGGAGAGGCTGTCCGCACTTTCGCAGCACGGAGTCTCTGCTCATAGTTGGACAGTTGTTGATGTTCAATATAGATACATTAAGCTGTGCGATTTCTGCTGGCACCTCCACTCGCCATTCGCAATTTCCATCTCTATCGATTTTGCCGTTAGCTTCAACTTTGGGAAAAGAAACAGTCGGCGAGTCGGGTTCAACGGGAAATCTCCAATTTACAATCTCTAAAGTGTCTTTTGAAAACTCGAGACGCTAACATATATTGACACTCGTTATTTCGCGTCACCGGCAAAACAATAAATATAACAGACAGCTCGTCGTCTTCTACTCGTCCACGAGGTCTCGATCAGCATAGAATTTCTTGCCGCGAATTTGACGACTTCTGGCAACCGCTTCGCGTCCTATCCCAACGTTCGAACATTTGACATCCGGTTGTTTGTTGTCGCTGTTTAATGCAACGTTCGCCAGTGTCCTGCGGGAGTTCGTGTTAGTCCCGACTCCCGTACGCGGCTCCGTCAATAATGTAGGATACAGCGGCAGGGGATATTGATAAAAGCCGGGATAACATTGCGCGCACGTGTTATAAATCAATGTGAAAATGTTGAGCAAGGACCGCCCATCGCGGCCGTTGCTTCGATAAACCACACGTGGCTACGTCTTCTTTTCCGAAGCATACAACAGGATTTATTTTCTTACGTTCATAGTTGCGTGGGATTTTCTGGCTTGGAGGAGGGGGTAAAAACTAAGATGGATGATTCGTGTATTTGTTTCTATCTGCGTTTTGTGTGTTGCGGTTAGCAAAGTGTTCATTGCGCCGGCTGCGGGAGGCTGGATGCAGGAGGCTGGATGCTGGATGCTGGATGCTGGATGCTGGAGGCTGTTGGCTGTTGGCTGTTACTCGATACATTGTAATGAAGACTTATCTATTCGGCAGCTTTGCTACTTGGTGAACCCGCGTGGATTCGAGACCCACCACTACTGCTGGATGTCCGTCGAGCGAGGGATGGTGCTTTCGTTCATGGTCCCAATGTCCACTCTCATTCTGGTAAGACACTGATCTTTTCCTGGCTAACAGCCATGAATCCTGCGAAATATCCCGTTCTTAGCGGCTTGAATTTTTTTCTTACGGTCAGATTTGTACGGTGGATGGCAAAGCACAGCACGTACAGGATGTTAAATATGTGATGCGGGTGTTTGGTGCGGAACCTAATGTACGACCTCCTTATTTCAGAACCATTCGCATATAAATAACAGAAAATATTCGAGAATTTTCATGCGAATATAATATTCAAAGAAAATCTCTATCTGCAAATGGAGATGCTGTCGATTTTCAAAGCTCATCATAAAGAGAAGCCTGATTTGTTTTGCGCAGCTACCTAGCGGCTCTACCTACGCACGTGCGGATGAGGGAAAAGCTTATTTTCTTTGCTAGTCCGAGTGCTTTTTATGTCTCTCTGTAAATATTTCCTCGACGAGAATTCGCAAGATTTCTTTCGACACAAAAAGTTACTTTCAGTTCAAAGATTCCTGAGCTACCAGTTTATTGCTTTGTCATACTCTGCCACGTCCTAAACAGCTCTAAAGGCAAGAAAATATAAAACAATAAACCGACAAAAAATGGAACAATGTCAGCATTTTTGACTTGCCGAAGTCCGTAATTCAATTGATAACTGTGCTCCTGCCACTACTATACACACAGCGCTGTGGCACAAGCCAAACTCATTTTATTTTGTTCTATCGGAGTTTTTTTTTCTCTCCACCCGCAACGTACGGAAACTTTTCGCGCTTCAACCCGCCCCCTTCAGCAACAAGAAAAATAGAATGAAATTCAACATCAAAACTAGCCTCGAGCGTAATAAGACCCTTATACACCGCGGCCATCCCTCCCGCCACAGTTTATAAAACATATTTCCGCCGACTTGGCTCGCTGCGCGACTAGATAACGCCACCACCCGCCAGCCCGCCCGCCTCCCCTATCACTCATCGAATCGGCGTCCACCCTCAACAGTCACCATCACCGCCGGCGACTGTTTCAGCTGAACACCGCAATCACCGTCTACTGCCAACGTGTGCTCGCACGCAGCGACGCCGCCGCCACCAGCAAGCACTGCGGCTTCGACGTCGCCGACGCCCCCGACGCCAGCGACGTCGCGCTACGACGCTCGCTGCTCGGCGCCGCGATGCTCCTGCCCGTGTTTGCCATCGCCTGGTTCCTGCGTGTGGTAGCGCTCGAGAACGACGAGAGCGTCGCGGTGCCTGTCTTGGCGGCGCTTACCGACGCCTTCCTTGTGAGTACACGCACCGACGCACGACGCCTTTGTCTCTGCGCTCGTCGAATTCGCCGTCGGTTTTAGTTTTAGGTCAATTTAATTGCTGTGAGTGCGCGGCTTGCTTCAGTGGTCGGCTTGTTTATAAGCAAGCTCTTTACGATCGCGTATATAGAATCTGCGTGGACTGTGGCGTACGATGTGTAAAAGCATCATCTTCAGAGATATGCCTAAGCTGTACCAATAGCTGTATACCCTTGCCCACCAAATACACACATCGGTAATAGCTGCTTCATGGCTCCCGTGTGGGCTATTTTCAACGTTATATTCCTATTCCTGTAAAGTCATCATATTCGCTTCTAATTTTCGGTCGGTGTAATTACTTTTTCGCACCCTTGCTCGGTCATGCTGTATAAAAACAGAGCCGATCTTGATAGGCATGTGATAGACCTCCCTCCCCCACAAATTCCCATGCCGATTCTCATGAAGAGAGTGCTCTTGGTTTCGTCTGTAATGACTTTGTCTGAAAAGTAGTTGTCGGCATTGTATTCGAGCTTGTCAAAAGAGCCTTCCATTTTAGGTCAGCTTAATTGCTCTGCGGTCGAAGCTTTTTGTACGGTAAAACCTTTATGTCTACATTTTATCAAGATCTCTCGTTGATAAAAATTCTGAGAAATAAAAGGGGCTACTTCGTTTGTCTTCATGCTGACATCTCTCTGTATAGGGTTTGAGAAAAAACGGGATATCGGCTTGGAGTTGGCATCTTCCCGTGTTCCCTTTACATCTGAAACGAGCTCATCCTATCCAGTAGGCAGCAATGGGAATGGCAGCAGCAAACCCACGCTAAATTCTAACCGCAGTGTCCTTGACGGAACTGGCACCAACATAACGACATAACCAGCACTCTTGGTTAGGGGACTAGTACACCAACCCGTGTCGTTATGTTCTCATAGATAACTTACACCACGTTCCTGCGACAGAAATGCAACTGAAATTACAGGCAACAAAAGCATCCATATACCTGGTTCGTTGGGGAGGAAAATTCCTAATGTCGCAGCTTAATTCAAGCTGCAAGCTCGCTCTTATATTATCCTTTGTATATGTTATCAGAAATGTGTGTCCGATACAGCTAACGACCTCTAAGCATCGCCAAACGATAACCAGGTGTCTTTGAATGTCCTTCAGAGCTAGAGTACACAAACCGGGATCTTTGGGTGCATAATAAATAGAATGATTCGATAAAGCGGTGTCTCTACTTACAGAACTGGTACATTTTCCTGCGCTCGCACGTGCTGCTGCCCTTCGCCGAGCCGGTGGACCACGCTGCGCAGCTGCTCTTCGAGACAGACGCGCAGCCGCTGATCTCGCCCGAGATGAGTCCGATCCACGTGATCTCGCATCCCGCCGGCCCGGCGGCTGGGTTCTCGGAGCTTCGCTTCGACGCCATCAGCACGATCAGCACGTGAGACGACGTCCTCTCGTCGGCGGCGTCGTCGTCGTCGTCGGCGTCGTCGGCGTCGGCGTCGCTGCAGCACGCCAATAATAATTGCTCATTACACAGATTCTAAGAAACTAAAGGCGCTTAATGTTCAGTCTCGGGTCGTCGTCGTTCTGTTGTGTGTTGTTTTTTTTTTCCCCCGGGGCTAGCGCGGCATGAGGTTTATAAAATGCAGAAATGAAGAAAAACTTTCGATCCGGACGAGTGGAGAGTGACTCTCTTTAGCACCGTTAGTCTCAATTTGCAATCTTCGATCAACTGAACAGACGAATTAACTTAGACTATACTACTACGTATATAAAAAAATGCTACGTCTATTACCTACTTTTACGTCGTAGCAACTATTACCAGACCAGTTCGGTTTAGTATTGTATACTATCAATAACCAGCAAACCCGGCAGACATCATTTTGACATTCTATAAAAAATATATATATATCTAAACATTGTTATTAATGGAAATGAATTTATGAAGTGACATGTTTTCATCAGTGTTATATAATATTTGCTCATTCTGTCCTCGCGCAGACTTTCATTGTCAAATGTCATAGCCAGATATATAAGCTATCAATCATCTCACTCCACTATTCCCATCATCAGTATACCACAACGATAGTTTCATCTGCAGCATCCATCCCCAACCACCCACCCACCCACCCAAACGGCAACCACCCACAGATAAATCCCTAGTTCTGCTGGCGACCACACCACCCTATATCCTCACGTCCATCCCATGGAACAAACTCCACACTCCACAATCCACACCAATCCCTATACTAATATTATCCCTGTGGTTCAGTGTGTTTTCATCACTTTCAGACATGTCTATGCACGCCTAAAGTTACCATCCTATTTTTATGAAATTTTGGAAACGCACTCGATACATCATAAATGGGTGCAACGAGGGGGTCTCGCTGCGGTTTGACCAAAATGGGCCCTTTTTTGGGGGGGTTCACCTACCAAATTTGGACTTGGAGGATTGAAAATTTATACCCGTGTAGCAGCGACCATTTTCAATTCAAATTGAAATTTTCAAATCAGCCAGCCCAAAATTGGGCCCTTTTGAGGGGGTCATTTAGCAGCAACAAAAACTTGCGATTACACTTGGCAGTTATTTTCCTAACTTTATGAAATTCTGGAAACGCACTTGATCACACATTATACAACTCACTGTTGAGGTTTCGCTTTGGTCTGGCCAAAATGGGCCCTTTTTGGGGGGGGGTTCACCGGTCAAATTTGGACACATAGAATTGAAAATTTGTAAGTGTTCATTAAGTGTTCATTTTTAATTCAAACCTATAATTTTTCATCCGCCAGCCCAAAATTGGGCCCTTTTTGGGGGGGGAGGGAATCTTTTCACAAAAACAAAAACATGCGACTCTCCTACTTTCTGCAAAAAACACATGGCCCCACCAAGTGCATATAAATCATCGTGGAGAGAGGAGGCTCGCTACAGCCAGCCGCATTTCGGGGAAGTCTCGTGATTGCCCAACTGATCATAAACATCGAGTATAACATACAGACGATATTGTGATTTTTTTTCGTAATGCGTCGGTATCGGGGACAAAGTCGCGAAAGTTCGCGAACATTGGTCAACTTCACGCGTTAAAACACCAATTTTGCGTTGCTTCGCGAAAATAACTATGTAAATTTTGAATCAGCAGCAAACACACAGCAAACACAGTAAACATATGATAAAAAATCCTTCAATATCAAAATTTTGCATTTGTCGCGATCACTATACACAATCCCTCAATAATCGATAGTGGAAGTCTGGGCGGAAATTTTGCCAGGGGACACTTTGCCAGGCTACCCTTCAAGGTAAAACGCTTCGAGGTGGGTACCTGGTCAAAAGATAGGGTATAATGAAACATAGAACACAATTGGGCTGGGAAGTTGGGTAGGGTCAGGAAAGGTTGGATTAGTGGCCGGGTGGGGGGGGGGGGGAGCATATGGTAAAATTACTATCATCTCGAAATTGTTTCCCCTGTAATGTATTGATTTGACTGCTAGACGAGCCCAACGGACACCGGCCCAAAATTGGCCCTTTTCCTGAAATTTTGACTGCTGAGACGTTAATTTTCTAAACAATTCATTTTTTTTTGTCAGCCGACCCACAATTTGTTACGACAAGCCCTGTGCTATGTATATCTCTGTCAATCTGTGCCCTGCCTTCACTTCACAAACAGATTATTATCCTTCCTTCCCAAGCCATCTACAAATCAAACTCTGTGTACTAATGACCACGAAACTTTACAAGAATCTGCATTTAGCAGGCAACTCGAGGAACTGAAACTGATAGGATGTCTTAAATACGCACCTATGCGATAAAAAACACGGTTTTTAACTATATCTGATCAGCTTTCTGTAACCATGGGATCTTTTTTAACGGCTCTAAATTAATTATTTGGTATGATTTATCGATGGCGGACGTCTGCGTGTCTGAGTCTTTTCATAAAACCTCCATTAATATTACCTAGATTTTTGCAAATTTTAGGTCGGTTAGATGAGGTTTGAATTTTGATGTTAGTTCACCCCCGTAGTCGGATGATACTACGGTGACCAACTATTTTCCTGTCATGATTTCACTCTAATTTCGTTCACCCCTTCAGGGGGCGAAGCACCCTGCAGGCGTGCGCGGCCGGAGGCCGCATCGGAGGGAATTTGGGGGGCAAAGCCCCCCAAATACCCGACGGGGGGGGTTTGGGGGGCGAAGCCCCCCACCAAGAAACTTTGGGGGTCCAGGGGGCGGAGCCCCCTGGCGGGGTTGGCGGCCGGAGGCCGCAGGGGCGGAGCCACTAGTACATCTATAAACGTCTAAATTTTACAAAATATGATAAAAAATGTGATTTTTGGGATATGATAATTTATAACCAATGGCTCTGTAATAGGCCTAATATGTATTATTCGTTGATATACAGACTTGGGCGCTGAAAATAGCGTGAATGACGGTTTCCTTCACAAGAACCATTAATTATGGAATCATTTTCAAGAGATAAAGTTTCTATGCCGTTAAGGAAAAAAGAACTATATATGTATATATGTGCACATTTTTCGCGTATTGGTTTTTTTGTTTGGTGTTGATTTCGTGTGTCTAACTACACTGGCGGCAGCGTCAAATGCAGACACACATCGTCCATCATATTTAGGATAGGGTGAAATATTACCATATTATATTATAGAGTAAAATATGGCATGCATCAATCAAAGTATTAGAGGCAAATTCCATAAACAGCCGACGGAGATGTACTACGTTACGGTAAATCGCATTTCAGCTACTTTCAAAGTCCGAAGTAGGTGAAAAAAAAATTGGGGGCATGCTATATTTGCAGGAAATGTTTGTGGGTGGCAGGCAATTGGGTTGACAATAGCGCACAGACTGGGGGTGTTTAGAAGAGAGAGAGAGAGTGCAACCGACGTGGGTGTGAATGCGTGTGTATGTGATAATAAAGTAATTCTATATCGACACTTCGCATTTAAGTGTAAATATAATTAAATTAAAGTAATTAACATTTAGAACAACAACAACAAGAGCAACTCTGATGAACGCTGAAGGTAACAGGGTACAAGGTTCAGGTCACTTTTCAAAATCGCAGCGCAACACACAAAATAAAAACATTCTCTTCGCCAAATCTAGATATTTCAAATGTATGCAGCAGAAAAAAATGTAAATAAGTATAGTTAAGTAATCAATTGAAATAATATATTCTAACGAGAAGGAATTGGTATAAACACAAAAAAGATGATAAGTTTTGTGAAACGAAAATGAAAGATAATTAATCTCATGCTATATTCAAATGGAAGCGTTCGAAGGCATGATTATGTCTTGTTACAATAATTGGGTTCCATTAAAAGGTAATTGCTCTTGTAATCATTGCAACTGTGCATGCATTATTGTGTCCTGGCGGTATTTTCTCTTGGCAGTAACGTGTCTGACTTATTTGTTGAATAAAATGTTTCGTTTTGTGAAGTTTACAGAAATGGATTTTTTCAAATGCAGCATCCAGCGTTGATTACTGATTGAATATCACAGAAGGTCAATTTGTTTCTAACTTACACCAAAAAAAATATATATCTCTATTGAAATAAGTGTTACACAATAATAAGCCATATTCATTTTCAATATCGACATGCCTCATACCTAAATTTAATTCAATCATTCGATTATTCAAATCAACCTACACTCACACACGTGAGCCTGCTGCCTGACCACAACTATTCATTTGATTGCTAGATGCATGACCCCGTACAGTTAAAACCACCGATCCATCTAATTGCTTATAAAACGACGGGGACAATTAACGATTTTTATTTTTTATTTTTTATTTAAAGAACGCAGATACAAATCTGGCCCGTGACCACACAGAGTGTTGGTATGGGAATAATAATAGTATTTTAGTGAATAATATTGTAAAATTACAATAATATGTATAAGTGTTTCATTTTTTTTTTATATATTTTTTCTAATTTATTTGAAAAACTCATCAAGGGTATAGAAAGGGTTTTGTATGAGAAAAGATTTTAGATTTGTAGTAAAAGTGGAGAGTTCCTCGACACTGGTGATAGTTGAAGGGAGGGTATTATAAATTTTTGTACAAAGATGAATGGGGCTATTAGTAAATAAAGAATGCTTGTGATTGGTGGTGTGAATAAGGTTTTTGTTTCTAGTGGAATGATTATGAATATCTGAATTTTGTGTGAAAAGGTGTGGATGGGAACGGACTAAAGTGCTTGCTATTTTGATTAGTGTGCACGTAAGGGTTAGGATGTTTTGATTTATAAAATGAGTTTTACAAGATTTTCTTCTAGAAATACCTGAAATAATCCGGACTGCTTGTTTTTGGATTAAAACAATTCTTTTTGCTTGCGGGGAAGTACCCCAGAAGAGAATACCATATGATAGATGGGAGTGGATGTATGAATGATAAACTAGTTTTAATGTGTGATGGTTTACAATTGGTTTAAGTCTGCGTAGAAGAAAGTTGCTGCTTTTTATTTTGTTTAATGTTAGTTTTATGTGAAGGGAAAAGTCAAGATTTGGTGTTAGATGGATTCCAAGGAATTTTGTAGTGGGTGTATCATGAATAATTTTATTGTTTACTCTTATCAGAGGCAGTGAAGAGGGAATATTAAATTTAGTATGGAAGTTTACCAATTAAAGAGTTGAAGTCCAATCGTTGGACGTATTACGAGCAAAGCGAGTGAAATAAATTTTCAATTTGACCCATGCCATAATTTAAAAAGTATTTTATCTTGTTTGTTTGTGCACCCTCTGCTGACTAGCCAGTAATCGAAGTCTCTGAACTTATATCTTCCAAGTTATGAGGCGAATCTTTGACAGAGTTTGCTTGCAAATTACCTAGTTTTAAGAATTTTTTTAGTTTTTCAACATCACGCATCTCAATCGAGGGGTCAAACAACTTCATGTGATTTGACTAACCTTTCCAGATGTGTTCAACTTTACAACATTACGACCGTCTACAAATTTCAATTTTGTATCTTTAGCGCTTTTCATGAAAACGACATTTTTATGATCCTTGATACGCGTTTTCTGGCAGTTTTCTTTCGAAAAATCAATTCTGGCTTAAGCTTACACGACGTCAACGAAATTTACAGAGGGTTTGATTTTTTTGTCCGTTCTCACGTTTTCCTCAAGTCTCAAATAAATTTAAGCAGCATCATTCACATAACATTCATCCACAACCACTGCAGCGTGATTCAAATATGCGTTTGTGAAGCCTTGAATATGTGCTAATAGTGAATGCAAGGAGCAATATTATTTTGTTTACATTCCTTAGCCAACTGCTATGTGTAGTATATTACGTTGGGGTAGGTTTAGGTTCGTTTGAGTACATCCAACCAATTGCGGCTGTGACTCGTGGAATTTTTACAGTTTATACACAATCGGCAATCATAAAATAAGAAAAACCACACAAACATAATCTACTTTTATTTCCAACAAAATAAACTGTAGCTCATACAAGTTTTAAAGTCGTACACAAACGACTAAAAAACGCATCAAATCTCACACAAATTTACACTCGCATCCCAAGCGGACCAAACCGTCGATTTCCTCTCAAGTTTCCGCCACCGTTCCTGTTAGCAGCTCTCAAAGATTGAGGCGAAAGATTTCCTGCAAAGTTCCCCCCCGCCGGGCCGATCGCATTTTGACTGCTAGCCATGCCGTTGGCGACGGAGAATCCCGGACCAGCTCCTGCCGACGCCGCAGCGTTGGCGGGAGAATTACCCCCCACAAAGCCAAAACCCCCGGCGCCCCCCGTCGCCCCCGAGAAGCTGGCACTCTGGCTCCCAGCCAGCGACGAGCCGACGCCTCTGAAAAACAGACAAGAAAACCGGAAATACGTCATATGTATAGCAGGGTGGCGGATATTATTCATTTCGCTTAACTTAGCTGCTGTCCGCGTGGACTTGGGGTAAACATGACTAATTTACTGGAAAGGATGTCCGGAATGCAACGAGGATTCCAGCTTATGGTGGAGTAATGCACTAGTACTGCATTGCAGTGCGGTTCAATATGTATAAACGAGCTGAGTTACTGTGATTTTTTAACTTGGTCGCATTGTTATGTTGATTCGTGTGGGAAAGTATACGTATCATGGGTTGTGGTGCCAGAGTGTCACATGAAACTATTGTTAACATCGCTTTTTCTGTTCCACACCATTAAAAAAAGTTTTAAGGTATTCCAACCCATTGCAGCTACGTATTTGTAATGTTAATATGATAACAATGCAATGCAAGTTCCAAAAATTATTTACCTAAATTTTTGGTCAGACACAAAAATGTATTCCACTGTTCCGTCTCGTTAAATGTGATGGGACAGAAATTTGCCAACTATTCTAATTATAGCATTCAATTGATAGTTTAAATATAGCAACGTTATATTGCACAAATTTTTCGAGCAAACCCAACTAATAAGTGTTAATTTTTGATAGAAATTTACTCGGTAATCAAACCGCTCAACACATTAATAAACATGGGAATTCACATGAAAAAAACTCAGTGGTGCAAAAGAGATATGCAGTTCTAAGTGCAGTCGAGTCGCACAAAGAGAAAATTTGTATGGTCACATGTCACAACACTGGTGTTAAAAAAATCTATTGTACTTTATATGCATTGCTGCTCTAAATAGAGATAACATGTAAACTTGTGGAGGCACATTGTCCGTTTCAGCGCTAGGACGAGTCCACCGGTTCAAGATAATTTACGCTCAGACACCCACTCCCTCAATCAAAAAGGGGGTGAGACAATAAGCAAGCTAAAAGTTTTAAAATTCGACACTTGACTCCAGGGGCGGAACAACGATTCACGGGCCCACCCGCAGATTTGGACAAAAAGGCCCCCCCCCCCCCCCCCAAGGCAACAGGTTTTCAGCCCCCGATTAAATTTTGAATCATTGGCCTTTTTTAGAGCGAATCTATGCGTTGTAGCAAGAATTTTAAACACATTGCAAAGCTATTTCAAATTGACGGATTTGGAAAATCAGCTCGATATTTTCTGTGAACCACATTTCCAAGTTTTATCTTGCAATATGATAAGCAGGATAGACCTTTCCTGGAAATAAAATTTCAGTAGGTACCTATAAGATACTTTCAATCACTATAAGTGACCCTTGCGTATACCTACTAATATAATTGACAGTGTTTTTCTGTAGATTTTCGTATTTTCTGATATTTTACTCCTTATCAAGCGAAACCTTCGTGTACCAAATTTGACCTGACTCGACAAGGGCCCCCCGCGTACTGGACCAGTCTGCCTCACACATTGAATCTGCAGTTGGCGTGAAACAAGACTGAATAACACTGAAAGTATTGCAAAAATGAGTAAAAGTGTTTCAGATTTAGTGACAACCGACGGGCCCCCCCCGCGGCCGTAGACGGGCCTGGGCCCGCCCGCGGCCGCGGGCCCTGCGGGCGCCTAGTTCCGCCCCTGCTTGACTCACCTATATTATCACAAACTTGATGAGGCACACTTTATATTTTGATTCCAGACACCCACTCACCCTCCAAAAATAAGAGGGGCAACACGTAGCAAGTCAAAAATTAGACAAACCCGTTAAAATTCGACGAATGTGATGCTGCAAAGCTTCCCCCGCCGCCGGCAGATGCCATGCTCATGCTCTGGCTCAAACCGAGGCCCCCGAAGCCCCCGTTAAGGCTGCTGCTAGACGCAAACACGCCGCTGTTTTCGGGCTGTACAGCGACGACAGCGTTGGCGCTACTTTGACTGCTGGTCTGCCCACCTCTCTGCCCACCTCTCCTCCCAAGACCATCGAGGTTGTTCGGAGGATTGATTGCCGAAGGAAAAACCATGCCGTCACCTAAACAAAGAAGTCAGTTGAATTGATTCGAACCTAAATGCTTACAATAATCTTATCTAATAATAAATCAAATAATCTTTCAATCAAATAATTCATATTTTCTTATTGTTTTTGTGAACTTACCCAGAGAAACGCGTAAGAAAACCAGCGTGAAAATAAGGATGTGTTTCATGGTTCGTTCTTCTGCCCGGCTCACAGTGATCACACGCAAAATGTATCGTCGTATCGAACATGTATCGCGGAGACTGTCGTACCAATGTGTGCTAAGAATCGTTCGTGGCTGGAGTCTATTTGCAACTTATTGACAAATTATCACCACTTTATAAATTAGCATTTTGGGATCCAGGTAAGTGCTACTGCATGTTTGATTTCCTAATTAACCTTCAAGACGTGTCTATAGGGAAACATTGCTCGGTGCTTAAATTGGGCTTGCCCTGGTAATAATTGGATATTGTTTTTGAAGCTTCAGCGCCATTTGATAGTATTTCCTTCCTAAGTTCCTATACATGAGATAATAAATAATGACTGGTACTTGGCAAAGCCATAGTTAAAATTTTAATAAAAAAATATTAAAATTCGATTAAGTGTAGATATAGGTATCACTTTTGGGCTTCCTCGACCAAAATACATGGTTGTTGAAAAAAAAATTAAATATTTTCGATGATTTTAGTCCTAGTATGCTAATGAAGCATTTATTCGAGTTATTGGGAAAAATAAACATATTTACAAAAACGATATCTTGGTCTCCCCTGGAATCTTACTTACACAAACCATAGGATGGTTAACTTCCAGACCACCTAAACATGTCAGTTATAATATCAGCCATGTAATGTTATTGATACCTCCCTTATCTTCGCTAATAATCATGGTGTTATGAAAATAAACTCTTGTGTAAGGGTTAAACGGGATGGGATGGTCGGAATTTCTGGCCAATTTCTGGCCAATATTTAGCCGGGATGTTAGGAACATATCATGAAAAATTCAGCTTGACAATAATTTGTCTACCACAAACTCTAAAATGCCTAGACATATCAGTCAGGTATTCTGTGCAACATGCAGCCTTGAGACTTAGGCAGCCTGACACATTCCCGTGTACAGCGGGTTGCCGAACGCATCCAGTCCCAACACAATATCAGCTATTAGAGTAAGTTACCAAGAGTGTTACTACAAGCTAGGCTAGAGAATATCACCATTAGAAATGGGTATTGAAAATCTTGACTCGTTGAGTTTGTAAATAGGAGGACGGGGAACTTAAATTCATTTGTAAATTGTAATCTTAATTTGATTTATTGAGAAAGAAGATTCCCAGGAAATCTTGGGATCTGGGATCTGGGGAATCTTGGTCAACAATTTTAATAAAATCAACATACATCATTCACAGCTAATTAATCGATCAAATCAACTAGGTAAACCATTTTTTCCGAAAAAAAATTGTAAATTATCTTTCACCCGGCTGTAGGAACATTTCCGTTGATGTCCGTTGATTTACAAAGAGTTGATAGATTCGCGAAAAACTACTTCCAAAGTAAGAATTTATATACATAATAATATGGTGTGGTATTAAATATGCCAATGCCCATTCCCAAGGAATTTTTAAGCCGATAAGCCATCATTCATAATATCTAAGAAACCGCAGCAATTAATGGAAATATATTTTTGTCTGGTGATGCCAGAAGGGCCCGATAATTGAATTTGTTTGTGGTGAATTTCAATTTGGGTTTCAATGGGGTTGTCGCACGTTCTGAACGTTTTCGTAATTTGTAGTCAAAAGACATACAATATATTACATAAGTAGGTATTCAATTAATAAACCATTATTGCCCATAAATCTAAAAATAAACTTTAGACAACTTAGTGAAAAATGGGTATAAGTTACGAACATAAAATTTAAGTCAACCCCACTATTGGAGAATTCTGGTAAAATCGGAGCTCCCCTCACCAGTCCTCGGTAGTATAGTGGTCAGTATCCCCGCCTGTCACGCGGGAGACCGGGGTTCGATTCCCCGCCGGGGAGACTTTTTGGCATAATATTTTTTGAAGAAAGTCAATTATACACTCATACCGACTTGACGGTTTTGTAGATTTGTTCCTACAGAGTAACCAACACCCAATTTTGTGATGTGATTCCAAAACTATGAATTATCAATTTACCATATCGTGGTACCTTTATTATAAAATTGGGATTCATCTTTATTTGTGATTGCTTCTATCGTTATTTTTTGCAACCAAATTTCATTTTTTGTAGTATGAGCATTTGTATGGAGTCTAGTGTCGAGTAATGAATAATGACCGTTTACTTACATGAATAACTGTTCCTGTTGCTCTCCCCATTTTATCATGTTCAAAAAACAGTCGTGCAGCATCGGTTCTACACTCTTCATTTTGAGGGAAATTCACCGTTGTACACCATAAAAGTGTTGATCAATTATGTAAGACAAACACTCGTAAGCTAGTTATGTACTTCCGTAACTTATATTTAGTCAAAACGAAGGTAAAATTCGAAAAACTTCTCAACTCCGCGCCGTCGAATTCGTCTTTGTACCCGCCATGACACCGGATTCGGATAAATCCGGAAACACTGTACATTTTAGAAACAACATGGCGGCCGCGGAGTGCTCGGCATTTACTGACGATAATAAATATTTTGGTATTTGTAGTGGAGATGGAAAATTGAAAGTATGGGAGGCGTCAACTGGAATTTTACATCAAGAATTCACACCAGATTGTCATTTAACATCGCCTTGTTCCTGTCTTACTTGGATAGTTACAGCCAGAAATCATGTAAGCACGAGCACGACCATGTGTTCTCATACTATCACACTTGTAATTAATCTGATTTTTGGTAAGAGCGGATAGCGCTCTATGTCTGCTAAATGTGGGGCTTTTTGCATTCTCAATCGTGGACTTGTGAAAACCACTACTGCTTCTGGAATTTGCTTCAGTCAATCATACAAATGGAAATGTTAAGCATGCTTTAGGTACATGACCTCTGCCTTTGGATGGTCTTTTGAGGTTCTGGTTTAGGAAAAGAAATGTCAGAAATTTCTCAAACCAAACCATACACTTAATTTTATGAATTATTACCAACCTAAATATATTTTGTACATTTCTGGCAAAGGCTTAGGACATTGGTTCTGTTATTTCTTATGTACAGACATGAAGGTATTTAAAATGACGCTGATACAGCTATTTATTTTCGTTCAAATATAGGCAACCCGTAAGAAAACGTCATCAAAGGGTACCAACAGAGATAATTCATCTGACAGCGGCGGCACATTAGACATAGCAGCTTTAGGAACCGCAACTGGTTCAATACACCTTTACTGCCTAGCTACTGGTAAAGTCGAGGGATTACTCGAGGGCCATAGTAAGAAAGTCAATCATCTCTCGTGGAACAGGCTGGCAAATTTGTTCAGCTGTGGCGAGGACAAAGTTATCATAGAATGGAATGTCGGCACCCAAGAAGTTGTAAGGTAAGAATCCAATAAATGACCTCTGGTATCCTATCTCCTAAAAAAATCCAAGAGTAAGAAAATAAAAACTCCGAATAGTAATTCAAAATATATTTACACATGACAGAATAAGTGAGTTCTAGATGTAAGTAACTGTCATTCACAAAGAATGTTGCTTTGTTTACAGCAAATGGAAGACCGGAAAAGTGGCTGCAAGCTGCATCCTTGTCTTGCCGGATGGCAAGTCACTCATCTCTGCCCAGACGTCCATACGTTGGTGGGATTTACAGACCAAGAAGGTGATCAAGGAATTCACGGGACATGCGTCTCCGGTCGTGTCCCTCACTTGTGCAATTGGAGCAAGCGACAAAGGAGAAGATTACCTTTTGAGCGCTGCTCGAGACGATATTTATCTGAGTGCTTGGTAAGAACTTTGGAGCATCTCAAATATTGATACTAGGTTATTCTTAGTGATTTTGTGAAATTTTAGAAGTAGTAGAGAAACATATTTATACATTCTTTTCAAATAGAGTGGTATGTTTATTAATTAATAATATGTCCTGGTAGGTCTTTAGATGCAAAGAATCCAGACAAGACCGATGTGGTCGCCTCCTTTGTAGCCGACGAGCCACCAACAAATATCTCTGTCCTGAGCGGCAAAAGCGCGGACGCAACAAGCTTGGCTATCATAACACTAGGAGGGAACTTGCAAATTTTCAAACACAAACTCAATGGGTAAGTTACTGTTATGCCGACAAACTAGAGGACTAGTTAGTTGTTGATGTAGTGGTGATTAATACGTATGGAATGATTTATAATAATTTCTTACACTTCAGCCAATGTGATAAGCCACTGAAGCCCGTGCTTATCATTCAATTGAAAACTTCTAAAAAAAGTGGCGTCTCTATTCCATTTGCCAACGCAAAATTGGTCCAAAATGATGAGGCCCTCGTTGCGTTTGGAAATGCGCCAATGTATTCGATGGAAAGGATTGTAAGTAAAATGTAAACCTACGTGTGATCTAAAGTTGTTAAAGTCACCTATGGAAAATTAAAGCGCACATGTATTGCTTACAGCCAATTGTCTCCAAAAAGAGGTTAATGATTTTGGTCCGAGATACTCCCAAAATGACATCGGCTACAAATTCCGAATTCATTACCAAGGTATGTTACAAATTCAACAGCTTTGACCACACTAAAAAAACAAACATTGTAATGCAATTGAATACCTCTTAAGGTTAATAACATTTTTTTACCATCTACCCACTAAAATAACTCTCGATACGCAGTTAGTTAAGCCATTAAACTAGCCGTAGAAATACACGTAGCAGGCAGTAAATCATTGCCACGTTTTATGTTTGACAGGTGAAAGTGCCAGGCTCGGACGGTACGAGCAAATATGTCCAAGGACCAAAGCGGGCGGTTAACGGGCACGACAAGACGGAGGTGCCGATGGAACACCGGCTGCAGGTGTTGGCGCTCAACACCCCCAGCCACGACATCTTCACGGCACCCACCAGCAGCATGACCCATCAGCTCGTCCAGGTAAGATATGCCACGTGGCTAATCTAGTCGGATAAAAACTAGCGCGTTAGAATTAGGGATGCCTTCGGTTAGAAAAACCGTAACCGGATAACCGTCCACAGTATCTGGATATTATCCGGATAGTAAAAGAACCGCTGAATAGCAAAAAAAAAAAAATGGAGAGCCTAGGCAGGGTGGGCCCTTTACTACCTACAGGCTACCTACACAGACAGTGCAATGGAACAATCGGATCATTTTTCCCACGTCTTTTCCTGCATGCGGCCATGATGACTCACTTGACTCTGGTTGTAGACAGTTGAGGGGCAGTTACTGAGTGTAGAGGGGGGGGGGATATGCAGCATACGCTCCTGCTTGCTCCTGCCAGCCGCTCGGGAGGTGGAGAAGCCATCTCTGCCCGGTACTCTCCATGTCCTAAACATTTTATTTTTATTTTTATTATTACTATCTGGATAGTTAAAATTGTATCCGGATAATGCCGTAACCGACTCGGTTAACTGGATAACCGCCGGCATACCTAGTCAGAATGCCTCCTAGCCTACTCTTCAACGTTCCTTCTGTAATTAAAGTGTGTGATATTCTGTTTGTTTTCCAGGGACTTTACAGCAAAAACGAAGCCATGCTGCGTGACGTGCTGGCCCGTCGAGAAGCGGATGTCATCAGCAACACAGTCTCCATGCTTCCCGTGCAAGCGATCGCTCCGTTCATTGAAGTGCTCTCGAACCGCATACAATTGAAATATCAAACGTAAGTAACATAGACCATTCAAGCCAGTTTAAAGACCGTTTGTTTGTGGAACTAGCTCTTAAGCCCCTTGAAGAAGCTAAGCAAAATGTCAAAGAGTGGAAAGCTTTAAGGGCAGAATGTGTACATGCGCACATGCTTTTCAACATATTGCGCAATCATTTTTCTTGCTTCGCTTTTCCTTCAAATAATATAAAGCTTTTTTTTAGGTGTGAATACCCACGAAAATATTTTTTAACTCTCTCGTTTATTTGCAGGAGCAAGGTGGCAGCCATGTGGCTACGAAGCGTCCTCACGATCCACGCCAGCCAGTTGCTGGCGGTGAGTAACCTGACGGGCTTGTTTTCCGACATGGTTGGCACCATCGAGACGAGGCTCCAGGTTCTTCCTTCGCTGACGCGACTACGCGGCCGGCTCGACCTGCTCGTCAATCAAATCGGCATCCAGCAGTCGGGCACTCTGCCGCTCCCCTTGCTCGACGATCAAGCCGGCACCTCGAAGCGTGGCGCGGCAATGCTCGACTTTGTGGATAACGGTGAGTTTACCGACTGGGCAATCGATTTGGCGATGAGAAGCATTTGTGAGGGAAAATTGACCCCATAAATCTTTGTACTGTACTGTTCAGTTTATTTGATGGAGGCAGAGTTTGGAAAATCCTAGAGATGGAAACCCATCCTCCTACCAAAAAATAAGCTCATTAAGTTATAAGAAGCTCATGATGACCCTCATCCGTTTCTTATCAAATCTCATTATAACTCATGCATTTACTTTGCAATGAGCTCCCAACTAGAGACTTTCTTTCAATGCAATGGCATTCTGTTTCCAGCAGGATTTCAATAGAGAATGTGGTCCTTATTAATATGGGTATTGTTTTGGAGTGTAAGTGTGATTTCTTGAATTTTATTTATTATTTAAGCCCAGCTATTGCATGTAGAAAAATACCTTGAATATCTTTTATTACAGCCTCATCCGACGAAGGCAGCGACATGGAAGAAGCAAGCGAAACGGAGGGGGAGCAGTGGGACGAACAGTCTGGTCTGGACGGAACCGACGGAACCAGCGACTCAGAGGACCAAGACGTCGACATGTCCGAGTAACTTGACAGACCCGTGGAATGTAACGTTGTCAGGCTGAAGCACGATTCCTATTTGCAATCAAGTCTCGCATGGTATCGCTGTCATCTATCGCTATTGTCTTCTCCGTGGAAAACACAGCTCTAGGTTTAAATTTTATATGTTTTCAACTTTTACTATTTGTTACTCGAGTAAGCTGGTTACTAGCCATTTCCCATCTAGAATCTAGATCTTGCGCTTGTGATCGGCATCTGAAATTCTGCGTGCAAGATTGTTTTGCAGGCCAACCCTTCACCGGTTCAAATATTTTAGTTGACAGTGGGAATAATTAATTTGTATTGTGACCAGTTGAGACCAGGTTGAAGAGGAATATTGTTATAGTTTGTTTTCTTAAAGATAGCTTGGTAAAAATATGAAATGCTATTTTTTAAAGTTGTACCACCCTTGGAATATCCACTATATTGAATTAAAAGTTCAAGTTACAAAATGATTCTGTTGACATTTTTTCCTTGCTTTCCCTAAAAAATCACCCCAAAATGCAAAAGTACTATGCTGCTACGTGCAATCCGCATAGAGAAATAATGCCCTGGAAGCAAGGATGTAAGATATGAGTATTATGGTGAGTAAATGAATTGTACAACTGACTAATTATCAAATCAGTTCATTTTCAGTTAATAGGATGTTGTGAAGGATATTTTATTTTAACAAGTAGAGGGCTTGCTATTACCAGTTGAGTGTGAATGTGGATTTGAATTGATTTAGCAACAGGAGCACTGAGATAATGCTAGCTCTTTGCTCCAGCCTGCAAATTGACACAAAATATTATGTACTCCATTTTAAAATCAGAGCATTTTAGAAGTTTATTCAAAATACAATGCAAAATGACAAAATGGTATGGCATACATGTTTTACGTAATTAAATCTATTAATATTGAATGTACATTAAATTGTTGCCGTAGTATGCGTACGACTTGATATTAGAACAAATATCAACCTAACCGAACAACTTCTGAATACTACATACACCTAATGTTATGGTATTTACTTATACACATTATTATGGAAAAGTTATCTTCCGCTTACAGTTCTAATGAAGTAGTAGGTAAATGAATCTCATTTATATGGTTAATGACACTGTATGATAATTGATACTATTCATATTATATGTAGGTAGGTATGCATATCATTTTGTATGTGAAAAGAGATCACACTATTTTGAGGGCCATAAACCTTTCAGCAGTAAGGTGCTGATATGAACAAAATAGTGATTTTTTTTTCCTTTGGAAGGGGGTTACTCAAAAATAATTACCTACTTGCAGTGTTTAAAATTTAAAATTATCCCTTGGTTACTAGGCCTGTCTACTATTAAGTAGGTAGTAATGATTTTCAATAGTGGCTTCATTAACTGTTCATATGAAAGTATTAGAAGCATAAAAATAAGTTATAGAAAAAGGCAGCTCAAAAACAAAGATCTAAACAGGAAGATAATGGAATAGCATTCTAGCTTTCAGCATAAATTGATAGGAATGAGTGATTGTTCACGAGAATGTTTCAAGCTAGCCGTCAATAATTTCCGCAGCACAATTCAATGTTGCCAGTCTTCTAAGTTCCAACTTGGTTGATATTACTTTAAGTAGGCCTGTGTATTTTACGCAAAAAAAAAACGCTGACTCAAAAGTGACATGAGAACTTAAAAGGCAATTTGATGTTCGTAAATTAACATTTTAACTAATCCCTGACATATTTTACGAATAGTGCAGAAGATTATCCTACAAAAATACAGAACTTTCCTCTTTCCTGGTCAACATTATGACAAAGTTACGGGTCCTCTCCTATTTTTTAACTAATGTGCAAAAGGTTTCTTGGTATGGCTATCGATCATTGAATGAAGCAATGTATAACTAGGAAGCAGAACTATGTTTAGCTAAGTTACATGAAGTAATGTGCATTCATTATTGGTCATCAATCATCATTCACACAGGCTATAATGTCTTTTCATCCTCTGCATACTGTGTCTTGAAGCTTTTCTTAGTTCAGTCCTAATGTCATTCAACAGTGTAAAATCACAAGTTTTGCTGGTAATGGCCTATAATTGCAGTACGGTATCTTTATTTTATGTTTATGCTTTATAAAAGTTGAAAATGGTTACTTGATATTTATCTCAGCAAAACTGCATCTGGGAGCAAGATGAAACTAAATGGAGTGAATTGGATTATAGTGAAAACCGTTTGTGTTTTGGAGGCACGTGAAAATGCAAAGATTTGGCAGTTTTCTTGTAGCATATGACTTGACTGATGAAGGAGTCAGGAACGATGCAATAGTTTCTGTAAGTATTTGTTGGCAAAGTTAACTTGTAAGCAATTTTCTTATGTATGCATATATCTGTTAGCTAGGGCATTTGAAGATATATAAGGATATAACATTCATTTAGACATCTCAGTTATCATCTATCATTACTAAACTCTATTATTGGCTGCTGCTTAGTAGAATAATGAAGGGGCAACAGAAAACAAAGTTGACTCGATTGACGTTTGGGTTCAAAATAAACATACTTCGTTGTATACACGCCATTCCGATTATGGAAACCATTCACTCATTAACTTCCTACACAGAAAAATTAAAATTAAAAAATCTTTAAAAAAAGACGAGATCTGATACTGTCAATTGCTTGAACAAAATCCACGTTTGAGCTTTCTGGCTTTCATCGAAACCTAACGTTATCACTTATCGCTGTATTAATTAAATTTGGAGGTATTTGCCAAGCCGGCATTCAAACATTTTGTTTCAGTAAACAAAGAAATAATATCTACAAAGACATTAAAAACTATAATTAAATATTATTATGTTTTATAACATTTGTATTAGGTTTTAGATAGATACACAGATATCTAAACCTTGCTGGTCTTATACCTTTATCATCTATATTATAGTATTCAGATAAAAAACAGTAAACTAGGTAAATATGTATATACTTCTAAGCATAAATTTTCTTCTCGTTTTTTGCCAATAAAATAAATAACCTAGATGAAGGAATAATATGTTTATACAATTTGCTTCATTTACACGTGTGCGGCCACAACAGTGCATACCTAGAGGCTTCTCGTTACAAAGGGACAGGCAGCGAGTACAAAAACCCTCGCAGTCTCTCGATTCGAAAGCACATCTACCGATAGTTCTTTGATTAGACATTTAATAGACAGATATTGCGCCACTAACACTAACATACCACGTATTAGCTAAGTAGAGGAATAGTTAGTTCACTTAATTGTACATTACTTGCTGATTTGGCGTACAACAAAGACTGAACAGTATGTGATTACTGGAAACTTTGTACATCAATTCAGGGAGTAAACAGTTACACGGAATTTTTCTCTGAAAAATCTCTACGTCCAAGACACCCTTTCCTCTCGACAATTCATGCAAACGGTATAAAAAAGTGAATGCAGCAAAGGTTACCATACAGCGTATGTTCTTCCGTCTGCCTTACTAAAACCAGCCGGGCAGGTCTTTTGTAATCGAAAATCGGTCCATCGATTTGAAAATATCAAAATACTGATTGTTTTGACCTCTAAATGCAGTTATTATTCTTCGTATAATATTGTGCCAAACGTTCTAATCAACACGATACACTGACTAATCGGTATCATACCAACTTGAATGCTTTCTGAATGTGATGCCCACCATCTGATGGTGGGATCAAGTGTCTGTTCGAGCTTGGAGACCGAATAACGCCGGCTCGATCGCTTCAACGAACCTCGGCGCGATACTGCGTCGGCCGCCCAGCCTCCAGGAGCTGGGTCTTCACACTGATGCACCTCCAAGATTATCTCCTATTCAGTTCCACTTTAATTGCTGCAAAACAAGACACCGATTAAATTTCCGACCGTTATTAATAATAACCAACAATTATCAAGGCAGTCGCTTGTTACTCCGCTCACCATCAATTATATCTTGTTTCATTTTTCCCATTTCTTTCCGCATCTCCTTTAGTATATCTTGCTTGAGAGCTTCAAGATCAGCTGATGGAATGGTAGACATGGAATCGTTGAGCCCGTTCACTTTCGGTAGCTGTTCTTCGGACGCCGAACCGAAGCGCTTGCGGGAAAGTTTCGGCGACTCTCCGCCGTTGAACTTGCCGTTGGCGCCGCTCTTGGCGTCTGCCGACTTGTTCAGTGCGGCATCCGCGTCCTGGAGGGCAAAACGGACACCGACTTGAGATGGAAAGCGTACAGAAATATCACTCACCTAGAAATTTTTTGGGATTTTATTTTTACCGTAAGCTATAAAGTGTAAGAAACCTACTCTACTAGAATAGCTTTATAAAAAATTGGTTACTTTAAATCTGTTGTCATTGCTAAATTCACACATTCACAATCAAATATCACACGTCAATTTAAACAGCGGCAACCATCCCGAACCTCAACATCTCGACACCACAATCAACAAAACGTCCGACACAAGCCATTCGAAACGCCACCGAACCAAACGCCGGCAAAACCAACCTCTGCCGGCTCCTTCTTCTCCACCGCCTTCCTCCGACGAGCCAACGTCTTGGCCATCTCGTCCATCATGCTGGTCATCGTCCCCATCCCGGCCGAGCGGCCGATCGTCCCGTAGTTACTCGAGCCGCCGCTGCTCGTGCTCGACCCGCTATTCTCCGCCGACTGCTTGTTCCGCTTCAGCTTGGCGCTCTGGATCTGCGACGCCAGCGACGGCGGCATCTCGTGGTCGCCGCCCATCGACATGTCGGGCGGGGGCGGCGGGGGCGGTGGCGGTCCTCCGCCGCCTCCGCCACCCGGGGGCGGGGCGGGCGCGGCGGCCTGCCCGTTCCACGGTGGGCAGGGGGGCGCTGGCGGCGCAGGCGGCGCCTGCGGAGGGCCGCCCATCGGCGACGAGGTGGGCGCCAGCGCCATCGGAGGCGGCTGGGGGGCGGGCGGCGCCGACGACGTGCGGTGGTGGCCGGGCGCCGGCGGCGGCTGGGGCACACCCGGCGAAGAGTTGCCCGGGCTGCCTAGGACTAAGGGGGAGCGGTCGGTGTTAGCTAGGGTGGTTTCGGCGGGACGGGGAAGTGATTGAAAGATGCAAATTTTACTATGGGTATCATGTGCTTGTTAAAATGTGGTACGGTTCGAGGGTGGCTTGTTAATACAACTATTCCATTCAATCAAAATGACGTCATGGTAGCCTCTCGCTAAAGCCGGGTAGAGCCATTTCCTTCGTTCTTAAGCAGAGCTAATTAATATTTTTTCTAAACTGGAAGTACGTCCATCGGGTATCTGACGTCAATATCAAGGTATCTAATTGGCAGCGAATTGCGGTCAGATAATTAATTACAATATTGTGATTAGCACTAGAAAATTATGTAGACTTTCTCTAATTCCGATCAATTTCTAGAACTCACTCTGTTGCTGTTGCGAGAGCCGTCGTTCTTGAATGATTGCCGCATCTTCCCTCGTCATCGACCTGTCGGCAAAACTGCGATTCATCAGCTAGGTACGAACAGCAGCGAGCGCAAGGCTCCGAGTGCGTCAGTATTTACAGCCGGTCAATCTACGACGGTTAATCAAGCAGTGCTCCGGTTCTGTCGACGATCGCCGGACCGACCGTGGTGTTAGTGCTAAAAGCGTGATCGGTAAAGACTCGCTCGGCCGAGAAATCGGTTGTTAATCGCCAGCGCTCATGCAACTACAGTGTCTCGTGAGCAATTGACTCGCCGCTGCAATTGTAAGAATGGAATTAGTCCGACAACTTGACAAGGCTATTAATTTGCAGAGCTACGATGGTTCCGTGAAGAAAAAACAGCACCAATCAACGAGTTAGGCACTAATTACATCAAGTGGCAATAATTGGTGAAATGTTATGATTGGCAATGTTCAAAGCGGCAACCTTCAGGCATGGTGACACACTGACATCCAAACTGCAAAACCATTGAATTTTCTCTCTAGCTGTCTCACTCTTCTAGCTCCTCGAAGGATCCTTCCTTAGATATTTCAACTGCTTTATTGAATAAGTCCTTAATTTGGGGTTTGGTTTAAAAATAAGAGTGATTTCTTACGGTTTTTGGTTTCTGTTCCTGATAAATTTTTAACTCCGACCCATCCTGTTATTTTTCCCCAATTATTTCCTTTGCTAACTAAGAAGTATATTAAATTTTCTCCAATCTCTGCAAGTGTCTAGTCTAGTCCCTTGACAAGAGAAATAGAATTATATCCACAACAAAACAAAAGCTCCGAGTGCTAGGTTTTGCAGTTGGATCCGTCAGCGCAACGTCGGAACCTGAAAACCACGCGGCGAGCGTTTGCCGGGACCGATCGGCGAGTCCAATACCTTGGCGCTCCGTTCGGACTGGTGGGGGTCCGGACCGCACTCCGGGCAGGTCCGCCGGGGGTCACCTGGTGGTAGACCGCCACCCTCGGCAGGGACACCATGGGGCTGCAAGCCATCCAGGCCGCACGTCAAACCACGCGTCAAACCAACCCGCACGTCACACGTTCTACCGGCCGGCAGCGGGCTCTGGCGCTAGGTGGGCGACTCGACACCGCAGCAGGTTGGGGCAAACCGGGGGCGTTACTCGACACCGCAGCAGGTTGGGGCAAACCGGGGGCGTTACTCGACACCGCAGCAGGTTGGGGCAAACCGGGGGCGTTACTCGACACCGCAGCAGGTTGGGGCAAACCGGGGGCGTTACTCGACACCGCAGCAGGTTGGGCAAACCGGGGGCGTTACTCGACACCGCAGCAGGTTGGGGCAAACCGCGGGCGTTACTCGACACCGCAGCAGGTTGGGGCAAACCGGGGGCGTTACTCGACACCGCAGCAGGTTGGGGCAAACCGGGGGCGTTACTCGACACCGCAGCAGGTTGGGGCAAACCGGGGGCGTTACTCGACACCGCAGCAGGTTGGGGCAAACCGGGGGCGTTACTCGACACCGCAGCAGGTTGGGGCAAACCGGGGGCGTTACTCGACACCGCAGCAGGTTGGGGCAAACCGGGGGCGTTACTCGACACCGCAGCAGGTTGGGGCAAACCGGGGGCGTTACTCGACACCGCAGCAGGTTGGGGCAAACCGGGGGCGTTACCGGACAAACTTCGATGTGCACCTCGTGATTGGGGGCTGGATTTGTGTAAGAAATATATTTGAAATAAGTAAATACAGACAGAATTATGAACACCACGCAAGAAATGAGCAATTACTTTCTTAAGACCTGCGTCTTTTCCTAATCTTCGCACGTTGGTTTTCAGAAAAACTATTTCTAGCACTAGAAATAGCGCCATAGAGTTTGTTGACAGAATAAATTCATATAAAAGCAAAATCGGCAATCAGATTCGAGCTTGAGCACTAGCACTAGCACTAGGAATAAACTATTTCTATCATACCTATAAAGCAGGCAGCCTTCGCAAAACGTTGGGAAAATTTTGAGTTTGGGACTTAGCATTTGATATCCGGTTAAATAGTTTTCCTGAAAGCTTAGCAATGCTTACAGAATTGTGGCAGATACGAGTAAAATAGTAAAATGTTTCGGCAATGTACAAATCTGTTTAAATTTTGAAAGAAAGTCCTCTTCTTTACTAGTTCCTTTTATGATCTTCCAGCCATCAGGTGAAAATCCCAGAGTGAAAAAAAAAGCGGGAATATTACCACATATTACTGTAAGAAATTGTAGTTAATACTGACTGTCATATATCAGATAGATAATGGATGCTTTTGGTGCAAATGAAGCCTGCATGGACCTACAAATTATCTCCACAGTATGATTTGAAAAAAATAGGGAAAAAAATATGCTAACTACTCGACCGACTCGGTGCACGATTGTTTGCATCCGGATAGCCGGCAGAGTGTGCTAAATGTTTGCGTCCTACCTGTAGCCCATGTCTTCATCGTATTGCCCATTGGTAGGCTGATATGTGGACTGCAACGGAGGAGGCATGGGCACTTGTGACCGTACCCCATTGCATAATACCTGTATGAGGGCAAGAAAGAGTGTCAATGGCTTCAAAGGTACATTTCGATAAGCCAACATCACGAAGCTCGTTTCCGTCCAAAAATGTCAACTGCCGTGAGGAAATAAAATCCGACGTAATAAGTGTAGGCTTATGATTATTAAATAGGGTTTTTGCATTGCTTACAGCTTATCAGGTGGGGTATGGATTGAGGAAACAGGCCGATTGGGACACATCCAAGCATCGAGGAAGAGGAACTGTCCAAGCATTTTCCTGCAATTTAAATGATATAAAACCACAGCTGGAATATCAGCAAGAGAAGCATTAAATGACGACAACTATAACAGGCCAATCTTTCAAACGCCCTTCCCTGAATCTACAGTTGCTGATGCAAGAAATACTTACAACTCTACCGAATGGGGTAAAATTAGAGGAAAAACTGAACGTACGTCAAGTGCGTGGAACATGGCTTTGGCAAACGCGTCGGCATCTTCTTTCCCGCTGAAGTTGAGCCCGTAGACTTGCTTGTTGTCGCGCCATTGGTGGAACGTGGCTGTCGCTTGGTTGTACTTGAGCCCTTTGAGGATGGCGCAATTGATTACCACCTGGGGTGACAAGGTAACGTTGAATTAGATTTAGAGCCGGCATTCCTGAAATGTTACAATTGACAGCTTGTTGTTGAAGCATTATAATTATAGTCGAATTTGAATTCCTTCACTTGGCATTAATGCTTTTGAGGTATGATTATGTTGGTAATTATATATAATCTGGTGGTGAAAAGACCAGAGGTGCATGTGTATTTTGCAGATGTAATTGACAGATAAGGTGAATCAGTAGGAATTCCTTGTGTCATTTCTGAAAGGATAAAATTTGATCTTCAGACACCTAGTTAGTGATTATAAACCTGGATTTGAAAAGAACCAATTGAAGTAGTTAGTAGTTACCTAAGAAATCTAGCCATCTCCAAATATGTAAGGAGCAGGTTTCTAATTTAAAAATTCATATTTAAATGATCAATATGAAAAGGAATAGCGACGTACGAACTCAACCAATCCGCAATGAATTTGCATCTTTATCTTCGGTACATTTTATCTGTACCCAACCTGATTTACACCCGCGAATCCGCTCATAAATTCGAACTGGAACGTCACGCGCAGTAAATATCAGCGTTCGAATCCTCCAGCAAACAGAAACGTTGGAACGGAAATCAACTTCGACACGGAAAAAGCACCGAATCGCTACCTCGTGATCCTGCAGCTTCCGTCCGACGACCCGGAACGTGTTGTTGATCTGATGCTGGAAGATGTGGACCTTGGAGAGTCCCGACGACGTGCCGCTCGGCACCCACTTCTTGTTGACGTCGTCGTAGACCATCACCGACGCCCGCGCCGATGCAATGCTCTGCTCGCTGCCGACACAAACAAACGTGTCACGACACCCGTCTCGCTGACATCATCCGTGTTTCTAACTGTGCCGAATTCGGGACCATAGCTGCTTTTGTATCCATATGTGGTAGTGTTACGGTGGGGTAGAGAGTTACCAGTTGTGGCCAGGCTAAGCAAATGTTACGATTGGTACTTGCGAAGAAACCAAATTCGAGTAAATTTTCAGAAAATGTTTTTTCTGTCTGAAAGCTTATAACTAATCAGCCAGTAAACTAAAACTAAAAAGCCTTCAATAGTCTGACTATTATATTGATCTTTTCAGGAAAATTTTACCTAATACCTAATTTGTATTCGATATAAATAACATATTTGTATCACATATATATTATGTAACCTGTGGCAATGATTTATATACTGCTAGATTTACAAGCTTAGCAATTACCAAAACACTAAGGTAGCCACAACTGGGTGGGTGACCTCTACCCTCATGTGTTAAGGCACTTTTACTGTTTGGCGTTGCTAGTGTTGGCGTACTCAAATAAAAACCAGAGTATGGATCGTGATTGCTACTGTGAGTTATGCGATAGGCAAAGAATGCAATCGTTGTTTTCCTCCACAGGAGGTAAAGAAGTCTTGCAAGTTGTCACAAATTTTATTTATTACTGGATACCTGTGTAAAATTCCGAGAGAACATGCCATCCTCATAATATCCTTCGACAAAAATTTCTACATTTTTTTTTTCTCATGTTCAACTGATTCCTAAGAAGAGCAGCAATGCCTTTTACTTCTTTAATTAAGAAGAAGAATTCTGGAGAATTATCCTGGTATTCATTTGATATAGTATGTGTGAAGCTGTGTAAACCCATGATCATGAATTGATTGGCCAATACCAGTCCTTTAATTTATTCACCACCTGTCTCCAATAACATTACCACATGGCTCACTACTGGTTGATCTAAATAAACATGACCTTTATGGACACCTTCATTTTTTTGGAAGAATCTGGTTGTGGCACTGATTTTAAGAAGCTATAAATTACCATCAAATACATTTTTTTGGTGTATTCTTCACTTAACAAATTTAAATGAAGATAGCTACTAAGTATTTAGTTTTACTGGTTTTACTTTCCATCTACTAGACAAACATTTTCTCAATTTCCTGCCATTAATTGTTGGACATAGTTTTACTTTCAATGCCCAATTAGTTGAGTAGTACTACCTACACGAGCAACTACATGAGAAGCAGGTCAATCTGTTCCTAAACAAAGGAAATTGACAAAATGAGATTCCAGTAATTGGACATTTCACTAAAGGGCAAAAAACAAATATCTATGCAATATACTTAGCATACATCTTGGATATAAATGCAACGAGCTCAAGAATTAAATTAGATTAGCATAATTTTGCTAATTAAATGGCATGCGGTTGCAAACGCTAGATAACAAATTACTGATTGAACATTTTTTTCTGCCAGCTGTAGCAAAATTGAACAATGACGAATGCACGAGTGCAGAAATACTTAGAAGGTATAATGCTATATTCACAGCCTGGACCTTGTCATTTGATTACCACTGGTGTATGTTCGCCCACATGACATGGGCTTGATTCATGCGCGCTCTGTCCATACAGTGCTAACGACAAGTAGTTTACCTGTGATTAGCCACTTAAATCATTATGTCAGCTAAGCCAGCATAGCTGAGGCAATTTTAATGCATCGCGCCAATATGCCAATTAGGCTACCTCCTGTGATAGATTTCTCTCTTTAAATGCCTCATTGCATAAGATATGTTTTTTCTTAGTCACCAGACACCTCATCTGATACGTTTTTTGAACTAGAAACTTCAAAAACGCATGACTAACAAAAGAATTTGCCTCGAGTTACCGAGCGGTTTTCTATGAGCAATCCAACATCATGCACACACACAAATTCTCATGAAAAGAATTACTAAGAACTAAGAAGAGTAATCTTTTTAAAACGTTTCACGTCAAATTGTATGCAAGAGCAACAGGTGGTAAATGCAGAAGAAGAATTCCAAAACGAGCAAACATCAAACACGCAAGACAATAAGATAGGACATTGTTGCTACACATGTCACCATAACGTATACCACGCAACTGCACTCGCTCACCAACAATCGCACAAACAAACACGTTAAAATCGTTTTAGGTCGCATCATACCATGCCCAATACTCCTGATAGCTCTGTTGCAAGCGGCTCTCATAGCTGTTGTCGTATTGCCCATTGGGCACCGCGCACTCGATCATCGTCCGACGACTTAGAGCAAGCTAGAGCGTCGACCAGATTTTCACATCAAACAATAGCCCCAGCCAGCCACTACAATAATATAGAGAGCCGCTTGGCCGCTGCACCGCACGGACGAGTTGCACGGGACACACAACAAAAGAGGGCACTTGTCGGACGGGTGTGCTCGGTATACCGGATCGCGTTACAAGCAGCACGGAGCAACACTCGCTCTGCGAGCAGAGCACACTGGCAGCAGCAAGCAGCCCGTTACAGACACGACACCTGGCTGCGACGCCGAAGGTAACACTGGCTAATATAACACGCGGACGCGAACGAAACGAAAAGTGAATCAGCGGCAGCGGCGGTGGCGGTGGCGGCGGCTGTGCGGCTGCCCGAGCGCCACTCGAGTGGAAAACCGGACTCGAACCCCGTATCCGTGGGCCGCTCCATGCAAGGAAGTCGACCGGACGGGCAAGACAATCTCTCGTTGCTCTGTGTCGGCCCGATCGGGCGGATCGCGAGACGCGAGAGTTGTTTTATTTCTCGGAAGAAAGAAGAATCAACAGAGACGATGAGGCATGAACGACGATGACAAATCCGATACGCGTTCTCGCGTTCTCACGCGAGAGACGTCTTCGAATCTGGACTAAAGAGCATCATTTCTCGTGCAGGCATGGAGACAGACGGACGAGTGTCTCCACGCGGAATTCCTCGATCGTGCGTGTTTAAGATGATTACGACAATTAAGAGTAATTATCTTGTTGTCGGGCTTGCCGGTTGAATAGGAAGCAGTGGGATGGTCGCGGCATAATGTTTTTCGAGTAATTGAAACGGCCTTCTGATGCGAAGGCGTTGCAAGACAACGTTCCGGACCTCGTCAGATCCGAACCGATTTGAATTAGCAAATAAAATGCGCGCGCGAGAGAGAGAAAGAGAGACGATAAGATAAGTGTATTGATTGACTTTACATGTACGGAGGTTTAATGACGTACTCGAAGTGTGAAACGGTGACTGGGGGTCGCGGCGGTGATCGCATGATCGACGTGGATTAGAATCTTGATGCGCTCCTGGAAGATTGATAGCCCTATTTGCACGGATTGATTTTGTGTGCGCTAGGGTCCCGCGGGCTGTCCTCGCGGCGGCGGCGGCGGCAACGGCCGGGGGATTGATTTTGCTTTAGAGTCGAGATTATAATCGCCTCTTGCTATGCCTTGCTTTAAGCGTGATTCAACGATATTCTACTCCAAATCTCGACATCGCACAAAGCTTCTTCAAGTAGGAAGTTTCGACACAGCGGCGTTAGACTGCGGTTTTACATACTTCCTTACACCAACTTCCTATATCCCCCTGACAATGGGGGCTCCGTTTCCTTTATAAATACCAGAGATATGCCTCGATTAGATATGCAGGTTTAGTTCATGTCAATGAGCATCTCAAATTAATTATTAAACTTGAAAATAAACAGTCGTGTAATTAAAAATCTTCGCATAATGAGAGCGTGCTTTCAACCAATGCATTTGCGCTTGATGTATAGTGTAGTTGAATCGTTGATGTAAGGTGGGAACGCGAAACAGATGGACCCGCTAAAATAACGAGCAGTTGAAATTCTCTGGGAAAGTTTCATTATTTCATTATTTCAGAAAATGCATGCGAACTTGCAGACAGAGAATAACTTGATCACAATGTCAGATCACTAATCCGACATCGCAATTCACTTTCACAGGTAGCACAGCGCTAGTTGCTGGCCATCCACCTGCTACTAATCTAATCATGCTCTGTCGGGCCTTGCCCTTCCTTCTAGCTCACAAAGCTAGCTCGCTCCGGCAAACAAATTGATAAGATTGCGATTCCCGCAATTCCATCAAACGAAGATAAATCATCGCTCGGATCACCGGTTTATTGATCGATGGGTCATGCCATACGATCCGAAGCTTTAACAGCCGTCGACTTGGGACCATCAGATGCGATCTTGAAAAAACTATGTTGCAGAGTGCATGCCAATAAGCGTAACATTGCAAGCGCCGACAAAGATATATTTATTCAATTAACAGATTAAAGTATGAAATGGATGAAATTGCAAATGAATTTTATCATCTTCACACTCCGACTCTCACGAGACTGTCTAAAGAAATCTAATCCAAAGTACACTCGCTAGATGATAGTATCGCTATTAATTGTGAGGTGTAGAGGATGCTTATCATTAGCTACGTCTGCTAGATATCAAGGCGAGAATTGAGCAAAGTTTATTAAATTCAGCTAAGGTACATAGAGCACTCTATACCAACAGCCGAGTCTAAGAACCTTGCAGCTAAATCACATCGGTTCCCAAGGAGATGAATTTTTTTAGTTCTATTTTCTATTGCTACACGTTGAAGAAAGGCAGAACATTTTAGGTGTCTGTGTGTGGAAGGGGTTGTTCTCATTAGTGAGCACTGAGCACATCTGGATAATTTGATCTGTGCAATCTAGCCCACGAATGTTTACAGAATACACCTACGGGGATAGTTTGAAAATAGACTTCGAAATAAATGCATCTACATTCTACATAGATCACGAGCTATACTACCTTGTGACCATAGTGGAATTTTTAAGTCTACTCATCATATCAGATATACACAATTCTTTGGGTTGGGTAGGGTTCTGACTACGTCAAAAATAACTTTATGAATTATTGTAATGTCAAGAGAAATAAAATAATAAAAATGACCATTACAGGCATGTACTCGTTTGAACGTTGAAATTGGGTTGGTCGTCGGCCTGACTTTAATGTAGTCGATAACAGCATAGCATTCAATGCTACAGATTCGAAATAAAAGAAAATATCACTCGCTCGCTAGCTAGACTTCACGAAAAATAGTATCATTCAAACCACATAGAAACGTATAGATGGAAGGTAGATAAAGCTAAGAAATGTAGAAAAAAAACACCAACAGCAAACCAACAAAACATCCATAGTTTATATAGATATGAAGTCAGTATAGAGTGCATGTTCTACATTTGGTTGCGATCTGCGAAAATCATTCATCATCTTGCAATATTGTAAAAAAGGAGAGACATTCAATATGTGGAATCTATTAACCTAGATCTATGAAACATGATAATATAAAGGGGTTGCGAACACACTGAAGTGTGCCTGGTTGCGTGGTGTGTGGTGTGGTAGGGTAGGGTTACAAAGCCAAGTCCTCGGAACAGCCGACTAGCGCTTTAACATCGACATCCACCGGCGAGGGGGGGGGGGGTTGGTTGAGGTGGGTTTGGGGGTGGCTGCATGAACGAGCAGAGCAGTGCGCCTACCTTTTGCGAACATCTTGCGATGCCACCTGGTCAGCAGTGCTGTTGGCACTGCAATTAAATGTATACGTGAACGTTTCCGTGTGCTACACTTGGCGAGCTGATGTTCGATGGCGTCGGCCATGGCAGGGATTCGTCTTGCCATGGTCTCGAGCCTTGCAGAGCACGGAGCAGCGATCGAGGTGCATTGCCCCTTTACTTTTACATCTCGAGTAACAAGGAGGAGGGAAAAAAACCCGACTCCACCACGACAAAATGAGCGTGAATTTCAGATGATATTCACATTAGCCGGTCGGGTTCTTTTACTGTACACGAAGAGCTATAAGGAAGAGCTGTGTACAGTCCATCTCGTCATTCGTCGGCGCACAATTTTCAAACTTTCTTCTTGTGGCTAACCAAAGTTTGAACACTTTGCGTTCCGACGAAGATCATGCATTTTGATTGAACATTCTTTCGAGTGCGTGGCGCGGGCGCCAGACGTGCGGGAAAACGGTAAATGGTTTTCTTAAAATAAAACAATGGGAAGTGGTCGTTTTTTTCGTTAACGTCAATAACAGAAATTTGAAGAGATACCTGGGTTTTAAAGGGACGGTTGGTGTGTGGGCACTTTGTCTCGTGTGTCAACATGTTGAAGACACTTCTATGATTCTGGTAAATGGTTGGCATTTTGCAGAAGCACTTATAAGCTGCAAATTTCTTTGCTTACGTGCTTTTCGTTTTAATCTTTTAAGTCCCCCCAACCCTTTACAATTTACTGCAACCCTGTAGAGCATCGTGGAATTAATTATTGTATGGCATCGTTTTAACAAAATCGAGTGAGATGAGAGGATGGCCGAATAAAACTGGGCACTTATTTTACTTATTAGAAACAAAGTCGATTCTGATTCCAGCCAGCTGCTAAGAAATCTAACGAGGCAAAGGAAGGCAAACACGGATTTAACCCAACACTCGAACGGAGTGATCTTCAATGAAGTAGTATACCCTCTCAGGCTCCATTGAAGGAATATTATTGTCGAACACCATGTACGTTTCTTGGTTCGTTGAACCAGCCAGCATCTTTCGGGGTCCGAACAAACCAAGGCCCTCGACTAGCGACCAACGCGGATGCCGATGGAATAACTTGACTCTGTGCACAATGACGGACGGAAGACGGAAATAATAACCATTTAATATCCGGCGGACCTTGCCACGGACACTGCCTGTGGTATTGAACTTCGGTATTGAGCGGTTCCTCTTCATGACTGGTTCGAAAAAAAAGCTCCTCCAAGAAAATAATGAGCTGTACTTTTCAGTTTGCACGAGCGATTAGTCGTCGTTCCCCAACCCCCAACCCATCGACAACTTTTCAAGCGCTTTTCAGCGAGGCAAGTCAGTGCATAGCAATCGAGCTAGAGAGTTCGGTCAATAACGCATTAGGTTGCAGCTAGTTTGGAAACAAGAGTAATAAACTGAACTTCCTCCTACACAATTAGCCATATCGAGCTGACGACCTCGTTGTCGTCGAGAGGTCCGAGACCACTGTGACGACGACCACTGTGACGACGACCAGACGCACTTGGGGGACGGGGAACGCAAAGCTGCATAAGCCTCGGGTATGAGGTCACCGTCACCGGCTCTATAAATGGCAATTCCCTGTGCTCGTCACTGCAGCTTCAAAGTTTCATCAATCAGACTATCGTAGGTGGAAAGCCGGCCATCTGTAAGGATAGTATCGATGTTTCGAGGTGGTTTTGTTACATCGAGGTAGCTGGCAGTGGCATTGCACGCGAATCTCTCTCGCCTCAAAATCTGAGAGAATCGACTTCTGCATTTTCAGCTGCTGCAGGCTTTCTAGTAAATTAACGATTCAATTATAAAGGGGGTGTAGTTGTGCGTTGAGGGGGGGAGGGCCCGGTCAATGGGGGTAGAAATTCACATCCCTCTCCTATTTTACCATATATACCCTGTTTCTGTTATCATCTATAAAGATTAGATATACACGCCAGAATGGCCGGCATAGGGCACAACGGGAGGGTATTTCAGTAAGGGGAAGATTATTAACGATCATACACGAAATTTGGAAACTGCATGGCATGGCGGTAGAATAGTGCGTGAATGTCGGAGAAGCCCTCGCTTCAAGTTAGTCATTGTGCTACTGCTATATAATGTCAACATTGCCGTCACTCCAAAGCCGTGTATCTGGGTATATTTAGCAATTTGCTACACCCCCAAGGGTGTGTTGTAGCTCGTACACCACCGCATAGCGTCGCCGTGTTCGCAAAGCTCCTTTCTATACGTGCCCTGCCGATTGTAGACGAAAGCAAAGGCTGTAGACACACGACAGCCAGCAAATCCACGCCCTTACATCTCACGCGCCTCTCTGCATCGTAAAATTTTAATTAGTCCGAACAAAAAACCCGCACTACTTTGCTAGCAATGTTTCATAAATGCGTCACGGGCTTCATTAAGAGCGCGGGCTCTTTCCAAGCCGCAGCCGGAACAAAAATGCCGTTTGACAAATGGGGCGATAACGCTATCATCCCTCCAACCCCTATAATATAATGTTATGGATTATCCATGAAAAGTAGGACGAAAATAGTAGCACAATTTGTCGGTAACGTGAGCTAAGTGCTCGCGTGGGCGTGGTATCAACAATAAGCCAACAGCTGATGAAGCGAAGGGGTGCGGGGGCGAGGGCGGTGGTGGGTGGGGGTGGGGGAGGGGGGGCTCCCCGGACCCATCGGTGCGCCCTCGTCGAAGAAGAGCGAGCGGGCACGCGACGGCACGCAGACCGCGACCGAGAAAGAGATGCAGAACCGGCAGCCGAGTGTGTATTGATCACATGGCACATTGGCGGGCTGGCTGGCGGGCTGGCTGGCAGAGTGGGTGGATGGGTGGGCAGGGTGTGGGACCCGACCACTCTGCAAGGATGACTGCTAGCATTCGGCATTCGGTGCCGAAAGCCAGACCGAACACAACCCCCGGCGACGGCGCCGCCGGCGATACCTACAGCCATTGTCGACCGTCGAAATTTCTCGGAAAATGATTAGCTCGCTCGCTAATAATTTGGAGCACATGCCATTGCTTGACCAGATTCAATTACATCTACTCCGTGCGTGTCAAATGAGTTGGTAAAAATGTAGCCCCATCACGATTTCATGACGCAATTGCCTCTACAGCCCGGCATTGGCGTGGATTGAGCCGTGAAAACTCTCGGATTCCTACGCGATATTGGAGCGTTTCGGTCCAAGAAAGCGACGGGGAGCTAGCAGGGTTGGTAATTACGCGGTAGGGTGTGACGCTACGTGGGCTTTCGTTACATTGTCTCGACTAGTCAGGCCCCAGAAGATAGAATATCGCAACGTGACGCGTGTGATCTCGTCATTTCACGATTTTACATCGCCGACTTGCTTCTCAATGAAATAACCGTGGTCCCGACGAGTGATGAGCGCTGAGATCGCGGCCAGATGAGAGGCGATATGTGTGCCGAGCGCCAAGAAAATGTAAATATCAACACAGGATATGAGATGCGAGGTGGCAGCGTATACGGACTACGGAACGGGCTGCGAGGCGGCAGCCCACGCAGCTACGCTACGCACCCTACGCGGCTCGCGGGGGCCCAAAACGACGCATGACCGTCGAGCGGCCCAAGTCCATTGACCTGCTGTCCCAAAACCGAAGCACTGTTTTGACACATTTTCAGAAAACTGCTGCGGGGGAGGGGGGGGGGGGGGGGTCGCGTTACGAGTAGATGTGCCCTTAATTTCCGGAGAGTGTTGTCTGGTTGAAATGACGTTTGGTTTGGGTTAGGATAGTAAGATCTGGTTGGAAGTTAAGATACCAATGGTAGTAGAGTGGGTAAATCGTAGACACGTACAAGGAAGATAATTTAAGCCTTTTTAACTTGACTAGCAAATAAATTGCGTGCTTGAAACAATAACAAGGAACGATATTAGTGCAATTAGTCATTGCACTGTTGCACCTGACCAACCTTGTATAAGTGAGAGAATTTTGTGACTGCAATAATTTGTCTCTAAATTTAACGATATTTGCGGGTTTTCAATCTTCGTGCACCACCCAAAAGTCAAACAATTTGCAAGTGAGATTTGTAGACGGGATTTGCTTTTCAAGTCTGCTGTGGGCGTCATCTCGCAGATCGTATGTCTCATACGGAGTATACAATTTATTGTGTTTTTCTAAGGGTTGGGTAGGGCAGTCGTCGAACCAGGGTTTCACACTGGGATCCATAACGCCTCGTCGGAATTGATCGCAATCGCTCAGACACATTCCCTCGCCCATCCAAGATATGAAATGCAAGACATAGGGGTTGATAAACTCTTCAATCACATAATATGACATTGACGTGTGGCCAGCCACCCTGACATTTAAACGGATGTAACCAATGGGAAGAGAACGTATACTTGTGAAATGCCTCAGGCGAAAATAAATTCCAGCGAAACGCCACCATATTATTAAACTGTCGTGGGTTGACATGAAAGTAACTTGGTTAATTGATGACCATCGATATTTTTAAGCGACCAAAAATCAATAAAACACCTGCAATTAAATCTAGCGTGAGGGTTATCAATGCATTCAGCAGCGGATTAAGAGTGCACCAGACAGCTTACCTCATTTTTCAAACAATCCTGATTTTACTGAGTCACTGGAGATCATGAAAAAAGACCATTCGTCGGGATGTGAACTAGTCACACACCAGCCTAGTTTCACACTGTCTAATCTGAATTAAAAATAGTTAAATACACAATTATTATCACAAACATTTGTTACACCCCAACTACTTCGGGCTAGACGCCATCTTGCGAGCTCGGTCTCTAGCTAAAATATAAGTCAAGAGAAATACATTACTAATTGAAAATCAACTGACAATACAAACATAAAGAAGATGATATTCGATTTTTATTCACGAATCTTTCATCTTAGTTATTCTTCAGAACCAAAATGTTTAATTTCTGTCGCTTGGCGTTTTTGACCTACTTATCCAGAGTCAATGAACATGAGGCGCGAGATTTCAAAAACGCATTACGAAAAGAACGAAAATTACGAATGAACAGCCACTTGATTTCGATTGATTTCAATTCTAATTTTTGCACTTTCACATTATATTTCCTAATAGAATAAATGTAAGCAAATTTTGAAGACTTCATCATTATTTATTTTAATTACAAAAAATACAGTGACATAGTTTATTACAAATGTTTCAGCACTTCACTTAACAATGAACACCACCCAGACTCACACATGTGCATATTCCTAAGAAACTGTAGTCAGGGTCCTCAATTTTTTTCGTTCATGATAAACTTGTAGATTATCATATTTACGTTTGTACAATGCTTTCATGCTGCATGGAACATCAACACATCCAAACATATCTTTCCGATCAGTAACAAATTCCACTGCAAGAGAAGTTTTTGTATCCAACAGACTACAATCAAATACAAATTTAGCCGTAGGCTCTGAAAATATCATCACACTAACGACATCTTTATTCGAAGGTGACAACAACCAGAGATGTTTAGACTCAGTGAGAGCTAGGCTCAATGGTTCGGAATCAAGAGATAGAATCTGAATTAGACTTGAAGAAGTAGCATTCTCTGATCTCCCTTTAATCGAGTATACCAAACATCCAGAAAATCCTGCCATACTGGCTACTACTGTTGAAGTGTCATCTTCAATTTGGCAACTTGTGAAACATTTCACAGGAGTGGCTTCAGTTTGCTCAGTAGATGAATCAATAACAGGAGCAAGGTTGCTACCATTCAAATCGTCACTGCAATTTATAACAAGATTGCTAATTCCACTCATGTAGTCCCAAAGCTTCATGGTTCCATCCCCAGAGCTCGAAATAAGAACTTTTGGGTTGTGAGGCAGTAGGGCAATGGTCGACACAAACTGATCATGGCCAAGACAATAGGTGTGTATGTTGTAGCTGTTTGGAAAATGAGAAACTCGGATTTTCTCATCACGGTCACAAGTGATAATATATTCCTCATCAGGTGTAACTAATATGTCCAGCAGCATGGAGAGATGTCCATGTATCAAAATTCCTTTGTCGTTCGGGCTTTGAGTCGAGTATGTGTAGGCATCACCGCTTTTATCTGCTACCAGAATGCTACGTCCGCTGGGTGTGAACTTTACTGCACTGGCAGTTCGTGCAATGCAGCGATTGCTAATCAGGGACCAATCGGAAGTGTTCCAAAGACTAAGCTGCTTATTGTTCGAACAAAGAACCAATCGAGATGAACATGCCGAGAATGATGCCAGAACGACCTGTGCTGGTTTCCCCACTGGAAAATTTTTCACACTCTCAGTTTCTGGAGCTTCAGCGGCGTTATTTTCAGTTTCTCTACTTTCTTCAGCATTGTCTGCCTTCTGCCCTTGGAGGTTAGGTGGTTCCAAAACCAATTTCTTTCCTCCAGTTTCTAATTCTACAGCAAATGCTTTGTCCCCGCATGTGACAACCAGATGCTTAGGAGTAACTGAGATTGTTGCCATTACTATATTTGGATGTTTCACGATAAAAACAGTTATCAATTACTTTTTGACGTTAAGGCAGTCACCTTTCCACGCCGCGTCCAGAGTCAATGAACTTCTCATCAGATGGGGAACAGGCTGCCAACTGAACAAATAAAAACAGTCACAATTGCAGGCAGCGGCAGCCTGCTTTGGATTTTGATAAGTCACAATTTAATCATGGCGACCGCCGACCCAGCTAGGGATAAATTCTTACATGAATATCGAAAGAAGCTCATTGAGCACAAGGAAGTGGAAGGGCGTTTGAAAGAAAGTAAGCTCGCTTTATTGTGTTTTATTAAATTGGTTCGTTATCTATAATTTTCATTCATATATCGCACCGACCTAGATGTTGGAGCGCCATCCCTGGATTGCCGATTCATTGTGCACAGCCTATCTCAAAAACATTGCATTAAAATCTAAAATATATATCAAAATTAAATAAATTTTATGTAAGATTATGTTTTCAACTTATCAGATTGGTATATGGTAGATATATTAATCAAAGTTTAGCTCCAATTAAAATAGTTGACTAAGTTAGCTACAGTTTCGTGATTGCAGAGAAATCACATCATGACAGCTTGTGAGAATGCCAATTCAAATTCCAATTTGCTTTATTTCAGTGCGAGAGCAGATCAAGGATTTAGCAAAACAATACGATAAGTCCGAGAATGATTTGAAAGCTCTCCAAAGCGTCGGACAAGTAAGACAAAGCAATGACAAAACTAATTACTACCAAATATCTGCAAAACACTTCTCACTGCCATCTGTCTTTAAATCTTTCAGATTGTGGGTGAAGTCTTGAAGCAGCTTACTGAAGAGAAATGTAAGCCAGAACTTAATTACTTTTAAAAATCATATCTTGAGTAGAGCAAAGCATTAAAACAACCACTTTCATTTGTGTAGTTATTGTGAAGGCGACCAACGGACCGCGTTACGTTGTGGGATGCCGCAGACAGCTGGACAAGACTAAGCTAAAGTCGGGCACGAGAGTGGCACTCGACATGACGACGCTCACGATCATGCGTTACCTACCACGCGAGGTCGACCCTCTTGTCTACAACATGTCGCACGAAGACCCTGGAGACGTGACGTACTCGGCTATCGGCGGTCTCGGAGAGCAAATTCGAGAGCTCAGAGAGGCAAGCTGCCATTCTTAATTGATTCTTAACAAATATAAAATTGTTCTTGGAAACAAAGTATCAAATTGAAAAAAAAATCAATACTGGGGCAAGTCGGGATCTTTTGATTTTCAGGTGCTTTCATTGTAGATTATGGTTCATGGACAGCCAAATATCGAATGGATTGAGCTATTGAAAAAGCATGCAATGTAAATTTGAGGTTTTTTCAACCCCACATTAAAAGATTTTTTTTTTTCAGAAGTTTCCAGAGAATGTGTTACACACATCTCCTGTTAGGATTGTCGGCCCTGAGCCCAATAGAAAATTGTCTACGGTACCGATTGATAAGAGTAGTGAAATAAATAAAGTCTTGTTTTCTAGGTGATTGAACTGCCCCTGATGAACCCCGAACTGTTTCTACGCGTCGGTATTACTCCGCCGAAAGGCTGCCTTCTCTATGGCCCACCTGGAACCGGCAAGACTCTACTTGCAAGGGCAGTTGCCAGCCAACTTGATGCCAATTTCCTCAAGGTATCTATTAAGTTTTCAGCAAATAAATTTATTTGTTCACTATTAGGTGCCATTCATTTGATCTACCATCTTATAAAATTATGTTAATATTTGTAAATCAATTTAATTTTGTTTGGTTTTTCAATTAATTTGTCATCATTAGTCTGCAATATCTGGTTAAAGCTATGGGGTGGGATATTTTGAAAGAAAATTAGATGTTTGCCTTATTATTGATGAGCATAACGAGCGTAGCGAGTAAAGTGAAATCTTCAATTTTAACTTTACTGCTAAAAAAATCCGGAATGTTTTTTTTTTTTTGTGTTTGAACTATTCCGGCCAAACGCCAAAACGGATTTTGATGAGAATTTCTTAGAACCTTCGTTTTCTCTGAACTTAGACCTGCCACGTTTTTGAAGCAATTAGGACGAGTAAATTTTATGTTATTAAGTTTTTACAAAAAATTTCAGTTTTTCCAAAACAATTTTTGCGCTTTAGAGGCCAAGAATCTGAATATAATTTCAAGAAACTTTCTAGATATGTTCACTCCCACGATTCAATTATTGTGTAAAAATTTCAATGTTGCATGCGTAGCACTTTTCTAGAAAATGGCGCTTTTATGACATTTTTACTGTGCTTTTTTTGCAGCTAATGTTTTAAAATCTTACTGTGTTCATTAAAAATCGTAAATTGAAGGTACTGTGTTATTTTGAAGCAAATCAGTTGAATAGTTTTTCTTTAGATCAATTTTTAAATAATTTCACGGCGCCTTAATTTCGAATGTCATCGAGAAAGCTGCTTAATTATTGCCGAACATTTAAAATTTGCATTACACATTGCAATACACGCCTCTAGGCTATGCGCACACCCAATTTAATCGCGTTGTGGGTGAGCGCTAGTATTTTGCTCATCCACAACATGATTATAAGAGTGTTCGCATAGCCTACTTAGTAACGAAATATTAATTCCTAAATTTGTATCCGTACCAGGATTTGAACCCGGATCTTTGCCTTATCACTGGCTCGAGTTCGCGTCCTGATTACGCCCTCAATTTACAACGAGTATTTGCATTTAGGTTTAAATTCACACTAATGTTTGCCTCATCTATTCTTGTAACCGATTTTCTCTGAAGCTACTCATATCTTCCCTGCAATCACTGATTGCCTAGTTGAATTTAGACTTCAAATTTCGTCTTAAAATGTGCGGCGACCTGAAAACAGCCTGCCATTCAAGGCGCAACGAGCAATCGGCCCGCCTGACGTAAACCCCGTCTGCTCGCGCAGGTGGTGTCGAGCGCCATCGTGGACAAGTACATCGGCGAGAGCGCAAGGCTGATCCGCGAGATGTTCAACTACGCGCGCGACCACCAGCCGTGCATCATCTTCATGGACGAGATCGACGCCATCGGCGGCCGCCGCTTCTCCGAGGGGACCTCCGCCGACCGCGAGATCCAGCGCACGCTCATGGAGCTGCTCAACCAGATGGACGGCTTCGACTCGCTCGGACAGGTAAGCGCCTCGTCGCAACCGGGGAATTGTCGAGAATTTTTGCGGTTAAAATCGAGTTGGGGTTGAAATTGTTGTTATTGTTGTTGCCGATCAGGTCTCTGCCGTTGATTGTTCTTGGTGTGTAACGAAGCACTGTTTGAGAGATTTGTTTCTGGATTGATGATTTTGGAACAGAGTCGTGACTTAATATTATCGTTACCACTTGCTCAGTGTTGCTCAGCCTTGTTATGATTAGCATTGCAATGACTTCACCTAATATCTAGTAATGTGAAGACCAACCAACATATATATATTATCTTTATTTCTTGTTTCCTTAAAAAAAAATACAGGGTCAAGTTTTCATTTTTTATCTAGGGCATCTCGGGTTGCTTTTTATCCGGCTTGCCAAGCCTGGCGATTCCCCGGTATCTTCTTCACTACAACTAAATTCACTTCCTTCCCCATCATCAAACTCTTCGTCCTTTTCTACCAGCGCATTCCATTCTTTTTCGTCTTCCCACAATTTCCCTCTGTCAATCTCCTCCCAACTCATCTTCCTTTCCTGCAAGTCTTCTTTTATCAAACCACTCCACCGTTCTCTTGGTCTTCCCACTCTTCTTTTCCTTTTTACTGCGTCTTCAAACTCTCTTCGTGGTATCCTCTCTTTATCCATTATTTTTATTTGTCCAAACCACCGCAACCTTTCTCTTCCTAGCTTATACCCCAATCTTTCCAGTTCCAGCTCCTTCCGAATATTTTTACTTCTTAATCTGTCTATTTTGGTCACTCTTTTAATACTTCTTAAAAACTTCATCTCGGCAGCTTGAAGCTCTCTTTTTTCCTTAGTTCCGATTGTCCATGACACAGCCCTCATATCATCCAAATTTTATTCAACACAACAATTCCACAATAGAGGGGGTCAAAAATATGTTATCCACCATGTTCTAAATTGAGTTGATGGTTTTACTTTGATATGTTTTCTTATCTTTGATTGAATGATGAATGATTTGAATGTGCGTATGATTTCAGGTGAAAATGATCATGGCTACCAACCGTCCAGACACGCTAGACCCCGCGCTGCTGCGACCTGGCCGTCTCGACCGCAAGATCGAGATCCCGTTGCCTAACGAGCAGGCTCGCCTCGAGATCCTCAAGATCCACGCGGGGCCCATCGCGAAGCACGGCGAAATAGGTAAGTAGCAAGTCGTAGGTCGAACATTGACTTTGATGAAATTTCTACGTCAGCTCTGGACATTAAGAGATTTCAGAGGGTAGCTGAGTTTAAAATGTAAGAAATGTAAGCAGAAATGTAAAACCTCCAACTCTAAAAATATCCCACCTTTACCTAGAATATTGTATTTATCTAGTTTTTCGAAATATGTTCGGGTCCCATCTCAAACCAGTTAACCACGTCACATTCTAGTTTTGCAAAATGTGGGGACAGTGTAATGTTCAACTGATCAATCAAAGTCCCAGTTGATATTTTTTTTACAAAGAATGGACTCCACAATGTTTCCTGTCAAACTAGGTTAGCTGACTTGTCGTTGGGCTACGCTAGCGCTAGATAACTGGTTGTGTTGTTGTGCAGATTACGAGGCGGTTGTCAAGCTGTCGGACAGCTTCAACGGAGCAGATCTGCGGAACGTTTGCACGGAGGCCGGGTTGTTTGCGATCCGTTCCGAGCGTGAGTTTGTCATTCAGGAAGACTTCATGAAGGCTGTGCGCAAGGTGGCCGACAACAAGAAGCTCGAATCCAAACTAGACTACAAGCCCGTGTGAATGCCCGCTAGCCGACCAGTTACTTCGGTTGTAAAACGGCACTTGAAATGAAGATTTTTCGCCTGACTTAAATATATGTTTTCATTTTTACTGTAACTAATAATAAACATTTAACAGATAATTTTTAGAGAAATATCTTTTATTGAACATCCCAATATCATTCGTTAAAATTTAATTGCAGCAGAGCGACTGTCATCACGCAATCGTGCAATATGATTCTTGCAGTTTTTCATATTGCTTTTGGAAACATCTGTCAGAGTCATGGTGCAGCATTACAAAATATTTTTAAAATTATTGGAATCAATCAATCTCTTATATTATACTTATAAAGTATATTCATTAAAATGTAATTAATTGAGCAGGTATCATTCAAGCTACCTAAGTCTAATATGCTTGGCAATGGTCTAACACAAATGTGAGAAATTAGGCTAATGAATTACAACTAATGGAACAAAAGTGATTATAAACCTACCAATTAATGTAAAGCTTGAGCTTAACTTAAAGAATTCAGTATGATGGATTCAAACAGTTCGGTGATGTCTTGGTTTCCCTCAAAAACCAGTTTTTAGCTTACATTTTTCCGACTAGTTAGCTACAGCAGAAACTGGCCACCCTATGATGACAATGTCCACAGGATTTGCACAAGGAACAAAACTAGCATTACAAATGCATTTCTATTGATTTTGGAGTTTAGTTGTTTAATGGCACTATTTATGTGTTACTTGCATTTATTTAATTGATACTGCCTGTTTATCATGGTGCAGCAGAAAAATAGTTATGTGGTAAGCCACTGTGATCCTGTCCCACTGCAGACAAGATAGAAGCTGAGCATTTAAAAAGAAATGTCGTACTAGCATGATCAGGTAAATGAGACAAACTCTTTGCCATTAATTATTGTAGAAAGATTAATTTATAAGACTGAATAACTCTTTTTAAGTGCGGCAGTTTTTCTAATGGAATCAGTGCTACTGCTATTATTGGAATTAAATACCATCAATAGATAAAAACTAATAAGTAATCACTATGTGCTAACAATCTAGGCTATGCCTTAAAGTGAGTAAATTAATTTTATATGTACTCAATAAATTTAAGGGTAGGTACCATTTTGGTATTAAGATAAAAAAATTCCAAAAGAATCTCATGAGTCTTTTGCAAGTCTAGTTATTAAAAAGGCACTATCACTAAGGCAAATTGCATTTTTATAGTAACAATTGTGATAAAATATTATTTCATTGTGAAAATAGGTAGGTTGGTAGTAACTTCAGTTTTAAGTTTCGTATCTCAAAGAGATGTCACGGGACTTGCTGCCAGCTGAGCAAGAGTTTACTATGTTTGTACTAGAACTTAGTGTCAGCAATCAACCGCTTAACTATCAAGTAGACAGCGATTTCTTTATCTTCACAATCAAAGTACACACCAGTACTTTTACAAAATCTTAAATAATTTCCCATAGATATTTGAACACCTAATTTGCCTCCTCAAGATATTGCCAGCCTATATTAGCATTAAAGCTTCAAGTATAAAAATATTCTAGACACCAAAACCTTCCATTGTTACATTACTCAGTGGTAAAGTGATGCATTAAGACACATTCATATGATTTTCCCTCCTATCTACTCAGACAAGAGTGGCAGAGCGTGGCAAACTCTTGTCTTGATACCAAGCAATTGCCTCCGAAGGACAGCTTTCACTGCCTGCCTCTCCCTCCACAGGCCCATTTGGATTTTTGATGTTTGGATCGATCGGATTGCATGCCATCGGTTGCAACGGCTGGTAGATTCCCTTCTGCTGCGGCACGGCATCTGCCACCTCGGTCGGAGTCACGGGCTGCTCTCGAATGGTGGGTCCAACCCCGCGCGGATGAATCACGGGCACGGGGCTGGTGTTCACTCCAGAAGTCGGTCTAGCAGCCACCGGCTGTCTTCCCTGAGCCGGCCGTACGTTCTCATTCTGCCGAACCGTCGTACTTGGCTTCGGGTTGTCGTTCTTCCGGAATTTTGTACTGTACTTGTAAAAGTCTGCCATTTCAAACGGCTTGGTGACTTCGCGATACGGCTGCCACTTGCCGGCCTGCACCACGGTGTGGTTTTTTGGCGACTCGAACGGCACTGTCGTTTCGAAACCCTCTCGTGGCGGGATGTCACGGTTGCGGCTCGAGGCCGGTCTCCGTTCGGCTGACACGTTGCTGCTGCTTCTCGACAGGTTGGAACCGCCGTCCGAGCCGGTCTCGGCTCGCCGCGACGGGAGGGGGACAGGTCCGGCGTCCAGCGATGTCTCGTACCATTCCTTCTCCTTGTTTTTCTTCATCGCTTCCACGCTACCCATGGAATGTGTCCGAACCAGACCGATCCCGTTTTCCGGATACGTCTGTCCGGGCAGAAGAGTTTCCGTGACGGGAGGAGGAACGTTCTGCCGCGCAGGAAGTGGGTGGACGTACGCTGGCTGGGGTACTCTGTCCTGGACGCTACTGCGTGGAACTTCCGTCTCTTCCGGCGGGTTCCACTTTTCCAGGCTGGGACTGCTTCCGCCGTGCAGCGCGGGTGGCACCTTCCGCCGATCCAAGCTCCCTGTGAATCTTTCGCCGGCGCGGCCATCTCGAACCGGCTGTGGAGGGTGGTGGTCCGGCTGGGTCGGCTGTCTCACCGCATACGGCGCTCGCTGGATCTGCCGAGGGGCCGTCGCAAACCACGCAGACTCCGTTTCGTTGGCTTCGTAACGCAGCCAGTAGCCGGGCGTACTCGCTCCTTGATCCAGTCGCTCCCTGCGGCCTTCTAGCCGCTCGATCTCTGGGTGAGCGCACGTCGCTAGCGTTGAGTACGAGTGAGCGTAGGTTGGCCCGGCAAAGTATCCGCCGCTTCCCTGCCGATGCAGCTGAGGATGCATCATCGGCTGGTTGTGTCGGCTTTGTCGGCGATGCGAGATACCGTCGTGGGTGGAAGAGTGTCGCATGAGTGGCTCGTGTTGTAGTTGTTGTTGGAGTTGATGTTGTTGCTGTTGTTGTGTTTGCATTTGTTGGTGATGTTGTTGATGCTGTTGAGAGTCCCACGCTGGACGTGTGAATCCTCCGACAGGCGGAGGCGAGAGACTGATGCCCCCATCGTGCAAAAGCCCGGGGGAATCGCGATCGACGACACTTTCATTCTCCTGCTGAGGCCTTGGCTTCTTCCGTTGTTTGGGCTGCTGGTTTCGCACCAATGATCGTAGAACACTCGCCCTTGCTTCTAAATCAGCTAACTTTCGCTGGCTCAGTTGATAGTTTTGACGTTGTTTTCTCCGAACTGACTTGGCCAAATTTGGATCGCTTCCTAAACCAAGATTTGCTTCGGATATTTTAGTTTGAATCTGAATTTCAAGTTCTATGGCTGCTAAGGTGTCTTCTTCTTTATATTTTGGTTTGTTGTTGTTTATAAGGTTCTCAGGAAGTGTAAAAGCTGTTCCAACTCTGCGTCGAAAGGTTGGTGGCGATTCTCCAGGCTCTAGCGGAGTCTCAGGTGGCAAGATACCCGTCAATTCCGCTTCTTGAATGCACAGCAGCCTTAACTCTCGGTTCTTCTCGGCAAGCTTTGCTTCAAGAGCTGCCTTCCGTGCATGAAGTTCAGAAACCATTTCTGGTGTACCTATTATTTTACCAGAAGAACTGGACGGAGTAGAAGGCTCTTGACTGTTCCTAGGAACAGTAATCGTGACAGCGGACTCAATGGTGACAGTGGTCTAGTCACAACACAAAATACCCTCTTGTTATAACCAAATTAGATCTCACCGACAAATGATACGCTGACCTACATAACGCGTGAAAGGTACTGATAATATTTCTTTTCAAACAAATACAAACGTTTGACTTTTCACTTGACATTTCTCAATAAACAAATAAAATTAAGATAACGGAATGCACACCCATCGCTCGCCTTTGTGTCGATGCGTCACTTTTGATCCGATCTGAAGTCAATGGACCTTGAACCAGCGATTCATAATAACATAGATGGCGGCACTGCACTGCCGCTGGTTGCCATGGCAACTGAAGGCACGCGATACAAACAACAAAATACCAACATCACCAACATCACCAACAGCTAATTCACCCATTCGATCATTATGTCGATTGACGAATTTGGGAATGATGACAAAAAAGCTTTTAAGGTGAAAAACACAATCAAATATCTTCGTATTTGTTGAGGTCAGAGGTTTTAATGCTACACAAATTGGTTTCCAGATTCAACCAGAAGTTTTCGATGAAATGATTGACGTCATTGATGCAGAAGAAATCAGAAGTCCAACATCGTCTAGTCTTAAAGTAAAAGATAGGTTTAGTCCTGGGCCGTCAGATGGTAACGAGAGCAGATCTCGATTTCGTGGCGAGGTAGTACCTACCTTACCGAACAAAAGTAGTACTTAAGATTTCCTCAAAAAAAAAAATATATATATATTATATATATATTATGGTTAGCTCCTTACAAAATTATGTTGTTAGATTTCTAGCAAGTTGCGCGCCGGATCACAAAACCAAGCACAGAATTTGCAAGCCATTGCTTCACATCATGGATCTATGCAGTCCGACAACAGTGAAGATGATGACGATGATGATGATGATGATGATGTTCAGCATGGCAAATTGGACGGGTATACTACATCCAAATAACTTCAATCATTATTGCTCACCCAAGTGTATCTCCTTGGCTTTAATATTATATTTGCTGAAACAGTAATTTTCCTACAGAACATACGATCCGGCAGAGTATGATCACTTGCAAGTCAGCGGAGAAATAAAAGAACTATTTCAACACATACGAAGGTAAAACTGAATTTCTTTCTTATGTCTACACACTACACAGACCTGAAATATATATATATATATATATATATATATATATATATATATATATATATATTGTGATCACAATTGAACTTATGAAAATGACATAAAAAGCCGAAATATCTTTGTTGAGCTGACAACAAAATCGTCAGCTCTGCCTAGGCGGCATTGCATGGCCTGAAGTTGAACTAGCCATCAAGTTACAAACAAAAGGGCTTTGTTTTTAAAGAAAGGTATTCATGCATTCTTGACAGAGTTGATAGGCAGTGGTCAGCAAATCTAGAACTGTGCTGTACAGCTACGTAGCTGTGGGAATTGCTTTGTTTTGCAAATCATCATTGGCCATCAATGATCAAAGATTCTACAGTAACTTGAATGTCACAGATACGCTAGTGTAGTAACTGGTTGAAATAATTCGGCCTAATCATAACACTAATGATTATGCCTAATCAATTTATTACATACTTTGTATAGTGTAGTTGGTACTACTATAGGAATCTGATATCCGAATCAGGTCAAAAATAATAACAAGCAGTTACAACCCTCCAACAGATACACCCCGCAAACGGTGGAACTGGAGTACCGTCTCCGACCTTTCGTGCCGGACTTCATTCCCGCGGTGGGCGACATCGACGCGTTCCTGAAGGTGGGACGGCCAGACGGCCAGCCCGAGTCCGTGGGTCTGACGGTGCTCGACGAACCGTGCGCAGACCAGAGCGAACCAGCCGTTCTTCATCTGCAGTTGCGCTCGGTCGGCAAGCAGTCGTCGGAAAAAACCGTTGTGAGTCGTTTTGAGTCGATTGGTTGAATGGTGATTAACGACGCACTGTTCTGACAACTGGTCCTATGGCACTTTTCTAATGGTGTCGGTGAACGAAAGGGCGATGATGAATCTAATCTAGCCTAGAAGGGAGGAAGGACTGCTGTTGAAAAGCACCAAGGGGACCACTGGCTTTACGTCCCTTCCGAAGGACGGTGCAACTCAAACTAAAGGATTCCTCCACTAATCCGTGCTGTCGAGAGGTTGATAAGCAAGGCGAGTGAAGTTGTCGTACTAACTTCGAACCCTCCAACCTCTCTCCTGAACAGAACTGATCATGTGCATTATGGTCACCCATCCATAACCACTCAGTGCAATGTTGCTTAACTTAGGTGATCTCACGGCTAGGTGTAGAGGAGCAATGAAAAAAAAATCACGTGCTAATGTTACATTAATACAAGTTTACTTCACTAGCGATTCTCTTGGGTAATTTTTCACTAACCACCTGGCATTTGGAACCAGTTTGTAAGGTCGGAAGTCATCTTGAGGATTTAGAAAATAAGTAGAGTGCTGTTTCTATCTCGATGGAGCTCAACAACTCAAATAATAAGCTTAATATTGCACAGAAAGTTGGTTGTCATGTGCAGCAAATTAGGTAATGATATGCTTGGTAATGCAAAATATCTGGTTTTGACCCCCAGTACAGACACAATGAAGAAATGTTTATTGGTGATGAAGGTAAAAAGGGTGGATAAAATATTTGGCGCGGTTATAAATGTACAAATTGTAAGTTTTTCCTTGCAGATTGTTAAGAAAATAGAAAATATGGAAAAAAGCGGGAAATCGATTGATCGATGGATAAAAGATATCAGCAATCTTCACAGTACCAAGCCTCCTCCTACGGTACACTATACGAGGTATTTAATAAATTGATGATAATGATGAAATATTGATTTTGATTTTCAAACCGGAAATTTACCTGGTCGTTCAAAATCTGAAATCGACAGGCCTATGCCGAGTATAGATGGGCTGATGCAAGAGTGGCCCGCTGATTTTGAAGTGCATCTTCGTGAGATGGGCCTCCCAACGCCCGACTTGGATTGTGACCTCCCTGAATATGTTGACATCATGTGCAGTAAGTTGGAATTTTAAATGTGAGACACGTGTATAGTACGTGTTTCATTTATTATTACTCATTGCTATTTGCTTATAATGGGTGATGAGAATTTGGTTTCTTTATTTCAGATATCTTCGACATTCCTACATACGACTCTAAAATTCAAGCTCTACATGTTTTGTTCACACTTTACTCTGCTGTAAGGAATTCTCAACATCCCAATGATTCAGTTGATGGCACTGCATCATCTCAAAACGAAGAAATTTAGGGTCACAAAAAATATCTTAATTCTTGTTTCCTTTAATACTGTACTGTATGTATGGATGAATACACAGCACGAACTGGATAGCATTATGGTGATTTATTGTGGCTCAATGACCACCTCATCAGACATTTAACACAAAAACACTCTTTGCACAGTTCACAATCTTTTACAACACCAATGTTTACCGACTATGAATCCACAATATTACTAGTTTTACGTTTTTCTACGTGATTTGAGAATCAATTACGTTTGAACATTTTATTACATCTCTTATCCAAGCTAACATTAAAGGTTATTGGTTTGGTTGGCATAACATCAGCCGGTACCGTATAAACGGAATTCCGATGCGAGCGGAAAGAACAATCCTTCACTCAAAGCACTCGCGTGGTCTCGCTTCTCTCTCAAACTCAAACTCGCCGCTGCATAATTCAAGTCACGTGGTCTATAGATGGCGTACGGCCATTGGATAATAATAAGATCTTTGGCCATTGAGTATATAGACGGCGCAGGAGCACAGCGACAGCACACGCCATTCATTTTAAAATTTTAGCCGTTACACTCGCCGACAGTCGTTTGTCAGGTAATGTAGGTTTGCGTTCGCTTTTCGCGCTTTTACCGCTGTTGTTTCAATCGCAATCGGTTGGATTTAGATGTGATCTCGTGATAGACTATCTGTAAATGTGCTACTTTTAGCAATTGATTCGCACACAAAAGCACCCGCTGGAAAGCTGGAGTAATAAGCTTATGCAGCGAAAGGAGGTCCTCCAGCTCAGCATGGATTCGGCTTTCGATCTAACCAAGGAGAATATCCAACCTTTGGCTCAAGGAAGAAACACTTTGCAATTTGAGGCAGCTATTCAAGCTCAAAATAATCCAGAGGCCCATCAAGAACTCATGAAGATAGCGGAGTAAGTTAAACTTTTATGGATAATTAAAATAGCTCGTCCACAAAGATCATAATAGGCAATGCCTATTTGTCATATGCATGCGGCTTTACTTTGATTTGCTGTTGATTTTAACCGAAATAGTTATTGGCTTTGTATTATAATTCTGATCTACTTTTTGTGTAGGAATTACGAGTTGGGGCTGCGAATGTATGACGGTGATGATCCACTAGCACCGTGGTACGAATACATTTGCTGGGTAGAGCAGAGTTTCCCAAAAGGAGGCAAAGAGGGAAATCTGTCAACTTTGCTGGAAAAATGCTTGACACACTTCAAAGACAATAAAACTTACTTTCAAGACGGTCGGTTGATCAGGCTATGGATAAAATACGTAAGATTTTCTGTGGTTTATCAATGGTGAGCAGTGTTATTCTTTCCGGCTATCTTAATAGTTATTCTTTCTTCAGATTGATGGCAAGGGAATAGGAATTTCCAGAGCTGAGTTGTATCGTATGGCTCACTGCCATGGCGTTGGTACGCAGTCCTCATTATTTTACCGATTCTGGGCGTATGAGCTGGAAAGATCGGGAGACCATAAAAGTGCTGATGCCATCTATCGCATGGGACTTGAACACAATGCCCAGCCCAAGGAAGAACTTGTCAATGCTCAAGCGTAAGTGGAAAACAATTCAGCCAACCAACATTATTTAAAATAAGGATGAAATTGGTACTCTCTTCTCATCATGAAATGTAATATCCTCTAAGGGGTACCTACCTCTACCAATGACTGTCATCCTCGGTAGACAGCAGACGCCAAAGGGATAGGGAAAAATTCAGCCAATAATAGTCTTACGCTAAATGCAGTACAGCATGAATGAGGCCAGCGTCGCTGCAGTCGCTAGTTGAAAACAATGGCAGTTCTAGTTTGCTCGGTGGGCCCCATTTAGCACAGTTTGATAGCCACTTCCTACAAAGTTGCTTGATTAGCTGGAGTGCAAGTCTTGTTCAGAGAGTTACTTTCCACTGCAAAAACGGGACCACAGGGAAGAACTGCAACCGCCGTAGTTTAAAACCACTGTCCGCAGCGCAATCTACCCGTACTCATATAAATCACACTTTTTTTGAAGGAATATTTTAGCTTTGCATCCTTCACCTGCCAAATGTTACTTATAGTCAATATCAATGCGTAGTTACTTAGTATTAGTACGTAGGTACCAGTACCACTTACATGTAATCTAATCAATTTCTTGCAGCAACTTCACTGCGCGCATGGCTCAGATTTTCCTGAACGGCACTGCTCCGCCCCCTCAGAGGCCGGACAGCACCGATCGGCTAGTGCTCGCTGCACTTCGAGCGAAAAAGAAGAACCTCGTGCAGAATGTGCGGCTGGGAGGCCAAGGCGGAGGAGCAGGAGGTAATAATGTGCGGCCAGATCGCCGGCACACGGCTGCAGCCGCCAATCAACTGCAGCAACCCACTCTCAAGATTTTCATGGTAAGAATGCCAATGTTCAATGCTCTCTGGTCTCTTTACATTGCTTTGTGTAGAGCTTAAAGTGTGAGATTTAATTCTTGCTTAGCACGGTTTATAGCTGCTAGCAGTTATAATGGTCTCCTTACATTGCTTTGCGGAGAGCTTAAAACGTGAGATTAAATTCTTACTTAGCTCGGTTTATAAACTAGCTGTTAGCAGTGGCGATTTGCAAATGCTCGTTGCAGTTATGCCCTACAACAAAAGCAGCAAGCCACATTTCAAATAACATGAGTCTTAAGAAAATAAAAAGTCACAGTAATGACCATAGATTTGCTTCATAAATGGTAGCAGGTACCACCAGATCTTGGTAGAACTTAGAAATGTAAAGGTAATGATGTTCTAGTTTTAAGAAGCATTGCCACTTAATGCTAGGTTTGTAGGTAGGCCTATACTTTTAAAATAATATAGTTTCTACCATTTCTTCTACCATCCATCTGTAAATTAAACTGTTTTTCATTTTCTCTGAGATATTAATTGCTGTCTACCAAAGAAAATATGGCTTTTGAGGACCTTTGTTTATTATCAATTATTATGTACACTTCTGGACACTGAAACCCGTCCACCTGAAACTTTTACAAGTCCCAATTTTGTCTTGCTTGAAAATAGTATAGGTAGCCAGGTAGAGGCTGAGCACATGACATATGAAACCACTTGCTTGGGAAGCTGCCTTATGATGGAAAACCAGTTTTCTTATCAGTGGGGCTTTTAACAATTCATATGAACCGTGCATTGCCAGTATTCGTTCACCCGAGTAGCCCTTTTGGCATGATCGAGCTCCAGCATTTGTCACAGAGTTGCCTGTGAAAATTTTGAAGGTTTGGACGAATTTCAATATCCTTGCTGTAACTACACTACATTTACTATTGATACCTGGCTATTAATAGTTAAACATTTATTCGATGGTAAAAATACTAAAAATAACAACCGTTTGAATTTCCTCCACTGCATCGTAGTAATCGACGTCGTTTGTTATCTTATCTCTCGTACTTGATATAATATATCCGACCCGCCAGGACAAGGTAGCCTACAGCCACCAAAAAGGTCCGTTTATTTTTTACCCATCCTTTTGTATGGGTGCGTTGCTTGGACATGGAGTGGGAAATTGGAAGATTTGTTGCAAGGAGCACAAATGACGTTTGTGAGAAGTATGGCTGGTGTGACAAAATTGGATAAGCAGAGGAGTTGTGAACTGAGAAAAAGAATGGGAGTTGAAAGTGTAAGATTTAGAGTAGGCAAAGAAAGATTGAGTTGGTTTGGAAAAGTGAAAAGGATGGAAGAAAGCAGAATAACAAAAAGATTTTTTGATATTGAATATAAGAAACGAAGAGTGGGAATGCCCAGAGAGAGATGGATTATGCAGGTAAGAACTAAGAATAGATGTTGAAGAGAGAGGTGAAGAGTGGGAAAAGGTTGTTGAAGAAGAAAGATGGTGGGAAAACAAAGAAAAGTGGAAAGAGTTGATCGAACAAAGGGAAGTAGATGACGGGGAGGAAGATGGAGGAGAAGAAGAGGACGGGGAAGATGGAGAGAGAGTTAATTTTTTTTTTTTTTTTGTGGATGGTGGGTTCTTGGCAAGAATCCACCGAGGTATCCGTGTGCCCATGCCATGTGCAAATTTTCAACCTGTTAATATTAATGGATAAAGGAAATAAATGATTTTAAAAAGGAGGGAAAATTAAATCGTGCCATGGAAACAAACTTTTTACGGAATATTGAGGAAGTGATGAGATAAACGTGTTTGCTGTAAAGAGAAGACACAGGAAGTTTTCGAATTATTTCTGCATCTTCAAAATTACGAGTTATAGGTCATTGGGGGGTGCTGAAATGGTGTGCAAGACTCACGAGATATCATATTTGTGAGATTGCTCACTGGGCAGGCATGACTTATAAGGAAAACTGGTTTATCATAACGAGGTATAGTTTCAGAAAGCACATGGAATACAGCATGGTGTGTACCCGACTTACCTACACTATTTTTCAAGCCAACCTTCCACGGGACTTGTATAAATTTCTAGTGGACGGATTTCAGTGTCCAGGAGTGTACCTACTCTTCTGGACACTGAAAACCATCCACCTAAAATTTTTACAAGTCTCTACCTACTCTATAATTAAAACAAACCTTACTTGGGACCAGTGAAAATTTCTAGTGGATGGTTTTCAGGGTCCAGAAGTGTACATACATACATCAATATTTTTTTTAGTTCAGTAACTTTGAGATTGATTAATTGATGAATTTAAATTTGGCTAAAGGACAGTTTTTCTCTACACCAATTCTGATATGTTCGAAGGATGCCGGAGATAGCGAGAACGTGAACGCCCCTAGCGAGACTATGCGTTCGCTGCCGAAGCAGTCTATTGTGAACAAGGAGAACGCTCAGAATGCGGGCCCATGGACCGGGCCCCCCCGACGCAAGACCCTGCCAGCCCCAATCACGCTCGCCCCTACCTCTCGTCCAGCGTTTCAAGGTAGCCATTCCCCTCTTTTGTCGGCTAGCCAAGATATGCCTTGTTGGCATGTTTAGTGTTTAAGTATAGCTGGGTAAATTTTCATTGTAGCCAGTTCTTTATTGTTACTTTGTTTATTTGATCTTTGGAAAAGCTGTTAACGCCATGTCAAGAAAATAGGTGTCATCATACCTCTAGTCTACCAATTCTATCCTTCTATTTCCTTCTTTGTTTGGTTTACTTGTGATTTTTCATCAGTTAACAGATTTGATATTTCTAACAGTGCACACAGACAACCTTCCTGCTGCACCAAGGGAGCTGCCTTGGGGCAGTGTGATGAATGCCCTCGAGACGGTCCATGATGACTTTGATGATGTTCCGTACGCAATCTTCGAAGAACCGAACCCTCTTCAGAGGTGCATGTACCCGAAAGCTGAAGTGTATTCAGGTGGCAAGGAGTACAGCCCCGAGGAACTGATGGCAGCTCGTTGGTTTAAGAAAGAAGCGGCGGCTCGCAATGGTAATTAAGTGCCTTAAATAAAAGAACAGATTATTAATATTATTAGTAGTTGTGCCATCACTCTCCTTTGCTTATTTTCAAACGTCCAAGGAAATGGAATTATTAAAGTAGAAAAAAACTGATGTGTTAAAAACCTGTTTATAAATCAAAGTAGGGGAATGAGAAAAGTAGAAACTGCAGCTTAGCCAGAAAAAAAGTGGCAGACCAAATGGATTAACAAGAATATGTCTATAATTTGATTTAATTCTATGAATATCAAAAATTATAGAATTCGGTACTAAAGCAATATCTCATATTTACTCACAGCCCGGTTGGAAAAAGAACGCGAAGCTGCAAAGCAATTGGCCGCCGAGCAGGCTAGACTGCAGGCTGAGCAAGAAGAAAGAAACATCGGTGTCCAGCTTAAGTTTTCTCAACAATCGAGCAACGATTCCGTTTCCATCAGGAGCCAGTCCGACTGCGACAGTACAGATGCTCCACAATTTTCCGATCCGAAGAAATGTGTTTTCGCTCGGCCAAGCAGTGCCGCCTTTGACAGCAAGGTGTCATATTCTGACTCCAAGAATTCGAGCAGTGAAAAAACGCCACCCAGAAACCCTCGAAGAAAAACAATGATTTTAAAGGGTTCCCAGGATGACATCAGTGACGATGTACCCAACCGACAGTCGGAGCAAGAGTCTGGAATACTGTGCCGCGAGCCTGAATCGAGGACAGCTAACCGACGGACGACGGAAACGAGAGAATTTTCACGGATGTCCATCAAAGAGCGCTCGCGTGACCTGCTCTTGATGTCGAACGAGTCTTGCAGTAGCACGGAGCCTTCGATGCTGCATAGTCAGTCCATCACGGTGAACACCAAGGAAGCCATGAACGTAATGAACGAGCTTTGGGGGTCCACCTGTGATCGCACGCACCAATCACGTGAGTTTTTTGATTCCTTCGGAAATTGCAAATCGGTATTCGGTGCCTGATCTCCTTCGTTGGTGCTATTAGTTGCTTGCTAGTGCTTATGTGCAGGTCTGCCGTAACTGGTTCCTTTCAGGTGCTTTAGCTTTACCTACTGCACTGGCCAGGGAAGCATGTCTAGTGCCGGCGGCGGCGGCAGCGTCATTGCTTAGTGAATCCAAGGAGGAGAATGTTGGTATTTGCATACCGCCTCGTGAACAAATTGCACCATTTACTATTTTCTCTGGTAGGTGGCCAAAAATTGTTAAGGCTATCTGCTCTACACATTATATTTGCCTTTATTTTTTGGTAATATAAATGGAGGACTTGATAGATATCTTGTCCTTTTTCTTGTATTTGATCTTTAATCTTTTTCTTGGTTTACATAGTTTGCCCAGATGGTAGCAAACAGGCACCATATAGTTACAAACCTAGCTAAGTTTGGTTAACACGGGTAACTTTTCAACTTTTCAATAATACTGCTAACTTAACAATAGCTAACCCAAATTATCAGTCACTAATTATTAAGCATACTAATTTAAAATGTAGGTAAGACAATAATACACAGTAATATGGATTTTACTTTTTAGGCTTACAATCTATGCTAAAATCTAAGCTGTAAAAGAATTCTCTTCAAATCTTGTTATTAGATCCATCTCAATTCTAGCCAGCTGCTGGTATTACATACCAACCGAATCTATAAAATCCAAAATTTGAAATGAGAGAGAGAGAGATAAATATCACGTTTGGGCACATCTTGGAGCAAAATCTTGTTATATCATGTTATGTGTAGTGTGTTAAAACTTAAATGTGTTACTGTGTATGTTTTATTTTTAGAGATAACATGCATTTATATTTTATATCATTTCAACAGGCTGTGAAAGTCTAAGCAATGTTGTACGTTCGGTCAAAACTGAATTTACCCTCAATGCAACAGAAGAAGAAGTTCAGTCTAAAGAAAACGTAGCATATAGCAGAAGAACAATTTCCATGACAGTTCACACAGATGATGAGGATGATGATGTTGTCCCTCAGCTGGCAAAAATTGCAAATGATTTTGTGATATATCAAGAGACTGACAATGCTAAAAATGAAAACAACAATCTTGCACAGAAATATCCAGCTGATAGCGTCATAAACAATTTTGTGATTTACCAAGAGTCTGATGACAACCTAGGTATGTCCAAATTCAATTTAGATCATTTGTGAAACTTTCATAATAGTTCATATTTCTATCTAGCTGGTGTACATTGATACTTAATAATATCTAGCTCAAATTTGTTATGATATGATACATTTCATGGCAGAGTGGTTCAGTGATATTATGTGAGCTGGTGTGATAGATTTGTGGGCTATCAACAAGGTTAATTTAAGAACCACAAGACTCCATACCACTAATGATTATTTTTCAATTACATTTATTTGGATAATTTTAAGCAATTTCTTTGCTTTCATTGACTTTATTTTTATTGCGTCGACAATTTCTTGCTCCTCAAGCTTAATCCATCAAACGTTCACAGAGAATTGTACTCCTTGGCCGACAGTGCCTGTGCCTGGGAATATCCCTCTGGTGCCGTCGCCCGGCATGAGTCGATCTCAGATCCAGGCCCTCGACGGCACCGACTTCAAGGAAAACGTCGCCGCCGAGCCACCGCCAGAGGATGAGCGAGTGATGGCCGGCATTCTGCAGCCCTCCTTGGCCATTCCCTTCGAGCCCTACGTCGATTCTGAACCCATCGAGGTAGGCACCGTTGAAATTGTCCTTCAATTAATTTAAAACAAATTCTAGAAATTTAACCATCATATCATAGAAATTCTTTTTATGATAGTAAGATTAGGAAAAGATGTGCGTCTTATAAATGGTTTTATGTCAAAGATCTTTCCACTTTGTGTTTCCAGCTTAAGACTAGCCTAAACAAATTAGAAAAGCTTGGATTCAATCTGGAAGTGATGCCCTCGATATTCCAACTGTACTTAAAGTATGCTGACCTAAAACATGTGGAGAAATATCTGCAACGTGTTGCTTTTGTTTGCCAGCCGAACCCTGCTGATGATGAACGACTGGAACCTACCGAGTTCTTCACTCAGCAGTTCACCCAGGCGTTCAACTTCCCGTTGACTACTTCCACTCCGTTTCATGGAAATGTCAAGACAATGTCGCCAGTGGTGGAAGTGAGCGAGACGTCTCCAGCTGGAACGTCTCCTGCTGCTCACGCAACGTAAGTCGGGAATATCACTTAGTGTTGTGTTTTAAGGTCCGGCCACAATTGACACAAGCACAACGTGCAAGCGATAACGAAACTTGGTGTCTACAATTGACATGTTGCAACGACGCAACAATGAGTTGACGGGGATCTGTCAGTTGAAAACTGAAAGTGTTGTGTTTTAGTGTTGTGGCTGCATGAAAATTATTTTCTCATAATCAAATTCTTGGTGATAGAAATCAGGGACTGAAACCGAAACCGAAAACCGGTAAAAACCGCTATTTTTCGAAAACCGAAACCGAAATCAAAACCGTTATTTGAAAAAGAACAAAACCAAGAACAAACCGTTATTTCAATATCGGTTTTTTTCGGTTTTTTTCGTGCTTTCATGCTGCTGAAAATTGTACTTTCTTATTTCCTTTTTCAAGCAAAAAAAAATTTTTTGGGGAGAAAATCACGCGTTGTCGAAATATATCAATCTAGTGCTACATGTAGCTTTAACAAGCATCCGACTTGTAAAACCTAAAGTTAATATTTTATGAGCATATCTGCTCCTCCAGCAAAAGTTGACATGTCATAAGCTTCTATAAGCTCATTTTGTCTCAGCCAAACATCTTAGCCATAATCTACATTGAATTACTAATAAACATTGCAATACTGTAGATGCAGCTACTTGCTATCAGCACATATTCTTCTACTTTTGGGATAGGATTTCAATTAGTCTATGGCCCAGTGGTCAAATATCACAAGTTGCTCGATAGGCATGATTACAACATGCCACCTATTTAGATAGGTGCATATGAAGGTCCTGAACACTAAAAGTTTTGGTGCCAGCCTCGCACCCCTGGCAGGGGGTGGGGGTGCAGAGATTTAGTTGAATAATTCCTGTCGGGTGCGTTTCAAAGATAGAAAACTGAAACTTTTTTTATAGACTAAAAAAAATGTGTTCTTGCTAAATAAATTTTTTTGTTTGCCATTTTGGGCCCCCGTCTTTCCCAAAAAAATTATTGAAAAATATATTTACACTTTACAAGAAATTTTTCGTCTATAAAATTGTCGATTTATTTTTTATTGATGCATCAATCTGTTGTGAACAAGTTTGTAATTTAAAGTGTAAGCGCAAGTATTTTAGTTTGCCCGTGGGGGCCGTTTTTGTGTAACGCCGTGCGGCGGGATAGGCGATTTAGCATGGGATCGCAATCGACGCTTGATCGGTCCGAGCAAGGTCGAGCCGAAAACCACACATTTTGACCTTTCTGATCGATTTGAAGTGCTTTTAAGGCCTCTAAGAAGGTTTTGACTAGCCGTACGTCCTAGCCCAGGGTGCATTCTATATTTTAGCGTTTGTTTCACATCTTTATCATCATTTACCTGGCCTGCAGCGTGGTTGCAAGTTGGGATTGTGACGTAAAAAGGCGATGTTTTGTACGCTGACACGCGCGTCGCCGGCAGAGACACTGCCGTCTGGTGGAGGGGGGTGGGGGGACCCGCGATGATGAATGATGATGAACAGATTGGTGCACCAATAGAAAAAATAAATCGACAATTTTATAGACGAAAAATTTCTTGTAAAGTGTAAATATATTTTTCAATAATTTTTTTGGGAAAGACGGGGGCCCAAAATGGCAAACAAAAAAATTTATTTAGCAAGAACACATTTTTTTTAGTCTATAAAAAAAGTTTCAGTTTTCTATCTTTGAAACGCACCCGACAAGAATTATTCAACTAAATCTCTGCACCCCCACCCCCTGCCAGGGGTGCGAGGCTGGCACCAAAACTTTTAGTGTTCAGGACCTTCATATGCACCTATCTAAATAGGTGGCATGTTGTAATCATGCCTATAGAGCAAATTGCCACTGGGCCATAGACTAAATTGCAGCTGCAGGAAAAACTCAGATTCGAAATTAGTTGTCCTGTGGCATAGCTCGAGACAAGAGCAACGAAGTCGATTTGGTTCAAATCGAAAAATGGGTAGAACAAAAGAAAATAAAGTGCGCGAGTATTTTGTTTGGGTTCTTTTGTCATGATATCCTAAATTTATCAAGCTAATTTCAAATAAAATTTATCCAGAAAGGTCACTATAGGCCGAACAAATCACAGACATGAGTGGGAAAGTCCGTTATCACCCGCACGTTTGTTTTTCTTTCAAAAACCGATATTAACCGGTTTTGAAACCGTTATTTTTTCGAAAGAACAAAACCAAAACCGAAACCGGAAAAGCAAAATTTCAAGAACAAAAACCCAAAACCAAACCGAAATTCGAAACGGTTTCAGTCCCTGGTAGAAATACATGAGATTGTTGCAAATCGTCTACATTTAAAGACAGACAGTAAACAAACAAGCAATTAAGTTCTTAACTGGGATATTTATTTGACTCCTTGGCATTCAATAACCTAGTTAAATAGTAGTTTCTCTAAACCTATGTGTCAAGATGTAATAAGCACTGATAGTTATCAAATTGAGAGGTGTGGTTGTCTAATCCCAACCCAACTTACCGACTCCGCTCTCATCACTTCCACAGCGTCGATTCGCAGAGTCCGACCGAACGGGAGCCGCAAACGCACAACCTTCCCGCAACCTCGGCGCCAATTAACTTGTCGGTGATCATGGAGAACTCGAAGGAGAACTACAGGTCGAGCAGCTCGTCGGGAAGCAGCTGCGGTACCACCACTCGCCGCACGTTCTCGGTGTCGACGTGGTCCGCGCAGGAGAGCATGCAGCGGACGGGCCGCGAGAAGAGCCTCGCTGCCATCCAGGAGCACAACAAGGAGTCGCTAATCGAGGCAGAAGGAGATCTGAGCAGCGTAGCGGTGGCGGTGGCGGACGCAGAATTGTTCGCGTTGCCCGCGTTAACGAACGCGAAGAACGGGTCGCTCACTGACATTTGCCAAGAAGATCTCTTCACCATGGGCGTTTTCAACCTGACCAAGAAGGATGTGCTAATTGAAAATGAAGGTGTGCAGGGTTCGATCTACCTCGAAGAAAGTCGCCTGGAAATATTAGGCGGCAGCATTCACGAGAAATCGATTCAATATGGCCACAAGTTGGAGTCTAGTTTTGATAATCTTCAAATATCACAAGAAGATGAGGGTGACCTGTATGCCATTTCCAAACAATCGTCAAGAAAGTTTGATGAGTCGTTGCGGGTGATCGCTCCTGGGGGTTGTGAATCCATCGATCCATTTGATGAAGAATTAATTGGAGACCTTCTGATGAAAACCGGCTTTCCGCAGACAGAAAAGAAGTACATCAGGATGTCCCAAAACCTGCCAAACTCTTGGAAGCCTGGTTCGTCTGTTAAATTGGGAAGTGATAGCTGGGAAATTGCTGGGATGGTTGGGAAGGGTGCTTATGCCAAGGTGGTGAAGGGTCTCTTAACCCAGAATCGATGCAGCAAACCAAAAGTGAAGGCACTGAAAATACAGAAACCTAGTTGGGTGTGGGAGTTGTACATCAGTTGCCAGATCCACAAGCGACTCACTGATAAGTCCTTAGCCAAGGCGTTCATGGAAGTGGATCAATTCTACGAGTTTAACAATGGAAGTGTTTTTACTTGCGACTTCTGCCAGTACGGAACTTTGCTCACCGTTGCCAATAAGGTATGTACCGTTATTTTGGTGGGCTGTTCAATACGGAATCAATTTAGGGAATTTGACGAAACTATCCAGATAATTTATCTATAAATTTACAGCCTGTGAAAAAAAAATTGTTACATTGTTAAGCACAAACTATTTTTACTGAACTTTCGAGGAAATTCGCACTGCAATTTTGCAATCTTGCAACGCAATCAATATAAATCTTAACCGTAAGATATTTTGATTTAAGAGATAGAAGCATATTGAACAAATATTTCGGTTTTTATTCAAGTTAAAAAAAAATTTTGCCTCTTCATTCTAGAAAAATTTTAAACCGTCACAATGCGATTGAAATGAATGTTCACAAAGCCCTAGTACCTACTGTTAATTAAAACGGCTTCAATGGTCCCACAGCTCCATGCACCATCCAACATAATCAGGACCATGGTGGAGCCAATTGCAATGTACCTAGCAATGGAGCTACTGCAAATTGTGGACGCTCTACAAAAGTGCCACATCATACATGCAGACATCAAGCCAGACAACTTCATGCTGCGAAACCTGCTCTCCAAAGAGCCGTTGCAACCGACGTTGCAGCTCATTGACTTTGGCCGTGCAATCGATCTGACCCTCTTCCCAGCCGGGACATCGTTCAAGCGGGTTGTCAACACGGAAAGCTTTACGGTAGGGTTTGCTTGGCCATTACTTAAGAATATTACTTGGTTGGAATGAGGAGCAAGATCTATGGCAAGATGTTTAACCATCACATCTTATCTAGTGGAGATGGTAGATATTTGTATGTAGAATAGAAAGATGTTTCGGCCTGATGCCTTGTTAAGTCCACCGTTTCTCCTCGGTACATCATGCGCACTTTTTTTTTTCCTCTTTCCAATCAATTTTTCCGTCCCTTCTGCTCGGAACTGTCATGTTCAAAGCAGGCTGGGGAAGTGAAAGTAACTTATTGACTGTTGTTGAATTGGAATTTCGTTGTTGCAACCCAACGGTTTGGCAACGTTGGAAACACCGGTTCTCGTGAGATCACCGAAGTTAAGCAACATCGCGGTAGATGTTGAATGGGTGACCATCATGCACATGATCAGTTCTGTTTGGGAGAGAGGTTGCAGGGTTCTCGACAGCACGGATTAGTGGAGGAATCCTGTTGTTCGAGTTGTACCGTCCTTCGGAAGGGACATAAAGCCAGTGGTCACCTCGGTGCTTTTCGACAGGAGTAGGCTTTGTGCCGGCACCGGGTTTCCCCCCCTCCCTTCTAGGCTAGGTTAGGTTCATCATCACCCTCACTACCCTTTCATTCACCGACGCCATTAGACCTGTGCCATAGGGCCAGTTGTCAAAACAGTGCGTCGTTAAACACTAACAATAAAAGTATTTGTTGTTTCAAAATATACTTGAATAGTGCAATTTTAAAACATTCATAGTGATCATTTGATAAATTAGCTCGTGAGTTGTCTCGTGGCAAATTGCTGATTGTTGTAGTTAAACTTTCTATTTGTTTGCTGATTTTCCAGTGTGTGGAAATGCAAAGTGCAAGACCGTGGACTCATCAAACAGACTACTTTGGAATGGCATCAACAGTCCACTGTCTCCTTCTGGGTGGATACATGGAGACGGTCTGCACAGATGGGATCTGGAGTACCAAGAATAAGATTCCTAGGTGAGTCATACCTATGTAATTATGATTGGGAAGACATCAGACATGAACAGCGCAGTTTTTTTGTAGCTCTTTTACCATGCCAAAAAATATACATGCTGGCACAGAAATTTTTATTCTTTAACTAAATTCTTGACGCAGGAATCATAAATCAGCTCAGCTCTGGAAGAACTTCTTCCACGTGCTACTGAACATCAAGTCCTGCGAAGAGATGCCGAACCTTGAAGACTTGAGGAACAACTTTGAGCTTGAGTTTGACAGGAAGAGATTCAATGGTGCAATTTCCACTTTCAACAATCTTATGCTGGACAATTGAATAACGGGGATAAGATCTATGCTCCGGTAGGCGTGTTATACTAGGGACACTGTCCAAGCAACCAAATTGACCATCTCCGTGCAGTTTTCGAGTCTTGGGATATTTCTAATATGTATCTGTTTTCCTGATACTTGTTAATTTTTAGCTTAGAATAATGCATTAACAAAAAAGAAACTATGAAAAATTCAAACAAAATAACTAATTAAAGTCCAATGTAGATTGATAAACAATCGTATAGTCATAAATTGATGCCTTTTAAAACATGCGTCAGCATATTTTAAATTTGAATTTGTGATTCTTTTGCAAAACAAAAATAATCTTATTTTGTATCAAACATTATTACTCTGCCACAGCTGCAATGCAAATTATTACGATCGTTAAAATTGTTACAATTGTGCTGATGGCTGGCTATAGACTTAAATAAAATTAATATAGTGTTTATCAGTAACCTGTGGTGAGTCATTTTACTCATTAGTATTATAGTATTATTTTATATTTTCTTTTATGTTGTAAAAAATAATTAGTAGTTGCTCCCAGTTATAAATATCAGTCGATTTGTTCCACTTTTTACTTCACATTTTTAGTTTAATATTGTAATTTAATTAATTTGAATTTTGAATAAATATTTAATGAGATAAATTTCACAAATTTGGTACCTCCTGCTCCTAGCCTACTTCCCCTTTAATTATTTAACCTCTTTATTTAATTATTTAACCTCTTTATTTATTTAAAGAACGCAGATACAAATCTGGCCCGTGACCACACAGAGTGTTGGTATGGGAATTATAATAGTATGTTAGTGAATAATATAGAAAAATTACAATAATATGTATAAGTGTTATATTTTTTTTTTCTAATTTATTTGAAAAACTCATCAAGGGTATAGAAAGGGTTTTGTATTAGAAAAGATTTTAGATTTGTAGTAAAAGTGGAGAGTTCCTCGACACTGGTGATAGTTGATGGGAGGGTATTATAAATTTTTGTACAAAGAATAAAGATGAATGGGGCTATTAGTAAATAAAGAATGCTTGTGATTGGTGGTGTGAATAAGGTTTTTGTTTCTAGTGGAATGATTATGAATATCTGAATTTTGTGTGAAAAGGTGTGGATGGGAACGGACTAAAGTGCTTGCTATTTTGATTAGTGTGCAAGTAAGGGTTAGGATGTTTTGATTTATAAAATGAGTTTTACAAGATTTTCTTCTAGAAATACCTGAAATAATCCGGACTGTTTGTTTTTGGATTAAAACAATTCTTTTTGCTTGCGGGGAAGTACCCCAGAAGAGAATACCATATGATAGATGGGAGTGGATGTATGAATGATAAACTAGTTTTAATGTGTGATGGTGTACAATTGGTTTAAGTCTGTGTAGAAGAAAGTTGCTGCTTTTTATTTTGTTTAATGTTAGTTTTATGTGAAGGGAAAAGTCAAGATTTGGCATTAGATGGATTCCTAGGAATTTTGTAGTGGGTGTATCTTGACATGAAACTTGTTTCGTGTAATATGAGTATTCGATTATTCTTGATGATTCGTTTAGTTTGAATTCATTTGAGCTCGTGCGATGCGGGTTGTAATTTTTCTACCCGTCATTTCCATTATTACCAATGAGTAGAAATCATTGATTTCATGGAAGCTGCGCGGAAAAGCTGCGCAATGACCCGAAACCATTGAGTATAAAGACTCAGAGACTCGGCGCTTATGGGAGACCGCTCGCTCGGAAAAAAAGATAGCCGATGGGGGCGCTAGTGTAGAAGCGATGAGGAAAGAGCCGAGATGCGCGGCGAGTTTGAACCGTTTGAACGAACAGCACGAAAACACATTAGTGAGACTCGAGACGGTGCTGAGAGTGAAGCGCTGATCCTTCCGCACGCTTCGGAATTGCTTGTATATTATTTACGACGTAGATGTGTATGCTGATTGCTGACCATTAATGTTCCCTTGGATAAGAGATGTAAATTATGGTTGTGGGAAATGTGATTGATGCTCAAATGATTTACGAAACCTTAAACTAGTGCGGAACTAGTGCATGGTGTCAGTGAACATCGAAGCCGCATAAAAGATAATGAATTAGGCGAATAGTGTTTTGTTTTGAATGTGTGAAAGGTTTTTTATTTGACTATCATCGAAGCAGCTATTGCAATTTCTTCGCGCGGACACGCAAATAGAATGCCACGCTTATTGGATAGATTATTATTTCATAGATTAGTAAAAGATGGGGAAACAGAGACAACTCGGAAATAAAAAATTACTTATTGGTCACCAACACTGGAATTCTCCAAGCCGTCGAATTACTCAAAGGATTTTAAATCTAACATTTATATCTTTATCATGTTGACAAAAAGCTAAAAGACAAAAATGGGAGTATTTAATGGTCTGCAAGAACCAGATTTCAATATCAATGAGAGGACGGACGTGCTTCATTATACAACTTTTCTCATTGCCCTCGCTGAGCAGGTACTCGGGAGGGTAGTTTGTTCCGATGCCAGCAAACCTTGCTTCTGACCCATGGACTGACAGAAACAATAACAAAGGGACATTCCTTTGCAACGCAAAGATTTTATTTTTCTACTTATCTGCTGGTGATACGAGTCGTAGCTAGGCCAGCTGGCTGAACTCAGAATATTTTCACTTTCATGTCTGATGAACAAATTTCCGTCTCATTCACCCCATTTTAGGATAAGAGCTGAAGACAGGTTTCGCTATTCCGAATATCAAGAAAATGATATAATATTTTCTCGTTTGATTATTGGAAAGATTATTTTTCGTGGATATTTCTAAATTTTGAATCATTCGTTAATGACTATTATAGTAGCCGAAATATTTAGATTCGGTATTCGGGATTGATTCAATAAGTCTTACGCACGCAAGATAAAAAATCCGTGAATATTTCGAGAATTGAGTTATATTTCCAATTGATAACTAACTGCCTACTCAAATTTTCTCCACTACTAGTTTAAATGCAGAGTGACCGCAACGAGCTCATTCAAACACCGTAAATCCTTTGAGTTCGACCAAATCAGGTAAATTTTGCTTCCCCGTCCCTCTGTGCGACAAGCTATTTATGGCTTTAAATAAGTCTCCTCTATTCCTCCAAACATGAACCAAGTGACACTGTTATGTTGTGAATCTTCCCGAAATCTTTACTATGACAATTGCTTGTGCTCACTGCTCGGATTCAATTTCAAACTTAAAACGTTTGTTTTTGCCTAAAGAGGTGATCACAAAGCCAACATTCGTCATTCTGACAAAGTCAGATTTGGATTTGAGATCGCCAGGGATATAAATCGGACACTAATTCCATTGCCGCGTTCAAACAACTAAAGGGCAGAGGCCCGGGATGGGTGACTTGCCAAATTACAATTTTATAAAAAATTTATGATTTGTTTTTAAGCATCAAAGAGCCGAGAGGCAAGAAAATATGTCTGGCCGTGCGCATTCGCGCGAGTAAAAGAAGCTACCCTTTCCTTTTGTTTAAAAATACCTAAAATACCTTTTAGGTATTTCAGTACTTCTTTTCATTGTCTTGGTCCTCGGGCTTCGGTCCTCTTGGTCCTCGGCTTCGGCCACATACAACACCCTTTCTTGAATCATAGGTTTTCTGATTTTGCCCAGACTAGGGGTAATTGGTTATAGTCGCCACCAGAATTAATATTTGAGATATGGGAAGTATTTAGAGCGGAGAACGAAGATCGAACAGGTCGTCTTTCTCATTTGGTTGGCTTGGTATCATTTATATATTATCAAGCCTTCCAAACATCTAATTGATCTGTTCGAAACAATCTTCGAATCGTCGGGCAAGAACGTGAAAATATTTTTTCCGAGTTCAGCCAGCCAGCTGGCCGACTCAGATCATCGGCAGATAGTTAAAAAAATAAAATCTTTACATCGCCTAGAGGCCGTCCCTTTGTTATTGCTTCTGCCCGTGTATGAATCAGCCGGACAGAAGCAAGGTTTGCTGGCTTCGAAACACCAACCCTCCCGAGTACCTGCTGCAGTGACCATAACGGGGAAAGTTGTAAAAATGATCACGTCCCCTCACATGACGATGATTCATGCTGCCTGAAAACCTATAATCCCATATGATTAGCTAATTATGTCAACAAGATATCAATACCAGATCTGAAAACCATGTCAACAATTTTGATGGCAATTGGAGAATTCTAGTGTTGGTAACTAAGTAGTCATTTCTTATTTCCGGAATTGCTGTCATATTCTGTTTCCTCATCTTTTACTAACCTATATGAAATAATAATCTGTCCAATAAGCATGGCATTCTAATTGCATGACCGCGCAAAGAAATTGCAGTAGCTGCTTGAATTGATTATCAAATAAACAACCTTTCAGACATTTATACGAAAACAATCTTCGCACAATTCGTTATCTTTTATAAGCCATCGATGTTTACTGACTTAATCCGTACTAGTTTTAGGTTTTGTAAATGATTTGGGCATCAATTACATTTCCCAAAATCATTTTTTTACATCTCTTATCCAAGGAAATATCAATAGTAAGCATAACAACTGCTTCGTATAAGTATTCACGCAATTCCGAAGCGTGCGGAAAGAACAGCGCTTCACTCTCAGCACCGTCTCGAGTCTCGCTGATGTGTTTTCGTGCTGTTCGTTCAAACGGTTCAAACTCGCCGCGCATCTCGGCTCTTTCCTCATCGCTTCTACACTAGCGCCCCCATCGGCTATCTTTTTTTCCGAGCGAGCGGTCTCCCATAAGCGCCGAGTCTCTGAGTCTATATACTCAATGCCGAAACTAGTCCTAGAGGCAACGCAGCGATTAACAACAAGGCGGTGGCGGTGCCCGAGAGTCGAAGAATCGTGTCGCGGTCGATAACCTTAGATTATTTCGTAAATACAAGGAATATGTAGATTCCTTTTGTGTCCTGGACGCAGTGCTGGTTATTTTTCTTTGTTCAACCCATAAAGACTCGTATATACGAGAGTTGTAAAGGTGCTAGTTTCGAATAAGTGAAACACTCTTCGTAAACAGCGAAATGGCGTCATGTAGCATCCAAATCGGAAACCCAGAGGTCCTGAAGAAAATTGAAAGGTTTGTCTACTTATTGCAAGATTATTCGGCTGCTTTAAGAATTTTCCGTGAATTTACAATTTTTTAAATTATCAGTAAAGGATCTCTCTTCAATTTAGTGGATCTATTCCTCCCTTGTCTCCTTCCCCCCACTCCTTTAAAATATTAATTCATTTAATTCTTTAACAACCACTCCCTATATAATTATAAATCAAAGAGGTGCTATATTTAATAGCCCATTTTTTAAATTTTACAGCTTTCTTAATGATTCTTCTTATCGTGATGCCATCGAAAACTCATCCAACTACAATTCAAGACTGTGTATTGAGAGGCGGTTGCGAATGCCTTTCCTCGATTCACAAACGGGAGTTGCTCAAAATCATTCCAACTTGTTCATGAGCTCTCGTCAACGAATTCCCGGTCTTGAGGTTGGGCAGATTTACACATACCCGTCGAAACGCTGGCGTAAGAAAAGGAGACAGTATCTGATGAACTTCAGCCAACCACCTCGACGAAAAGAAATGGAAGGCGAAACTGACCTGCACACAATTAGCACTGTTGAAAATCCTGCAGCAAGTGAAGACAGCAAAGATGTTGTTCCACACGTTCTAAAGGAAGAACCGCCGAAAGTTCCGGTAAGGAGATGAGAGTCACTCAGTATCTCTTTAATGACAGGTACCTAATAAAATTGTACGCTGTGGATATTCCGAGACCATTATGACACTGTTTTTTCTGTAAGCAACTTAGTGATGAAATAGAGAAATTGATTCCTACCGTTATTTAAATTGCCGAGACAGGTCTCTATTTTATCGGCAACTTTGAGTCTAATTTATTTGGTAAATATCGGTTGACAATTAATTGGATTTCGTAATATAATTCTCGCTGGTAGCAAAACAGACTTACAGGTATAATGAGAAATATATTTCAAGCTGGAACCATTCTGCAGTGATGTAAAATTGAAGAATACTGATGGCAACATTTATATTTATTCTATAGGAGCAGTGGTATTTCGATGAGCTAGACATGCATGAGATGGAAGGATTTGACGAACCTGATCCCGACTCCGATTTTGATTATGAAGAATCGTACAGTAACAAACGGAAGAAGAAGAGAGGTTCTCCCAAGGGTGCACGGAGCGTTGAGTCCCCTATTGTTAAAAAGCCCAAGGTCAGTACTCAGTAGTGTTCGACAGCCTGTTCGAGAGTGAGTTGGTGTCCTTGACACACGGTAGCTTTGTGTAAACGGTGTAACGTTATGTTACGAAATATTTTCTGGTTTCAGGGCCCTGGTCGTGGGCGCAAGAAACAAAATTATGATGCATTGACCGACGCAGACAAGCCATTCTCATGTGAACGTAAGTTACTGAGCAGAGTGCCAGGCGCTACTCTTCTTCTACTGCATAAATACCTACAAAATGCTACCATACGTTGCTTTGACACAATGCAGGCATTTCTGGTATTAAAAATATCATGGATTTGTAGTTTCAAAATTGTCTGGTAAAAATGGAAAACAACATTTTTGCCATAATAATTGCAAACCAAGTAAATATCCCCTATAATTTTAAATTCGTAACATTTTATTTAACTGCCGCTCTAGGTTTTTTATTGCTAATTTACCTTTGACGTTATGTTATGCTTTTATAATATGTTACGGAGTCTAGATAATATTTTATCTAGTGTCTATAACTAAAAGCCAAAATAGGTAAGCCAGTGTTTAGTATTTTCTTTCCTATGTTTAACCAATTTAGGTAAAGCATACAGCACAATTTTATGGTGTTGGTAAATGGTACGTTTAAGTTGTTGTTTAAATTTTATTTTGTAAAAAAGTTTGACGTTTGTTGCCGTTATTTCTATGCTTATATTTGTTTGTTTCCTCTTGAGGCAGTGCTAACACAAAGCTTTTTATCATCTATGCTTTTTGGGTTATGTGCTTCCCTTAGTCTAGTCAGTGAAACAAGCTGTGTTTTCCTCATAAAGCTTTATTGCATTGTTTTTCTGTGACTATCTTTGCACCTTGCAAAGCAAATTTCATACCAATTTCTGTTTTCTTTCCGCAAACAAATACCTACCAAATATCCAACTTTATTTCATGTAAACCACCCTTTTTGTGCAGGGATCATGTTTCAGATATGTAAATATACCGTAGCAACACAAGTTTTCTTAGTCTTCCAAATTAATAATAAATTGTATTCACAGATCTAGACATAATCAGACACAATGCTATTTGGTACATCTCTGGGATTAGCAGACGGGACGGCCCACAAAAATCTCGATGCAGAGTGCAGGCAGCATTTTCCGCTTACCACAGAAGTAGCTCAACGTTACGCTCCCCCGTGTGCCGATCTTCCCCGACTGATCTCACCTCGCACATCGCCGCATCTCCCCCACACGCAAAGCCACGCAGGCCGCCGACCGCAGCCCGGCGGGAACCCGTCGACGCGCATGTTTGTGTCCGTCTCGCCCGCCCGCCGTTACGTCAGGGTGAGTTTGTTTCAGTGTGCGGCGCCCGATACAAGACGCGTCCCGGCCTCACCTATCACTATACACATTCCCACAAAGACCGCGACGACGAAGAGAGCATGGGCGTGTCCGAGAGCGGGCAGTCGGACTCGCGCGGCGCGTCGTCGCCGAGCGGCAGCCAGTCGAAGCCGATGATGCACCCGTCGGCGGCGGCGGGCGTGTTGCAGCAGCAGCTGGCGGCGGCGCACCCACAGCAGCAGCAGCAGCCGCTGCCGCCGCCGCCACCGGACCTCACGGGGGGAGGAGGGGGAGCGCCAGGTTGGAGCCACTTCCAGGACAGTTACCTCACCTTCCTAAGCGCCCCCGGTACGCTCACTCTGGCCCCCGGCACACCCACGACCTTCCCCGGCGCTCGCCGTTGCAACATTACGCGCTCGTTGATTTCGTTGAAGGCCGGCGGGTCGGATTGTAAATTTTTTACGCGCGTCGCCGTTTAGACGTTTTCCTTTTTTTGCCGTTAGATACTTTTGACGACTTATCTGTTTTTTTTTTCAATGCCGAAATCGGTGTGTTCGATAATGATGGACACTGAACATTGTCGTGTTAATGTTGACTTTGACGTTGTGAATCTTCTAGCTCTCTAGTCTGCAATATTTGAGTACTGGTCAGGTTGTGGGGCGGGAAATAATTATTTATTTGACTAGATTATTATTTAAGCATCACAATTACCTTGAATTTGTTATTTATCATTATGTTAGTTCAACATATACTATTATCTAATGACCTTTTCTAAAGGTTCAATTTTAAGATAAATCTGGTCTACTCTCTATGTAGGTTCCTTTGTCTAATGAGGTTCCATGTATTGTCTATTTCCTCTATTGCTTTCTGCTCTTTCCTTGGCATTGGGTCTTGTGTTTGTCGATTGCGCCTGGGTGAATGGGTAACTGCATGGTGGGACTAATGAAGTGCGTTGTACAATGTTTGTCGACTAACTGGGGTTGGGTGCCGTTTGTTATGCATGACTCCTTGCCAAGTGCAGGTGGCTCCGTCACTCGAAACGTGTGTTTGTGCAGTTTGTTTTACACTCGTTTTATTCACTTATTGTACCGTTTCGTTCCAGAGTTTCAATGCTGCACCAACGGTCTAGTTGAGACTTAACATTTTTCTTTTTAGGCTAATCTAATATTTTTTTCTTTTGGATCCCATCTAGATGCTGAGCATGAATTTTCTACATTGGTACCTAGTCTGAGGATTTTTTTCAACACATTTTTACAACTGCATGATTGCTTTGCCATTTTTTCTCAAGGTTTTGCATTGCTTGTTATGGTAATTTTTTACACAACCTTAGAATATTCTAGAGATAATTATATTTTAAACAGGTGTTTTTATTTAGAATATTATTCAATTTGCTCCTGAATCTTGTGCATTTCAGGTACATATTGTTTGAATGATTTGTGAATTTTTATGTGGCTGTGAAATTAGAGGAATCCAGAGTCATACAAGTGGTGGCTCGTGAGAATGCGTATCTTATAAAAAAAATATATGCATATTGTAATATATACACGTATATATATTATATATAATACGTATACGATACCTATATTTAAAAAAATGGTTTGATGCAGGCCATCAAGCAAATAGCAAGCCATGCCACAACACTTTCCAGTTGTTGATGCAATTGATAAATTGAAGATATCTAACCTTAAATAGTAAAGTATCATACATCTACAAGCCAGGTGTAAATGTAGCTGTCGGAAAAAATCAGCCACACAGCCAAAAGCACCAACAAATGTGCTTGATAATACGGGATCTTTTATGTGCTATGCATATCGGGCTGCTTCACCATGGACAGCCTATGTTAAACTCGGTGACCAAATAGCTGGTCACTAGGGCATTTGAACCTTGCACTTACCTGACAAAAGGGAGATTGGCTCCTAAATCGGAATACTCACGAGCTGCCACTGATCCTTAACACATACAGTTCGCCGACTTCGACACGGCATCTGATTTAGATCTCCATTAAAATTCCCGAACACCTCCATGGTTTCCCACGCTTTTTTGGTGTACCGTTTGATTGGGTGAGCTACCTGCTATGGCTGTGTTCCAATCAGCGTTATTTTGAACACCAGAAATGAAGGGCAAAAATTCGGCAAAAAAAAATCCCCGAGCCAATTCACAGACGCGGCCGTACAAGGGTGCTTGGAGCGTTGTTGCGACATAGAATGTTGCAACGCGCTGAACCGGCGGTGCTTTTCCGCAGGCGGCATGACTCCCCGTCGAGGGGGGCGGCAGTCTGGGCACGGCCCCGGGCCGTCGTTTGCCGGCATTCACCAGCCGCTGGACGAGCCGCCGCATCTGCAGCCGATGGTCAACGTGGAGAAGCCGCCCAACGAGGTGAGATGCCCGCTCGCACCTTTGCCAGTCTGATTTAGGCCGAGCAAGAGGAAATTGATCACCTGCAGGCTATTGCAACTTGCAAACAACACTGTTCTTGGTTCGATGGTGGTTTCCAGAGCCGTGGATTGATGTAGTAGATGGTTTAACGGTTGTTTTACGGTTACAGCCTACAAGTATAGAACCATAGAATAAAGACCTCAAGAACAGGAATTGAATAGGGGGCGACCCTACAGAGAGAGAAGATGTTTTTTTTTAAGTTATGGATAACACCGAAGAGCGGCTACCTCAAAATCCGTCGCTTTTCGACTTGACGAGTCGCAGGCCACTGTCCCTGCTGTCCGAGTATTGCGGCGTGCCGAGTTTTGGCCGCTTTGCTACTGCTTCATGCTCGACTTTCCCTAAACCAGACCTTTTTTGTAAGGGTAGCTTGTCTAGCGCTCGCCTCACACCCTCGCAACGCTGCTCTATTGTTGAAACAGAAAGGTCTACGGTCATCCACGCTCTTCCTGCAGAAGTGGGTTGTTAAACCATAGACCACACCACCATGGACATTGCTACATTTGCTACGACATTGCTAAGGACTGGCAGGGCAGCTATAACATGAGCTTTGAATGCGACGAACACGCATCTGAGCTTCTCGAGTAGTGTCCGCCTCTAGTCCGGCTGATAGTGGCCTTTATCATGCTCATTCTGCAGCAAGGATGAAATTTTGACAGTTTGTAGAGTTTTTTATTCTGATTCATATTTTTAATAGAGCCCAATAATCCGATGTTTTTAGCGGCGTCGGGCGCGTTCAAAGCTTAGGCGCACTCCTCCACCTTATCGTTCGCCGTGCCCAGACCGTTGATAACAGCGTCATAAAAACAATTGATGCTAATTACCACGAATAACGTATTTCTTCTTGTCTTTTTCGCCAAACGTATAAATGCTCAAAACTACCCATAATTCACGGCATAGATATTTCTGAGCTTGTAATTTTTATAGAATTCCAGCTACAGAAGAACAGCTACTTTTAAATGTACTCGGATAATAACAAAAAGTTAAAATTATCCACATCTTAAATACATGCGACACTATTGCTAAATAGACTTCTCACTTATTTCCCTACCATGAAAGTTTAATCTAAACTCTTATTTCTACCCCTGATTGCGATGCGATTGCGATGCGATTGCCTGGGGCATGCAAACAGCTTATTAACTGCGGATGCATAAAGGTTGACAACTCTTGTTTCTGCAAGTCTTGTCAAAAAGCTGGTCTACGATGCAATTGGATCTCTGCTGTTTTTAATGAATGAATGGATCCCGTGGAAGAGCTGTCTTGTCAGATTGAAATTTACCTGTTTATGGAGGGGTTTCCTCGTTTAATGAAACAGTAAAAATATAGTTGGGACTTGTTATAGTGAATATTATCCGGGCGTGCAATCTGGGTATGCACCCCAAACCCGCTTTAATTGCCCTAAATAATAATTTAGTTGGATTTTAAATACTAAAATTTTAATCTTTCCCAAGAAAATCGATATTTTTCTTTCTTGTGTTTGGTTGTGTAGCGCTTTGCCGCGTTATTCATGGTTTGACCACGTGCTAGAATGCTTTCTCGCTCTGTGCAAGGCTTCACCTCTCTCTCTCTTTCATGGCTCTGCCATTGCTATATACCCTATTGGAAGATCTTAAATCCTGTCAAGCGCTGCAAAATGAGTCAAGTGGCCGGCCCCGCACCCGCACCGCGCCCCAAGTTGGCTCCAGGAGGGTATTTGCTACTACTAGCCTGCCTTGCGCTGATGACAATATTATGACCGCACGCGTATCGCACAAAAGCGAATACGTTCTCAACTTTTCTTTCTCCCCCTTAAACACAAGGAATCTCCTACTTTTCTTGCCCCTAATCTGATTTTCTGAAGCCCAGTAAACGTCGGCGAATGTTGCTTATTCACTTGTGACTAGAATAAGTGTAATAAATGTTTAAAAAGAGCGATCTGTGATGGTCTTTGTCTTCGACAAGCAGGAAAGAAGAATTATTTGGAACTAAAGAATGTCTCGAGATACCCATACAGGGTCTATATCAGCGTAGTTTGAACGTTACAAGCACCCACAGCCAGTGTAGATTGGTGATAATGTGGCGCATACCCGTCCCAAATTTCTCAGAACACCACTTAACAGCCAATGAAAATTACTTCCTATGCTTAAAATAGCGACGTCAAAACAGACAAATCAATTTGACTGGACTTTTGAAGTACCTAGTGCGGCATTTTTTGTTAGAATTGCCTGATTGGTAGCGCGAAACATGACGAGAATATCTCGGAATCCCATGAATGAAGCAAAGTACCAATCGCTAGAAACACGAGTAAATGTTGGAGGCCAAGTCATCAACCCAAACTCGGTCTCCTACCCTTAGCGCGGTCAACTTCCATTCAATAACAAAACCCTGCTCGCCGGCTCTTTGTGTGACGTCAGCGCTACACAAGATACACTCGAAAAAAAGTCTGGTTTAGAGAAAGTCGGGCATAAAACAGGAGCGCCGCAAAACTCTGACAGCAGGGACAGTGGCCTGCCACCCGTCAAGTCAAAAGCGACGGATTTTGTAGTAGCCGCTCTGCGGTGTTATCCATAACTAAAATAAAAAAAATCTTCTTCCTATTTCTTACACGTTTCTTTTATCTCTCTGTGCCTGTAGCAAAATTTAACATTGCGTTGTAGTTCTTGAAAGGGTGTTTATTCTATGATAGAACTGTTTTGTCGACATCTGCAAGCCAAGCAGAGGGATTAAGCAGTTTGCTTTGGCAAGTGTTGTGCTGCTAGAGTTTGAAGATTGTTGGCATTACCTCCTAACGGCCCTTATCTTACAGTCCTCATAACACAATAAACCAACAGTAGCCCAGCAATGAAACCAGCAAATCGACTTAATTCGGTACGCTCGCGGATTATTCGACCCGCATCAAAGACGGTAACGGTTGCGTTGTTCCAGCCGCTGCCGCCGCCTCAAGTGCTCACCCTGACGGAGGAGAAAGAACGCGCGGCGCCGTCGCCCTACTGCGACTTCTGCCTCGGCGACCAGAACGAGAACAAGAAGACGAACCAGTCGGAAGAGCTGGTCTCGTGCTCAGACTGCGGCCGTTCAGGTAGGAACAAGCAGCAGGCTGCCAACGCGCCGGCGCGACGCGGCCGGGGCCGTAGGAAAGCCAGCTTCACTCGGGTCTAGCCGAACGCCGCGTTAGGAAACGGAAACGATCCCCCATTGTGTGATACGATTGCGAAGACGTGTACCCTTTCGTTACGCGTCGGATCGCTTCTTTGCTGCGGCGGTGGATCGGTGGATTGTGTTCTATCTTGTCCTCCATCTGAGCTGGTCGAAATGAATGAAACTTTCCTATATTATTATCAATTGCTGTTAGTCATTTAGCTTGCTGGTGTTTTGTTTCCACCCTAACTATTAGGCTATCATCATCCAAATAGGAAACAGGCATTTTTTCAGCAGCAAGGTTAGGTTTTAAGTTTACTTGAAGTCATTGCGCGAATGTTAATATTATTGGAATCCGAATATCATGCAGGCCGTAGTAACCACGGCGTTAAGTTGGGAATGCCAACTTTGCATACATGCAGTCATGCATCCTATTGTTATGAATCCTGCATTGGATATTCAAATTATTATGTGTATAATGTTATCTACAATCAGAGTGTGACGTACCTAACATTATGTTTCTACTTTCTGGGCATGCACTTGCCCGTGCCCTAATCTCACTAGTTATTTAATATTAGGTACATACCTAGATTTTAAAAATTTTGGTTTTAACACCATACAGATTCTGGATAGCTAAAAGAGCTATTTCATTATTTACTTTATTAATATCTCTTTGAATGATAAGTCCAGATTATATTCTTATTACCTGGTAGCTGGCACCATAATTGGTAGAACTTACAATCAAAAAACCAAAATTTTTGTGTTATACCTACTGTGTTTTATATCTAGTCCTTTGCTCTACACTGTAACTTTTATTTTAATGTTATTGTTAATCAGTAATCATTATTGTTATTATTTTTATTATTATTATTCCTTATATCTTTTTTCTAGTTAAGTTTATTTGAATAATGCTAGGTATGAATATGCTAGTCTCAACTCAAATTTTAGTGTTAATAAGCATTTTTTATTCGGCATCTGCCGCCTTTTCAATTCCATATCCTGTCTTGAATTTGAATGTGCGCATTATTCTGTCGAGTGAAGTCGTTACCCCTTTGTTAGAAATACAGATCTTGTGCTACTGCCCTGCAGTTGCAGGGTTACATATCGTTATCTGAAATACACCAACATATCAGTTAGTTGGGGTGGGAGCTTTATGTTTTCATTTTGCTACCTGGGTAATGGTCAATGGATATTAGTGGGTTTATCTAAATTATATCAAAAATTTCAACAGTGTGAGCTTTGGAATGAGGGCCTTCTTGTCTTCAGCTTTATTGAGGGTGTTCATTATTTTCGTTCCATTGCATTCATGCCAGGAATCTAGTATCTACAGATAGTGTGAACTTTCATTCAGTTTCTGAAACAGTTGTTATGTTTAATTCAAGGAAATAAGGTAGCAATAGGGCACATGTCGACATCTCATCACAAATTACATGCTGGTTTATTCATAACATATTTCTGCATATCCATGGGGTATTTTCAAAATGAAACTTTGTAATGTTTCTTGAATTCTTTGTGCATAGTTGCAACTCTTAGTTCGTCTATGCTCGCTAGGTTTTCTAAAAGAAAACGTTAAAATTACCTACATATTGAATTTTATGTTATTTTCTTTATTTTATAAATTATTAACCAGGTGATCAGATGTCTAGGTATTTCTTACCTTGAGTAGGGATATTATAGAGAACATTTAATTTATGCGAATGCTTAGGTTTCACTTAGTTTTGCCTAGTTTTTTTAGATTGTAGTATCAGGTATTTAATTATTGACATTCCTCCAATAATTACTCATTTATTTGATTAAATATATACATTTTTAGAGCGTTATGTTTTCTTGCAGAGGCATGTTATTTGGAAAATCATCCTATAGATATTTTTGTTTGTTTTTATTTGGTCCATGAAGTCCTAGATCGATCACAGCCTTTGTAATTAATCATTACGCAAACTATATTAATGTAGGTCTAGCCATGGCTGCCTTATTGATAAAATGTACGGTTTTATTGTACCAAAAGCAATATTTTACTTAGTATTGCAAAACTAGTGATGAATTGTTTTCCACTCAGCAGGCAAATGATTCTTTCGGGATCTTGTGTGACTTGCTGACGACAATCAAGGGAAATTTTCAAATTGATTGTTGAATAGCCAGTGATTGAAAAGATCTGGGTCCTGTTAAGGAGAGGGCCTGGAATTTGTAGTTGAATTGTCTGATTGATTATTAATGGCTTCTTCCCTCTGGCTGTCAAAGTGTATGTATAAATATTATTATCATATTATAATATGAATATATTTGCTCTGTTATGGTCGCTTTTGATGCCTCAATGGGTCGAATGACTGGCAGTTTTCTATATCTTTCTGAGATTTGTTCTATCCAACTTGGTTGTGGTCACAAATTTACTTTCGATGTTGTTGTACATGTTCTTCCGATTTATATTTATATATGACCAATCCCGCTAGGTAATGTCTAAAAATTGTTATTGTAATTTGTTAATTATGAAAGTACAAAAAAACTGCAACTTTTGCCAAAAGAAACAACATGAAATTTTGCAGGCATAGTGATCAATACTCAGTTGGATAGAAAAATTTTATAGGAGAGTTTATAGTGCATACTGCTCTTAATGCATTCAATAAGACTTAGCAATGGAACTATTATTTAGACTGGGTTTATATTATAATCATCATCATTGTAATTTATGAAGGCGATTAAGGAACAGTACAGATGTCCTTCAACATTTTCATACAGAAGTTATGAATAAAGTATACAATATCGTCAAAATAGGCGTAAAGTTATTTCAAACTATGAGTGCCGAGGACCGGTGAAGTGGCACTTGTGCTGTTCTTCAATGATCGAAGCCCGAGTAATTTTACATGCGAAATTGCTGTATTTGTATCGTATGCTATATTTTGACAGTCGGAGGAATTTATGACGTAGCCATTAGCGCGAGTGAACGATCTTGCGGAAATTCACTGTTCTTCGGCACACTATACTAACATTTTCATAAACATCGAGGCGTTTCAATCTGAATTTCATAACACTTCCGACTGACTTTCTGTCTGCGAGTCATCCATTTTTCAGAAAGTTCAACCCATACCATTGATGTTTATGAAACTGCTAGAATCCCTTCTATTTTCCAACTATCCCGATCAATAATGTCAACAAATGTTCCGAAGACAACCCATTGAAGACTGAAGAAATCTGAAGCATGGGGGTGGTACTAACTCAAGATTCTTCGATGAAGAATTGGTAGTGTCGAGTAGATCTGACAAAGAAACCATTGACCAATTTTTTCATGTGTTGACAACTGTTCCCAGGTCACCCCACATGTTTGCAGTTCACTGACAACATGATCATTTCGGTTCGCAAATATCGGTGGCAATGCATTGAGTGCAAATGCTGCTCGATCTGCGGAAACTCGGACAACGACGTTAGTACTTGACAGTTGACTATCTAATTAAATTTAGATTTTAAGTTGTCTTCATAAAGCACATAAACTGACTGGAAATATTTTCATCATTGCTTCCAGGACCAACTTCTGTTCTGCGACGATTGCGATCGAGGTTATCACATGTACTGCCTGGCACCTCCCCTGACCACACCCCCCGAAGGCTCGTGGAGTTGCCGCTTGTGTTATGACGCGTTCCATAAGAAGTAGGGCCCGTTTCGCTTCGGCCGCCGTCTTTCACTCTCATCATCTTCAAGTATTCGAGGAGCAGGAGGATGTAATCGTGTGGTAGGGCAACAAGATATTTTTTTAATCCTCATTTTAGTGAGCTTTTCATGTTGCTGATTGCCATCATGACATTGTGAACATTGGAGTACTGACACTGATATACTTGTGTACTTAATTATTGTAGCACTTTGTTGCTCTACCCTCGAAAGGTAGTTACTATTTTGCATAAGATGATAATTTTTTTCTAATCACAATTGTATTTTTTAACTATTAATAGATGAGATAGGATTAATAGGATGTGATGAGATAGGTATTCTAATGATGTGGCACAATGTCACTCTAGTGACGGAGGATTTTCATTTTTTGAAAATAACTGATCTTTACTCAAATAATCAATTTAATTTCAAGTATATTATGATATTTGTGGGCCTAGCTTTAACGCCTAATAGTATACGAAACATAATTTAGCATCTATATTTCAGTATATATCCAGGAGTGAGTGTGTATGTGTGTTATTTTAAGCATTGATATAGTAATAGATCAAATTTAAGCCATTGAAGAGCCATGTAGGTAGAATGACCCCTTCAAATTTCAAGCCAATATCTATTATTTTAATTTGCATGATGGTTATTGGTTTGCAAAGAATTGTATTAACCCAGCTCGAGCTGTCAACTTGTCTCCTGCATTCGCTGTCCATTATAACATGCGTTGCGTTGCGTAAGGGTCTGCTATGACACAAGCATTTGCGTCATTACAGGCATCCTGAGAATGACACAAATGTCGTGTTTGGTTATGCAATCAATCAATTTCCACCACATGTCCATCGAACTGTTAGCTTGTGGCGGACCCCCTTGGTTCAATTTATAACAAAGAGTAGATTCATATAAGTAGCCTAGTGTTTGAACAAATTTATATTTTTTTATTAAGATTTCATTGGTTCAATGATTGAAATATGGAATTATGTATCAAGGAAGATCACACGTGGTACTTATATTAAGTTGCTATTTTTTTTGTACAAACAGATTGCAGCAGCTATTAATTAGAGTTTTCAATATTAAGATAAGTTAAAAAATAAAAATTAGCATGACCAGCCAGGTTGCTGATTATGATAGCATAAATTATTGTGAACATTTTGAACTTTGTATTTTGGTTTCACTTCAAACACATTTATGTTGATTGTTGCTGCTAGGTTGTAGCGGTGGGCTTTGTCCAGTTTGGAGTGAAATTAGTACGTTTAAATAAACTGCATAAAAATGCTTTTTAGAAAGCGGTAGATGCCAAGAGGTGTTTTCTGCCTGTATAGAAAATATAACAAACATTATCTACCTCTTCAGGTCCAAATGAGGCGACACAAACTAGACACCAGCGTTACAGACAAAGCGTTGCTAGATTTCAACGCGTTTTAAAATTTATTTACTTAAGTTTGTAGCAAACTAGTATAATCAAATTCTTAATAAATTAAATGGCACGATCTTAATAGTAATAAACTAAATAATTCATTATTGTTTTTGTCAATTTACTAATGCTTCTTTTGAAGTCGAAATTTCCATTTGCGGATTACTGGTGCAGTCCCATATTATGATGCAATGGTATCAGTTAGGAAAGGATATTTACAACATTTACAATACCTAGCTATCGTACATCATGACTGTCTTGATATCTCCAATTGGATATCTCACAATCATAATATTATCAGACAGTACAGATCAAAAACAAAGTTATCATCTTCATATATTATATTAATGCAGAAGAAAACAATGACTAATATGTGATTCCATAGATATACCTATAGCCATAACATTTAATCTGATTTTTATTATGTTATTAATTTATGATATATGAGTTGTGATCAAACTTAATCAATAAACAGGTACTATGAGATGATATTAACACGCCAATATTATTGCATTGTTCAAATATCTTTGCTTTCAATATGTGGACAAGAATTACAGCCTTTGTAATTAGAAACAAAATATCCATATGAAAATCACATCCATATCTGGAACCGAATCTGGGTCATTGTGTCCCTGTCCTGGCTCCAGGTACGGATGCAGTTTTTGAGTGGATTTTTCTGTTCTAATAATAAATATCTACTGTGCATGTAACAAGATTAGCAGAAATCACATATTTACAGTGAGAGCACTTTTGATGACCAGTGCTTCCCATACAGTGTTAGGCATGCCTTCACTTTGCCAGTTCATTGCGCCTTCATCTCTTGAACTGCCTGAAGACACCCTTTGAAGGTTTCTCGTTTCAAAAGATATTTGGATGCCTTTCCATCCGGTACTGTCGGAAATCCAAATCCCTGGCTTCTTTCATTTTTTTTTAGATTGGTGTGATGATTTTATATTTGGTATAAATACAATTTAGTAGAGTACTGAAAAATTTCTTGGCAGTTTTTGCCTATATTGCAATAATAATTTGTGCAGTACACAAGCCATGATAAGAAAACCAAACATTCATTCAGAAAAGTGTAATTATTGACATTATAAAGCACTCCGGACTAAAGTATTTCCATTTGTAATAGAAGATCCAGCCACAAGGATTCTGGAACCTGTAAGCTTTTCAAGCAGTTGAAATGCGGCAATTTCGGCATATGTAACACCGCCCACGAAATACACCAAGAAAGTCCGTGGAGCAACATCGCCCTCCTTAAGTCTACGTCTCCATGAGACGTCATTATTCAGTGCGAGCTTCAAGGTTTCCTCCGATGGTAACTCTTTCTTGATTATCAGGTGAACCAACTGGCACACTGTCGGGATGTATGCGCCCCCAAAAACGTAACCCATATCGTTGGGACTTTTCAGATCATAATCATCTCCAACCTCTGGGAATAGTTTAAGTTTGTTGCTGCACCCTTGGAAAGCTCCATTTCGCTTTGGTAGAGCCACCACCTGTGCCACACGATCTGCAAGTTTACCATACGAGTCACCAGCGGGCACGGCTAGCCCTAACTTCTCCAAATTCGTGAAGGCTACTAGATTTTCGTAACCGTAACGGTGGAGAAATTGTGTTTTAAGTGTTCCCGCTTCCTCTTGAGAGAAACTCTCTGTTGTAAGAGCCATCAGGCTAAGCAACCTCAAAGTGGCAAGCTTTTTATCAGTTTCCATTGCTAGGCAGTCTTCTATGTAGGAAAAACAACTCCGGTGATTCCTCCCTTCCAGCATGTTTTTTTCTGCAGTCTGCAAAGACTCAAATCTGTGGCCCATTTCACCAATAATCACTTCACAAGCACCAATGTGATATGCTAATGACCTCTTGGCCTCCGTGACCCGCTGCAACTCTGTAGCCACATACTGCTTCATCTCTTGCAGGTGCATCTGTTTGCTTCTCTCATGCTCTAATTGCAACTCTTTGGCCTTTTTACCGAGGAAGGCAAATACGTCGGAGAAATGTCGATTTTTAATCTGATTGTAGATGTTGTCACTGCTGGATAGTTGATGATTAACTGTTCCTTTATTTCCAGTAACCCTGTCGTCAAACTCAACAATACCTCCGACGATCCCAAAAACCTCGTCCAATAGGCCTGTGTAAGTAACGGGGGTGAGTAGTGTGGAGGCGTAATCTACATCCCTGTCCACAACAATCGCACATTTGATTTCAGAATCGGGTTTGTCTGGAGCTCCTTGCTTCTCTGTCAATACATCAAGCATGGAGACAACTTGAGATGAGAAACTGCCAATTGATAAAATGGATGCAAATTGACCATACACCATTTCTAGGCACCATAAGGACCCTGCTACCATAGGTAGATAAGAGCGGTCACCATCTATGAAAAGCATTCGAAATAAGTCAGGCATCTCTAGTGAAAGAACATTTCCATCTAGCTGAGTCAATTCCCAGGGAAAGTTGTAAGTTGTAACTGCACCATATATTCCTTCTTCTTCTAATAAGAGTTGAATAGATCCCAAACAACGAGGCACAAAGATAAGGTGATAGCTATTTGATCGATGGTTGTGAAGATCAGCGTTGATCTGATCACAGACATATTTAGCTGTAATAAGATCAGCGTAGATAAGATAAGCCCATTGCGAATTAGCACATTTCACTCCAGATTTTTCCAGTTTAAATATCTTGTCTACTCCGTGGGACCTAAAAAAATAAAAATAAATTGATCTCAGTTTGACAGTAAGGTGAGGTTATGAACGAAATTATACATTTGAGATATTTCCTCACCGTAATACAGAAACACCCGTAATACGTTCTAACGGTTTCATCAGCACTGGGTCAATAATCAAATCCTTTCGACCAGGGATTTGATCGAGTATTTCTGTTAGTTTTCTTTGAGAAATTTGATGAAGTGCTTCTAACCGCAAATCGAATGACGTTTCCATTTCGGAAATTTGTGAGTGATAAAATAGTGATAAAACCACTCAAAGAATTTGAACTCGTAATTATTGTGAACAAACGTTCGTCAACATCGCTGCAAAAACTTTAGTTCATACCACGTTATTTCTTGTTTTTTAAAACATAATAAAACAGTTTGAGCTCCAGTGAAGCATCTCGATAATATCTTCTATACTTGTTGTTCGTACCCGCGCGCCGCTGTGCGAACTGACGTCATTAGAAAACAAAGGCACGTGGTCACCGCCTACATAACAGCGAGCGTGAATTCCCATTGGTTGTAATTTTCCCTGAAAGACTACGCATATCCATTCGTGTCGTCACTTGTTTCTCCTTTCACGTTGCACTCGGTTGGTCTTTAAAGTGAGTTTCCCATTTTCACATTTATCAGGTAGTCACTAGAGATAATTAGGACTTTGTATCATATTTCAGACCCTGAAAGTGTCATCAGGTAAACCTTAAATATTGTAGTATACGACCTTAGAAGTAAATACATCTGTGCAATAGCCTAGGCCCAAGGCGAAAAGCAAGAATCTGAGTGAGGTGGCACTGGCCTGCTCTGTAATAGCCTAGATAGAAAGTTGCCAATTTATAACATGAATATGTGCTTTAAGTAATGTAGCTTATGGTGTTAACAAAGCGTTTTTTTTCTTGTTTTTAGATTTTAAGCTTCCAGTGGGATTGACCTTCAAACCATCTGACTCTGGGCCAACCTAGGCTGCGATCACACTGCAAGTTTTATTTGAACTCTTGCCCTCTCTGCTCTGCAAGTCTTGGTTCCCAAGAAAATTCTGTGTCACAGCTTAACTGTGTAAGGTGTAAGCTTGTGGATAGACCTCCAATTGCTTCCGAACGATTACCAGAATCCGCCAAGGCTGAGAAGCTCATCAAGAACGTGGCCTTGCTCGCGGTATTGTCACAACCCTTATGTGTGGTAATCCGCAAATTTCGTTTGCCAAAGGCCAATTCCCTTGTGTTAGATTTAATAATCAATACGATGCTAGACGAGATTTCGGCGGCGGTAATCTTTTTAGTCCGCCTGATCGCGAAAAACGAAAACTTTAAACAAGAACAATTAAATGATTTTAAAGCTCGACTTTCCGAAATGCTCGTCGAACGGTTTGAAAATCATTGGTTCCCTGACAAGCCCTGTAAAGGCCAGGGATATCGTTGCTTGCGAGTGAACGAATATGATCGTCGTGAAGTTACTTTAGAACGAGCTGCCATCGCGTGCGGGTTCCGATATGAGGACTTGAGACTGCCAGTTGAATTTACGATCTGGGTAGATCCTAAGGAAGTGTGCTGCAGGTAAATAAATTGATACACATAAAGTGTGATATATATATTTTTTTAATTTATGTGTGTTATCTTATGCTAGAATAATGCCTGATTGAGATAATAAAATAGATAGAATAGATTCAATAAAATAAAATAGATTACCTAGTAGAAAACTTTCAAGTAAATATTTTCAATTGCTATTTTTCAGGATGAATTGAAATTTGATAATTGATCCATTTCTCAATCCTTAAAAACTTATTCGAATGTATATTCTATTTATAACTTTCAACTCTGTTCTCACTTACAAAATGGATTTATTTTCCATTCAAATGAACACTTTTTTTTTGGATGAATGTTTATGTGCATGACTAGCATAAAGCACCTGCGGTACTGGTTATCGTAATTTCCCATTTAAGCATCTATTTATATGCCAATAGGTAAGTTGATTTTTCAAAAAAGATTTTATTTCTTAAATTGTTTTTCTGTTTGCCTACAGGTTTGGGGAGCACAGAGGGTCGTTTTGTACGTTAGCGTCGTTCGACGACAAAGAGAATGGGACTTCCATCAAGCAACTGGAGGAGAAGATTAAGGACCATGTGGAAGAAATTATAGTTAAGGAGTCGAGGCCTAAGGTACTACAGATGTCCAAGACAGCCATTTGTTGTAACTAGGTTATTCCGATGTCATGCACTCGCCGGAATTAGAAACTATTTGGCAATAACAACTATACAAGACTTCATTAAGAAACAAAATCCTATTCCTTTGTGACACCACCATAACCATTGAAATACAAAACTGATTCATAAGGCAGTCTACGAACTTAATCATATTATGTTGTTGAAATGAGCTAATTACGTTGCACTATGAAGTGTGTGTCAATTTCAGTGGCTTACATTTCAATAGTTGCACAAAAGTGTTTAATTTCGAATACGGCTTACCGAGTCTTGCAAATCAGATTACATACAATATACGCTCACCATTTCATAGACTCGTGTCCAATGACAGTCCAATCAACATAACCATACCGCATTCGATTTGTCTTCTAGATACCATTCGAAACCAGCACTAATATTACGTTAACGATTCAGATGACTCCACTGAGTCCCAACAACGCGCACCGCAACAGCAAGCGACGCGGCTCGGGCAACAAGGGCGGGCCGCGCGGCGGCGGCAACAACGGCAACAAGTCGTGGAGCCAACAGCAAGGTCACCTCGCGTTTGCGCACCCGCTGCAGTCCTGGTACAACCTTCTGCCGCAGCACTGGGCCCCTCCGTCCCCCCCACCGTACCCCCACCCGGCATCCATGCTGCGCACGTCCCCGGGCGGCAAATGGGGCGGACCCACCCCCCCGCACCACCGATACCACTGGCAGGCGCCCAAGGCCGCGCTTAAGGTTTAGGGAGAGAGAGACGACGACCACGTAACGTACGATAACGGTAATATGCTCAAAATCATTTTCCACAGTCCAAAATATAAATGTAGTACTGTAAAACTATGTTATTTGACAACATGCAGCATGTCGCTGACAGCGCCCTGAAGGTAGAGGCATAGGGCAGTGTTTAAGACTAAGGCTACTATCTCTTTTTACTCTTTATATTCTTATTTTAATGCATGTATAACATTCTCTTGATAATGTTATTTTCCAAATAAATGCTAGTTTAAATCACAACAACAAACAAAAAATATTTTGAAATTTCTCTGGTTCGTATTTTAATACACACACACACACATATTATCGGCTGCCGCTCATTGTGTCGGTTAAAGCCGTTCTAGACACGCTATGCACTCGCGTTTTGCGTGCATAATTGTGGTGCTGAACTACAAATATACCTACGATACATCGGTATTTGGACAGCGGCGTAGAGTAGGCGGGAACACATGAGGCAAAATACTATTTTCCAAGGACACTCCAAGGTGGCTAAATTCCAGTTTGCTACTAAGCTATTACTTTCTTCATATTTCTATTGAGATTTTGAAGGTGGCAATCCTTATACCCTCTAGTCCCTGATGTTTAGATCTTGGACACATTTTCAGTAGTTTCTTGTAATGTTCCGTTCCGTGTTCATCGTCGCTTGAATTGGCTTCAACAATCGTATGTTCGCTACTATACTGCCGTAATCGCTTTGCATTTTTTCACCTCGGGTGTCGTGTCATGAACCGTTCATGAGCTTGTCACACAATATTTCCGTGTTCAGATCTAGTGAAATGTTCCACACCTTGTGTGCGCTGTATTGTTGCCACACGCCAGCACTCATCTTGTTTGACGTTTCATTGCACTCCGTGTTACAACAAAGCTAACGCCTAGGTGTTTACATATTATATTCTCGCTGTTCTGTACACTAGATAGTTTATCAAAAGTCTGGATGGTTAGGTTAGCTTGTTTCAGAGATAACTTCTGTATATTATAAATCTTATAGTTGGTAGTCCTTAGTCGTTCTTGCCATAGGCGTGCACAGTGTATACGTTTCGATATGGCACAGTCTGAACATGTGGTGGGTCGCGCAAAATATTAGTGGGGGTAGATCTGTGAGCTAGGGAGTGTGAACATGCTTCGCCAAAAATGGTGGTTCAAAATCACTAATTATGAAATTGTGGATTCGAGGTTATTTTTCGAGAAAATCTATGTATAATAGTTAGAAACCATTCTGGTAACAAAGTTTGCCTGATTATATAACAAATGACATTGGAAGTTGGGAATAAAATAGGACTGACTCTATGAAAGCACATGATAAATAAAATATAAATTACGTTTTTTGTAAATATTAGTGAAGTGAAGTCAAATCTAAGCTCGGGTAAAAATTTTGTACCTCTGCGCACGCCTATGGTTCTTGTTACATTTTAGTGAGCTGTTGTTCCAGAAGATAGATTTATAATCCTTGTTGTAGGCACCCTGTAGAGAGATGCATTGTGATAGATGTGGCAAACTGTAGGCCTATGTTGCTGTCTTTAAAGGGTTTCTATTACCGAATACCGAATCTGGTGCAAGTTTTGGCATGTCATTATATTATTGTCAATTCCATCTTAAACACTTACTACATAATTTTTCTTGCCAGTGCTGTTTCTTGCAGTTTTTGTACGGCTAAGGCAATTTGAAATTTAATTCCTAAAAACATGTAGGTTGGTGATTGGGGTGTTGAAATAAATATTTTAATATCTTCTTAAAAAACGGTCATAAGCTCTTACATAAAATTTAGCTGTTTGGAAATTTATAGTTGAAATGAAGTAGTTAAACGAAGGCACTAGCTAGAAAGAAATAATAGCAATCGGGCATGGTCAGTTGTGTGCGAGCTTTGCTATTGGTCGGGTAAAACTGGCGGGCAGGGTCGCAAGGCGTTGGCAACACAGGGTTGATGTTGGAGGGTGCTTATATCGAAGACTTGACTCCAGCCGTCAGCCAGTTTACAAGGCAGGCGCTCTTTCATAAAATTGAAATACATTCATACATTACAATCATTAGAAAATTGAAGGATTTATCCGTTACAAGAATTTGGAAATGTAAATATGTATGGTACATACCTTAACTCTCTCTCTTTTTGATGGTTAGCTATTTGAAACCTAGGTACTGTAGGTAGAAAATATTTACTGATGGCATTGGTTTACTAGCAGGCTGAGAGGCCAGTCTTTTAATAAGAATAACAGAAACTAAAATTTGTTGACCTCTTGTCGTTAATAAAAAACAAAAAAATGGAGCAAGCTAGAATCCTAGTTACTGGGAATATCTAAAAAATATATATTATATACACATGGTTATGACCTATTGGATTAAGCATGCATTACAGTGAATAAATGTTGAAAATGCATTTTTAATTCACTAATAATAACTCATAACGTCGACACAGATTTTAACTTTCCACGGGGTTCTATTAATTATTAGGGTTTTTTGTAATATTTTGATATTTCTTAATTGGATAACAATTAGTAACGCATTTTAAGATGGTATGCTACTTTACAAACTCAACCGTTTTCACCTTTTTAGAGACTTATTAGTGTAGGGAGATATGATTGATTTCTTCATCCACAATTTTTGTATTTTATATAGATAATTAAGAAAATGGCAATGAAATGTGATGGTGGTTATTTTTAATTTGGGAAATGCCAAAGATGTTGTGAAATGATAGAAATTTACGCATGATTTTATATTACCTACCTACATACTGAAATGTTTTTTACTTATCTTCCTACTGTTGATTTATTATTGGATATGGAGCAATTTCACTACCTTATTAACAAATTTGTTTCTTGTAGGTACCTATGTAGTTTGGCTATATAATAAATAATAATTTGTTTTCTTGTGCTTGCCTTGGTTCATTTAATATAGCCACGTGCTCTCTTGTTCTGAAAGATTTTATCTAATATACTTTATAGGCTGTTAATAAATCTATAATTGTATATTGATGTCACAATTCTAATCATTGCACTGCTTTGAATGCATTATAAGCTTGAAAACATCCAACTATATGAAATTTAAATAGGCTGGCTGCAAAATTCAGTTCCTTTATTTGTTATAACTGCCAATGGTAGATGAGGATTTGTCTCGTCTCAAACATCCAGCAATGGCATTATGGACGTGTGGGCCACTCTAGCGTTCTGTAGAGCTGGCTTCGAGAAGCACTTATATTGTATGTTGTGTTGGGTGTTTTTTTTGTTGTGTGGCTGCAGCTGATTCTGTTGCAAGCTGTATTTTCTGTAAGATGATATCTGTTTGCTGTTGTAACGCAACGGAAATAGTGTCAGTTCATTCCTACACCGCCTATTGTTTGTGATATGGTGTTGATTGATTGTTCACTGTTATTGCTGTTAAATTCATTACACGGCACTCCGTTTTGCATTGATTCATCTACTTTGATTATCGATCGAAGTAAGTTAGACAAATTGATCTCCCTTTTTCTACTTGTTGGGTTGTCGTGGATCATAATATCACAGGTCATTTTGTGTTTTGACAAAGCATTTCCTAGGAAGTATTCACTGAGAAGATCACATGGTTGAATGTGATGCATTACTGAAGGCATGGACTGATAAAGAATGATAATAAATTATAAAATATGTTATTAATTAATAATTGAGCCCTCGTATACTAAAGAAAATTACAGAATGTTCGTTTTTATGAACGAGTGTGGACTTATGCGATCATCGTAAACACTTTACTTGTAGGCAACCCTGGAAAATCATTTTGATAGGTACCTTAGAATGGTTCTATATTATGAGACAAACACCTAACTGATGATACAATTTTGGAGTAATGGTAAAGATAAAATATATTTCAATTGTGATTTTTGTCTTGACTTATAATTTAAGTAATTATGTATAGTAGTCATCTCGAGAGCAATGATAACAATGCAAACATGTACAATGGACCTACTTTGACACTTAGCAAGTGAATCCTAGCATTAAGATGGATTCAACTCTTGGCAATTGAAACTTGGATCTGCAAACTGACGGTTATAACAATTTCAGAGTGTATATTTGGTTATATTTTACAATCGGCTCGTTCCAAAATGATGTTTATTCACAGTTTGTTTCATTGATATATAATTAATTATTTATTATTCAACTTATTGTGAAGGTGTATGATGATATAAAGACCAATAACACTATTGTAACATTTATTCATGGTAAATGATGCAATGATTTATATATAAACAACTATTAGTTATCCAGATATTATATATTAAACTGTCTCTATCTGCAAATTGTATGCCTTCTTCTCCAATTTACTCATCAAATCCTGTGTTCTATTCTCTCTCCAACCCCATACTCCATCTGTAACTGAAATAAAATAATCACAGGTTTATAACTTTATTGTGTTAATCGCTGTGGATTTATCTTATCTGTCAACTTCACAGCAGGTCGAGCGTAGGAAGGTGAATTGTAAAATTTTTCCAGTTACAACTCTGCCCCGTTTGAAGCGATGCCGCGTTGTGTGTGACCATTTTACTTAGCCAATGAAACGCACGCCACTGCACATGCGCCGCAGCGACACTAGCGATTCAAAAATCAGCGGAAACGGAATGGTTAGTAGTAGCCTGACGTCTGGCGGGGAGGGAGGTCGCTGTCGATGTAGTAATTTTAAGCGCGTGTTTACACTACATCTAACGTGTTTTGCTTGCATTAACTTGTTTATAACCTGCGGAAGTGTACTTTTATTATATCCAAACGCCGACAGGGTGCAAGCTAATTTATTAATAAACACTGGATATTATTTTTAGCGTTGTTTTAAGTGATAAATTTGTTGGTTGAATGAAGACAGTGGTGCATGAACGCTCCCTCTCTTCATTGTCTGCATCTTCTCGCCCTCGCAGCTTCTGCCGTAAGTTCTTTAACCGCATAAACGGTCGATGAAAATTATTTTGATCTTTATTGTGGTAATTACAACGCCATGGCCCATGTGTCAGTCACAATAAGCCATCTCGGGTTGGTGGCATCGCATACCGACCGCGGACCGACCTACCAAGTAGACAGCAAAGCACGAAGGACCTTGGAAGGTGCGACCGTGTAGTAATGTTCGTCTGTCTGACCCAGCCGCCCAGTTAGCTGACCATCTCCAAACTCATCCGACCACGAATGAGTCGGTAGCTTATGCTTCTTCATAGCTGCGTAGGTACTAGTTAGCTCGAATCCTTGCACACAGTTTGAGTCATTTTTCTTTTACAATTAAACCGTCGTTTCTTATTTTTACGACAACTGCAGTATATCTTGTCACGTGCGCACAACGGACAATTGCCAATTAAGGGTAGCAGAGGATGATCTTGCCGCAGCTGGCTTCAGTTGTGGCTGAGAGTGAGAGAGAGGCTGGACTGGACCTCAACCATTGTTCATATCCCTCCAAAGATAGGCGTGCCCCTTCCTTCGGATGTTGCTGGAAATTTGAGAGACATTCCCTGTTTTATTCAAGCTTGTTTTTTCGAGGGAAAATACTTGTGATCTGCCATGGAGTAAAATGTTTCGTAGTACCTACGTGAACTGACACTGAAATGGGCAAGGTCACCGCTATTGCTCGTATTTTTTGCAGTCGGTTCATCTTCATAATTTATTTGACGTCAACAACCTGGACTTTGTCATATATACTTGCGTTAATGTGGTAAATTATTTCGGTACATATGCCAGTAATAATACGTTGAATTTTTGGAAGATAGTCTTTAGTAGTGTCTTCATTCATTGGTAGCCTGGGAGATGTGCCTTATTTTCTCTAGCGATGTAAGACGTTAAAACCGCCCTTGGCACACAAAATTGCGTCACCTCGCCAAAGGTATTGATGTACCCGACACCATTGCATGGCGTGCCTTGTGTTAATTGGCAGCGACTACGTTTTCGAAGGAATTTTATTTACCCTCCAGGTTACACATGCAAACAAACAGAAATCGTTGAACATGGAGGAGCATAGCTTTCGACTTTCGGGTCTCGCGAATGTACCAATTTATGGACCCTGTCTCTGGTCGTAAGCACATCTATATGTGATGCTGAGCGACGAATCCTTCCACCGAAAAACATGTCGAACCAGGAAAATTATCAATGCACATCGTATAATTTTAATTGGGTCAATTTATGGGCCACCGAAGCTTCCTCTGACCCGGAAACGAGCTTGTGATCGACCGTTGCTTATCACAATTTTGATATTCTTTGGGCGAGCTTCTGTTCTCTTCTCAACTGTTTCGCCCCGGTTCATTTCGGCTTCGATAAGACAAGGTGCCAGGAAGGTCCTTATCTTCAGACGAATTTGAATTTACCCCGGAAGTGTGCTAAATCAACGTAGGTACCTACATCCGTCAGGTGATTTGGTCTAGAAAAATCGTTTGCAAGCAAGCGTGAGCGTATTGACTGAACACTGAACAGTAAGGGCATAAAAAATGTTAATAGGGGTAGCTGTAGGTATATATAGACACTTCATACACAAAAAGTTCCTTGAATTTGCACCTGGCTTCAGCAGATTTCAACTACATGCCTATCGCGCTGTTTGCTGCAACGCAATCGCACTTGTATTACCTACATTGCTATGAAGTGCTGAGTGCCGACGTCCATAAAGTGCATGCAAAAGTGTTGATTCTACATGAGAGCGATGCCGAAGCGTGATATTAGCATATCAATCCCACGGGAATTATAGCAAAGTGTCTGGTTCAATTCTCGAACTAGGCCGAGCGATAGAGCCACGGCCGCAGAAGCACGTTCTTCTCGTGAAATCTCTGCTCTGTCTTCCTATGCACTTTCCGTGCTGCACAAGTGCATTCGTATCTCGCAAGTCACAGTAACAATCTCCATGCACAGAGCCATTCGAGTCCGCATTATGCACCCAACACGTGATCTCCACCGTATAGCGCCGTCAAGCAAGCGGGTGTGATTATTTTCAGATCGATCGCCGAAACACAGGCAGAAACCGAAAGTGCGTTCACACCCGCACTCTATCTCTCTCTATCTCTCTCTCTCTCTCTCTCTGCAATAAGATAGATCGCTACTTGTTATTGTTACTCGGCGGCATTCTAAGTTCAAACAAATGACTTTTTGTCTTCGTTATATACAACATCAACAACGTCTGACGATAAACGTGACCACCTAGCCGGGAATAACTCGACGACGGACGGGCGTAAGGGATGGCCAGGATAAGGGCAAGGAAGGGTAAGGTGTTGTTTCCGCGTGCGCCCGTCCGGCGTGATTATTTCCTGCTCTTTGCGCCGGCCGTCGGGCCAGCCGAGCGCTCGCTGCTGCTGGCCCCACTTCCTCCTCTCAGATTTGGTCGATATGCGTGGCCCATCTGAAGTTACGCACACGCAATGCGGGCCACGGCGTCGCTCCCTGATCGAAATGTGCCGGCCGCTTACCGATCCCCAACCCCGAATTCCGACGCCGAACAGCGATCCCGAACGGCCAGCGTTCCGTTGACGCCGTATCTATGCCGTAGCTGACTTTAGGTAGCCGTAGATGACCCTATACAGCCGTATATTACGCTATGCAGCCGTATCTGACGTTTTATAGCCGTATCTGACGCTATATCACCGTATCTGCCGCTACATAGCCATAGTTGACGTATTACGGCCACATCTGATGCAGTAGCTGACACCGTACAGTCAAGGTGACAGCTGTATAGCCGTATGACACTGCGGACGACGCCGTATATGCTGATTCCTGAGATAATGGGACTACCAGGATGGGTTGTGTTGCTATATGTGTTCGTATTTCTGCTAGCCGCGACGGCATCCTGAAAGATATTTTCGCCAAAATAACCTATGAGAAAAAGCACCCTTTATGGCCCTTATGGGGAGTTGCTTGTTTGCATTCTTGAAAAAAATAACAGTTGTGACTCGTGACACTATCAATTTCCACGTCGCATGCCAGCAGCTCTCATAGAGTCGGAGATTGCAGCTTCAATATCTGCCAGCCGTAAGACGCATATTTTATGCCGAAACCCGAGGAGCGATCGTTATGTCAGCTATCGCAGTGTATCATTTTCTTGCTTCTGGGAATCCCACACGGAATGTCGGGACTCGGGGTATGGAGAGAATTTCGCTTCCACTTTATTGCGATCAAATTACTGTTATTTCATTTTCACGTATCGGCGCCGAAGTCTAGAAGAAATGTAATAAAACTGAAAATTGGAGGTTATTTTTTTAAAACGCTCTTACCATAGCTTTTACTTGTATCTATAATCTTACACTAGGCTTATCTATTATCTAACGCTCTTCTGTGTTCCAATTTCCCACTGCACAACGGCCGAACTAAAACTGGTGTATAACCGCGTATAGTACAACGCACGGCACTGTGTCAAAGCGCGTGCATTTTACAACTGCTGCAGTCAAATGTTTGGTGACCGCGTAGTAGTCGGGGTTCATAACCCTGACCCCCCACCCGGTGGGTTCAGTTTGTGCCCCATAAATGGTTTACCATGCGGCCCCCCGACAGGGCCTCCATTGTCGGGACTCGGAACCAGCGAAACCAATAGCGCACACCTTTCCAAAATATATCTGTTTTTATTCAAGAACTGAGGGGACGGCGATGGGCAAATCGATACTGATGGCTCGAAGGCAGCTCATTACTGCATTCGCTGGAGCAGCGCAGATAAGATCAGCGGAGTCTTCATCCTAGTGTGGCCTTACCGAGCAGCAGTGCAGCAGGGGGAATACAAGCCAATCCTTATAGTGATTCCACCGGCGTAGACGTTCCAGAAGCGGAGAATTGATCCCGACCCATGGAGCTTCCGCGAGTTCCGAGTCTTGACATCCTCGTGGAAAAGCGAATCCCTCTGTTCGGTTGAGAGTAGCCCTATAGTTTTATGTCGGGATTTGTGCAGGAATGGTGTGAGTTGTCTCGTGACTTGGTGGTCGTACAGCCATCCACGCGAACCGCCTCGTAGTTTCGTGTGCTCTGCAGGGTGCCACGCGATTCGTGATTTCCACCTCCACGGGACTCACTATGCCACGAAGCGAAGGTTATGCTTCACGTTCACGCTGATATTTCCATTGGTTTGCGTAATTCGTGTAAACCCGGCGAGCACGTGAGGCGAGGCGAGTAATTTGTGCCCCATGCCCGACCGACACCGACACGTTAACTCTCGATTCGGACGTATTTTTAGCCAGTTTTGACGTCGCCGCTACGTGGCCCAGTGGTGCTGGCGACGTCGTCGTGCCGTCTTAGCCGCGTTTCTCGTTCCCCGTCTGTTTTCTTGGGCAGTAGTAGCTCGTGCTTGGGAAACACCTTCGTGTCCCATTAATACCGATCAGTATAGAACGTCACGTGACCATGGTATTAGCAGCGAGCCAAGGGTACACGACAAAAACGATCATTTTGTTAAACGTCTGTGTGTGTGAACCACATGAAAACAAAAAAACACGAAATAAAACAGATTTCTTTACTATGATAACACGAATATGTATTTTTGCAAACAAAAACTGAATTTCGATATCGTGAGTTGCTGCGATCCCGGGGCTTTCAGCCTTGAATCGGTATTCGGGCAATATGTTCATGTTTCCCGAATTCTTCGCCCCGTTCTGTTTGGGAAAAAATTACAGAATGCGATGGAAGTCGTCGTCGAGGGATCGGAATCTCGGATCTGGCTTCGTGGCCGACGAAGGGTCAATACCCATTTGATATTTATTAGTACTTACTTACCTACTACCTTGAATTTATATTGGTGGCTCATCTTTTTCTTATGCTCGCCAGCATCAAGGACGTCCCGTCCGACAGCTTCAATAAATTATCGACACCTCCCCCCTGGCCACCCCCACCTGCTCGAACGAGCTGGTCAGTTAGTTAACATTGATTAGAAACGCATCGCCCATCTAATCTTCGGAAATTGAAGGGTTATTATTTCCATACTCGATTTTAATGAAGCGGTACGTCAGTGTGGTGCACACTCGTTGGTAATGGATACTGTAAACGTGAAAGTCTAATTATTAGCTTCAGCACATAGCAGTTAAGTAATTAATAAAACGCATCCTGGTCATATCTGAGAAACGATTCGCTGTCTGTGGGTCGGAAATGTTTAGCAGGTGAGTGTGTGAAATTCCCCAGCCACTGAAAATGCTTTGCATCCTCATACGAAGTTAGGTAATGACTTTTAGGGGGCGTTTATCTTATCGGTCACACATCGGCTGTTGCCGCTTTGATTTCAAACATTGTAGGGCCATGTGTTATTCGAGAATAACGATTATGATTTAAAAAAAAACATTTTTATTCCGATAAGAATATCTCCAATTCACAGCATTTAAATCAAACAGTTACTAAGTATGCGTTCTGTATAATATTGATTTAGAAAATGGATTATTATGAAGGATCCTAATGAGCTACCATTCATTTGGACAGCCATCATTAAAAATTTGATTCTCTCTCTTGATAACAAGCCCAAAGCCGAAAATACACGAAAATCAATATGCTTCAACACATAGAGAATGTGCATTAGGCGGATGGAAAACGAAATAAATGAATTTCCTAAAAGAGAAGTGGTCCTTCCATTAAGAGATGCTATGTGAGATGTGATTAGCTGATCAGCCATGCCCCGCTGCGATTGCAGCAGCCGCCTCCCCTCCTATAATCACACCAGCCGCTCCATGAGCGTGGAAATGACCACACCGCCCTCCGTGCCATGGTCCTGTGGGTCGGTAAGCACACTCACACATGTGGTTAGCTACACCTACGCGGCTGTAGGTAACTCTTGAGTGATTGACACGACACCCAGTGCTGCTCTTATCACGCGGCTGTCCGTGTCGTTCTGAACTGTTCTGTTCAACAATTGAACATTCCGTTTGCTCCGCGCATGCTATTTTACTAACACATCTCGGGTAGATTTTTTATGGCGAACCTTATGGCGTCAGCAAGTACCAGACACCATAGTTGATAACGGTTTTATAGTTTTTTTTTTTTTTGCTAACTGACGTGGAGCAGAATTTTTCTTCACTCCGCCTTGCATTGTGTGTTGCTTGTATGAAGTGTTGGAGGGGCTCAAACTCAGCTGCTTGGCGAACGTCATGCTTTCACGCGGTGATTTTACAGATGCACAGAGCTTCTATCGCGACAAAACAATCACTTCTTGTTTCTGCTCGATCAGATTCATTCTTTGCCTCTTTAATTTCGCTTTCTCGTCGGGTAGTATAATTGCGCAGGTGATGAAACTGCCTTTTTTGTTGATACGATACGAAATGCTACGAAACGAGTACTAAATGCGTGGGCCGCCATTTGGCACACATTATAAAGCTGCACTAACGATCGGAGATATTACTAGAACAAACTTGTCGCCGTCTAGATAATCTCTGTTGCTATTTGTAAATGAAAACTGTACGCCAGGCCAGCTCTTCACAAACGAAATCCAAGCGAGCGAATGGTAGGTACACACAACGCACTCTCCATAGAGAACTTGAACAACGCCTGCGACTGCTTGCATATAACAATACTTCCACTTCTTTTCTCAAGAACGAACTCGAGAAGCCTAATATAATTTCAATGCTATATACCACCTGCAGAGAGGAAATATTCCTTACATTTCCAACATCCTCTCTTTTTTTACGCCACACATGGCAAATAAGACACTCGAAGGCACTGGAGTTCCATTTCATGCTTTTTACTTTTAATTATACCGCACAGATAAATAACTCAGATATACAACTGCAAGTAGACAGTGTATTGCAGAGAAGGCTCGCTGTGCTCGTCATTAAATTAATTTTCCTGCACTGCACGGTGCACTGATAGTCACGTGACCAGATGCAGACTGCATCCCAAGAGTGCATCACTAAAGTGCATCTCGGCGGCGGAGACGAGAAAGCTGCACTAGCAAATCGCCCGATGCTTACGTCTCTCTTCTCTGCTTCACAACAAAGCTAATTAATATGACAGTTTAGTATTCCACGGCTATTTTCTAAGAAAGTCTGGCCAAGGAATTAAAACCACTTTGGATTTAAATGCTCAGTCTAATGGTCCGTTTTCATCTTGTTTAATTATCCTGTAAGCTGCGTAATCATTTTTTTTATAGATAGTATGCATAAAGTTTATAAAGAGACCGCGGCTTTAAGAAATTAAAATTTTAAACTAAATACTCAAAGGAAAGCTCTCGTGTAATTCAATAAGCAAGCATGCTCCTAATCGTCTTATTGTGTCTCGTTGAAAGCACAAGTCTGCACTGATCTTAGTCCCATTCAAACAGATCACCTTGTTAGAGATGTCATTTGGTAAAACGCAACCAATAATTGCATCTGATGAAGCCAAGGTGCGGCTTCTAATCTGTGGTAATCACTCTTGTAAGCGTTAGTGTTGCATAGCCGTGATCGTTGATCCCATCCAGAGATGCTGTTATTAGTATCCATGTCCCATCTATGCACCATGCCTTGGCACACAGTTCACAGTAGGTAAGGTAGCAACTAAGCGTCAGCTGAGTGAATATTAATCAAGCCGATCTATTGTCATTCAAGTTGCGTATACATACAAGATGATTTGTATGGTAAAGTTAGGTTATACTTGGGAGTAACATTACACCAATAACATGCTATAAGTCATCTAATAGATTCCACAAACCTACAGTCGAATAAGCGTATGATTCTCTCATCCTATGGCGGAAGATTTCTCAGTTGAAAATAACCCTCACACTGTCTTTGCATTGCTACCTATTTGACTCACCGGTATTTTTCATCGCATGCACTCGCATTTGGTTAAAGTGCGAGTCGCGTACAGCATACAGATGCACAAGAAGACGTCATACAGCCAGCGACAGAGCGGTGACGAAACACCAAGTTAAAGTACCATAAGCGCATGTGGATCTTATACCAAAGATGACATCATCGATTAAAGATGATAATTCAGCGTGCCGACAAGCCTTGAAATTGCAATAATCTGAACTCACTACAAGACTCCGCCTTTGGATTGTTTTGCTCTCTGCCATGGGCAGCCGATCACCCATGCAGCGTGCTGCGCCCATATGGCCCGGTTAGCAATAGCATTGCACTACACACTACACACTACACACTACACACTACACACTACACACTACACACTACACACTACACACTACACACTGCACACTACACACTACACACTGCACACTACACACTACACACTACACACTACACACTACACACTACACATTACACACGCTACTAACACGAGCAGTGCACGAGGGGTGGCGGCTGCCCTCGGGTCCATTGTGCACCAAGTGTGGCCCGGAAACGCAAACCGGGTGTCTTCCATCGCGTCGATCTTCGCGATCTGCTCGAAGGTGGTTATTAACTACCTGGCGATGCGGCATCACGTGACCAAAACAAACTGAGACTTGAGCAACGCAGGACCGTTATTACTCATTATGCACGGGATTTGTGGTTGTAAATGAGTAAAATTTGTCGGCTCTGATGAGGCACGTACGTTTTCTGTGTTTATTATCGTAATTGCTTCTGCCGGCGAGCTCGGAGCTTGTATAATTTTCTCTGCGAATGGTTTCGATGTGTCAGCAGTCAGCACCTATTGATCAACGGCATTGCTCGTGTATTTATTCGAGTTATTTAGTGTTGGTAGCCAAGTCATGAATCTTGAGTGATAAATAATTGTGAATTTGGATGTATGTTTTACCAGCAGCGTTCCTATCTGCAAATCGCCTGCACTGCAATATTAAGTCGGCACTGTCTTCAATTTTACCATTGTGTAAGATAAAGCTTCTTGCGCCGCTAGCCGGAATAATTCCAGGCCCATCAATCTATTCGGCCGACTCGTGTACTTATCATCTAGCAAGTCAAAATGCTTCGTGCGCCGACATCGAAGCCAAGAAAAACGACACGCATAAAAAGGCGAATGTGAATATTACGAAAATACATCAGAAACTTCATCCGCAAGTCATAACTCTTTCCGAACCTGCCACACCATGAATAATTGAACGTCGAATCGGATGCTGATGCTGCAAGTCCGCGCTGCATTGGCTGCGGCTGCAGTTGAGACTTGGTGTCTATGGGGTGTGGGGGGGGGGGGGGCTGCTGGGCGCATCATAGGGGTAGATTTCACGACGTGCTAGCCGTTCTAACGACCGGCCGGAAGTCGTGTTAACGACACGCTGCGCAACGCTCAACCCTTTGGCGTCGCATTTCCGCCACATGGCTTCGACGCGATGCCCGACCCACCCTAGTTTTTCAATCGCTGCTCGCATGCTAATGAGTATCGCGCGATTAGCAATCAATATAAATCGCACACCCGTGCCTCGCGAAATGCTATACTTGATAAACACACCGGCCCCTTTTGCCAGAAGCTTATAACAAGCCGCGTGCTGTCATCTTGTCATGTGACAGCTAGCATCACATCGCATGCGTAATTGCAGTTCACACAATGTATCGCTCTCTTCGCTGTGTCGTGAATTAATGTACAGCATTTTTGACGTCATCCCATCAGTTGTAGCTTGTAGCTAATTTGTTGGAGAGGAGCGACGCGAACGATCGTTCACTGGAGAAACAGATGAGAATTGTTTCAACCAAGCAGCGCACGTTTTTCTGGCTGCACCGTGTATTTCGTTCGCTACACATTTGTTCGATCTAATTCGTTTTGCTGAATCGAGTTTACAGAAAGATCGAGTGCAATTGAAGGCAATTTCACTTCAAAACGATTCTCTTTCAGTTTCAGCGAGCAAAGCGCATGTAGCATGTCCGCGTGCCTGGGAATAGTCACTCTAAACCGGCAACCTCTTACGTGATTTCCCTGAGCTTTTTATGTTATTAAAATTCTTGTCAACCACAAAAAAAAGGCTGTGATGACAGACAAGAAGACATCTCTAACCCTAGCTGCTTATGAAACTAAATAAATAAAAGATGAAAACGAACTGAGAAAGAAACCGAGAACGGGACAAGTGGAAAGTGTTCGAGTGGGCTTCTCCTCAACTATGACTCGCATGTGCACCAATGCATGCTTGCCGGCGCAATTAACACTGAGATGTCTACACGGTCATTAGTGCGCCAATTACTAATTAAGACAAATAAGTATGTACTATGCTAACTGCTTAACATTGCTGAATTAATTGCTTACTTATGAAGTTCGTGCAAGACTGCATTGTGAAGGAATAAACAGCTGCAGCAGGAACATTAGAAGCATCTCTGACCCAGCGCCTTGCTGCAGAACAGAAATATGATCGCGATCTTACATATTTATGGCAGACAATTGTGTACAACACTTCATTTTACCCACCACCCACTTTCCTTGCCGATTCAGGTCAAATAGTCACTCGATTGTACAGTAAATTGATCTATTTTCATCAATTATTCTGCATATCGATTAGCGTGGTGACAATGGCAGCCGTGGGATTGATTATTCTCAGGCCGTGAATTAAACCGCGTGCAGCTTGAGAGATCTTTACACATGCGCAGCACTTCAGAATGCTGACATGTGCTCAACATTTTCCCATCGAATCACTCAGCCCATGTCTGATTACCCTATCCCTACTCCTTACTCGTTACCCTGCATCCACGGTTTTATCCAAACAAATAGTTTTTCACGCTTGCAGAAACCCTCAATCTCAAATCTAAACATTTGCAAGATGTCTCCTCCCTGTGATGACATATGACATTTAGTTTTGGGCGAGGGACCATAGACTAATTTTATGACATAACGACATCCAGTGAACTCATTGTGAAATTGTCATACGACTCATACGCCAAATTAGTCTCCAATTAGGCCCGTAATTCGTAAACAACACACTCGACAATAAAAAAAAATATATATACCGCCCATTCAATGCTGGGAAGATAACCACATTTATTGAAGTACATCGTAAATTTCCATCTCTCGTTTCAATGACGCCGGTGCTGAATTGAGAGTAATGCTCATTGGCGCGGTCATCGGGGAGTGATGAGCAAGAGCGATGCGATATTGATTGATGTGAGGTGCGATGGCTCGACGACCAACCACACATCAAGTTTTTAATCGAGCCTCGTGCCGCGCAGAAAACAGCACGGGGCCAGAATAATCCATGTCCTCTGACTGATCCCCGTTCTCCGCTGCTAAGTGAGCCGTATGGCGCGGGGTGTCATTGGATTATTGAGCAGGGGATTTGACTCGCAGGGGATTTGGGGTTGGCAGACGCCGCGATAACGGCATCCCCGGTAATGTAAACAGTCTAATCTTAGCCGCGCTTGTTTGGAGAAGCGAGGTTATCTAGAGCCACCTGTGTTTCAATGTTTACGGAACACGTAACATAGGTGATGAAATTCCCGCCCGCCCGTGCAGTGTAAACAAGAAGCTGCGTCCTCTGGTGATGATGGGCGCCTGAAAAAGCGGGCTGACTTGAGGCCGGTGAGCTCTGTTCTATGGAAATAGAGCCGTTCGTTTAATTTCTCTCCATGAATTATGATTTAGCTGCGAGTTTACCGTTCGATTTCGAGTCCGCCCACGCAGAGATCAGATACGATGTTGTGGTCTGATGACCCGAGTCGCTTTCTTGAAGGTGTATTTTGTTGTTATCTCAAATCAAAATGACTTGACGTCAATGAAGAAATGACTACTTCTCATAATCTTTCACTCGCGAGAGCGTGATGCCTAAATGTGTGGCCGCGAGCTGTTTTCCGGGACTCTGTCTCAACTTACGTTTGCTGTGCATATTTTAGAATGTAGTACCTCCTAACATGGACAATTGGATCACCGTTCGCGTCGTACCAATTCCAGCTTGCGGTTTTGTGACTGTTTGTTTTTGCCCCTTTTTCTCGTTCGAAGGAAAAGTTGAAGCGCGCGCTCACCGTGCATGTGCAAACACGCGATCAATCATTTAGGACTTTAATCAAAATTGATTTTCATTTACTTGTGGGTAGACTGTTAGATTTTAGATGAGATCAAAGAGAAATCCATACCATGTTTTCAGTGCTGATGCATAATATAAAATCTACCTCAATCTCAATTAGTTTAATAACTTTTTTACACCGGCAAAGTTTGCAGGGGAAATTCCGCCATGGATAATTTATATTTCCCGTCTTCGAGAAAAAAAAAGTTTCCGTAGTTTAAATTTAATTTCACCCTCAAAGTTTTTCCATCTTCTCAAGCCACACATATTGTTTGCAACGCAAAACTACGTTTTCATTTCTGAGATCTTTCTGTCAGTCCGTGTCTTCTTCAAACCATCAAAACACCGAAATACATGGCCGTTTGACGTTCAGTGAAACGCTGTAGACTGTAAAGCCAGCAAAGGCAGTAGTAGTGCATCAGCATGGCTGTATTTATTTACCATACTTCCTGTGTAGTCGGCATTGGGTACGAGACAAGCTCGACTCGGCAATGTGCTTCCATCATCTCTCTGCATCTTCCAATATCCTCTCCATCAACGCTTACCCCTGCAGGGCCCCGGGCCAGACAGTATAGACACATCAAAAAAACCAGCAATACACTGCGATTGTTTACGATTCTACATGTAAAATAACTCCCAGCTCTTTAAACCAATTCGAAACCAGACGCCCTTTCCATTCTTCGGGTTAAGTTTCCGCGCCGGCATGCAACGATAACTAATTGACAGCTGAGAATAATTGATCCGACACTCCCAGTTTTTGATATGCACACGTGGATTCCAGCGACGGCGCCTCTTCGTGGCAGGTACAACCACGACACACACGTGGGTGTTGGGTGCAGTACGTCGGGCGTTGCTATCTCCAGCATCTTCTCACAATCATCTTCACAATCGTCCTCTCGGACAGGAGAAATCGGATGACCATTTAGGATGTTGAATTATTTAACCGGTTCTACATTCAGCCGGCTTCTACCTACACCAACAAAATTCAATGTTGTATCGAGATTTTTTTCACGGCTATACGTGCTTGATTTCCTAATGGAGGCGCATAGCAAGTGAAAAAGAAAATGCTTCATAATTCTCTTATCGGTTTGTTAACATTAGTGCCGACCGCGCGGCTTTGCAACAATTTATAGATCATATTTTATTGTTATTTTTTTACCTTTCGCTGGATGTAAATTGCGTTCTTGCGGAGGTATGAGATAAGACCACGATGATAAACATGTCGTGCGAGCAGTTTGCACCCATAAATTACGACCAGATGCACTTTGTTACTTTCCGTTGCAGTTGCAAATTGCGATCGGAGATATAATAGTGCACCTCTCAGCGCGTAGTGCGTGCGACAACGCATTGTTCGTTGCGTTGCTGTGCGTTATACTTGTCAATGTGTGTGGTAGGGAGCACCAGTCACGTGCTGGAATTATTTGCCTCCGCTTCACAACGCGTTTTTGCACTGTGACATCACTATTTATGACCGGATCAATTTATATTGGTTCGAAAGAAGGCCTACTATGTAAATAAGCGAGCGAGTCTATGGCAAGGAGAAAATTGGTACATACGATACCTTCTGTTCTTGAATCGTCTGTAGCGCAAGATCACGAAAAGCTACGAGCTATCATTAAATAATTATAATAACTGCAAGTGGGGGCAACATCTTGATACAAACTTCTATTGGCGACTTCCTCATGAAGAAAGCCACTGCCGCCGCCGCCGCCGCCGCCGTCGCCGCCGCCGCCGCCGCTGTTGATCTTCTCATCAGCATCTAAAGTTGCTGCCGCTGATCGGATGAAGTGAGAAATTTCGACCTCCTACGCGCAAAGTATGCGGCGTATTGTTTGTTGATGATGCCCCCCCTTGGGAGACATGGTTAAAAATATATGGCGTGGAGGAGGAAAGCGATTTGGTATTTTGGCAGAGCGCAGAACTGTCGATATTCGGAATGCTGGCAAAAAAAAAGTTGAACGAAACGCGCGTTTTTCTTTTCATTTCCTTGTCACTTTTTCGAATGGCGGAATAAAGCAATTTTACGCTGGACGGTGATAAATTTCTACCCGCGCGCGTGTCCAGCTGCTTTGCGTCGCACGAAGGCCATGGCTATCTAATGAGACACACGCCATTACCTACTTACCTGGTACATACCTATAACTTGTCTGTAATTGACAAATATTTGAGTAATTAAAAAACTGATTTGTGTCTCTATACAGATTACGACATTGGCTGGGGTACTTCCTACTCCTAGGCCGATTTCTGCACAACTTGCCACAGCAGTTACAATCGAGCCCTGTTCATATTTGCATTTGACTATCAAACTAACAATCCATGTTTGCGTCATATTTAGCATCTGCGCGCGTCGTAAATGGCGCTTTGCCTTGTCACCGGTTATTTACGGTTCTTCTAATCTTTCTCTTTGATATTTTTCATATTCATACACATTTCAACAGGTATATCCAACTGTTCGCTTGTGAACAAGAATCATCACGTTCAATGCACTTTGCCATTTCAATGCAAACTCCGAAGCATCTTGGTTTTCTGATGCTATTTACTTTTGTGTGTAGACATTAGGCAAGCCATGGCCAGCACCGCGTGGTGTGTCACATGTGCTCACCAGTCATCGCTAATCACTTTCGCTAATTGGCACAACACTATTTAGTGTCAATTGAAAGCTCAGCGCGCGGGTACCGGTGCAGTTGTACGTCTGATAACGGACAACCTTATTAGCAAGCGCACAAAGGACTGGGCCATGGCTATATCTCGTGATTACTGACGTGAATTAACCGAAACAATTTGTACTCGCCTCCAAAGTCTAAGATCGTCTGTTCAGGACGTCTCAAATGACCAACTAATCAATTTCGTCGCTTTGCGCCTGAAAGTGAAGCGAAAGATTCTGCTCGAGTAGCTTCCAAAAAGGAATCCTTGTGCTGTCAGATTGTGACAGCCCATTTGAAGATGATATCAAATCCAGCTTGATAATTTCATCTAGCCAGCGTCTTTAGGTTCTGGACTTGAACCAAAAACAATAATGCTGCATCTAATCTTGAAATTCAAACTAAATGAATCCAAATCAAATAAATCGTTGCCAGAATGTATCGTGAGCTGTATGTTCAGCTCACGAGTGGATTGTTGGATGTGAGGCGGTGTGGCGACCATGTGAGTCCACGACATGATGACCATCATGTGACCACATTGTGACCAAGTCTCTGTTTTTCTCCTGTTCCAGGACGCATGGCGGGGACGGCCAGGGAATGATGACGACTAGCCAGGGAGGGCTGGAGGTGACGGAGGCTGGAAGAGCTCTGAAAGTGCAGAGCGAAATCCCTCACCTCGTCAGCCTGGGAGGGGGTCGACTCAGCACGGCCGTCACCCTTCACCCTCTGCATGAAGGTACCTGCCCTGCTCTGCCCTGACGTGTCTGCTTCTGCTTCTACAGCTTGTTCTATTCACACTGAATACTGATTACCGATGTCTTGGAAACTAAACTTTTTGTCTCGGCTCGCCTTAAGATTGTGCAGGCTGAACTTCGGAAGGTGCAATGCATACTTAATACTTCCACGAACACTTCGGTGGCCACCGTGAAAGAACAGGCTCTCTCAGTCTCGGTGTACACCCGAGGCAGACCACCGCATGATAATGATTTGGATCAGTCACCCATCCTCTTCAATTCGAAGTTGTTGCGTTTCGCTGGAAGTGGAATCCACATCCCCACAAACTTAGAAGCCACTTTAAACAACACACAGACCTTATGTCGCTAGTAAATTAGTCCGTTTCGGTGTTTGCTTATCGGCTCGGTTAGGGATCTATTTCTGCCTTGTGAGTGAAGACAATTTGGAGAAATAATGAAGCGGTTGATCTTTGTCTCCAGCTTAATGTCGCGCGGAGGATACGTCGTCACTCTTTACCAAACCCGCGTTTTACAACATGCGGGTCGAATGATTCCAAATTTTATGATAAAATTAAAGTCTATCTGCTATTCTGAGCCGACGATGGGTTTCTTCTTTAATCCTCATACTTGATTCTTGTGGATGACCAGACATAAAAATGTGGGCGCAAGACGTCACAATAGGCCGTTATAGATATTTATGTATCAAGAGTTCCTCGCAAATAAAATATAAATACACTCCGCCAAATAGTCGCAGTTCTATAGGCGAATTTTATCCGCGAACACATGCCATTTCCTGTTTTCGAAATTCGCGCCACTGGCAAAAGACATCGGCGCCTCGTCGCGCCTTTGAATTCATCATCGTGTCTTTAAATTATCGGCCAGTTTTATTGTCATTAGCCGCTGGCGAATTTCCAAATTGTTAACTTTGTGTATCCGCTGGACTGTTATAATTCAAGTCTTGCGCATTCTCGTGGGATGTAAATTCATTTGGCCGCAAGAGGTGGTGAGAGAACCATCCTAAACGCTGTGCTTGTGAACACTGATGGTGTGCCATTCATGGCAATCTCTTCACATACTTGTCATTGTCAATTACTGCTTTTTTATAAACACAGAGTTTGCGTCAATACAAGGCGTTATCGGCCGTACCTAACTAGACATCACTCGTCTGCGACGCGAGACTAATATAAATTTCATTACCTATTGATTATTGGAATGAAACGTGGCCGTACGGCGCATTGTGAAAGTGGACAATTTGCGTGCAGAGGTACCAAGAATAAACTCATTGGTTGCATAGCAATAACGAACAAAACGTGATCCATCAATCCAACAGCGAGTCATGCCGCGATGATGTAACGTGTCAAACAAATTCAAGATGATTGACGGTGTCGAATGCAATCTCCTTTTTCGGCGTCGCGTGTGGTAAAGCATCTGGCAATCGCTTCGGTTACCTGCGGCTTGATTTCGTCCCTTGCCGGACAAGGTGTCCTGGTTTAGTGCAGCTTCGATCCTGTCGCTGTCACAACAAACTCGTACCTACGCGAAGATGTGCAGAAATTGAAACTCGTCGAGCTGCTTGCACAGCTAAAGCTGGTCACTTTGTGGTAATTTACGCAAACACATGCATGAACGCACATCACATCGTATCGTGTGTTATCATCATTGGGTCGAACTGGTTCATTTACGCGCACCAATTGCGTGCAATCAGAGTACGGATTTCATTATGCAAGTCGACAGTTATGCCTTGAAAATTGCCCGCCGCAGGATCCAACATGTGTGTGTTTCACTCTGGCGTCTAGAAGGAGCACCCTACGGCGATCATGTTTAGTACCTGTCGAGATGCTGTGTCATGCATTGATATCACCACGAGTACCCACTATATATACGCACATACGCACTAAGCAAGCACCAAGCGGTCGACTGCGTAAATCAAAGCGACGATTTATTTCCACCAAGATGCGGGCTCGCATGGTCATCCGCCAGCACGGAACAAAAACAAAAGCTGATCCATAAATTATGCATCGCGTCTGAAAGCGACGAGATGCAATGCTCGCCAGTATCTTGTTGATGATTCTAGTCGTGGCCGAGTGTGTAAGACAATACGCTCCGTGGTAGGACCGGGACCGGTACCGGTACCGGTACCGGCACCGGCACCGGACAGCGCCGACCCGGTGCCGGCGCGTCGACGGCGCACCGACGCCCATTGGTAAACAAGTCTTGTCTTTTCGATCTCCGAGTCATTCGGCTGCACCGACGGCGACGTGGATATAGCGGGATAAAAGTGATACTCGTTCGTGCTTGATATGGCATGGCGACCACCCTTACATGGTGATCTCGCGCGTATGGGACATGGCTGATGCTGTGCCCGCTGTCCAGATATACTGCATGCCTTTACCTAGTTTCGCAAATCAAGGTCGGCGTGCACGTTCAAAAGTCAAGCAGAATGGAAATTTGAGACTAATCGAGAGTCCTTCGAGTGTCCGAAGTGGAGTACCTACACCGTAGAATGGCTTTTATCGTCGGTTACTGATTTTTTTATTTGAAAAGCTTCCTCATTCCTTGTAGGTGTTGCTATGGCTATAGAATGTCCACTCTGCAACTTGCATTTAAAACGCAAACCCGCGAATGCAAAGGGATTAAACATTTAAATGTATTTACAAGTAAAATATGACCTGGAATCTCTTTGCCTAGGCGGCTAGGATTAGAAAAGAAATCCGTATAAAGCGAATTTCTAATTTCATTTCTTGATTAAGTTATCCGCCGTCTCAATCTAAAGATGCTGACGTCTGACTCGCCAAATGGATTCTCCTCGGAGGCCGAGAGGTCAAACGCGTGCAAGGCGCGATGCCTATTGCCAGCGAGTCGAATTGACAACACGTAGTTTCCCCGGGTATTTCGGGCCTGGATGGCTCATCTTTGCACGTATTTACGCACGGTTATATTTGAAACAGCTGCTGTGTGTCGCGTCTCGGCCCCTAAGCCCCCGAAGCCCCCGAAGCCCCCGAAGCCCCCGGGTCCCACAATAAACAGAGTGCGCCGGCGGGCTCTGCGTTTCTTGGCTACTTCTTCGACAAGCGTCTTGTCAGCGTGTTTCATCTTCGCGATCGGCGCTTAGTTCTTTTCGAGGCTGGGGTCCGGCGAGACGTGTGTTGCTGGTGCGAGGCGGACGCCGATTTTTTTTGGGGTACGTTCGAATCGGTTTGGAGGAGATAAAAACACTCGCACTCTTCGAGAGAGTTTTTACTCGATCACGAGATTAATTGTTTGTAATTACACATCCGGGTGACGGCGATTGCGCTTGCTTAACCGCATCCATCTTCGAATACATGAACACTACAGTTTTTTTTCGTCGGCATTCAAAGATATCCTTCGCTTTGCAAAAAGAAACGAAGCTAGACAGCGACGCTTATATAACAGCGGGTAGGGATATTAATGAAAATCTTGGCCCTAAATTTAAAAATCTAATTTCCGTTCTAAACAACCATAAACCTCAATCCACAGCGTCGCCAGTCGTAAACCTAAATTTGAGTGAAGGAAGTTCCGTGTTGTTTCCGGGGTATCACCAGCGAAACGTTTTCATTTAGCTCCCTCAGTCGCCATGCATTCGTATTTTCCATAGATTCACGCATACGCAATCCTCGTAGGTATAAATAGTAAAACACATTTTTTATGGACACAAGCACGCAACGGCCACGTTTCGTTGTATGGCGGTGAAAAAAGTCAAGTCAAAGGTGTCCGAGTTCGTGGCGTGATCCCGCTCGTCACACATCCATAATGACGTGTAGTGTTGGCACATTGCACGTCCGTGACCCAAAGCAGGGTGCAGGGAAATCACCATACAGAGCAGACCTCGGGGGCAAGCTCGTCATGACCGTCATGATCGACATGATCGTCTCCAGCGTCTATCAGCCTCCTAACCTTGACCTCTGTGACCCACAGGGAGACTGACCATCGGGTCCAGCGCATCGGTGGACATCTTGGTGCAGGGGACCGGCGTCGAACCCGAGCACGCGCACATCGAGAACGTGGATGGTGTGGTCACACTCTATCCCCTAGCAGAGATGAGCTCTGTTGACGGTGTCAGAGTCATGACTCCCACCAGACTCACACAAGGTCAGTGGCGGCGTCTCCAAGACCGATACTCATCCGACAATCCGACGTGATTCTCGACTGCTGCTTACTTCTTAGCGTGATTGTTAAAAAATATGTATTGTTTCATATTGAGTCGTTGGTTTTTATGCTATAACTGTATTCAGTTATTGTGCATTGCTCGCTGGTAAGTGGCGTTGCTTTATACAAAATTTCCATTGATGGTCGGTGTTACTCGGCGAGCTCGCAACGCGGCAGTGGTTATGCAGGTACCGATTATTTAATTAACCAAGCAATCAACATGCAAACCTTGTTTCCAATCAAGCGGCGCCGGTGATTGACAGGTCGGGACGGACTGGATGGAAGTATCTTATTATAGCTTATTGTTGCGGTGGAATTTTTATTAATTTAAATGCGACCCAATTCGGTTAGATCCGATCCAATGGTTGAATAATTGACTTCACATGCAGTACTGCTCTGACATGTGACCGCCAGCTCTCAGCCCTCCCTAATCTAGTTAGGAATAAACTCAACAAGTGTCTGCGCAGCTAACTAGTTCAACTCAATTTAGTTTATTTGAATATTTAATTCTGTTTGATGATATCAGAGTAATTTTATGATGAACTTGTGGGAGAGAGAAGTGAAGTTGGATTCAAATGAGAAGGAGTTGGTTTTTCAACCGCTTGTACTGGTGAAGCATAAAAAGCTAGGCTTTGGGGAAGGATTTGGGGGAGTTTTAACCAGCCAATGATTTTTGCTGTTTGGCAGCCTTACGCTGCGGCAAATTATAAATGCATGCAATTACTACGATGAATGTCGTATCGTGTTTTGATTAAAACTCCCTGGTATGTGATGAGATAAGACGTTGGTACATTTATATATTATGTCACTGTACCTCGAGAGATAAGCATGGGCCCACCCAGGTTTCGACCTGGACGATATACATCCTCTCGGCATACTCCCACTCGACGGGCCATTGTGAACATTTCCCGTGGATCAGAGCCATTTATTTTTAGTTCAAAACGGCGTCCGAATGAGTTTATTTTATTCTGTGGAAAAGCACACAGTTCCAAGCCAAAAACGCGGCTAGCGGAGAGGCTGGGAGAATGGGAAGATATCAGCGGTCCAGGAGCCAAGTCGTAGACTACTGCCCTTTTGGCACGGAGGAACCACTCCAGCCTTGGCCCACCATTTTAATCGGGAACCCGATCACGAGCGATACGGAGTTCGCATTTCAGATGCCGCCTATGCGGACAATTCGGGGCGTTTCCCTGGCTTTGGCTGAATGTGACTTGAGGGAAGCATTTGACCGCCTTGGAACGCCGTGTTGAAAGGGAGGCGTTTGACTGGATTGGAACGCCGTGTTTGAAAGAGAGGCGTTTGACCGGATTGGAACGCCGTGTTGAAAGGGAGGCGTTTGATTGACTCGTAACGCCGTGTTGAAAGGCAGGTGTTTGACCGGCTTGGAGCGAGGTGTATCCAGGGAGGCGTTTGACCGGCTTGGTGTCGTCTGGTTGCAGGCAGCATGGTGTGCGTCGGCCGGTCGAACTACATGCGCTTCAACCACCCCGCGGAGGCGCGAGTGATGCGCAACGCCCTCCCCAACGCGCGCATCTCGATGGTGCCTCTCAATTTCTACAACGGTAAGCGCAGGCGCCGGCAGCTGTCAGCCGCTCTCGTATCAATCAAATGCAGCGATCGCTGCAATCGCTGCTCTTCATGTCAGCTAGCTGCCCTTTACCTTTATTACATCATTGCTTATCACTTGGCAGAAAGGTGACTGCAAATGCATGAAAGATTTAGCATTGACTGTATTGACTATAGTATATTGGTGCTTTGTTTGCAATTTTGTTTTAGATAGTATTTTGAGAATGGATTTTCATTCGCTTTTTTTAGAGATCTGTTTGAGAAAGCATTTGAATTTTTAAGTAGTTTTTGTATTGCAATTCCCAATACGACGCACGTGGAAATGCACCTCGCGATGTTTCCCTGCTTAGTGCTTAGTGCATGCCATTGTGAACGAATCACGAATCACAGAATGACAGCTGTATCCTTAGCCTTTGCACTGCTTTGCTTGCTGCTCGCTGTTATGTCACCAGCCACCAGCCACCACCTCCACCATGTGCCTCACACTGCACGCTAGCCGCAAGTCACCTGGCTTGTCGCGAACACCGCCCTCGCACGCTGGCACGCCGCATGCTCGCACGTGATTAATGTCATTGACGGCAGCCTCCATCCCAGGCAACGTTGACAACGTGGACGGCATGGACCGGAAGCCGCCGATGGCCCCGCGACGCTCGCCGCGCGACAGCTGGGCGGACTCGATCAGCAACAGCAGCAGCTGCAACAGCAACGACGACCACCAGCAGCAGCAGCAGCATCTCTCGCCGAAAGTCTTCCCCATGGGCAGCGCTACGGTGAACTCGCCGGCTAGCGCCGTCCTCGGACCCGGCCGCACGATGGCCAGCCTCCAGTCTCCCGGGGACGCCGCCAAGCCGCCGCCGAACGCGCCGCCGACGTCGCCCAACGGCGTCATCATGCGGAACGGCGCCAACAACGGATCGGCCTTCTCGCAGACGTCGAACACGTTCAACTCGTACGTGCGCTGCGCGACGCCCAACGGCGCTCTCAACAACAACGCTTCCGGCAACCTGAACGGCAACCCGACGACGGCGGCGTCGCACGCACCCACGCAGACGTTCACGAACAAGGCGTTCAAGTTGCACAACGAGTCACGCAGCGTGACAGCGAGTCCGGCGTTCGACGACCATCGGTCGCTGGCAGAGCGTCGCTTGGGCTCGGTCACCTCGCTGCCCGGCATCAACATGTCTTCCATGCCGTCGCCGACGTTCGGACGGGAGGCGGGCGACTACCGCGTGCTCACGACGCCCAGTCCGGCGTTCAACCGGAACCCGTCGCCCGGTTTCCGGTGCTACTCGACGCGCAGCGTGACGCCGTCGCCGCCGAAGCCGGCCAACGGCTTGCAGCATCGGCGGACGCTCTCGGCCAGCTCGCAGGATAATCTCGAGCAGATCCGAAGAGTGTCCAGTCCGAGTCCGAGCTACGGGTCCACTCACAGTCTCGAGGAGCTGGTCGCGAGGAAGGAGGAGGCCGAGTGCAAGAGGAAGAAGGTGAGCTGTCGATACTGCTAGGCAACTGGGTGCAGGCTTCGAGCGTTCGATAATGCCGCTTCTGTTAGTTGATTGCTTGTTGTGTTAGAGGCTGTGAGAAACTGGGTCTGGTGAGCCATAAAAACAACCCACGTCCCAAGGGGAGGGACTTTATAACAGCTGCACGCTGCGCAATGATTTATTAACATTACAGTATCTAGTTCAATTTATAATTTCGTTGTCATATCAATCGGCAATCAATATTAACCAAACTCGGATGAAGATTAGATTATCTTGTGTGTAATCTCGCCACAAACCGAGTGGAGCAATCTTTGAATCTAGTTGTGGCCTCTGGGTTATAAGGTGTAAAGTGTGTACAACCGAGTACGACTATAAACAAACGCGTGGGAGTGGGTGGCGACTGGCGGCTAGGGCTTCAGCTTCATCTGCCCGCGAGGCTTGTGGCGCAGCGGATGGTTCTGCAGTTCTGACTCTAGTTCAACGACAACTTGATGCTCAACGACTTGCCGACTCGATAGACTGTTACCTGTGTGTCACATTGGCTTTACAACTCGCTAACTCTGTGACTCGCTAACTCTGTGACTCGCTAACTCTATGACTCGCTAACTCTGTGACTCGCTAACTCTGTGACTCGCTAACTCTACGACTCCGTACGCAGGCACAAACGGAGCGGCTGCGCGAGCAGGAGACGGAGCGCAACGAGCGCGCGCGGCTCGAGGAGATCCTGAGCATGTGCGCAGACTACGAGCGGCAAGTGCAGCTGGAGAAGCAGTGCAAGTCACCCGCCATCCCGCAGAACAGGTAGGTCGCTGCTTGACTGCTGACAGCGCGCTGACAGCTGATGATTGCTCGCCTTTGCGATTTTTTTTTGAAGAGAGCAATTTGGCCATCACCTTTAATCGACATGCGGCGAGACAACAAACAATGTTGTTCCAATTTTTTTTGTTGTATTTGGGCTGTAGGCCAGGATGTGTTGCCGATCAGCTTATTATAGACATGAGTTATAAGATGCGATAGTTCCTGCTCTTATCTTCAGCGCATTAATCCTTTGAGCAAGTTAAATATGCGAGGAAGCTTCACTAGAATCTACCTGTCAAGCCATGCAAATTTTATACAGGCTGAATCTCATAGTTCTTAGTTTGCACTTCGCTTTGCCACTGCGCTCCAATAAAGTTAGCAAGCAGCACACTGCCAGCCTGCTCAGCACTGTGGTGTTTAGCGGTGATCTTCTCCAGCATCTTCGTGCGACTAGAAACTAGTACCTACTGCGGGTACACGTTCTCTGTACTCTTTAGACAAGAGGTCGGGAGAGCAGACCGGCTTTGTTTAGCGAGCTCTCAGGAGATTGTTATAAGAAGTTATAAGACGTGCGCGTGTCGTCGGGTTTGTGTCGCTATGGAAAGCAAGCAGTGTGGGTAGGCGAGTCCTGTGTTACATTCCTCTTGCACTCGACCAGATAGCCAGCCTCTATTTAGATAAGAAAATCTCTAGCAGATGGTGCACCAGTAAAGTTTCTAGGTGTGTGTGTGTGGTGTGTTGTGTGACTGTTTATGAGGTGTGTATTACTCCTAATCGTGAGTAGACACTCGGCCCATGCTTTCAGTTGAAGTTTCCAAACCGAGTGCACGCCAGTCTCAGATATTTCAAGTGTGTTTTTATACTTTTTTATACTTGCAGCGTTTAGTGGTCATTTGGTTTCAATTTTATAGCCCGTGGTGTGGCATTGCGAAGGAAAATACACTGCTCTGCCAAATTAACCCATTCAGTTGAGTTTCAACTTCACAGTCTTCCATGTGCTTTATTAAAACGAGGCTCATGTGGCGTAAGAATGTTATGGGGGCGTACCAGCCGTACCTAATTCTATGGTGTAGCCCCTCGTGCGTGGCTGGCTAGGGACTCATAAACCACTTGGATACAGTTTTACTGGCACCTTTGGTTGTACATGCTAATGCACACAACCTGACAGCTCGGAGCTCCACTTATGATGTAAATGAATGCGTGCTGATGCTGAGATTCGGTCAATGCTCTGGCCCCAGCCAGCTTGTTTGCCTTGAGAACTGAGGGGATGGTTCACCGTTCTGCGTTCGCCGCTCACGAGGGGCTAGACACAATGAGAGACAATTTGATAGCATTTGCATGGCTTCCTCGGGCCTCCTACCCCCAATAGCTATCGCAATATGCAAGCGACCTCATTCTGAATTCATTTCTAATTGCTTTATTATTTTTTTTTTTTTATTGAAATTGGCCATTTTTTGCCCGAACTATATTTGAGTAACAGTCGCGCCATAAAATGTCTCAACTGTCACTTAACTGATAAGATATGCGACGAATTGTTTGCGGTAAAAAACAGTTTCTCTTTGTTTTCCATTTCCATTTCACCTTCTGCCAGCTTGATAGTGAACTCACTTTCAGGCTCAGCAATCTGAAGTGTTCGCGTGTTGGTTCGGGTGTGCACTGTGTATCTTAAAGACAGCATCACGGGACATCCATCACGTTGTACCGCGTAGTGACTCGCGAACCCTCGACCTGATCAGAGGCTAACTAGTAGCAACTTAACCCATCGAGACTCCCCGAGCTCGCACCCCCGCCGAGCAGGGTGCACGCCGCACGGCGATGTCTCACCCGCCGCTTCCGCCCCGTGCCTGCAGGATCAAGACCAACGGTTCGCTGCCGCGCGACAAACGCCTCCCATCTCCAAGCGTCGCCGAGGACGAGTCCGTCGAGGTGTTCACGTTTGAGCAGCACGCGTCGCCGTCGTCGCTGTCGGTGCAGTCGCCGCTGCCGCCGGGCGTCGGCGTCGGCAGGACGCAGCCCAGCCCCGGCCCGGGCGTCGGTACGGGCGTCGGTACGGGCGTCGGTACGGGCGTCGGTACGGGCGTCGGTCGCAGCTCCTACGAGAACGTCGTGATGAGCGCGGCGGGCATCGCGTATCCGCAGAGTCCTCGAACGCGCATCAGGACGATCGCCAACAAGGATGCGGCTGCTAAGTGAGTTGCGTTTCGTACCAAGTCATTGCAGTGATTGCTGTTTGGAAGAGAGTAGAGTAGAATGTTAGTCAGACATTCTGCTTCATTTACCATTGTGTCTGTCGAGATCATAATTCTGCATGGCCAAATGTGACCTGAAGATGCTGGGATACTAAGTTTGTTTACTTTACCAGTGGATAGTATGACGTCACACTGTTACAAGAGCACACTTCTTATCATATCTTTATTGTGAAAAAATTATGCAACAAGATAAGGAAAGGCATATTTTTTGTGTCTCTGACACATTACCCCACATAAAGCCAGTTGTAGATAATGCTAGTGCATCGGTGGTCTAGGCTGTGAAGGTGAACATATCAAGAAACTGTCTAGAAAAGAATTTGATCGTACTGGTTTTTATGTGGCCGAATCGAGTCTGGCGAATGATTTGAGAGCCGCAAAGTGACCGTGTCTCCCGCAAAGTGCCGCGCGTAACCCCGTCCGATTCCCCCAGCCGCGACGCTGCCGACGGCTTCGAGAACCGCCTGGCCGTGTCCGGCGACTACGAGTTTGTGACGTCGCTGCCGCGTCGCGTCGGCAGCAAGTCGCCGGCGCCGCCCGTGCCGCCCAAGCCGCACGCGAGCCGCAGCCGGCCCTCGACGCCGCAGCCGCCGCTGCCGCAGATCCCCGTCATCGTGGCGGCGCCGCCCAGCGGGCAGGCCACGCCCGTCGGCACGCCCAAGCACGCCGCGCTGCACGCCACGCCCAGCCGCATGGCCGCCGAACGCGAGAAGCTCATCCTGCCGCTGGACATCAGCCCCGTCGACCGCCAGCCGATGAATCTCAGTCCCGACGGGCGGCAGCCGCTCGAGATGAATCCCGTGGACAGGCTCAGCGAGGCGCTGGAGGCGATGAAGGTGCAGAACGCGATGCGGAACAGCGAGCGCCGCCGGAGCATCGAGCTGCGGAACGAGAGGGAGAAGCAGGAGCGGGCCAAGAACGAGATGTGCTTGGAAGACGAGAGGCAGCAGCAGAACGTCATGGTGAGTCGACTGCGCTGTTTTGGTTTCATTGGGTTTCGGATGTCTCACCATTTTTACTAAAAAAATACCCAATTTTGGACAAGGAATTGGGTGATAGTCCAGTCAGTCTCATTTATGTTGTAGTTGTACAGTGTTTATTCTCCGGAACCAGAACATAGTTGATTGGAAAAGTTTTCTGTTATTACCAGCCATAAGGAGATGGATCCTATTTGGCTGCATTTAAACAAATTTCTTGAAAGCATATAAGTGTTTTAATTCAATGCATTTCTGACTCTATCTTGCAACAACACGGACATTTGAAAACTGGCTTTCTCAACTGACCGTAGAGGCACCTCAAAAATTTGAACAGCAGCTAGAAAGTTGTGGTCATCCAGGAGTGGGACTAGCTTGGTGGAAGTTTTTGAAAGGGATGTCTTTGAAAGGGATGTCTTTGAAAGGGATATCTTTGAACGGCATGTCTGGCCGAGCGGCGGCAGAGAGGGACCTGACGAGAGTGCGTTCGGTTTCAGCGGCTGAAGGGAGAGTACGACGAGCTGCGCAAGGACCGGTGCAAGCTGCTGGCGGCCATGTCCGGTCTCAAGCGCAACATCACCGACATCGAGCAGCAGGAGGAGGAGATGCTGCGAGAGGTGAATAACTTACCCCACTCACCACGCATCTCTTACAAAGCTAACATAGGAAACATTTTACATCGATGTTTTAGTAATCAAAAGCATTTTTCAGACTTCAGATTCATTACAAAATAAATTCAATAGATTGCTTGATGAGACAAGTAGAAAATTGGGGGCTGTGGAGCTTAATTGTATCATCCGAACAAAAGTTGAATTATGTTAAGAAAAGTTCTGGAGAAAATCATCTTTTGAGATATGCAATAGTTGAATCGACACTAACATTTGGTTTTTTTAAAGAAAAATATCAATGGAGTACCTACATTAACAGCTTGAAAAGAAAGCAAAAAAAACCTCCCTGTAACGTGCATGATTCCCTGCGCTAAACTGTGTTTGATTGACGACGTGTGATTGCAGCTGGAGATGGAGCGTGCGCTGCTTTCGGCCGAGTGGGCCGCGCAGAGCGAGAAGCGCGCGATGGAGGAGGGGCGACAGGTGGAGCTGCGCAGGCAGTTGGCGCAACTCGACCAGGAGGTGGCGCACTTCTCGGCGCGGGAGATCCAGCGCCAGGCGGACTGCACGTCGCGGCTCGAAGCTGCCGCCGACCAGCTGCTCCAGTGAGTTTGTGACAGATTACGTGCTACGTAGGAGAGAACTCCCTTCGTGACTAAGTACTCACTTCGTAACGGAACACTAGCTTTGCTACCGAGTAGGCGCTTACTAGAAATATAATTGTAACGAGAGGGAACTTCAGTTGATCATTTAGTGCATTGTTAGCCTGTAAAAATATATTTTTGTGAAGCGACACATGAAGTGACATATTACTATTTTTTATCATTGTAAATTGTTTTCCAATACCCAACAAGGCATGAAGCCTATGGGTCAATGCTTGTGTTTTTACATGTTACCACTGAAAGTATTTACCATGTGTAAGGGAAAAATAAACTGAAACTGAAACATGAGAATTTGATGTGAAATCAAAGAAAATATGGTCGGTTATATTTCTGAATGTCACAATGTTTTGAAAGGCTATCTTGGGGCAGATAACATTCTCTTGTAATATGAAAACTTGGTGAAAGTAGAGAACACGTTGATGAAATCTTTCTCTGCTAACATTTATTTTTTTCCAACAGTTCCGAAATAGAACTGTCCAACTGTGGAGACGACAACGAAAGTCAGAAACGATGCAACGAAAGAGTGATGATTGACCGAGAGCATCTGGAACAGGAGAGAAAGGTAAGAACGACTATTTTTCTTGTTCTTCATGGCTGGTTGTACCACCACAAACAACTCTGTAGCACCGATCATTTTCTTCTAGAAGAAATGGGAATTTCCCTAGTATAGCATAAAGTGTGAAAATCCCCCATTTTGTTTGATTTCTACTCAAAAACCTATAATAACATGTTTGCAACCAAAATAAATTGCCGGAAAACAACCAAAAAGTCACCAATTACAAATTTTAAAACGTCAATACCGCATAGGAGTGCATAACAGTACCAACTGCAAACAATAAAACACAGCCAGCCCTGGTCAACAATCGTAGTCCCGTTAGAGCCCATGTTAAATGACTGCCGAAAATCTTGAATATCTCGTCCAAAACCAGCTTCCGACAAAAAAACTCAACAGATTACAACATTTCACACCAATACGCATCAACCAACACCAAAAAACCCACAAATGTTGACCATACGCTCTATGAGGATAATACCAAGGAATGTTACAAATTACCATGCTAGATTGGTAGAGATTTATCACAGACTACCGCTACAGCCTTTTGCCAACCACTCCAAGCACAGTGGACTTAGCAGGGAAAATCCCTGAATATGCTTACATTTTTAAAATAGAATTTAAAATCTATATATACTTCGTCGAAACATTAGTACCTATTTTAAATGTGGTACCTAAGCCGAACCTAAACGAAGTATTCCTCCGGTCGTCGAGTCCCGCTAACCGCGCTTTGGCCCTGGCAGCTGTTCGAGGACCTGGAGTTCCGGCACCTGGAGGAGGAGGCCGACTGCCTGGCGGGCCACGACGAGCTGCAACGCGAGCTCAGCGAGGTGACCCAGCGGCTCGAGTCGCGAACCCTGCGTCTTGCCGAGCTGGACACTCAACGCATGGATGCCAACCACTCTGCGGAGCTCGAGAGTCAAGGGCTTGAGAGGGAGCTCATCAGCAATCTGCGCAAGCTCGAAGAGGTAGGTCAGCCGCGTTAGGTTGATGCTGTAGCTGGCTGGTCGTGTTGACGTCTAAACAGATGGGTTAGATGGTGAATTTCATAACTTAATGTGGATTATCTATAGGGTCTTACAACTGGCACCTTTCTGGGTGGACTATTTCTTCCAAACAGTGGCACCACAGTGACATCGCTAAATTAAACCCTGTATAACAATCTTATTCATTTTTTTTTTACTCAACAATTTATTTTCAGTCTGATTTTTGCTGAAAGCTTAGCAGCATAGAAATGTGTAGATATTAGGGATGCCGGCGGTTATCAGGTTTACCGAGTCGGTTACGGTTACGGCATTATCCGGATACAGCTTTTACTATCCGGATAGAAAAAAAAAAAAAAAAAAAAAAAAGTTTTTGGCATGCGGGAGAGTACTCGGCAGAGATGGCTTCTCCACCTCCCGAGCGTCTGGCAGGAGCAAGCAGGAGCGCCTGCTGCATATCCCCCCCTCTTCATCTTAACCAGAGTCAAGTGAGTCATGATGGCCGCATGTAGGAAAACCTCGCGGACGTGGGAAAAATGATCTGACTGTTTCATTGCACTGTCTGTGTAGGTTGAAATAGTATAGGGCGCACCCTGCCTTGCCTCTCCGAACTGGTTTTTCGTTTTTTTTTTTTTTGGCTGTTCAGCGGTCATTTTACTATACGGATAATATCCGGATACTGTGGACGGTTATCCGGATACGGTTTTCGTAACCGAAGGCATCCCTAGATATTGTACAGCTTTAGCTAAGTGCAAGTTGCTATTGTCTTTAACTCGCCATTTTATTTTCTTTGATGCTGCCAACACATTTTTTGAGAGCTGTAATTTTCTTTCTCAGGCTTTAGCATACAATAATTTGTTTGTTCGACCAATGACCCTGTCCAATGTTACCTGTACTTATATCAAGTTACTTCTTTGAAATTTCTAACTTACCTAAAATTTTTGTTCTAGGTACGAAATAGACTTCGAATCATCGAAACGAACATGGAGGAACTCGCAAACCGAGGCTTGTTCAACAACCAGGACTCCAGTCCAGATGCTTCTTCGGACAACGATGAGGTGCGTTCAATACTTGCAAGTTCTTTACACTTTAAAGTTGGATTCAGATGCAAATGACCATCGACAGCCCGATATTAAACGACCACCTACTTTCCAGGGTGTGCGTCCAAGCTCTGCTCAATCTCCCGAAGACATAGCCCGAATCAGTCGAGTGACACAAGGAGCACCGCTGGAGCTCGGCACGGGCTCGCTCGGTCGCAAGACACTCGAGTCTCTGCAAACAATCGAGCGCAATCGCCAGCTGCACCTCGTTCAGCAAGGTAAGCTAGCAGCTTTGTAATCAGCAACCAATTTGTGTTGTAGTAGCTGTTAGACAAAAGTATATTTTGGTCTGTTCTGTCTTAAGCTTTTAATTTAGTAAAGCAGAAATTTAGTCAATCAAAAGTTGAACAGTGCTAGTTTTGACTGTTTTCAAATCAAAACTGACAGCTGCAACAAATAATTTCGTAAATTTCATGTCGTGAAGTAGAATTGGACTCTAATGCGTTTTGGTTTCGTGCGCAGGAAGCCAGGTAATCGAGAACGAGCGCAAACGTGTGGAGGAGCTGAAGCGCCGAGTGCAAGACGAGGTGCGGGCACAATGGGCGGAGGAACAACGCCAGCGAGAGAACAACTGCTACAGCCTGAACAGCGTCGGGAGCGACGAGGCATCTAGCGACGTGCCGGAGAGGTTTGTTCCTGCCAAGACCTTCTTTTTAGTTGCAGTTAGTGGTTAAGTGGTTTGGCTCCGATGTGTATAGCTTCCATTCCACAGTTCTGTATCACTCCAATGTTGTTTCCATTTCATACATGGTCACTTCAGAGCATACAGACTGGTTTTGATGATTTTGTGAAATTTTAGTTGGTAAACTAAAACAATTTTTTCTATGAGCATATCAGAACTGTAATATTTGAAGAGTGTTGATTGGTAGACATCAAATCATTCCTTTTTTGGCAATGGATAGATGGATTACCCCACCTTTTTCTGTTAAGTAAAATACTTACTTTCCCTTTTTTGCTCTGTGGTTCTATAATACTTGCATTTCATTCGTCACCTTGTGGGACTGCGTAGGTGGTAGTCTATTAGGTAGCACAGCTAAATCTTGCACACCTATTGACCTTAATTTCATTCCTTATCAAAGCAATCATGAATCATCATCTACTGGGAAGCACCATTGATTTTTCCTGATAGCAATGTTACACAATGAAAGTGGTTTATTGTTATCAAGAATGGCTATCATTTGAAGCTGCTAATCTCAAAAAGTTTCTGCCTCCCACCAGTGTTATTTTTTCTGATGTAAATATGATATCTCTGTTGGTGTCTGACAGAAGCCAGAAGGTTGTCAGTCTGTAATGAGTTGCCACACAATACAGTTCAGTGCCTAGTGTTGGGTGTCATTGAAATCAACTCACTGATAGAATTATGTTTTGCTGCTGGTACCATCTTCTGTGATTCAAATCATGAATTCCACTGTGTTTTATATTTGCTAAATATATTTCTTATTTTGTTATTTCCAGCGCGTCCAGCGATGATGCGGCCGATAAGAGAAATTCTGCACAAAACGCAGCCGATAACAAACACGAGATTGACGTGAATGTGCAGAAACGAAACTCGGTAAGTAACGTGTTCTCCCTTTCTGTTCTACCCATTTGGCATGTGTGCATTTGTTTAGTTTAGTTGGATGTACCTATACCTATTTAAAGAATCTAACAGCACTGCGAATTCTGTAATGGCATTAGGGGGCTTCTATTTTTTAAGCAACTAAAGGAGGAAAATCTGAAAATGTAAGAATAGCTTGAAAATTGTCAATGCTTTAGTTTGATATCCCCATGTTTATTTAATCAGCTTGTTAATCAAAATGAACCATTAGCTTTATATGCTCATCTCCTTTGTTCATATAAACATCAATTCCTCTGAATGCCTCATTCTCAGTTATTTGAACCAAGAATACATTTGATTTCTATAAATAAAGCAGGTGGGCAGATATTATAATTAGTACAGTAGCTGAATATAATTCTACCAACTGGGCTCGCTGTGCTCTGGTAATTCCACCGGCATAATTGAATCACATTTGTTTGGCAGTAATTTCTGACTTTTGCCGCCTACGCTAGCAGGGAAAGTGAGTCTGGGTCTTGGGTCTTGACACACCCATTCAGCCAATAAGATGTTAGTCACAACTCGTATTTTCATCTCGAATAATTTAAACAAGCCATTCATAATTCAGGATTATACATGCATGTATATATATATTAGGCACATCTGACTTTTGTAAATTGAACAGAACTGATCTCTCGTTTTGAATGCTGAGACACCAAGGTAAAAATATACTTGGCTTGCATTTGAAGAGGTGGCCAGAACTCTTGATGACTTACAGTTCATCCTATCATTTTCAAAATTTTTAATTATTTGTGTGCTGCACAGAATATGATACACGTTCAAAGGGGTTTTTGACACATTTCTGCTTCATTTTAATAAAGAGGTTGCCAGATATTGTCATGGCAGGGAACTGGCCACTTTTGGGGAGGATAAACTTTCCGTTAGCAACTAATATGTATTATATATTTAAAACTAAGTTTATATTTGAGTCATCAGACCGGTGACAAAGTTCTATCCCAACATCCAACTATATTACATTCTTTTATCAATGGTCTAGTTCTATAACAGTTTGTTTTCGGAGCACCTGCTTGCAAAAGGCGATCATTATGTGACTTACAACACATATTTTATACATGTAAAAATCTTGATTAACAGAAGCACATCTATACTTTGGCACAGAAGATTCATTAGCTGCACCTGATTGTGTCTTAATTGGCACTATAGTTATTGGCACAATAATTAAGTGCCTCAGGGATGGACACATTTAAAATAGTAAATTTTCTGTTTTATGGAAGACAGTTTAAAGAGTATTTTACATTTTGAGATAAAATATAACATTTCATAGAAGTTAGCGCAGTCTTGGTGCAAAAGTTAATTTAAAAAGCCTTTTTTTTTCAAATATATTTATGCACAATAAATAATTGCGTCTTCTGTAAATTTACTGCTTCCTCTTTCATAATTTTGCATCGCTTACCAAGCGTAGGAGTAATTATAACATTTGGCAAATATTGAATCTGCAGATTCTGCAATTACTTTAGATACGTTTTTAATTTATCATTTCACTTGACAGGATATTATAGCTAAGTGCCTATATTTTTTCTTGCACATTGACGTCTAGGCTTTTGGCATGATGGCAGCAGACTGCAAAATCTCTGGCAAGCACACGACACGGCAGCCTCTTCTCACTAGATCTCGTGGTCGCTAAATGAGCTGTGGAGCCGGTGTTTTCATTGACAATATTATGATTTAATAACTTCACCTTGGAGTCTATAATGAAGCGAGTGGCGGAGAATCTCGCCTATTTAAAGGCACTCGACTTTAAAGTGTTTCTCATCCTTCGAAATGTGCGTCTCGTCTCGTCTCGTGGCCAAATAATCACTTGGTCGAAACTAATTACCGCTTGAAAATTGTCCTTCCCTCTGATTGTTTGGCCATGGCAAGAGGCACTGATAATTTTTGTTTCTTGAAACTTGGTTTTCATGGTATTTTCAAGAGAGAATTTGACTAACGGACATAAATAAACCTTATAAAAGTTAGCGATCGATGTGAAAAGATATCCAAACGCGTTCAATAGGTGGAGAGTTGACTCGTATTTAGATATCATTCCTCAGTCAAGGGGTGGACCGCAGTCCAATATTTCAAAAACTTCTTTCATGTCGAATTTCCCTTGACTCATCGAGGAATGCACTCGGCTTCACAGAGCGCTAGAGCAAAAATAGCCACTTCGCCAAATTTGAAGACAGCAATAAATATTCGTTATGAAATCATGTCTTCGTTTACCAGTGTGAGTACGGAAATGTGGAGAAATTTCTATATTTGCGACCACCGCTTGTAGTCACCGCTCAAAGCAAATCGAATTAAGTCGTTCACACAGCTAATTCTGCCCACGTGTGCATCGTTAATGTAATTTATGCAAGTGTGAAAATGTGCTACAGAATGTTAGACTCCGAGAACATTTGTACAAAGTCAATCGTAGTGTGCATCAGCCGGAGCATGTCCACGACTGCTTCCTTCTGAAGTTCAGAGACACGTGCGTGCACGGCAGCAACGCTTATGTTTGTCATTATCTCAACGACAGGCAGGCATCAGCTCAGTGCGTCATTCCACACTAATTCGCACATTCGCACTTTTCGCTCGACCACCCATGGCAGCGGGAACCTCTAATCTCTAAAAGTACACCGGTATTTCGGGTGTCCTACTCTCTGGCCCGTCTCCACAAATTCGCCTGACTTGTGACGAGTTGACAGCTCAACAATGTTCGCTGACGTCAGTGTCAGTGACATTGACAGTGCTCGCTGCATAACTTAGCCATAGGTTTATACTACAAGCATCACGTTCATTTTCATTCATTGACAGGTTGCATTCTCGCGTTGGAATCAGGGCACTAGCAGCGATCCGGAATTCGGTCAGCCGTTGGCTCTGTTCAAGTTTAGCTCTCGACATTTGGCACCCGTGAATGGCATTGCAATTGTTTCACTCTGAACCCGACCTGAAAATTTAACTGAAGGATAATTGAACGGCACTTTGACCTCGCCGACGCAACTACCAATATGCTGCGATTATAAAAGCCAGTTTTCTTCGAGTCTAATTTAAAACACGCCATATGAACGTCCAGTTTCACGGGCAAACGGTTTCTTTTTTCTTGCCTAATACCCTGTACTCGGTACTTGCTACTGGCTCTGACATTCCTGCGTTGTTTATTATACTACATTTTGCACACTTTATATTAGTTGATCGATTTTTTTCGACCTTTTTATCGGTTCGTGGTGCCAAATCGGATGGGCGAGCAATGGCATTAGAAACCCATTCGCGCCAGCACGCCTGCCATTTAGCCGCTATTATTAGATCCATATTAAACGCGAAGAATGCGCATAATTGGTGGCCCGGTCGTCCACTGTATTCACACATCCATTTGCCTGTCCGACTTTTTCTTTCAAATAAACAAAAAAGCAATTAAATTCGTATGTTTTTCATCCGGCCAACGCAGAACGCGTCCTGTGCGTTGTCTCTCCTTTGAAATATTGCATGCCTTGGCTAATCCTTGGCAGCCAGCTCGGAAGATCTCATTCTTCCGTGCGGGTGTCCACCGTGGGGGGAGTAGGATACGCGCACATCACGCTCTTCCCCTTAGCTGCGATGATTAAACATTAAACAACACTCGCTCCCTCCCGAACTGATTCCCTCCCGAACGCTACACCCCTGATAAACTGTCCCTCTCCATGTCACGTCATCGCACACTACACCGAGTGGGATTTCGGTATTCGGGCATGGACACGTCTAGTCGCTGACCGAACGCATCGCATTTGCATCTGCACGCTCGCGGTGGCAGGTTGCACAGATCGCCAGTCTGCACGTTCTCCTCGGGTTGTGGCTCTCGCGTACAGAAATAACGCGTTACACAAACAGTGGTCTGTGGTCGCCGTCGCCGACGAGTGACAAGTGCTAAATGAGAAACACGTAGAGGTGTGTCGCGAAAGTTTGTTTCTGACGCTGCGCCGCGTGCATCCTCGCTCATCGTACTGGCACGAACGCAAAAATATCATTCATTTTCGATGAGAATTGAAATAGAAATTGTGCTGTGCAATCCGTTGTCCGGTGCGAGGGTTGAATCGGTGCTAAAAAGTCTGCAATTAAATTGTGCATTAGTTTTTTTAGTAACAGTTTGATTACTGCTATTAGAAAAGGCTTAACAATTATTTCGGATAAATAATTTTCTGCGCAATGTGTAGTAACCGTGATATTTATCTGAAATCTCTCGAGAAAGTTTTCGTTGGTTAGGCGCCGCGGGTGCAGCGGCTGAATTTTTAGCGTTTTCACGGGCCAAGTGAAATCTTTCAAGCGAAAAGAATGTCTCTGTGGATGAACTACGTCAAGTCCGGCTACAAACATCGGACGAAGAAGCGGCGCGTCAGTAGCTGCTCGATGGAAGTAAGTCGGCAATTTCAGCAGCCAAAGAAACGTGTCGGCAACTGAACGCTGGAATAGGCGACGAAACTTTCGTTGCATTTTCATTCTAAAATCTCAAGCCGCCTTCGCGATCTGTTTGATCACTGGACAGAGTTCATCGAAGTTCTGTAATTTAACCCCTCGCATGCACTTGGCCTCGTCCAGAGGTTCCCCACACCCCACCCCCACCTTCTCACCCTCCTCGTACGTCTCCAATAAAGAGTCATCATGGCTGAAACCCTCGAGGGTCGACTGAGGGTGAAGGGACTTCGATCCCGTTTCTTCCCCTGCGTGCATGATTCATTAATTTCGTAAGATCAATATTATAGTTCACTCCATTCCGTCGGGCTATTTCGTGACTAGTGGACGTTATTTCTTGGATCTTATACATCACTTTCTACAGTAGCTACATCAACCGCGAATATCGGAAATCGAATTAACACTGTTTATAGGCTCAGACTCGACGATATGTGTTGTGTAGTGCACTAAATGTGTGTATTTTGTAGATGTGTTATTGATTATTCCTAACTATGCTAATTTCAAACGCTGTAAATTTTGTTAAGTGATATACGTGAAGGCACGATGCTTGTATAATGGTAGTGGGGCGTCGAGCCGTCTGTATTGTGCTTGGAGGTCGTAGTTGCGACTGGAATTACCAATGAACTCGTCACTTGCATATTGCTATACATTCGTCACTTGTCGCGAGTCCGTGACCGAACAGTCGCGTCGACACGCAGTTATTGACACAGATATTGTGTAGTGTGAACCGTTTTACCATGTTCGTAGTTCGTACCATCGAATTCGAGCAGGAACATTGACGAGCGGTTGTGACCGACACAAGACACGATCGAAACGTACCGGCCATCCGGTGTCTTGATACGGAAGTTCGGTGGATTTAAGCAGGGTTTCATATCATGGTCATATTCCCATCACAAACTCTCTGTCCTACGCACGTGTGCTACGTGTGTACCCGCGTGTGTCCTACTCTATGTTCCTCTCAAATATTTGCTAGGTAGTTAAAACATTTTGGTAAAACTTGTGGAAAAACAAAAGTGGCACAGTGGCGATTTTAATTTAAGTTCACGCGTGTTGCGCCTCTATTTATTTCCAATTCACCACATCTTCTTGACACTTCTGTAGTATGGTACGATTAGTACCCTGTTCTGTAACCGCAATCAGACACGCTTTCGATGCTAGACGTCCCGTATCGTCAGTGTGCCCTTATGCCTGTATTGTTGCGCTGATTGACCGAGAACATCACTGCTTTGCCTGCTGCAAAAATATCGCAGGAAGATTATCGAATAACTTGGCTGTGATTATGTGATGTCAGTGATGAATGAAGCACAGCGACAAATAGAGAGACATGATGATTTGATCCTGTGCGGTTGAACAAACCTTGAAAGGAAGTCGTTAGCATTATTATCTAATCGCAAAAAGAATTGCTTATCATCAACTTTAATGACAGCACAAGCTGTTACTCGCGATATGAAGTCTTCTAAAGTCGAGCATAATATTCACCTGTGTTCAGTATGCATTATGCCAGCAACTGCGTTGGATCAGTTGGAAGGCTGCTAACAATAGAATCGGAGCAGTTCATTTCTTGATGTATTTTCGCGCGTTACATGGTTGCTGATAAAGAAGAGCAACTGTAACCATGTAACCGAAAGTGTTTCAAAACGCCAATTTGTGTCTCAGGGAAACTATCAAGGACTAACTGGAAAAATTTCGTTTTGATAAAAGAAGAAACGTGTTTGGATTATTTAAGTTCCTGAAGCAATACAGAGAAATATTCAAAAATGTTTGGTGATCCTCATGTGTTGTATTTAAAAAATCAGGTTATTAACATTTATTTCCTCTGGTTATTTGACAAGCTAATAATAAAAGTAGTGATAGTTGGAAATTTTTTATTGCAACAATGCAGCTTCCAACATGTAATCCAATGGGAACTTCCCTGTTACCTTCTGGCTCCGAGAACGCCAAACTCTAACCAAACCTTTGTCGACAGATGCGCGAGAAGGAGCTGGAGATGCAGCGGAACCGGGAGGAGACCCGGCCGCTTACGGACGGCTCCGACTACGAGCACCAGCTGTCCGTCAACATGCGCGATCGCGAGAAGGCAGCTCGGCTACAGGTGTGAACATCTTGCTGTTTTGTCGCCAGCATTCTGTACTTAGATACCGATGATTGCACCTCTGTGGTTTGCTGATAAACCATGGCCTCCACAATATCAGTAGGCCATGGCCATCAATTTTTTATTTGAGAAGTAACAAAATTTGAAATTTCAGATTTATTTAAATAGATTTTCTATAAGTTTAAGTATAGAGTTTTATTAATTAACATTCAATCAAATTACCTTTTTCTATAATGTTGGTTTGTCTTCTGGAAGAAATATCAACTTTTTTTTGTTTTAATACATCAAACCCAAGCAAGGAGGATTAAAACCTTCCTCCAGCTCAGCTGGCTATAACTTTCACATTGAAAAGTTTATTGTCAGTTTGGAAAAATTCATATTTTCCATCAATAACCCGATAACCTACAATATCGATATTGATACGAAACGAGCAGTAAGATGGTCTAACGTGCCTCTTGCATACGTACGCAGTCTCACGCGAACGCTTCCGGTCGGTTCCAGAGCCAGCGTCCGCTGACGCGGTACCTGCCAATCCGCAGCGAGCGCCTGGACTTGCGGAACCACATCGAGACGGCCGGGCACCAGGTTGAGTTGTGTCCGCATGTCGTCATCGACAAGACCTCCTGCCGCGGCTACCTGCACAAGCTTGGCGCCAAGTTCCACCACTGGGGCAAGCGCTGGTTCGTGCTCGACCGCAACCTGCGCACGCTCACCTACTACACCGACCGCACGGAGAAGAAACCGCGAGGCGGCGCTTACTTCCAGGTGAGGGCGCTGGTGCCTAAAGCAATTTTAGAAAATTCTCAAAGCTATTTATTGTTAGAGAAAGTATCCCAGTGTGTCCATACAGGGATACAAATCCCGGACCTATCGAAGTGGACCTATTGGTTCTCATTATAAATAGCTACCCTGCATAAATCAAGATATATATTTTGGTAAATTTCCTACATTTCTAAAGGCTATCCTTGTTAATAATCCATGATTAAGATCAATTCCCAATTTGATAGCTAAGATTAAAGATTAAAAATTGTAAATACACCAAAGTCAGGTCTGTCATCATACCATGCATGTAAAGGTCCACCCACAATTGACGCAAGCACGACGATAGCGCGCAACGCGCAACGCGCAAGGAATTAAATTGACTTGTTCAGATGGCGCTGTCTTAAATTGACGTAAGCGGAGCGAACAAACGCAGCGCGCAGAGCGCAGCGCGCAAGAGATGGTTATATTTTATATTTCCTTGCGTCTATCGTTGCGTCAACCAATCACAGCGCAGGAAATCTTCGTTTCCGATTCCGATTGTTTCCGATGTTGACATTCGCAACTCGCAAGTCAATGTCACTTCGCTTTCTATAAGTTTTAAGCTACTAGTAAAAAGATATTTGGTTTTAAAATTAGAAAATTAACAAGAAGTTTGATGAAATTGGAGACGTGGAGGCAGACTCCGAATACGTGTTAATCGCGCCAGTGGAACTCGTTTTTAAATGACTGTTAAATAAACTGTCTACGACCTCTTATTTGTTTCTGTTGAAGATATCTAAAGCACGTAAATATAGTTAAAGCATCCACCTTTTTATTTAATAATTGACTAACAATAAAAGGGCGAACAGAAAACTATGTTTGACATTAGATTACGCGCGTGTCGTTGCCAGCAATGACAGCTGTCAAAACACAGCCGACGCCCATTTTCAATTGACAGTTCCCAGTCAACTCATCGCTGCGTCGTTGCAACATGTCAATTGTAGACACCAAGTTTTGTTATCGCTTGCGCTTACGCTCTGCGCGTTGCGCGCTGCGCTTGCACGTTGTGCTTGCGTCAATTGTGGGTAGACCTTTAAAGTACCAAACCAGGTGTTCATAGCTAAAAATATGACTTTAAAATCTCTCTAACTTTACTGTTATCTATTGTCCGGTCATCGAGGCAAAAATAACAGATTGAATTATCTGTTTGGCGGCAGGCGATTGAAGAGGTATACGTTGACCACCTGAACTCCGTGAAGTCCCCGAACCCGACGCTGACGTTTGTGGTGAAGACTTCGGAGCGCACGTTCCACCTGATGGCTCCCAGCGCGGAGGCGATGCGCATCTGGGTGGACGTCGTCTTCACCGGCGCCGAAGGTTACCAGGAATTCGGGCACGGCTCCTAGACGCTGCCGCCGCCGCGGCCCACACAAGCGCCGAAAACTGACTACATGGTCTACCCGGACCAGGTAATGCCTACGATTTTTCTGCCAAGAAACGAGATTTTTATGTCCTCTCAATACTGCTAGTTGCTTTAGTCTAGCCAGGATAAGGAAAAAATTGCCACCATTTACATTTCACCAATTTGTTCACTAAATCAGGTTGGCAATATCTCAAAATGTAACACTAGATCAGTGGCTAATTTTTTATTTACAACTAGTATATTTAGATAGTATTTTATTTGAATCTTAATTTCTACAATATTTAACTAATGCAGCTCGATGAAGATAAATTGGTGACTGCAAACTTCCTTTGCATCGTTTTGGTACCACTGGTACATTTTGGTACTTTTGGTATTGACTTCTAACGCTCAGCAGTCAGGGTTTTTCTTAAATTAGCACAGAAGCAGAAAGCAGAGAAAGCAGAGAAGCTAAACCGAGCTCGATTGTCTGTTTGCTTGCAGTTGGCTTAATCAGCCTCTTCACTGGATATCCTCGTCTTCCAGACTGCGCAGCTCGCGAATCAGCTAACCTCGGGTCAGAACCGACACTGCCGAGTTCCAAGACACCCCCGGCTGGGAATAATGCGCAGTGTCGTGTGTTTCACTGATGGACATGAATGTGATCGAACTTTGCTATTGCTAGTCACGTGTTAGTAATGTTTGTGTTTACATGCAGTGCTTAGAATAATAAATGTCCATGAAAGGACATTAAACTGTTGAAGGAAAGAGATTGAACTATATGGTCAGTATTTCTACCTTAGCCTGATCTAATATGATAATAATAAACAGACATGAGAATATTTTTTTTATCAATTTTATATTAGGATACAATGTAGCAGCAACCAATCATCTTTTACTTCTTCTAGACACCTGAGCTAACACTTTTTTTCAGCCGAGTGTGAATGACCAGATAGGGAGCAGGGAAACCGCGGGGGCACAAGTCTGCCTCCAAGTCTTACTGCATGGAGGAGATTCTAATTGGATTGGAATTGAAGGTAGAACCTCGTTATTTCCTCTCAAAGATAGAGGTTTACCATTCCTATAAGTTTGTTATTTTGTATTGCTAATTTGCTAAGAAAAATCAAAATGAGAAGAGATATTTCAATATATGATAGCATTCTAAAAAGGGATACACAAATATATTTTTGACTTCAAAAGGGGAGGGATGTAGATCAGAATTTCAGCCATACCCTAAAATGAATATTGCTACAGACACATTTACAAACACCTCCCCAGTCAGTTTTTTTTTCGAGGGCCAATAAAGTTTCTAATCAACTGGAAGTTCAAATCCAATATTTTGGTTTGGCCAAAAGAACGATTGATTAACAAGCTCGAGCTTCGCTCAACCTTGATGCCCATAGGGCGCAGGCATATGCGCATAGCGCAAACATATGCGCATAGCGCAAACGAAGTGTAGGTAAGTGTGTTGGTATACAATATATGCTTACTCAAGCTTACGCCCTTAAAAATACAGCCGCTCTGAGAAATATTTCCTCGTCCAATCACTATATACCTTGTTATCGTTACCAGTTTTTGTATTAGGGCCTACGACCTACTACTACTTAGCGCAGCTGTTTAATTACAAATGCGGTAGTAGAGATACCATTTCCAACCGATTTCAGTCAAAATTCTATTGTATAGGAAGACCTAATGTATAATTTGACAGGTTCTGTTCTAGACATTATTTCTAAGTATTTCAAATTCATTGGTTCAAGGAGGCAGAGGAAAAGTAAACAACATAATTGCCTGCTCATTTTACCTTTAATTAATTACTTATTTACTGGTTATTGAACTATTGCAGCGCAATAGCAAATAATTAATCATTCAAAATTATTCATTTGAATGTCAGAAACAATGATGAGTGTCAATTTCTATAACATCAAGTTTTGACACGGCATGTTGCTACGATACGGAGCTCGGATCATCGCTTTACCTTCGCAATCACTGCTGTAAAGATACTTTACGCTGATGATGCTGCGCTAAAAAAATCAATCCAATTTTATGGACCAAATCTACAAATTTGTAGTTAGTGAAGACAGGGGCGTCTGTTTCTCCTTAATTGCCCTATTTGTTTATCATCAAATAAATGTGTGCATTCTTGACCTAAACCTATGACCAAAACCAAAAAAAAAAACATTTCAAACCCTTTATCTGTTGTTTTAGCCGCTGCCACGTAATACTCATTTTCGCAGATTTGTCAATATTAATGTGGGGATTGAACCAACATGCAAATTTCGTTTGATCAGAAACAAATATACTCTCGAAAATTATATCCAGCCCTGGCAAGTGCCCAGCACTCCTTGGGATAAGATCTTGAGATCTTGAGTGGTAAAGGAAATGTCCTCCTCGTGAAGCTTCTGGTGCATTTTTTTTTTGATATTCTCATATGTTTAACATTTTTGCAATTACGAAAACCATAAAAAACATCCCCTAAGAAAATACACGTATTTGTTTTGGCTTAAGTTAATTTATGTAAGATTTAAGATTTATCACTTGCCGTCCATAATTCTTGGGGGAAGTCTATTGGAAAAACAACATAAGATGTAATGGTACATCATGTGTATGATGTGGTTAATTCTCGTTATCCAATGTATTGAGGAAGTAACAGACCTGATATGCACATGAAAATGTTCAGAAGAAAGCTGTTTTCAAGAAAATGATAAAGTCCAGGAAGAGCTTGTGAGTTTTGTGAGGAAATATTAACTATTTAATTTGATTTCCAAAAACGAAAATTTCTTTGAAAAACAAAATTTCACTGCCCCTGAAACCAGTTACATTGACATTGACATAAGACTACCAGAGTTAAAGTATACTTAAAATAGATAATTTCATTTTAACAAATATGTTAACAAATATTAACAATTATCTGACAGTAGCATAAAAACCTGATAACATAAAGAATACGACAAGTCAATGAAGACGAGAGAACTGTGGTACGTTTACGCAAGAAAAATGATCAGATCTAAAGTGTTTTTAAATTCAAAATATCATAAGAGACGTCAAATTTATACAACACAAATTGACATTTTGACTAATCCACCGAAATTGATGGCAATTAAATTTGAGTTTGAACTTTCACGTTTACCCCCACCGCTTTTACCACTACCTAAAAGGGTGGAAGAAATAATTTTCACTAAACCAATGCCAGCACTATTGTTTCATTTGGACGAAGCAAGGCGGCCCCCACATCCGAAGGATGTACCAAAATGGATAGAACACCAAGAATTAACTCCTGATATTACATCGATGCCAGCTTCTGAAATTACAATGTCCATAACTGATACTTCTATGGCCATCACTGAGAATACTATGCCAGTACCTGAAAGTGAAAATACAGGGCTTGGCCCTATACATAAAAGGTTGACAAATGACACTGAAATGGCCGTTATAAATAGTAAACCAGAAAACAATGAAATTGAAAAATGTTTTAATAATAGAAAAAACATTTCTGTATTAAGAAGGTCTCAAAGGCCGTATAAACCCAGGAATAAACTGAATTTATGACAATTAAGAAAAGTGGAAAGGAAGAGAAGAGAGAAGTGGAATCAGGAGGAACTTAAAATTGGGACTTTAAATATAGTGTCATTGAGTGGAAAAGTGGAGGAGATTGTGGATATGATGAAGGAGAGAAAACTAGACATTCTAGGTATCAGTGAATCAAAATGGAAAGGGTGTGGTGAAAAGGAACTAAGAGACGGTTTTAAGTTGTGGTGGTCTGGAGGCTCAGAAGGAAGAAATGGAGTAGGAATTGTAGTTAGTGAAAGGGTTAAAGATTTTGTGGTCCATACAGAAAATAAAAATGATAGAATTATGAGGATGGATGTGAAGATAAATGGAAGAACAAATTTGGATATCATACAAGTATATGCTCCGCAGACAGGACGATCATCTAAAGAAAAGGATGAATTTGAAGAAGAACTGGAGAGGGAAATTTTACAATTGAGTGCCAATATTGTGGTGATGGGAGATTTCAATGCCCAAATAGGAAGTGATAATAAAGGATATGAAGAAGTGATGGGTAGATTTGGTGTTGAAAATAGGAACAAAGAAGGAGAAAAGCTTTTAAATATGTGTGTGAGGAATTCACTGCAGATAGGGAATAGTTGGTTCAAGAAAAGAAGAAGTCATCAAATTACAAGATATGGATATGGAGAAGATGGATCAGAATCGGTAATTGATTATATATGTGTTGGAAAAGAATTGAGAAATTATTTGAATGATGTGCGAGTCTATCCTGCAGTTGCTATTGGAAGTGATCATAGACTGGTGGTGGGATCGTTTCAGTTACATGTTAGAAGACAGAGGCGTGGTAAGAAAAACGAAAGAATAAAAGTGTGGAAGTTACAAGAAAAAGGAAGTCAAAATACCTTCAAAATGATCATTGAAGAAAATATGCCAACGGGGGAGGTAAAAGATGTTGAAGAAGAGTGGTTAGAGTTTAAGAGAGTGTTTGTAAGTGCAGCCGAAAAAGTATGTGGTAGGGCTACTGGAAAAAGGAGAAGAAAAGAAACGCGATGGTGGAATGCCAGGGTAAAAGAGGCAGTTCGGGAAAAAAGAGATACTTGGCAAAATTATGAGTTGAATAGATGTGTGGAGAATGATAAAACATACAGAGAAGCTAAAAGAAATGTAGAAAAAATTGTGGCCGAAGAAAAGAAAAAACAAATGGAGGAAATGGCACGTAAACTTTTACGGGATTTTGAAGGGAATAAGAAGATGTTATTTGGAATAATAAAGAGCAAAGGAGATAATAGAGGAGATTTGATAAATATGAAGAATATGAATGGGGATTTGGTAACAGATCCTGGAGAAGTTCTTGAAATGTGGAAGAAATATTTTGAGAGCCTCCTGAATGGTGAAAATGGCGGAATTTGTGAAGAAAATTATGAAAATAACAAAGAAAGTGGGGATAGTACGAATGATGAGGAAGATATAACGGAGAGAGAAGTAGAGATGGCTTTGAAAATGATGAAGAACGGCAGAGCACCAGGAGTAGATGAAGTGACGTCGGAGATGGTGAAGGGAGCTGGTAGAGCAGGTTTAAAATGGTTATTTAGAGTGATGCTTAAGGTATGGAAACAAAGAAAAATTCCGGATGACTGGAGGAAAGGAGTCATTGTTCCATTATTTAAAAAGGGAGATCGCAAGGTATGCAACAATTATAGGGGAGTGACACTGTTATGTCAGTGTATGAAAATTTATGAGAAAATTATTGAGGCGCGGTTGAAAGGTTACGTGGAAGAAAGTCTGAGAGAGGAACAATGTGGATTCAGAAAAGGCAGGTCTACTATCGATGCCATATTTTCAGTTAGACAAATAATGGAACGAAGGTGGGAAGCAGGGGAAATAATGTGTATGGTTTTTTTGGACTTGGAAAAAGCATATGATCGGTTACCTAGAGAAAAAGTATGGGAGAGTTTGCGGAAGAAGAAGATCAGCACTGGAATTATTGAAAGGATTCGAGAAGGTTACCAGAAGAGCATAAGTTGTGTACAGAATGAATTTGGAAGGTCAGAATGGTTTGCTGTGAAGGAAGGAGTTCGACAAGGAAGTGTGTTGTCCCCATTTCTTTTCATTATGGTGATGGATGAATTATTAAGAACAGTCGAGGAAAAGGAAGACACTGATACAAGAACGATAATATATGCAGACGATGTATTTATTTGGGGAGAGTCTAGAGAAGAAATTCAAGAAAAGATAAATCGATGGAATGAAGCAACAGAGAAAATAGGTCTGAAAATAAGCCAAGAAAAAAGTGAAATACTGATGATGGAAAAGAAAACGCCGAAAGACAGAACATGTATCAAATTGAATGGAATTGAGTTAAGAGAGACGGAGGAGTTCAAGTACCTGGGAAGCATAATAACAAAAAATGCAAAGATTGAAAACGAAATTAAAGCAAGGATTAAGAAAGCAGAAATATTTTATCAATTGGTGCGGAAGTTATTATGGGAAGAAGAATTTCCAGTATGTTGCAAAAAAATTATGTACAACATGTTTTATATACCAATTTTGACATATGGGGCTGTGTCATGGACAATCGGAACTAAGGAAAAAAGAGAGCTTCAAGCTGCCGAGATGAAGTTTTTAAGAAGTATTAAAAGAGTGACCAAAATAGACAGATTAAGAAGTAAAAATATTCGGAAGGAGCTGGAACTGGAAAGATTGGGGTATAAGCTAGGAAGAGAAAGGTTGCGGTGGTTTGGACAAATAAAAAGAATGGATAAAGAGAGGATACCACGAAGAGAGTTTGAAGACGCAGTAAAAAGGAAAAGAAGAGTGGGAAGACCAAGAGAACGGTGGAGTGGTTTGATAAAAGAAGACTTGGAGGAAAGGAAGATGAGTTGGGAGGAGGTTGACAGAGGGAAATTGTGGGAAGACGAAAAAGAATGGAATGCGCTGGTAGAAAAGGACGAAGAGTGTGATGATGGGGAAGGAAGCGAATTTAGTTGTAGTGAAGAAGATACCGGGGAATCGCCAGGCTTGGCAAGCCGGATAAAAAGCAACCCGAGATGCCCTAGATAAAAAAGAAAACTTGACCCTGTATTTTTTTAAGGAAACAAGAAATAAAGATAATATATATATATCCAATGTATATTATATTTCAAAGCCTTCAAGATAATTCAATTAGTTGATTTGATTATATTTCTATTTTATTGTGAAAAATATCAATTCCCATATCACATTAACAATATGGTTTGCATTGCTACAAGTGGAACATATTATTGAAGCCTGCAAGCATTCTGCAGTGCAATTCAGTTTATTTAACATTGGACAGAAGTTCTCATCTCATCATACATTCAAAATTCCTAAAAATCCTTAAATTTTATAAAATAGATATGAAATTTGTATGATATTGTACATTTGTAGATGGATGGAGCCAGATAAAACTGAAATATTAAAATATACTTGACATCACCTCAAGAGTCAAGATCAAAACATTTAAAAAATATGGAAAGAGTGCCATTTAAGGGGCAAGAATATTTAAGACACATTACATTATCAACTAATAAAACTCATTTAGACTGTTTAGACATTAAGTTTTGACAAATTAAAACTCACAAGAAAGTAAAGGAAGCAACAAAAAAAAATCCAACTAGTTTTAACAAATAAAAACATTGAAATCACTCTCATCCACTTGTTACTCAATTTTTGATCACTTTTTCCCGCCTTCGATCTATTTTGGGCCGTCAATGGCTTTTTCAGACCAGAGTCCACCCTCGATTTTGAAACATTATTGAGGGAACCTAACTTTCCATTCGGCACTTTGTTAGTTATCGGCACACGTAGACTGAGATCAGGGTTCTCCTCATTCTCTAGCTGAAAAACAAAAAATGCTCTCAATTATCATTCTTCAATCCTGCAATGTAATTACTTATCCACACAAAATCTAACTGAAATTTGCAGCACTAGGGGGTGCTATCCAGAATGATTCTGTTTTAAAATTATTTCAAGAATTAAAAGTCGGAAAAAAAAGTTCGGAAGTACCTGGCACTCTCCCTCGCTGATGGTCGAAACGATCAGTACACTCTCGGCAGCCTAAGAAGGGATATCACTCATAGAAACCGATCGACGAAGTCCAGAATCCTTTGCCCGTGTCAGATTTTCAACAGGTCTCGAAGCTCGAAACCGTTCCAAGATTCTCTGGTGTGGTGATGTGACAGCAAACTCTTGGGTGTACTGGAATTCTTTCCGCACTGGAGTAGAGCCAGTTGGAATGTCTTTGGCCAGATCTGTGGTTACAAACTTGGCGACATCCAATTTATGCCCATGCAGGTCATCCAATGCGACCTTGCTCCACTTTGCTACGTTATCGGCTTGGCAACCAATTGCATCTTGATGCTCCATATCTAAGCTTTGATGTTTATATCTCCGAGCCACCAGAATCTTCCTGTGGATGTCTGAGGAAGTTTGCACGCTCTGGAATGCTTCTTCAAATGTGCACTTTTGTTTCTGCATTTTTCCAGCCATTTTGTCCCTTCGATTTTGCACAGAACCCTCGACTCTCTTCAACTCGGCATCGGCATCTTCCCTACATGCACGATGTACATCTTCAAGATCCAGCATCAAGGTCTCCATCTTCTTCCGAGATTCTATCAGATAGACAGAGGTCTCTGTGGTTAATGCTTCAAAATCTTCAAAATCGTTTTGGGAGTCGAAGGTCTTGGTACTTTATTCCATTTTGCCGATTCTTTCGGAAAGAGTTGCGACCATTTCCTTGCCACCGCTCTCGGCAACGGCCAGATCAGAATTGATAACACTGTGTAGTTGACGAGTCTCATTAAACCAGCTTTGGACTCTGCCCAATAACTTTTCATGAGACTTTTCGAGCTGGCTATATTTACTTTTAGCGGATTCAATTTCTTGTGCTCGATTCAATTTCATGTGCTCGATTCTTAGCCATTTGAACAGCTGTATTTTTCAATGCAGCAAAACCTTCTGACAGCAATGCAAAATGCTTTTTAACTGCTTCCTGGTGGTTTGCAAGCTTTAAAGGTAGAGAGAGTTTCTCTTCACAAATGATTGTTTGCATGACATTATTATCATTGCCTGTAGAATTCAGTTGCATTTTCAGCTTTTCCAGATTTTTGTCAGCAGTCTTGCAGGTTTGCATTAAAATGTCTTGTTCATAATGGCTAAGAGAGTTTTGTAACTGGGAGGCTATATTTTCCTCCTCAGCAATAGTTTCAAGATCGGATTTAAAATGATTATCTGAAAAAGAAATAGTGATACATTGAATTCCATAAATTTTTAAATTATTACGGTTTTTAACAGTAGTTATTTATTTAAAATAATTAAACTAGGCCCTGTATATACAGTACATAGAAAAAATCCCATGAAAAATCCCATAAAAATAAGATAACTTGCCAATAGCAGCCTGTAGATTCTTATAGCCTTCAAGCTGCATCTGATTCAATGCTTCGACATCATCAACCAATTTCTCGATCTTCTCATTGAAATCGTGAAGAAAGGCATTCGAAACACGACAATTGTTGTCTTCGACTGTCAGCTTGAGGAGGAGCTTGTCATGAAGCCTAAACCAAGGAAATTGGTTATTATTTCCACTTGTCTTACCAAGTGATTGAACAAAGAAATATCTTAAGCCGGGATAAGTAATATTAATCAATAAAACTGGTATTGTTGATAGCTTAGTAACTTATGAAGTTATGTACTTTAGTAGTTGCTTTAGTCTGACTAGCTCTTAAGACGGCCGAGAAACCAGGCAGCTTAGATTTGCAAAGTATCGGGAAAGTGTTGCGGAGAGTTTAATATTTGATATCACTCTTTAAATATATTTTTGAAATAAAACCTGTTCGAAGATGATTTCAGAAAAGAAAAATCTTTTATATGAGCTGGTTTCACTCCGTTGCCTGTCAAATACAGCGAAAAAGTTTTTTCTCCGGCCACAGCAAACAAGAGCGCACACGCTAACAACTAGGGCTTACATGAAGGTGTCGGAAACGCTTTCTTCTGTGACGGCCAGCAGCTCGTGGACCTGCCCGCCGAGCATCGCTTCCGTCTCCACGTGTTTGTCGACGAGGTGCGCGCGTTCGTCGCGCTCCCGGGTCGTCTCGCGCAGCTGCACCCTCGTCGTGTGCAATCGCTGCCGGGATTTGTCCAGGAGCTTGCTCCTCAGCTCCAGCTCCTTGTTGCTCTGCTCCAGGTTCATTCTGCTCAACTTTCGGTTCTAAAATAGAATCCATACCTTATTATTACTAAATACAATAGTTTGATCCTCCTATGAAACCATTTGAGTTGAAATATTACGTAGAAGAAGGCATAATTTATCGAAAATATGATGTCGATTGACAACTAACCGATTGTTTTTTTCTGACCTGGAATCAAGTACTAGTAGGTACTACTAATATTCCCTTCAGGGAATATTTTCCGGCAGGCTTATGCATGGCTTCCTTGAGTATATATTAGAGAGTTATTGTGGGCTGAAATAAATATTCAATGTGAGAAACCGGAATGAATGACAGAAGATTCACAAGATTGTAGATAATGTAGTAATTAGTTACCTATTAATCGAGCTTCGCTTTAATAACTGGCACAGCCAATTATAAATCTCTCCCTCGACATACAGCAAGATTTTACAAAATTAGGGCAATCTGCGCTATGCGCATAGGTCTGCCCTATGCGCATAGGTTTGCGCAATGCGCATAGGTGTGCGCCATGCGCGTGTGCCCGTGCCCTATGGGCACCAAGGTTGAGCGAAGCTCGAGCTTGTTTTTTATATCTTTATTTTCTTCCTGTTCCATTACATAAACGGGTAGGAAGGTGCATAGCACTTTATGACAGCTCGTCAACTCTCTGGTGTAAATTAGCTAGTTTACAACCATGGGTCTTTCGCTGGCTGACAGTCTTTCATTGAAGTAGGTCTTTCTCGCATCAATAAAATGGAACCGAATTTGGTTAAATTGAAGGACAAGAGCAACGAACATATGCAAGTGTTCGTCCGTGTTCGGCCACTAAATGCAAATGAGGTTGCCAACAAATCGCAAGTTGTTGTCGACGCAGCATCAAATAAAGAGATTGTGGTAACTGAACGACCTACCGACATAACAACAAAGAAATTCTCATTTGATAGAGTCTTTGATTAAGATTCAAAACAGATTGAGGTCTACGGGGCAGTGGTGGCTCCACTTATCGAGGAAGCGCTTTCTGGGTACAACTGCACTGTGTTTGCATATGGCCAGACAGGCACAGGAAAAACATTCACAATGGAGGGGGATAGGTCCGACAACCCCGATGTTTCTTGGGACAATGATCCATCATCGGGCATAATTCCGCGCACCCTAAGCCACCTGTTTGAAGAGCTGCGCGTCCTCCAAGCGGAGTACACCGTCTGCGTCTCGTTTCTCGAGCTCTACAACGAGGAGATTTTCGACTTGCTCTCGGCCACGGATGACACCTCGAAGCTCAAGCTATATGAAGATGTCAATAAGAAGGGATCTGTCATCGTGCACGGGCTGGAAGAGGTGCCGGTGCACAACAAAGACGAGGTTTACAGAATCATGGAGAAGGGCTTGTTGAAGCGACAGACGGCACCCTAAGCCACCTGTTTGAAGAGCTGCGCGTCCTCCAAGCGGAGTACACCGTCCGCGTCTCGTTTCTCGAGCTCTACATTTTATATTTTAAAAAAAATTACTTTGTTTTCTTCGACATGGTTTCTGATGTCGGCTAATGAAAATAACTTGTGTGAATGGAACTTATGATGAATCAGCCTTGTTTAGAGGATTGTCGGGAGACTTTTCCCACTCTTTACGTAGCATCTGCTTTAGTTGAGAGAGTCGGAGTGATGGGTTTTCTGCTTTCAGCTGCACCATTCGCACATCTTCAAATGCAGTAAATGCCGACTTGAGTCTTTTCTCAGGGTGCCTGTCGATGGCAGACGTTTCCTTCATGCTGTGCAAAAATAACGAATGTGGATACTTAGTACAGTGTATTCAGTTAATTACTGCTGCTTGGTGGGCAGATACCTATATTAAAGTTTGGTTTCTTACTTTAGAAATTTTACTGTAGTGTCACACAGTAAGGAAATAAACATTATTACAGCTAATCAGAAAAAAGAAAATGATAAAATCTTATATAGGAACTAGGAATTGGGCTAACCCATTCTTTTAAAAACCATTAATGGATGCTGGCATTTTATACCTGAGAACTGAGATAGCTTCTTCAACGCTTCGTGCTTGATCACCTTCGATTTGAATGTGATTGATGTTTTCTTCAATAGGCTTTTCAGTGTGAGTGACTGGCACAGGCTTGGGTTTAACTGCTGCCTGCTGACGCTTCTCCGCTTCCATCTAAGCATAATAGTCGGACACTACGTTAAGAACATTTTCAGTACATGATCATTTATAAGACCCGATGCAGAAACATCAGAAAACAATACCAACCTGGATCTGAGCCTGCGTTATTTTGGCCGCCGGCTGTTTCCAGCCGTTTGGATGAAACTTAGTTCTTGTTCCAGTAACAGCTTTGATTCTGCCTTCTTATCAAGAGTAGCTTGCTTTTTTCGGGCCATTTCATCCTAAAATCGAAAGAAATTCCTATAGATATTAGAAGGAACTTTTATGCAAGAAAAATACCACCTTGTTCCTTAGTAGAGAATTGTAGATATTTGAATAAAGTAATATACTAAGAGTGTATATTTTGAGCTGGCATCAACCTTTCTTTGTTGCTTTTTTGCCAAAGATTTATCATCATCTTTCCAAGATTCATCTTCGAGCTGCTGTTGCTTCTTTGCAGTAGCTTCTTCTCCAGCTTCTTCCCAGCTCTTTGAGCAGCGCCTGATACCGTCAAAAAGCGCGCAATCAACATCTGGATCGTTATAAATGTCCGGTTGATCCAAGTAGGGGAAGAGGGAAGTCGTAAGTCGGGTCGTATTCCGGGGGAAAAATAGGCAGATGATATGGTGGGATGGGATGGTGGGATGAATAAGGTTTTCGTCGTAATGTTTAAGCCACTTAGTTAATCTCAAACACCATTTTTTACCAAGTCGGTAAACCTTACTCCTCTGCTTTCATTCCGACACTACTTTTCTACAACCAATGTTTGAAGCAATGACCGACCAAAATTGATACAATGAGCTTTAACTCAATCCTCGTATTGCAAGTCATAAACGATCATAATTTAAATCCATTATTAAATATAATATATATATATATACATAATATAAATAAAGATACATTACCTTGAATTCAGTACACAAATACAAGGAAGTCAAGAAACTTCTCGAGGAACCAAATTAATCGTGCTGCAAAAAAATCTTTCAAGCATCTTTTCACTATTTAAAAAAAAATCCACTTAAAGAGATAGGAAGTTGTGTGTGATTCGTGCCACTGACCTCCTTCTTGGCGGCTTCGTCGGTTAGCGCCCGAATGTTGACCATTTTTTCTCCCATCTCCAGATGCAGGCCTTTGAGCTCCTCCATCATTTGTGGGCATTTCCCTTCCCGCGTGGCCATCAAATCGTGCCGAAGCCGGTCTATCTCCTCCGTGTATTCCTAAAGCAGAAAAAATAAATATCAATCAATATCATAAGCACTGCATAAAATAGGCTCTTTGTGGTGCCAACAGCATTTCATGACGGATCATGTCAGCTTCATGACCATCTATATCAAATGACAAATGACGATCTGTATCAAATTGACAATTTATATCAAATTCTATTTCACTAGGTACCTCTATCAAATTTAATCAATTTGTTCCTACTATCATGACTTTATCAGCATTTTAGCTTACCTTGAGCAAAAACTCCTTGGTCAACTTTGATTTATTTCCGGTCGGTTAGTTATGTTTTTCGCGCGGTGTGCATAATCCAGTGTGCCCAGTGTTTCTTCCAAGCTGCACCCTGCAGGCGAAATGGTTGCTATGATGGGCGTCTTCGTCGTGCCACCAAGAGAGTCTTGTAGTAGACGGGTAAGTTTAGATTCTCTGGAACAAAAACCTCGATATGAACATACTGAAATAGAATCCAGCCATGCACATATAATTTGATGATAAAATATTGGTAGACCAAGGATCTTGTAACTGTATTAATCTATGGATATTAACCAGTGTTTTCGGGTGTAATCATAAATCGCAAGTACTAGTAGCATTGACATCAATCAATATATATATTATCTTTATATCTTGTTTCCTGAAATACAGGGTCAAGTTTTCATCTTCATCTAGGGTATTTTGGGTTACTTTTTATCCGGCTTGCCAAGCCTGGCATCATCTTAACTAAAACTTAATTCTCTTCCTTCAAGATCATCAAACTCTTTAGTCCTATTCTACCAGCGCATTCCATCCTTGTATGTCTCCCACAATTTTCCTTGGTCAAACTATTCCCAACTCATCTTCCTTACCTCCAGGCTCTACTGTGGCTTTAGACTCTCTTTCTGGTATCCTCTCTTTATCCATATTTTTTATATTCAAATTTCATTCGAGATCAAATGGAAAAAACTTCTCACCTGTAGGGCACGTGTGGGGTGTGCTCGACCAGCGACATGATGACCCTGCCGAGCGTCAGCAGCGACTGATTGATGTTTCCCGCCTCCCGGGCTCGTTTGTCGATTGCACCAGACCGCCCGACATTCTCGCTCCCAGCCAAATCCACCCGGTTCAGTTTGCCCGTCTTCAGCAGCTCCTTTCCTTCCAGGCTGTTCTCCTTGATGTGAACCGTTATCGAGAATATCGTGTGGGACCGGCTGGAAAGAGAACCATGTGAGTCGGCAGTTCTCGGGCTATTTGCCGCCAGGCCATAAAAAGCTTACACACTTTTGGGTATTCTTGCCACAATTGTTGGCATTATGCAGTTTAAAGGCTGTGAAAATCTGTTAGGTCATGTAAGTTGTTGAATTTGTTGTTTTGATTGTTTAGCAGTGTTTTGTAATATCATTCATCAATCTGTGTTCAATTCATCAATAAGATTAAAAATAACATAGGTAATAATTTGTGTGTTGAGCTTGATGTTGCATTTTTATGCATTTTTTTAACAGAAATGTGACTGCACAAGTCATTAGCATGTCAAGTTAATTCAAAACCGAGACTACTCACTGTATATAAAAGCTACTTAATACAGAGCGATCATCCATCTACAAAAACTCACCTAGCCTTGGCATTCATCAGAGTTGCAGCCGTCTGTCGCTTCAACGAGCCCTTCTCCATGATTCTGTAAACCTCGCTTTTGTTGTGCACCGGCACCTCTTCCAGCCCGTGCACGATTACAGATCCCTTCTTCTTGACATCTTCATAGAGCTTGAGCTTCGAGGTGTCATCCGTGGCCGAGAGCAGGTCGAAAATCTCCTCGTTGTAGAGCTCGAGAAACGAGACGCAGACGGTGTACTCCGCTTGGAGGACGTGCAGCTCGTCAAACAGGTGGCTTAGGGTGCGCGGAATTATGCCCGATGATGGATCATTGTCCCAAGAAACATCGGGGTTGTCGGACCTATCCCCCTCCATTGTGAATGTTTTTCCTGTGCCTGTCTGGCCATATGCAAACACGGTGCAGTTGTACCCAGAAAGCACTTCCTCGATAAGTGGAGCCACCACTGCCCCGTAGACCTCAATCTGTATAGCAAGAAACAGGAGAAATAACCGTCAGACAGCAAAATTCAGCCGTTTTTATCAAATTGTTAATAAAATTGGATTTTAAACCACAACTATAAACATCACAAAAGGGAAACAGTTAGCTGCAGTAGTGATGGCATTTATTGTATTGTTTTTTTTTTTTCCAAAGTAAAAATGGAGATTTTTAAACCTCAGCAGAAAAACCTTAAATTAAGTAGGTACCTGTCACTATTGATACTAAAACTTGATGTAAATAAGATCCAGAATCCATTGAGAGGGCATTCATCTGCTGTGTTACCTGTAACTGTACCCACCTGTTTTGAATCTTAATCAAAGACTCTATCAAATGAGAATTTCTTTGTTGTTATGTCGGTGGGTCGTTCAGTTACCACAATCTCTTTATTTGATGCTGCGTCGACAACAACTTGCGATTTGTTGCCAACCTCATTTGCATTTAGTGGCCTAAGAAAATGATACAAATCTGGTTAGTTTTCACAAGGGTAATGGGATGTAACGAGAATGGTGCATCGGGCACGAGGGGGGCACCGACCCAGTCAGTCAGAGAAAGCCATACTGAAATGATTGCAAAACTAGGGTGGAAATCCCTTCAGGAAAGAAGGATTCCTTGCGTGATTTTGAATCGATTGGTAGTGGCGCACGTTAATTTCTGTTGATATTGTGGTTTCGGTGTCTGTTTAAAGATGTGGCGATTTAGTTCCTTTCTGACATTTGAAGGCGGCCATGTATGTAACAGACGTTTGGCAGGGTTCAGTCATTGGTTCAGTGGTGCCATCTGTTAAGTTTTATTCCTATATAGTTATATTTTGTGTTTTGGCGGGTTATTGACCATGGATCAAATATGTGGTTTTTGCATCGCGATTTGCGAGTTGATGGTGAGTCATCTTGAGGTAATTATCGTTAAGCTGTTTTTTAATTACTTGGGACTGGTTATGGAATTCGATGTGAATACCTTCTGGGTCACTCATGTATTACGGGTGGATCACGCAAGAAAAATAGGTAGGTATGAAATTGGAGAGAAAGATTGTATGATTAAATAAATAAAATACCAAGAAGAAATTACGGGTGGATCACGCAAGAAAAATAGGTAGGAATGAAATTGGAGAGAAAGATTGTAAGATGATCAAACCATTGAAAAATTCAATGGTCAAACTATGGATGAGCTGATGCAGACATCTCGACAATTTGAAGCATGCACATTTCGAGCAGCACCACACTTTACTCTCGTTTACATAAAAATAAAATGTTATTAACTTACCGAACACGCACGAACACTTGTATATTTTCGTTGCTTTTGTCCTTCAATTTGACCGATTTCGGTTCCATTGTATTAATGCGAGAAAGACCTCCTTCATTGAAAGACCGTCACCCAGCAGAAGACCCATGATTATGAAAGAGGCCGATGTAACCAGATGTAACTCTCAAGCGGGTAAGGGAACTCGCACGCCTCTAGCGCCCACGAGATGTAACAAACTATTTGAATTTTAACAGAACGTGCGCAAGCGCCCCACACTACGAGTTCTTTGTTTCGCCCACATTTTCAAACCAGAAATATTATATACACATTTTTATTATGGATTTAAATTAACTAATTTCATTTCAAATTAACTATTGAAATTGTTGAATAGACAACATTAAAAATGTTCTGCACATGCGCGAGCGCGCGCTATGCATTCTGGGACTTTCGAGCAACGGGCTGAAACTAGAATAGGGCGCCTCGTAGAACTCTTTGTATGTCAGGGTTTCAGAATATGGGTGGCGCTGTCGTCGAAAACAGTTGTCACGATTTATTCCGCGTTTCTGATTGGCCGAGGTTTGGCTGGGTTTCGAAGCGAAGTGAGCGTCACTTGGAGAAAAACATGGCCGTTGTTGTTGACGCGAAGCCTGTTCGGCGGTGTGTGGAAGAAAAATGCTCTGAATGAATGTAAGTACGATTACATACATGTCGTTACTAATTCAATTGTAGCTTTGTCTGTTTCTAGACTTTTTGTGGAGTATTATAAAGGTGTTAGTGTTGTAATTTCTCTATCATCGTCATATCAAGTTCCTTGTGCATGCTTGCACAACAAACTTGATACCTACACAGAAATTATGTTATTTCCCTTAGTTCATATAAATCCCATGATAACACCTCTTTTCTCCATGAATTCTGAATTTATCTTAATCAATTGTTCAGGCATGGCTCATTGGTCAGACATCAATTTAATCTATTATCAACTCTTTGCAGATTGTGTCCAGTGCCCCTCCCGAAGAAAAGATGCAAGGCGCCGCTGTTCTGTGATCAAGGGCAGTGATCGAGAGCGAGAGGTCAAGATCGAGTGCTGAAAGCAAAGTGACAGCTCCTCTCTCAAGTAAGTCTCTTCCCACCTTTGCACTTCTATGGGGCTGGCTGCACGGGTTGTTAACAAACAGCAATATGGGCACCTTGTGTTCTCAACTTGGAGAAGAGGATTGAACAGAAAATCACTTCAAAAGTTTATTTCCAATGGCCTGACTATGAAGACAATTACAAAATCGCTGTTAAGTCAAGAGGGAGTTAGGGGATTTGTGGTAAACGTGAGCAGTTAGCTTTGAGCTCCAGATGGCCTTTCAGAGCTTCAGTAGTGGATGCGATGTGACTTGAGCCAAGATGCAATGCCGAGTTTGAATGGCCAGCATGAAACCACGGCAACGTTTCCATAAACCGTTACATTAAATCAATCAATTATTTATCAATTACATCTGCGTAGTACTAATTATTCTGTGTACTCGCAGCAATGTCTTGCGCCGTGCTTTTGTGCTGGTTGTTGAATCTTTGCCCAAAATCTCAGCTCGAGCCTCATCACTTCTACTACTAGTGATCTTAATAGTCATCTGAAGCTCAGAGCCAAGTGCTTGTCGTTGCTGCTATGGCGCTACCTCCATTCAAACTCAATGATACCTTCCTGGTTTAGGTGATCACTGCTGTGCCGTGTCACAACCCATCACTTGTTAAAAGCTCAGGCGCTCACTGAGACAGGAGCTGGTTTTGAAAAAGTCATCTGCTTCAAAGCCAACCTTTCAATAGAACAGGATAAGGAAAGTCCTCCACAAGTAGGCGTTTTGCGGAATATTGGAAACTTATTCCAAATGTCTTGTTTCAGACCGGGCTCCTACATCGACTTCACTGACCTAGATTGCACACCTGACTGCGACACCACCCGGATGCTACTAAGGATTTGATTTTATTCTGAAATATATATTTCTGTATTTATTTGCTCTGCTTGGAATCAGTTAGAACATTTTATTTTATTACTTAAATAAATGTATGTTCATTTAATTTAAAATTTTGTTTGGCTTATTGTTACTTAGTCGTAAAGTACTTATTTGTTTTTCTCAAGTGACTTTCTGAATGTATCTCTTGAAAATACTTTAAAATCATTGTTTTAACTTTTAAAAACAATGATTTTAATGTGTTTTCAAAAGATGAATTCAGGAAGTCACTTGGAAAAACAACTATCAGAAGAATGCGAGGGGAATGGTACCTATCCCTATTCAAAATTCCCGGAAAAAAAGGTTTCGAATTGCAGAGCCGATGAAAGTCAGAGTAGCAAAGAGTTCTTCAGTTTGCTACTAGGAGTCGCATATCTTAGCCGAAGGCTACTAATACCAGTATCTTTGGGAGACCGTATTGTCTGCCTGAGTATACTGTGCTCAGAAGTCTCTAATCTCGAAAAACAGCAGACTGTGCCTGACCTTGAGTTTTGGACGAAACAGGATAGTGTGCTTCGTTTAAGTGTGTTTGGCCTGAAATCGATTCAAGCTGACTTCCGGATGCAAGGCTCGTATTCTCAGCCTGAGTAAACTCAGCCTGAACGAAACGTCAAAGTCTGCCTGGTTTAACTGTGCTCCGTTTCGATCCCTCCCCCTTCACGCGTTTTACCGCTTGCAGCAGACTGTGCTCGAAAAATGACCTTGGTTTGTTTGGTGTGTTCGGTTTAGTGAGCCTGGGTACAGGCCGGCTAAATTAAATGGAACCTTCCCTCGATGCAAAGTCATTCCCATCTTCCTAAACTGCGCACTGGTCTATTCATAATAAATGTGGCCTCCGCACCGATGCATTGTCCTTCTAATCTTCCTCTACACTGTATTGTGATTTAAAACTATTAACATCAGTTGCATCACTAGTAATTAAAAGTCTATCGTTGACCTTATCACCATGTTATAGGCCACATAGTTGACGGCTATGGCAGCTAATGGGCGGTTGTAAAATCAAATTTCATTCGTCGGTTTTATGTTAAAATGAGATCAAGGAACATGTGCATGTTATTTTCGTTATAATATATTTTATGCGTAATTGTCTCGAAACACTACTAATACTTTTATTCATTCTGTTAATTTCTAGCAAAACTCGCACCAAACGTTCCATAATAATAAAGTAAATAAAATACGTATAGCTTATTGTTTTTAATAAATATTTATTAATAATAATAATAATTATTATTATTATTTTTTTTTAATATAATTATTTGGTAGTACGGAGTGGTTCAGAGCCATGGATTTATAAAGTATATACATTTAAAGTATAAAGTTTATAAAGTTTATAAACCATAAATTATTTCAAGGCAGGAAACTTGTTAGTTAAAATCCATTTTTTAATTTAGGTGCATTTATAAATGCACCAATGAATAGCTTTGTTCATTAAGTAACAGGAAAAAAGTATGAACCACTCAAAACGGAAACTTATTCCGCCGTAATGTTACACGGGTTCAATCTTCAATTGTATAATTCAATACATAATATTCACAAATCTTGTCAAAATACAACATGAGACTCATTGGGTAATCTTCATAGTAAAAGATAGATCTATAGATAGATAATTGATAGAGGGAAAATTGGGTTTTATCCTCCCTCGACATTTGGGGAAATTATTATTTGGCATTGCTCCCAGATCATGCATTATTTCTAGGACGTAGGGGAGGGTTGGGAACATGGGGCACAATGAAATAATACGAGTTTACTTCATTCACTTCGCTTATCAAATAGCGATGATGCATTTAAGTAATATAAAAATAAACATGAACACGAAATTGTCCCTGCGTGCGCACTTTCAAATTCCCCGCAACTCCCATTAGCGCCCATGTTAATTTACCGTACAACTAAATCCTTTATATCTCTTCCAATTTCAATGTCAAATGAAAATTGAATCAGTAATAAAAGATGCGTATTGATAAGGGTTATCCACCGATATGCCCAAATCTACCTTGCCGTTATCACAGCATACTAAAAAAAGTTGATAACACATATTTTCCTTTATATTTTCCGCATTTTCCAAACGATTTTGTTCAAACTCTAATAGAATCTGCCAAATCACTATACAGATGCACTTTCCAAATTTCAGCTCGATCGGACAATTACTTATCGAGTTATAACTGATAAGGTGGTTTTTATTTTATTGCGGCCAAATTTTCCGAAAGATTTTCAAGCTCGAGCATTTTTAAGCTCACCCATCTATTCTGTACTCTCAGTTAAAATTTCATTCAAATCCGTTCATTACTTTAGAAGTAGTTTTCGTAAAATCAAGATAATCGCCAAGACATGGGTTAAATGATGGGGGTAACATAGGCGTAATGAAACTTCGGAGACTTCAAAACGGTTTTTTTTCTTTTTATTTTTCCCGAGGATGGATTTAAAGGAAATTGCAAAATCATACAACTCTAGTGGTCTGTTATCTGTGTTAGAAATTTGAAACAAATCTAACATTAATTTTTCTTTTTATGGCGATTTTAAGTTTTTTGGTACTTTGGAATCGTTATAACTTTTGAAAATTCAATTTCAAAGGAAAAAGCTACACTATATAAAAGAAGCACATTCATCGGGGCTATCCATAAATATGTAGTTCGATTCCCGCCGAAAGTCATTCGGGATTCCCGCCCCTGCGGGGGCCGCAGGGGCGGAGCCACTAGTCTTCAATAACTTCCTTAAATTCAATTTCTCTGCAAAATTGAATCAGAGATAAAAGATGCGCATTTACCGGGGCTATCCATAAATATATGGTTCGACTCCCGCCGATTGCCCTTTCGCCCGTACCATCGATTACCCCGCACGCGCTCACATCTCCCATTCGAGCCCATGTTAATTTATGCAAAACTAAGTCCTTTACATCTCTTTCAATTTCAATTTCTAAGGAAATTTGAATCAGAATTCAGTAATCAGTAATCACTGGATTAACGCCATATGCTCAGATGGCGTTAGTACAGTGCAGCTACCACTGGAACAAAGCCATATTGCAATATGACATAAATCCACTGGATTAACGCTATATGCTCAGATGGCGTTATTACAGTGCAGCTACCACTGGAACAAAGCCGTTACGTTAATCCGTGACGTTAAAGCCGTGGAGTTAATCCACTGGATTAACGCCACACGTCTTATGGCTTTATTCCGGTGGAACAAAAAGTGGCCGATGTGGCGTTATTCCATGTGGCGTTATTCAGCTCCCCCCATTTAGATGACCTTTTGGTTTTTGTTGCATAAAATTTAAAATCTGAAACTTCGTCTGCAATCAATTATATAACGTATTAAAATTATAGTAACACAAAGAAGAAGCCCCTGTTTCATCCTGTACATGTTTTCGATCGACATCGACATCGATTACGCTGGCAACGTCATCAATATCGTCCATGGGAAGTAATATCGAACTATGTCCATTGCCGAACTTGAACGAGTTTCCAAGTCACCTTATCGAGTCAAATAAATTGAATGTTAGATTTTCATTATCATCATAATTACATTGATTTCCAATGAGGTGTCGGGACCAATGCTCCATATAGAGACACTCCATGGGTAGAACCATGCTGCAGTGTCGCCAAAACAGCAGATATATTCAATGATAACAAAGTTATGCATATTAATATACGTGGTGATACTCGGGAGCCATGTCATCATTCGACGTTATTTCTACTACCCGAAAACGACAAATTCTAGAAAAAAGGTGTGAGGCATCAAGAGGCAAGAAACAGTCGGCTCGCATCCGGCCAATTCCTACCCTAAAACTAACGGTAAAATCTATATTTAACGCAAACATAGTGTCGAAGGCATCGTCGGGTTGCAGGTTTCAGCCTAATAGGACTGACATATTTAACATGCAACACGCATGCAATGCGAACTACTAGGTACATTTAAAATTATTTAAACCAAATAATTTTAGTTGCTGATTGATTATATCGACCGATCTACAATGTCGCACTTCAGCAACTCATAAAGAGGAAAAAGCAAGAGTGTCTTAGCATCTACACAAGACCGACCCGTGATTAATTTTATATTAAAATTATGCATGCATTTCTTGATTAAATTGATATTCAATTTCATAATTGATTTGCCCAGATGTACAACTCGAAGTCCATATCCTGAGTTTCGGCCACATGATATTGCGACTGTACAGTGTACATGGACATTGCAAACAAGTTTACCTGCAGTGATTGACACTTGGTGTGAAATGTGAAGTAGGATTGTTTTTATCTTTGTAAGATCAATACAAGCGAATTGAATATCAGAATAGCATATCACATGCTGATATGAAAGTCATGGGTTCATCCAAAGACACCCACACAAAAGTATAAAAATAACATTTTAAAAGTCATGTTGAAATATTCTCTGCAATAAATCTTTGCCTTTCCCAAGAAAGTTTTTAATCCAAACCTGTCCCAATACATTCCGATCGGTCATGAGGATATTTTAGGCTTTTAGCTAGCTCACAATTAGGTCCAGGGGCATTGGAGCACTTTGCTTTGACAAGCGAAATCGCGAAAAAAAATCGTCCAAAATTTCAAAATAGTTGGGCCGATCTTGTTCGACTCTTGGTCGCCGGACGGGTAGCAATTAGTCGATGATCTCTCATCAATGATCCCCTTGTGATATCGATTATTTCGATCATCCTCGTCTCTGGATTGCGATACAATGTCCGATAAATCATATCCCATCATATCATGTTAAAATTGTGTTTGGTTTATATTGCAGGCCTGCTTAATAGATCGTGATGCAAGCATAGAAGCATATAGCATAGCGACAAATTTTCCACTGCAAAAACAAGAGCAGATTTCCCCGAATGTCAAGTAGCCATTTTGCTTCCCTCGTATGTAAATTGAAAGATAAAGGCAGGGCGAGCTACAATTGACATTACATTTTGCTTGTGAAACGGATGATGACAAATAAACGGGTCTAGTTTGCAGGGGATGGGGGCTAATAGATAGTTAGACCGCTATCGTCATTTGTCGAATAACCCCACATTTTTTGCTTATTTCACTTATTGATTTTGGTGAATGTGGAGGTCATAGACATCAATGTACTTTGGTGGAATGTTGTATCAAGTGATTTGCAATCTTCAACCAACTAGAAATTAACAGGATGAATAAAAGTTTTAGTAGTGTTTCGAGACAATTACGCATAAAATATATTAGAATGAAAATAACATGCACATTTTCCTTGATCTTACTTTAACATAAAACCGACGAATGAAATTTGATTTTACAACCGCACATAAGCTTCCATAGCCGTCAACTATGGGCCTATAACATGGTGATAAGGTCAACGATAGACTTTTAATTACTAGTGATGCAACTGATGTTAATAGTTTTAAATCACAATACAGTGTAGAGGAAGATTAGAAGGACAATGCATCGGTGCGGAGGCCACATTTATTATGAATAGACCAGTGCGCAGTTTAGGAAGATGAGAATGACTTTGCATCGAGGGAAGGTTCCATTTAATTTAGCCGGCCTGTACCCAGGCTCACTAAACCGAACACACCAAACAAACCAAGGTCATTTTTCGAGCACAGTCTGCTGCAAGCGGTAAAACGCGTGAAGGGGGAGGGATCGAAACGGAGCACAGTTAAACCAGGCAGACTTTGACGTTTCGTTCAGGCTGAGTTTACTCAGGCTGAGAATACGATCCTTGCATCCGGAAGTCAGCTTGAATCGATTTCAGGCAGACTATACCAAACACACTTAAACGAGGCACACTATCCTGTTTCGTCAAAAACTCAAGGTCAGGCACAGTCTGCTGTTTTTCGAAGCACACAATACTCAGGCACACAATACTCAGGCACAGATAGACGTCACCCGTATCTTTGCTTTCGAGTTTCGTGTACATGGCCGAGCGAGTTTGACAGCGATGGCAACCAAGGTTATGTGTTAAAACAGTCGGTATTTTTATTGCGCTGTTTCATTATTGTGGATTATATTTTCACGAGAAATGAGTCATAAGAAGCGAAAGATATCTTTTAGAACTGTGTGTTGCGTTCCTGGATGTAAAAATAATACAAAACAAAACCGCGAGTTATCTTTTCATGGATTTCCCAGCGACCCGCGTACAAGGAAGGAGTGGATAAGACTAGTTAATTCCAAGATGTTTTATTTAATTGCCAATAACGAGAGAGAAAAAAGTCAATTAAACTTTCATGATCATTAGTCCTCAGGACCTACTACATGATGTACTATTTCACTTCTTTTGGCCCAACTCCAGAAGCCAGCCTTTTTCATTTTTCTAATAGGCCTATACGTCTATGCCTATACCCATAGCAGTGAAAGTTAGCGATTTAATAACGGACAATAAAAGATGAGTATATCATGGGTTTTCTTGATTTTACCCAGACAAGGGGAAATAGGTAAAAGGTAATAGTCGCTGCCACCAGAGTCCAGTTAAGGACTCGAATTTGTATTTGAAACAAGGGATTATGTACTTAGAACGGAGGCGTGTGGATAGGTTCGTCAGGGGGTAAACCGATAAAGCCGAAACTCATTCGAAACTCTCGAATGCAACTTACATGGATACTGCAGATGATGATGTGTACAATATGAATATAACGTTGAAGCACTTTATAGAGATTTGTGTAAAGCTGCTCGGTCAGAGCTGGTTAGAACAATCAGGCCCTCGGACAATAGTTGTAAAACGTTAAACGTTTTACAACGTACAGACCGGAGACTTTACAGTCTGATTTCTTGTGCAATACAGTAACTTAATACCGATTTCAGCACCAGGAATACAGAAGGCTAATTTGAAGGTTCGAACTATCTTACAAACTGAGATCCAGGTGTTAATACAGTAACTTAATACCGATTTCAAACTCCGAGATCCAGGATACAAGGGTACAGATCGAACTCTACTTATAAACTGAGATCCAGGTGTTAATACAGTAACTTAATACCGATTTCAAACTCCAAGATCCAGGATATAAGCGCTCTGATTGCACTCACTTATAAACTGAGATCCAGGTGTTAATACAGTAACTTAATACCGATTTCAAACTCCAAGATCCAGGATACAAGTTTACAGATTGTACTCTTCTTCCTCTCTGGTTTCTACTGGATCAGGAGGCTGCTTATATACCCAGATTTTTAGGCTTTGGTTAACACATGCAAGTGTGTGAGCTTTATGACACTCATTCTAGATATCCGCTCAATTGCTTTTTGGTAGATTGATTTGGTGAGATGCCTCTCATTCTGGGTCATTCTGATCAATAAAGAACTTAAAAGCCTTGCTACATCACGCTTTTAGTGCGCGTGAGGATCTTTGATTGGATGTTATTATAAAACAAGTATCTATTCTTAGGCTTTGATAAAAGAGGGTAGGGTGTGTGAAACATTTGCATGTAGTGAACGATATTTCACTACAAGTACATCGTTGAAACTTTCAGGATCAATAGTCCTCAAGACCTACTACATGATGTACAGTTTCACTTCTTTTGGCCCAACTCCAGAAGCCAGCCTTTTTCATTTTTCTAATAGGCCTATACCCATAGCATTGAAAGTAATCGATTTATTTACGGACAATAAAAGATAAGTACATCGTTGAAACTTTCAGGATCAATAGTCCTCAGGACCTACTACATGATGTATTATTTCACTTCTTTTGGCCCAACTCCAGAAGCCAGCCTTTTTCATTTTTATAATAGGCCTATACGTATAGCATTGATACTTGAAAGTAATCGGTTTAATTACGGACAATAAAAGATGAGAACATCGTTGAAACTTTCAGGATCAATAGTCCTCAGGACCTACTACATGATGTACTATTTCACTTCTTTTGTCCCACCTCCAGAAGCCAGCCTTTTTCATTTTAATAATAGGCCTATGCCTATAGCGTTGAAAGTAATCGATTTAATTACGGCCAACAAAAGAGGAGTACATCGTTGAAACTTTCAGGATCAATAGTCCTCAGGACCCACTACATGATGTACTATTTCACTTCTTTTGTCCCACCTCCAGAAGGCAAAAGATGAGTACACCGTTCAAACTTTCAGGATCCGTAGTCCCCAGGACCTACTAAATGGTGTACTATTTCACTACTTTTGTCCCACCTCCAGAAGCCAGCCTTTTTCATTTTAATAATAGGCCTATACCATAGCCTATAGCTATAGCATTGAGCAATATTGCCTAGTATTAAAATGAAAAAGGCTGGCTTCTGGAGGTGGGACAAAAGAGGTGAAATAGTACATCATGTAGTGGGTCCTGGGGACTATTGATCCTGAAAGTTTCAACGATGTACTCCTCTTTTGTTGGCCGTAATTAAATCGATTACTTTCAATGCTATCGCTATTATTAAAATGAAAAAGGCTGGCTTCTGGAGGTGGGACAAAAGTAGTGAAATAGTACACCATGTAGTAGGTCCTGGGGACTATGGATCCTGAAAGTTTCAACGATGTACTCATCTTTTGTTGGCCGTAATTAAATCGATTACTTTCAATGCTATAGTATAGGCTATGGTATAGGCCTATTATTAAAATGTAAAAGGCTGGCTTCTGGAGGTGGGACAAAAGAAGTGAAATAGTACATCATGTAGTGGGTCCTGAGGACTATTGATCCTGAAAGTTTCAACGATGTACTCATCTTTTGTTGGCCGTAATTAAATCGGTTACTTTCAATGCTATGTATAGGCTATGGTATAGGCCTATTATTAAAATGAAAAAGGCTGGCTTCTGGAGGTGGGACAAAAGAGGTGATATAGTACATCATGTAGTGGGTCCTGAGGACTATTTTTGTTGGCCGTAATTAAATAAAACATCCTGGAGTTAAGCTACTCCGTGCTAGAAACATTGTGGACCCTTACAGAAAAAACACATCGGGACTCATCGGCATACCCGATGAGTCCCAGGGAGTTTATACTGCTCGGAACTCATCGGAAAACTGAATTTTTCCCAGAGTTCCGGTGAGATCCGATGAGTCCCGATGAGTTTGACCGATGAGATCCGATGAGGTCCAAGCAAATGCATTCACTTCTCCACCAAACTAAATGGGTCTCATCGGGTCTCATCGGGTCTCATCGATAAATTGGCATGGATTTGGCTGGGACTCGATGGATCTCATCGGGTCTCATTGTTAAACTCAATGGATCTCCTCGGACCTCATTGTATTTTGGCAGGTATACTCAAGGGATCTCAATGGAATTGCTCGGGACTCAAAGGGTCTCATTGTAATGTATGCATGTATTAGACTTCAAAAAATTGTTTATTTTTATTAAACTTAGTTAGGCTAAAAGACAGTCTGAATCGGTATCATCGTCAGTGGTATGATGAGCAGTGCGGGGATTGACCGGCTTGGGCCCTGCTGTCTTTTTGCCGGTACGGTCGGCGTGCAGTGCCGCACTGCTGGTTTACCAGGTAGCAGATGTCTTTTGACGTCAGTTGAGTGACGTCCTTACTGCAGTTTTCGTTGGTAAAAGCTGAAACAAACAAATGAGTCCAATTTAGGTACACTATCAAAACCATTTCTATGCCAGCAAAAATTCAAGTCCGAGCTAATGGGAGGCTGAAGGCACATATATCAACATTTCCCAAATATTGGTAGACATGCAAAGGAAAAGAAAAGATGCATGTTGATTGTATCTTCAAAATTCTAACTGCAATTGAACTGCTTGTACAGGGCAAACACTAGGGTCCTGGATCATGTTCACATGGTAGGTAGCACTGGATTCATCAAAATCAGAGGAGTTCGGTCAGGGTATGTGTATACGTGTTTTACGCGCTTTGTGGGTCCATACATCTGAGAGATAGTAGTCCGAATGTACGAAAAGGTAGGCGACCGCTGCTCTGGAGCTTATTGCTTTAAAGTATTCTCTTGAATGTTATTGTCTGCAGCCCAATGTTCATTGCACTTTTATCTTCGGCTAAATACTGTCCACCAAGCATGCCATCTTACGCACTTTTTATGGCCATCAAGATGTTTGGTGGCATTGCCATCTTCCCCCTCTGCCCGTTGGTGGACATCTCGGCCAGCTCTCCTTTTTTTTGAAAAGTCTCGAAAGCAGACGGCGAACAATTGCCTTGGGATCACCCTCCACCAGCACCTCCATCTTCTCTCGTTCAGGAATAACCACTCCTGAGCCTGGTATCAGCTCGACCTGGGGAATTTAGACAAGGTTAGAATAGTTCTCAGCTTCTACTAAATAAATTTCTTTGCCCAGCCGACCAGAGTTTGCACGATTTATTATCAATTTCTTTAAAAAGTCTGATTTTCTACAACTATTTTCCTAAAACCAGTGCTAGGAAATATAATATGGAATATGGTACCTCATCTCGTTCAATCCCAGTAATTAGGTACCTACCAAAAATATTAAGTTGTGGATGCAGGGGGAAGAAAATTTTGGCCTGGGTCGGGATTGAGTTGTTGATGTTGCCACTGTTAACTACTGGCATCAATCTTTCATGACTGAGGTTACGGTCACCATAACCCACAAAATAGCAAATTTGTGTACATTGAATGTGCTGTGCAAGTAGTGATGTAAATCGGTAATGTTACCGCGGTAACATTACCGGTAACGGTAATATTACGGTAATATTACGCCACCTTCGGTAACATTAAAAATTTCGGTAACATTTAAAAAAAGCTGTATTTTGTTCGAAATTTGAATTTAACTTTACGTTGCCGCCGGTTCTGTCAATCCATCGTCAACGTAATCATCACAACACCTGAGCCAGTTGTTGTTAAATCAATTGACACAAAGGCTGCACGTCATACTGGACAGTTTATGGCAGACCTTCTTAGTCAGTTTATGGAGGAACATGGAGTCGACCGATTCCTTGGTCTAGTGACGGACAATGCAAAAAATATGCAATCATCCTGGAAAATTCTCACGGAAAGATATCCTGACTCTCCTGCCGCTTATTATGGCCGTGCAGCACATGTACTAAATCTGTTAGTTGCAGACATAATGAAAAATGACACTTTTTTCAAACTGCAAACTACATGCAAGAAAATAGTGAAGGAAATAAAAGGATCTCACAAACTGGGATCTCTATTCAAATCTATTCAAGCCAAAAAGAATATTCAAGGGTTAGGGAATATAGGGCCAAAAAATCGTATGTTACCGAGTTCGGTAACATTACCGGTAATATTACCAGTAATATTACCGATTTCAATGTTACCGGTAACTTTGCATCTCTATGTGCAAGTATACCTTTGCTTTTAGTAGGATTAATGCTGACCAAGTTATTATTTCCATCCCCATTGATTAATTGCAGTGATATTACTATGTCAACCGGGACTACTTTGTCCTATTTCCTCATCTCCCAGTTGGATTTTCTAATCTATATAATTACTTATATAATATAAGTAATTAGAGTTAGTCAGTAGAAGCTTATCGGCTACCAGAGGTGAATGGGGTAAGCAATTGTCGCTACGTAGACACACAGGCATAAGTGAAATTTGCATTCGTATTGAGAAGCAAAGCGACAAAATTCCACTAGCTTTGACTACCCCTGTGTTTCTACATGATGACAATCAGTTCATTCGAACGTGGGCCCTGGCATATCCCTTGCACCACTATAGTGGTGCCCTCACATCTTCCATAAATTTTTGGTCTCGTCAACAGCCAACTAATACTCTTTTCATTTGCATTATGCTTTGCATTTGCATTATGCTTTGCATTATGCAATTAACTTCTACAACCCAGTTCAAATTCAATGGTAGTTACAGGTAGGTACTCACCAAAGGGGACGATGAGCTGGCAGCTTGGGATGTCGCCGATGCCGCAGTGAACCCCAAATTGGCTAGAAGGTCTCTGCGTGCTGAAAAAGAGTTGACATGAGGGTTAGGTTTTAAAAACAATCAGAATCAAGACCAATATTGGCAAGAGAAAACAAAATTTGTGACAAAAGATTTTTTTTTGCCTCGGTGCATCAGTTTAACTTTATAGTTGAGAGTATTTGGCAGGCATGTATCAATCAAGTAGGTGGATGGATATTCGAGAAATTGTCAATGAACAATTAGCAGTTGTTTTAGTTAATTTCCTAGTTGTGACTAAATTACAAATGGTGCCCATATAAAATTTCTAGTCTTTAAAAAACTTAAGCTCTGCATTAAGTCAACACAAGGCCCCTGATATTGAATCTGTTATATAATATTGAAAGTTTCATTTTGAGTTTTGCTCAAAATATGGAACTTAATAACTTGTAGAAAATAATATGTATACCTATTTTACTTACAAATTCCACATAAGGGACAACATCCCTCAGCTCCATCTGTCCATTTTAAATTGTTAAACCAAGCCCAGTTGATTGTACCCGTACGGGTACAACGTAAGTCTGAAGACGCTGGCTGGCTGCCATCTTCCACGGGTTCGTAGGCTGGTCGGATTCTATGTCTCAGCAACGGCTGGCTGCCATCTCCCACGGGTTTGTAGGCTTGTCGAATTCTATGTCCCAGCAACAGCTGGCTGCCATCTCCCACGGGTTCGTAGGCTTGTCGAATTCTATGTTCGGTACCTTGAAAGCGGCAGTCAAGCGTTACTTACAGCGGTGTATAAAAGTGAGCAATGCTCCGAAGCTGTACAGCAAGAGTCAACCGTTACTAATGTTAACAGCACAACAGAAGGTAGCAGCATTGTTTTTGGCAACACAGAGTTGTAGTACTCGGCACTGAGAAGTGAGAAATGTTCACCGAAGGTAGCGGTACAAACTTGTCTTAAATGCTTATTACTTGGCAGGATGAAAAGCTTACGTTTGCACTGGATCTTGAAGCTGACCTCTGATAACAAACAGCATATCCCAGGTTGCTGTTTGATGGAAGCTAAAATAAACAGAAAAAATTATTTTTTGCCACATGAAATAGTGAAATTGAGAAGGTACTAGGTACTAACTTTGTCTGGTTCATATCTGTACTGTTACTAATTGACCATTTAACATTATATTCTAGTCAGTTACTATACTTCCAAATTGAAGCCAGTGGGTAACTAATTAAAAACAAAATTTCGAACAGTAAAAATAAATGAATAAGCTTTACAATCAGAACTTACATTATGATAATCGACGGAGATTTTTGCTTGCCGGCTTACTCGCTGTGTAACCAAGTATGAAGAAGCAGCCGCATATTCTTCCAATGGAACTTGCTCCTATTCTGCTGCTTCATGTTATCAATTTCCAGCTAAAATATAACAAAGATAGAATATCAATTGCAATCTAAGAATATTTTAAACAAATTGATGGAAGAAAATATTTCACTCTTCTACTTCAATTGAAAACATATTTGCAACTTTAATCAACTTCAAACTAACAAAATCAACTTATCAATTAATCTATAAACCATCGAATATCGATGATTTCGATTCAGAATATAAAATGACAGAATAATATTATGTATAAAGATGATAAAGATAACTTACCAGACTTTGTTTTACAAAACATAACCAAGCATCGCCGTGTTGCCGATTTGTGATCACATTTTGAAGCAGCCCGAGTATGAACGCACCTTCTCTCGAGTAATACATAACAACAAAAGCATATTTATGCTTAAATTCACGTGAGTGCAAAAGTTTCAATCCACAAGCATCGATAATAGCAAGCCAAGTAACAACGGTTGGCGGTTGACGGCGTCATGCGGGAAGAAGTGGCAAAGCGCTAGGATCGACCAGTCAGGACATGTCAGATTTGAAATTGATCATTTCGGCGCACATTTCAAATAGCGCATTTGCAATATTTTTTGAGGTACGATTTTGATTCAAAAACATTTAATCAAGATTCGTTCTGCTCAAACATATGGGGGTGCTTTCTATGCAGCAACCTATGTTTAGTATTGTTTGTTCGAAAGTCTAATCAAAACATTTCTACTGGCTGGAAAAAACTGAAAATGAAAAACTTGAAGTCTCAGAGCATGGGTAATCCGATTCTGAGGTCAAAAAATTCCAAATTCAAGCATTTGTCTAGATGCTGATTTTCTGACTCATTTAAGGACATCCCCACGACATCCCAAAGATATCAGTAAATGATGTGCAAGAACACACATCATTAAATGTTGTCAAAATGATGCCATTAGGACATCAGTAACTGAACCAAGTCTTATACATTTTTCTGAATCATTTAAGGACATCCCCACGACATCCCCAAGATATCAGTAAATGATGTGCAAGAACACACATCATTAAATGTTGTCAAAATGATGCCATTAGGACATCAGTAACTGAACCAAGTCTTATACATTTTTCTGAATCATTTAAGGACATCCCCACGACATCCCCAAGATATCAGTAAATGATGTGCAAGAACACACATCATTAAATGTTGTCAAAATGATGCCATTAGGACATCAGTAACTGAACCAAGTCTTATACATTTTTCTGACTCATTGAAGGACATCCCCACGACATCCCCAAGATATCAGTAAATGATATGCAAGAACACACATCAGTAAATGTTGTCAAAATGATGTTGCCAGGATATCATTATCATTAATGATGCATTTAGCAGGTCTTAAAGATATCAGTGTGTTGTCTGGGTTAAGCCGGTGTATATATGTACACTCCTGGACACTGAAAACCGTCCACTAGAAAATTATACAAGTCCCGAGGGAGGTTGGCTTGAAAAATAGTGTAGGTAAGTCGGGTACACACCATGCTGTATGCCATGTGCTTTCTGAACCTATACCTCGTTATGATAAACCAGTTTTCCTTATCAGTAATGCCTGCCCAGTGAAATGAGGATCGACCAAGCTCACAAAATTATGATATCTCGTGAGTATTGCACACCATTTCACCATGCGACTGACTTTGTTTGACTTGACTTGACTTCAAACGAAGACAACGACAAGACGTATTTTTCTATCGATTTTACTTTTTCTAGTTTCGGATTTCGAGTTTGTGAGTTGTGTTTTTGAATAAACTAGGCTATGCGAACACTCATATAATCGTGTTGTGTATGAGCGTAATATTTACGCTCACCCACAACGCGATTATATGATTGATTGATTATTGGTGCTTATAACGACGCACTGTTTTGACAACTGGCCCTTTGGCACTGGTCTAATGGCGTCGGTGAATGAAATGGTGATGATGAGGGTGATGATGAACCTAACCTAGTCTAGAAGGGAGGAGGTGAAACCCGGTGCCGGCACGTAGCCTACTCCTGTCGAAAAGCACCAAGGGGACCACCGGCTTTACGTCCCTTCCGAAGGACGGTACAACTCGAACAACAGGATTCCTCCACTAATCCGAGCTGTCGAGAGGTTGATAAGCAAGGCGAGTAAAGTCGTTGTACTAACTTCAAACCCTCCAACCTCTCTCCCGAACAGAACTGACCATGTGCATGATGGTCACCCATCAAACACCTGACTCAGCGCGATGCTGCTTAACTTCGGTGATCTCACGAGAACCGGTGATTCCAACATGCCAAACCGTTCGGTCGCGATTATATTGCGCGTGCGCATAGCCTAGAGGCTTTTATGATCAATTTATAATGTTCGGTGTTAATTAAGCAGCTTTTTCAATGACATTCGTTACCTGGAAATATCATGATGGAATTATTTGAATATTTCAAAACGTAAAAATCGATTTCAAGAAAAACTAATCAATTGATTTGCTTGAAATTAACACAGTATCTTTTTTTTTACGATATTTAATGCACACAGTAAATTTTGTGAACATCGGTTGAAAATAAAGTTGCTTTAGTTGCAAAAAACTGCAGAAACGCTTAAAAAGTTACATAAAAGTGACATTATCAAGAAAACTGCTAAACGTACAACCCTTACAGAAAAATAAGGTAGTAAACTAGTCGTGAAAGAGTCGTTCTGATCGCAAACAAGTCGTTTTGTGATAGTCAGGTAGTATTCGAGTCGCTAAAAGGTAGTTTGTTGTTGTGAAGACGTCTAACAGTCGTGAAACGGTCGCAAAAAGATCGCTTATGAGACGTCAGAGACGACCGAATTACGATGCACTGAAAAGGGTCGTGAAACGGTCGCTAAAAGGTAGTTTTGAAGACGTCGGAAGCGATCGAAATGCGATGCAAACACAAGAGACGTTAAACAGTCGCAAAGCAATAGTTTTTAAGACGTCAGAGACTATCGAATTGCGACGCGTTAAAAAGGGTCGTGAAACGGTCGCTAAACGATAGTTTTCAAGACGTCGGAGGCGATCGAAATGCGATGCAAACATAAGAGACGTTAAACAGTCGCAAAGCAATCGTTTTTAAAACGTCAGAGACTATCGAATTGCGATGCAAATACAAGGGACGTTAAACAGTCGCAAATCAATCGTTTTTAAGACGTCAGAGGCGATCGAATTACGATGCCAAAAGAGTGACATCAAACGCTGGTTATTAGAACGTTTATGAGACTTATTTGAATCTTCGAAATTTAATTTAATAAATTAAGTACCGTCGGCAAACAACCCAGCAAACACACCCCACGGGCACTGTGGGATTCGTGGGTGGTGCGGGGTAAGCGGGAGGTAATCTGTGCGTTTCCCGTGCGGAAGCCTGGAATCGCCCTCCCCCCCCCCCCAATTCCCGTGCGGGAGCCGCATGGTAGCCACATAGTCGCAACCCCGCACTATGCAAAATCCCTGTCCCACACACTGCCCACAACATGCCCACATCCCTGTCCCACCCACTGCCCACATTGCACCCGCATTGCACCCCCGCTCAGCCCGCACTGGACCCGCAAACTCCCCACACGACAAACGTATGCCGCAGTGAACGACCTCGATATTATTCTTCAAATCAAACTAATAATTTCTTTCTACCAATGTTGAGGATTTTATACAGCAAGATTAATCAATATCTCTGTCATTTCAAACAGATTTCAAACCAACACTTGACTGACAAGAAAACATTATGTTACCCGCAAATAAACATGCCTATGATCAAAACATTTGCCTCGTATCTCACGCATTTTTCGTCCTAGAGACATGACTCAAAGTGCGTGTTTCATGAAAAATTTATGTGAACGCGACTAATTTTAATAACATTTCAATCGGACACATTGACCACTTATCGCAATCATTTCGGCTGGCCGGAAAGGAAGGGTCAGCATCTGGTTTTAAATCCTTACAAAATTCTATTGTATTCGATTTCTATACAGTTCTCGGTCTCAGCCTCCACAACCCTCACACCCCAAAGCGACCGCATGGCAGGGAAAATTCTACAAGTCTTTCTTTCAACAAAGGCTTGAGCACGCGATGAGCACGCTGCTCTGATTGGTGGGATGTCAGATCTAGCGCGCTCATATTTCAAACTCTGCTTTTCATAATTTTGGCTTTGACTGGAGAATATGATACAGTTCTTTGGACTATTGGAAAATTTAATAGATCGAGGAAAATTAAAATTTAATGGTAAAATTGTGGAAGGGAACTTGATAAATGTGAAAGTGCGACCTATATATCATTACAATGTAAAAGGCTGACTTACTGTTAAATGGCAATACAACATGTCAAGAACATTATTAAGTCAAATTTTTTCCTCAAATTTATTTTTCTAAAATACGAGTCCGTGTTAGGGGACTAAGATGTCTTTTTGAGTCAACTTGAGACATGTTATGATTTTGACCGGTGCCCATACGTCTTGTAATCTTCGGTTGCACAATAAGAGACAACAAAAACCTGTGCGACCACCAAACACGAGATAACATTACTACATCATGTCGCCAAATTGTCATTTTAAAGACTTCATTTGGACATCTTTGAGAAATCGCTTCTTTTACTAAAATGAATTGCATGACACTCGTAAATGTGTAATTTTCGGGGTGGATTTTCGCGAAGTGTTTGATAAATGTATAAATTTGACTATATTATAATCAATTGTAATGAATTGAAATAGGGGATTACTAATTGTTCTCATCAAGTTACACCCCACGTCAAATTTCGGTAAATTTTTTTGGGAAAAGCTTTGTTTCTTTTTTAAAAGCTCTGCTATGAAGCAGAATTGCAAATAGAGCTCTAGTTGATTAACCAGCACCATCAAATATTCCTACATGATGAAATTTTGGGTCATTACATATGAGTTCCAAAAAATCCAATTTGCTATTGGCCATATTTTTAGCCAGCTCATAATCGACTTGCTAGAGTTGTTCACATTTGCCGAGATGTAAATTACGGGCCTGATTTATACGAACCCTTCATGCGAACCGGGCTTAGAGGTTTTGTGATGGTTACTGGTTCATATATTTTATTTTCCATAATGAACACAGCTGTATAATTGTTATATAAAGATGTGGACATCTCTTATCGTTTTCACGATCGAGTATTCAGCTCGACTACACAATTCTGATGGGTATTAACTCTTGTAAATATTATTTATAATTATTTCATGGGCGTTGCAGCCCAACGGGAAAAACGAAAAACATTGCCACTGAAATCGTGTGTTTTTTTTCAGATCATACAGTTTTGTGACCAATAAGTCGAGATTTTTTTTTTCAAATTCCATTTCGATTGTCATCCAATTTAAAATCCTAATGTGTGGTTCATACGTCGAGCGTCCTTTTAGTTTTAACGTCTTTTTGATTTCGGCCTCCAGCAACTATTTATAGTAAAAATCACATTGATAAGAAGCGTAGTTCGTTTTGGTTTTGTTTCTACTGTTAAAATCGCTACTAACGTCATCTCTTTGCTAGGAGTTTGTCTAACATTTCCTTTGCGCACACGCTCACAATTTTCACCGACAATATTTTGTCGAAGATCTCGAATACCATGTGTTAAAATTTCAACCCAACGCGCTCCACCATTCTTCAGAAAGGTTTCGGAGAGGCAACATGCAGGAGTGGCTGCAGGTAGTGAATACAGTTTCAAGAAGTCTAGCTTCAAGAATCAATCATGGACCAGCAAATGGAAAAGGTGAGATTTTTTTAAAATTACATTAATATAGAAATAGTAATATTTTATGTAGATGCAATATTAATTGTCAACTACCCCGCATGACCGATCCCTTGTGACATAGACAACTGCCAGACAAGTCCAGGCAAGATTTTACATGTGAAAACGTGGAAAAGAAGTTGGAAGGACGATATTTTTTTAAAAGCTGGAGAAGCTTTGGATTTATCTGTGAATGTTCGGACATTTCCGAACGAATACATTTACCATTATAAAAGTGAACACAGTCACAATCTCATTTATCTCAATTAATTTTCAGTCATCTTCAGCATTTTACTATCTTCGAATGAAAATTAATTGTGCTTATAAATTTGTGTTCTTCCACCACAGATTGAGCGTAACCGAGATCAGATGTGTGGGTGAACCTGAACCGCGTTGGTGTACGCGGCTGGGGAGCAAACTCTCATCAGAAATTATGACAATTTCCCAGCTGGCCACGATGTCGACGGCCGGCCAGGGCCTCAACGCTGCTATCCCCAGGCGGAAGCCGCAAGCATCTACCGTGAGTTTGAAATCCACTTTTCTAGGAAGTTACAGATTGTGTCAAGCGTCCACCAAATCGTGATTCAGTCAGGGTATTCATACAAGCTCAAATCAAAAATTACAATTTTTTTGATTTTTGTATGAAGTAATTTGTTTGGTCGATCTCACTGTCGATACTTGTCTTCGGCTATGGAATGTATGAACAAGACGGAAACTTGTACCGACACCTGCAGGTGGTAGGGTTGAATGGCCGTCCGAATGTCGGGGTTGGGAACTTGGGTCCACTATTGTTATCGCATTGTGTGCAGACCTTGCGGTTTACTATAACGGGACAAATAGCCGCCTGGGTGATGTGCTAATTCCCAAGTAACGTGGGATTTCAATCGAGCAAATCTTGCCTCCTAAATATCTTCAGATAATTAATTCTTGATGGACATCAGAACTTCATCATAGACAAATAAATTATCAACATTATGACATTTCTAGTTTCCGTCGAGCCGGCGGCGGCACCCCCACCATACCACCAATAATCTACCTGATTTCTAATCGGTGCTATCCTTCGTTGTTTCAGAATTCGTCAACAAGAACATGACAGCCGCCGGCCTCTCCACGAAGGCGTTTAAAGAGACAATCAACAGGAATTGTGTGAAGGCGCGCGGACGACGGGCAAGTCGGTCCACAGCATCGAGGAGACTGTCACCACGAATATGCCATCGCCGAAAGATGAGACACAGATGTAAATTTACAACCCAAAAAATAAATGCTTTGAAACTCTATATACTGGTTAATAAAATAATATACCCTACAATATTTACCAATGCCAACTCCCCTTCCCGACTAGCTATCTGAGATATTTATATGCTAATTTTGTAGAAAATATTATTTGTGGGTCCGATTTACGATCTAAAGGCGATCGAAATACGACTCAAAAACGATTCAAATACGTCTGTTTAGTCACCTTTTAACTACCTTTTGGCGAGCTTTGGACGACTGTTTTGCGATCGAAAGACGACTCAAAAACGATTCAAATACGTCCGTTTTGTGATCTTTCAACAACCTTTTTACGAGCTGTTGACGACTGGTTTGCGATCGAAATACGCACCTTTTGTCATCCTTTTACTACCTTTTGGTCGGCTCTATTCATTGACGATCTGTTTGCGATCTAAAGACGACCCAAAGACGACTCAAAAGCGATCGAGGGAGATCGTAAAAGGGTAGTTTTTAGATCGCAAAAGGATCATATTTTTCAGATTCCAGACTCTTTTACGACGTAAAAACGACCTTTCAAAACGGTCGCTTTTAAATAGTCTGAGACGACTTAAAAACGTCCTGTTTTTTCTGTAAGGGAACAATGAAATTTGTACACAAACATTGAATCGTGAGGGTCAACATATCTTGAAAGTTTCGTCAAATTATATTAAGATTCTTGGTCTCCAGAGTGCAAAACGTGTTTTGGAAAAACTGAAAAATTTCGTAAAAACTGAATAACATAAAATTTACTCGTCCGAATTGCTTCAAAAACGTGGCAGATCTAAGTTCAGAGAAAACGAAGGTTCACCGAAATTTTCACCAAAATCCGTTTTGGCGTTTGGCCGGAATCGTGCGAACAAACACACAAAAAAACAAAAAACAAAAAACAAAAAACAAAAAAAAAGCAAAAAAAAAAACATTCAGGATTTTTTTAGCAGTAAAGTGAAATTGAAGATTTCGCTTCACTCGCTACGCTCGTTACGCTCATCAATAAATGTATTAAACCTCGCTAAACGACTTCTCAATAGACGACGCTACAGATCCATCGAGTTTTCTCTGCCGTGCAAAACACATTGGGACTCCACGCCACTGCTCGCCACTCCACGGGCAAACCCCGATGAGACCCAATGTAAAGTAATGAGATCCGTCGAGTTTGACCTGCCGCGGAAAACACATTGGGACTCCACGCCACTGCTCGCCACTCCACGGGCAAATCCCGATGAGACCCAATGTAAAGTAATGAGATCCATCGAGTTTTCTCTGCCGTGCAAAACACATTGGGACTCCACGCCACTGCTTGCCACTCCACGGGCAAACCCCGATGAGACCCAATGTAAAGTAATGAGGTCCATTCTGTCCCAATGTGTCCCAACGAGTTACACACAATTGCAATGAAATCCGTTGTGTTCCAATGAAAAACGCCGAGTCCCACTGAGTTCCTGTCAGTCCCAACGAAAATTTTTCTGTAAGGGGACTCCTATAATCACTATTTGGTTTATTATGTATGGTACATTTATGCTTTTTCTTTTGCCTTGGTTTCTCCGTTCATTCCGTGCTGCGTTCCGTGCTAAGTTCTAACTAGTCACCCCTATTATATTCTTTTGGTTAGAATCGCATAGTGATCAAATTATCATACGATTATGATAACAACGCAATCTGTTGGTGATTAATAGACCTATAAGTGGATAAATATACGGTTGATTGGCAAATCAACCGGATTTGGTTGACCCGACGCTTCCACAGCTCAACATCACACAAGACAAGAGCTTCTGAGCTTCTTCAGCTTTGTTTCTCATTTGAACATAGCAGGAATGTTTGGGGAACAGATCTCATTATGTCCGTATACTCATAATTATATTTTACTTAATTATGTTTGCTTGGAAAGGTACAAAAAATGATGAAACCCATATTATTTAATATAATTTAATTAGTTTTGCATACACAACTAATCCATGTAAGCTATAACTATATCAGCTGTTAGTACAATACGTAGGAAAATTCATTTCAAATAAATTATGTCTGCCAAGTAAAAATGTACACACAGCATCGACACATCAACATCCAGTCATCCTCCGCGGACTCGTTAGAGCGCTTCGTCGTCGTCGACGGCGGCCTTCTGCAGCTTGCCGATGACGTGCCGCACCCAGCCCCTAGGAGTGCCTCCCTCCTCGTCTTTGCCCACCTCGATGACCGTGGAAGCCGCCGAATGCTGCGAGCTCGTGTCCCCCTCCTCCTCCACGCTCTTCTCCTTGTTCGCCCGCCAGAGCTCCAGCTCTCTCCGACGGTCGCGTATCGACTTGCTGATGCCCTCGAGCCCGCGAACCAAGTGCTGCTCCTTCTCCTGGATCGTCACCCTGTCGATCACTGCGCTCTTCGCGCCCATCTTCCGCAGGCCGTTTGGTTTTGCCGGCACCGGCGGCGGAACCTTCCCGTTCTTGGCACGCGAGATTTTGGCTTCGATCGAGTCGTTCCGTTGCAGCTGGACGGCCGAGTAGGCATCGTCGTCGTGGTCGCTGAACACGGCCGAGTCCCGGAAGACATCGTGCTCGCAGAGCGTCTCGATCGCATCGAACGACCGCTCGTAGTAACTGTCGTTGGACCCGTCGCTGAAGTCCTCGGAGCGCCGCGCCTCGACCGTCGTCGTCACGTCCGAAGTCTTCTCGCCCTCGCTGGACGACGTGAAGTGCGACGAGACGGACAGAACCGAGTCGGGCCGCAGGCCGCTGCCGGCGCCGCGCGGCTGGATGTTCGGATAGAGCAGCCGCGGGTTGGCGTACTCGGACTGCGCGATCCGCGCGCCCAGCCCCGAGCTGCCCTGCTTGTACGTCGGCAGGTTTGAAGGCGGCGGCGGCGGCAGGACGGGCGACGGCGTGCGATGCGCGTCCAGTCGCTCCTCGGAACCGTTGCGAGAGCTGTCGCGGTGCTCGCCCATGATGCTCTTGATCCGCTCCTTCAGCGTCTTGCTGTACTGCCGCGCGAGCGCGTAGACGAAGCGGCTGGCGCGGCGTTCGCGGTCCTCGTCCAGCGTCTCCGAGCTGGCGCGCGTCCCGCCCAGCCCGACGCCGGACAGCACGTGCTTGAGCGCCGCCCGCGACACGCTCGGCCGGTAGATCTTGTACTCGGGGTGCACGTTCAGCTCGTTCATGCTGGCGCCCGGCGTCGCCGTGTACTCCGTCATGCTGTCCTCCTCGGTGGTGTCGCCGTTGAGCGGGAAGCGGTGGCGCGCGCCCGCCAGCGGCAGCGCGCTCTGCGCCATGTAGCGCTCGATGTCTTCGAAGTCAATCTCGGCCGGCTTGTCGGAGGCGATGGTGAACGGCCGGTCACCGCGGCGCCCCTTGTGCACTGCGGTCTCGGCGTCGGCGGCGCCCTGCTCGGCGGTGAGCTGGAAGCTGCGCGGCAGCGAGCCCGACTTCTTGCTGGCCGCCGCCAGGTGCTGGCTCTGCTGCTTGAGCCAGACGGCGGGCGAGGTGGGCGCGGCGGCGAGGTGCAGCGCGCCGTTGGACGCCGTCGGCGGCCGGCAATCGCGCGCCTCCGCAGCCTCTGTCGCCTCCGCCAGCCGCCGGATCTCCTCCTGCTGCCGCTGGACGCTCTCCCAGATGTTCTGCAGGTTGTCGTAGTTGCCGAAGCTGGAGTCCTGCTCGTCGGCCGACTCTGAGACGTCGCGCATTCGGACGGCGGCGTCGCGCGGCGAGCCGGGCGCGGACTCGGCGCGGCGGGCGCCGGCGGTGAGGCACGAGTCGCCGCGCAGCGGGTCCGCGGGTGGCTCCCCGGCGTTCTCCACCACGCGGCGCTGGAACTTGGTGAGGCCGGCGGTGGCAGCGCTGAACGTCTTCTGCTGGCTGCGCAGGGCGCGCATGTGCGCGTGGCGGTGCGCGCGGTACCCGGGCCCGGCGGCCGGCCGGCTGGGCGTGTCGTTGCCGCCGCCGTCTTCCTCGTTCTCGGTGTCGGTGGTTTCGTCGCGGCGCGAGCGGAGTCCGACGGTCCGCTGCTGCTTCTTCAGGATCTTCTGGAACTCGCGGTTCTGCATGAGGAGCTGGCCAACTATTTGCTCGAGCGTGTCGGCCTCGTCTTCGTCGTCGGCCGGGATCGGCTCGGCGGGCTCGTCGGTGTTGCCAACATCGCTGTCGGGCTCGAGCTCGAGGCAGAGGTTCTGCAGAGGTTCCGGCTGGCTGACTAGATCCACCGGCGCTGGGTGTTCGTTCTCAACGGGCGTTACTTCGTGGTCGGGTTCCGGGGCGAGGGAAAGCTTCGACTGCTGAGGTTTGGTGCCTGATAGCAGCGAGTGGCAACTCGGCTCCGACTTTCTTCTCCAGCTTCCAAACCGTTCCTGGAATTCAAGGAGCGTGTGAGTGTTTGCTGCATTTCTGTTACTAGCGTTAGAACACTGTGAATTCCTCAAAATGGCAGAACAAAATAAAGGTGCTTACCTTGACTGAGATGGGTGAGGCAGATCGAAGGCCTTCTCGGCTAGGACTGCGCTCGTGGCTGTTGCTTGAAGCTCTTCGTCCTCGGTGATGAGGTAGTGGCGACTAGAAGACAAAACCAAGGATGAGACTTAGTTTTGGTGAAGATCAGAGGCAAATTAGTGTGAATTTAATCCTAAATGCAAATACTCGTTGCATGTACGGTAGACAGTGATTATTAGAAACGAAATATCAATTCCAAAATTTACATCCGGACAAAATTGTCCGCGTAGCACAATTGGTTAGTGCAGTGTCCCGGATAGGCAAAGATCCGGATTCGAATCCCGGTACGGATGTAAATTTTGGAATTTATATTTCGTTTCTAATAATCATCAGTGGCAAATGTTTCTATATGCTAACAAAAGAAGTCATAACAAAGTTATATTGCACTCTTCAATTTCCTGCATCTCTTGGCTCCATGACCAAGTGGTCTTTTTCATGGAGCCAAGAGATATGTGAAATTGAACATTGTAATATAACTGACTAAATCAGATTATCTCCACTTAACTAGATGCAAATCTCAGCAAATATCTCACCTCCATATTGCTGCCGCCTTCCGACTTCCTGCTTCGTCTGAGCCGATAGCGCAGGCCAGTTTCGGACTTTCGCCGGTCACGATCCTGCTTCCGCTTCTCCAGGTACTCGGGGGCCGAGTGCTGGCGTTTCGGGGTGCCCTTCTCCGCTAAGATGTCGTCTGAAAATTTAACAGTTGGGTCAATCTTGAGTCAAATCCATTCAGCGTGATTTTTTTATTTTATTTGGTGTTGATAGTTGCTGATTGCTGTAGTATATAGACAAAATTTGTAGTAAATTCACAGACTTTCTGTCCGAGTGTACTTATGTTCAACAATGCTTTCGTTCCTTAGTGCCTCCAAGAAAGTGTCATTTTATTTATCAAAAAAAAAATTGAAATCTAGTGCAAACCTACAAGCTGGCTTGCAGTGAGCCAAGATTCCCGTGACTCACCATCAGTTCTTTGGCCGAGCTCCATGACCAGTTGGCGTGCATGCGTTGGAATCACCGCATTGTAGTTCTCCAGAATCACTCTCTTCAGCTGCAAGGTCCACTCACGCTTCTGCTCCAAGTTACGGGCCTGCACGAAAGTACAAACGTCTCCCGTTAATCACTAAACTCACCCTCGTAGATGATGGTCAATTATGTTCAAAGGCAATTAAGGAACAATGGCTTACCAGAAGCGTGTACTGCAGCCTCGGATTATCGAATGGAATCACATGGAAACTAAGTGGCTCACCAGGAACACTTTCTATAAGCATCAAGTTGGAGCACTGAAAATTAAAACACAAATAATGAATACCTATATAATTGATGTTTAACAAAGCCAGTCAGAAGAACAGAAATTTTGGCAGAAATATGAAAATCAATGCAGCTAAAAGGAATGCCTACCATGATGTGTGCCTTGTAGCCAAGCATTGCCTCTTCCTTCTTCTTGGTGATGAGAAGCATCTTGTCGAAAAGGAACGCGTGACGTAGAGCTTTCGCGCCCGTCATCCGGAAAGCTCCTTCAGCGCACAGTTCACCGTACGTTGTGAGGTCCTCTCCCTGAAGCAAAACACAACAACGTTACAAAATTTCAGGGACTTACAGCTGAGCAAGCTGAAAAAAACCCAGGGCAGGTTGGAATTCATATTTTGATTGAGGTAGGTAGTATTTAAGATCTGTCCATATATCCTTCTACCAACTGAGCATTTAGTTGAGCTGGGCTGGGACACAATTTAACAGTTTCTGTTTGTTATAGTTTCTGTGCTGGTATGTTTGGATCAATAATATTTATAGCTAGGTTTATTTTATATCACTTTTGTGAGATTTGCTTGATAAAGATTGCTTTATCTTTTATTAAATTTGTTCTTTAGCGAGCAAAATAGGTGGTACTCTTTGTCGACTGACCTCCCAGCTGTAGAGCAGACTCTGAATCTCCTGGACGCGAACAGAATGCTCGTGACGACGCTTCATGTCGTTGATGTGGTGTGCGATCCCGGTCATCGCAGAGAGCGCATCCTCGATGTCTGAGTAGCCCTCGACGTCGCAAGCGTAGTGCTTCACAAGGTTCTGGAACACGATTGCGCGACTTTGTCAAACGCGTTCCTTACGCACCATAGCTCTCTATTTTGTACCGAAGACATTGCCTGTTGTCTGCTACCTTAACATAATCTCTACTGTATAAACATTTCCTAGATTCTTGTCTCTATAAATAATTAGTGCTTACATCTGCTTAAATAATGAGATTTTGTCAAATAGCTATGTTTCTTTATAATGCCAGGTAAAAACTATGAACATCCTACAAACAATGTGAAACCAACTGTTACCAAAATGTTACCTAGTGGTTCGTTATTACGTAGTACGTTATTCAAAACAAATTGAATGTCTAGTTTGCTTCAATTTAGATCCTACATTTGTCCATTATTTTCTTCACTTTGCATAAGATTGCATTTTGGAAAATATCCATTCTAAAATTGTATCCGTCCCAGTAATGCTTAACCCCGTCAAGTTCTAAGTTCCAGGTGAGACTTCCGAAACGGATATTTTCTCTCTAATAATAAATGTCCAAATGCAACAAATAATTGCAGTTTGTTATGTATGACCTTGTATCACCACTGATTCCAATCATGTTTGTTACCTGCAGCAGGAGGTGATATTTGAGTATCCGCTGCACGGGCTTGAGCAGGTAGGAGCCGAGGGGCAGCGTGTGCTGCAGCGCCGCCTGCCGCTCTCGGAAGAGCCTGACGGTGGCGTCCTGCCGCATCAGCTCCGTCAGCACGGAGACGGTGCGCGGGTAGTTGGTGCAGTACTGAGTGTACACCGCGAATCCCGCGTTGTTGCGCACAAAGCAGCGGGCGATTTGCACAGGGTCCAAGCCGCATCGCTCCAGTTCGGCCAAGAAGCCGCTGGAAGACGAGGATGGAACAGTAAGAATACAGCCGTAAAAATTAATTGTTGGATTGAAATGAGCGAGAGTGATTATTATAATTTATATCAACTTTCAAATTAGATTTCTGAAATTAATATCCAAGGTATGAACCTTTTTCATATAAATCAGTATTATATAATTTAAAGACCACAAAGAAGAAAAGTGAGACGAAAGAGAGTTAGAATGAAACATAAACTGTATAGCAATTATAATGAAAAGAAACAAATAGTGAAGTGTATGGATTTGGCAAATTTATCTGTTAATATCTGCACAAAACAAATCCAAATTTGAAAAGTGACAATAATTCCTAAACAATAATTCCTAAAAATGACTCATGTTCCAGTTCTATTCAGAACCAAGACTGTAATTTCAAACATTCAACCTTCATAAATTTCAATTTTTAACCATTGGAAGTAATAATGGTTAATAATAAATAGAGGTATAAAATGGAATGTGTACCTGTTAAATTGATATATTGGCTCGATATTGCTGAAGAGATCAGATAAATGGCGTTCCCCTATCGATGGGTCTAAAGCTGCTCTCCATTTCTCAAGGTATCCCTGAAACAGAAAAATTATTTTGATCAGTATCATATTTTATTAGCATAAATTCAAGGTGCTTACAAGATCAATAAAACCATTTCAGTTCAAGGCTTGGGCAACTCATAAAATAATTTATAAGAATATTAAAGTAATCGTGATACTAATGAAACATAATTTGATTACACTACTACCACAAGGTAGTTGCATCGTCCCATAAAATATGCATAGGATATTATAAGCAACCCCAGCGCAGCGATATTTCCATCCACCAAGTTACCAGTTACCAGGGCTGGCAGTAATTTTACACGTGAGTTTCTTTTGTTCCCCCGTAGGGGCTTTCAAAAATTGCCGTAGGCGACTATATTGCAAGTCGCCATGGCGGGGTATTGGTATAAGTTTTCAACTAGCAATAATCGCACCTCGGATAAACCTCATTGGTTACGATATTGCCACTGCGCAAAGCTAACGAGAAATCGCCCACAGGCAAGCGACATCAAATCATTTGCCTAGAACACAGATAAGTGCTAGCGTTTTCTAACACGTCCCATTCAACAGAAAAATGACATTTTTACAATATTTTTGTTGCACCTACAGCGGAAACTTGAAAGGAATCGATTGTTTGTATTTATTTCCCTGAAATGTAAAGGATTAAAAAGATATAAGCAATAATTAACACTCTTTTGATAAACAGCGACGTCAGCGCCACCTAGCGGGGCTTTGGTTTACTACGAACTGCAACTATTACTAAGGTACTCTGCTGAATCGATTGGAATATTGCACATTGCGTTTGCAGTGTAATTCGACGGTAAATAATTGCGAAAAGAAATTCATCCACTATTAATTTGTCTATATTAATTAATTAATTAACCCACATAGACAAAAAAAATCTATTTTTTTTTATTTTATAATTGGGTGCGAGCGTGCGAGACATCAAGAAATTAGCCGGTGTAGTATACTATTTATCGTCAACTCCCTATACAAAGCCGATATTTGACATGATTTATTTTTAAACTAATTCAATTACAAATTTCATGTCGCACACCGTGCCAAGCTGCGCTCGCGTAAGCAGCCCGTTGTGTTGTCGGGATCCCCATAAAGTGAAGTCTGGTAACTTGACTACGATCATCGGCTCGAAACTACAGTCTTGGCAGATGACATCTCGCCGACGCCGCGCGTACACACTCGATGCAACCGACGCCGACGCCGACGTCGCTAGCGTCGACGCCCCCCCCCCCCCCCCCCCCCCAACCACAAAGCGGCGGTCATTGACTTCCATATCGCTCAGAAGGTGCGCATCTTCACAAAGTGTCTTGGAAGTTATAACGGTCAGATGGATATTTTTATATTATGCTAATTCGTTGTTTTTTTAGAAGACGCCCGTCGAAGATTCGTTTAATTTTACAAAGGCGAGTCCGATTAAACCGAAAACTTGTTTCGCTTTGTAATGAAACAGTTCGAATTTACAACCCATTTATTTGATCAACGAATTTATATTTCGTTATAAACTTTTACTCTCCATTGCTTGAAGGTGAGGTAAAACAAGCCCTGGCGTAGCTAGTCGAGCTCGAGACAGAAACGCGCCTTGCTCGCTGCCCACTCGCCAACAATCTGCAACAATGGCGACGCCGACGCCTTTGGGACCAGTTTTCTTTGACTGGCGGCCAAATGTCGTGGGCCCGACAGGTTTCCTCGCGTAGCGTCGCGTCGCCGCTCGCCAGCCGGCTGCAGTGTTTGCTTACAATCGTCATTAGATTCATTCGGCCGACTCGGATCTGTCCAATCCACTAATCCCATCCGCCCACATGAAGGCATACGTGGTGTGCTCTCGCCGCTCGGTCTCATCAAAACGCCCCGCGTTCAGACGCGGAATGAAGCCCGACGGGCACCTAGCTGGGAGCAAGATTGCATTTGCTGATACCCTGTGCTGACAATACGAGTCACTCATTTGCTTTGCCTTCTTTGTTGTGAGACATGAAACTTTTGAATAAACTATCGACAAAATCGGACACGTTCGACCCCTAAGATTCTGCCAGGGCTCATTCTGGAAATGTAAATACTATATTTCATTCATCTAATCGCGAATCACTTGGTATCTTGTTTGTCGAGACAGCAAAGCGGTTTTTCTCATTGCAGTCACACGACGCGTACAAGATTTCCGATCAACAGCAACACAATGCGACATGCTTCGGCTTCCGGCGCGTGGAACCGGAAGTGCTCGCTCAAGTCGAGAGGTTGCCGCCGTGGACTTGATGGCGTGGGCGCGCACGAGAAAGGGTTCACGGGGGTTGGTGCAAAGGGGGGGGGGGGGGGGGGGTCTGGCGCCGGACTCACGAACAACGGGGCTCATTGATAAATGCAAGCACCACACGTACGCCCATGCATTAGAGCTTAGACCATCGTCGGTCGTATGTGTGGTCATCTCGAGGGCGATTAGTTTCCCTTGACAAGCGCGTGTACCGACCTCCAGCGAAGAGACCTTTACTCTTCCGACTTAATGCCGTGACTTGACACATCTATTGTCACCTGCAACGGGACCACCACTCGTGGAGTTGTTCGTTTGATAGACACATGTGCGGTGGGATGCTGTCATCTTAGGTGAGGAGATGGGGAGTTGAGTATGACTTAATTTGAAGGGCACGGCTGCTTCAATCGGCAAGTACATGCTCTGTTGGTCTGTATCAAGTCTGTACTGCTTCGAGAGCAACTCCCATTCGGAGATGTCGATGGGTGGAGGAGCCGTGCATACCTATGAGAGTGGCGCATTCTTGACGCCTGCTCCAGATGGAGACTGTGACATCATCTACCAACCGCCAAAAGTGCATTCCGTGGTGGCAATAAGCGTGACACCAGCGAGCGAACATGTCACGTGTCACGTGTCACGTGTCACGGGCCCCGGTGGCGGCTACTCGACCGCTTGCACGTGGGCAACGCACTTCAACAGCACGTGCAAGCAGTCTGACCTCAACGTTCCAAAGCAAACATTGCCGCACACATCTCCCGTAAACCAGCTCGAAGTTAAAAAAATAATGACCGCTGCCGCTAATATTTGAACATGAAAGCACGATTGAGCCAATAAACCCCGATTTAATGATTGCTTATCGACGGAGGTGGAATTTATGTGGTTATCAGTGTAAATCAAATGAGAAGGTATATATATAAGTATAAAGTATAAAACCTACTGTTAAAGAATGTGAATCTCGGCCATAATTTCCGATGTTGCAACGGAATCTGTGGACTAAGTAACTTACACCTTTACTGACACTGTGCTTGCCAATCTGCTCTAATCCTTCATCTTGTAAGTTGTAACCAACTGTAACTGAATATCGTAGAGCTTAATTGAGGTACACGCGAGCAAGCTGCATGCACCAATTCGATTATTGATAACTCGTGAGAGTTGTGGCAGAATGTGATTGATCGGGCGCCGTTCAATAGCTTGCTCGAGTTGACCCATGCAGGGAGTAAGAAATAAGAAGTAAGAAGTATAAGAAGTGTTCGTGGTTCGAACGGTAAGACACACCTGCGAGATGGCGGGTGGAGATTAGCCGGTAAGACGCCCCCAGCCACGATATTCGGTAATCAGGCAGCGAGCAATAAGCATTCGGCAACAATCATGCGCTTTGTCGTAATATTCCACGATCATGGAGCAGGATACGCGAGCTAATAACAAATGATCGATACTATTTAGTTTTTAGATAGCAAACTATTAATAATAACAATGCACAAATGCATGTGTTCACGTTTAACTAAGACTGCGATCTCAATTATCTTCAAGGAGAGTTGTTTCACATTAGGAATCGCGAGACTTTTGAGCGATGATGACGCGTACGATATACCCAGTCTTTTTTGAACGGAAAGTCCATGTTCTAAAAAACGCGAGATCAAAATTGTCAACACGAGCCAAAAGCTGTGTTCCCCCTACACAAAAAAGTGCGGAAGTAATCTGCCAAAATATTATAAATATAACCCAATATAAACACATCTTTCCGCAAGAAGTTACCATGCCTATCCTTTCTGTATCCGCACCGCATGGTCGGCCATTAAATGTATCGGCATGGTTAGAAACTTGTTCAGTGTATCATGGTATCATTTCAGCACATGCCGTTTACCACTGAATTATAAATGCACGTAGATATGGCGCGGCCGGAAGTGTGTCTGCCAAATGTCGCCGGTGGCTTTGGATCATCGCAGTTACAACAGCACTCTTGCAGGGACTTGACCCTTGCCGATTACAGCAACAGACTTGTTTTGAACCCGCGTCTTCTATCAGTACGCTATTGAAGAGTGGCTGTCAATCAAATTGTTCTCATGATGTGAGAACAAATACATGAAATGTCGTTTCTTTTCACATTGAGAGCAAAAAGTGACTGAAATCCAGACCAGAGCAAACACTTCAGGTGTAAATTGGTATCAACTAGTTATTCAAATGACTGGCACCGGCATTCGATCACGCTAAGGTCGTAAACATGTATTGACCGATATTTCGTAATTGTTTAATTGTGTAGCATAATATATTGTACATTTGGCTTGACGACGGCTAACGGATTAGCTGCAAGCTATAGATGCTAAAACACGCGACAAATTAGGTGATATTTTACTTTTGAAATAAAGCATGCCTCTTTGATGTTGCTGTTTGATGCAAAGAATTGATGCAGTATCACAAAATAAAGATTTCACTTAGTAATGAATGCTAAATGGTAATGAATTACTCTCAGGTTTTCGCGAGCAGGTTTGCATCACGCAAATGCAACATGTGTCATGATTAAGTGGCAATGTTTAAGTCTGATAATATTTCTGGGAACATAATTAAGTGTGTTTTGTGAAGCGCGATCGCCCGCGGTTTTCCGTTTCTGCTTTCCTTCGCGCACTCAAGACGCAGCCAAGTCGATCGGGTAATTGCACACAGGCCAACGCAGGCCAACGCAGGCCAACGCAGGCCAACGCAGCAGTGCAGCGCACTCGAGATTGATTGCGTCATCTTAATTAAATCATCAAGCGCGGTGCGCGTTGGTATAAGGTAATGAGTAATGAGCAAACAGTCGAAGTTTTTGTTGCCCGCACTCATTGTATAAAGAGGGAAGGGACTAACGCCGCTGGTGCAACTTCTTTGTGAAAGGCTCAAGGCTTCTCGAGCAGCATTCGCATGATTAAATAGTAATTTTGTCGGTGTTAAATTCTAGAGATCACGAAAAAGTTCTTCCTGGCAGAATCATGCCCACGCCACACAAATATTCTACACTCCTAACAAATATCCATGTTTGGCCTTTGGATGTAAATGATTTGCGCCAGATGAAAATAAAGAAATGTTTTGCAGATGGAAAGCTCGGAAGTTGGAGCAGAAGTCAAAAAATACATTAATGATCGTTGTATATAGCTATTATGTTCATTCATTCATTCATTAGTGAGTGATGCCTTATAAACGGATTCATTGAAAATACAGGAAACTGCGCAGGATCTAATCAGATGATGGGTGTTGAGCAAAGTAGTAAAAGTATAAGCGAGAAGAAGAGTGTTTCATGCTAAACTGAATGAATTGACCACTCGACAAGCAGCTATCTCAGCTTCCTGCAGGCGAGTCGCGAGCTGCTACTTGCAAGTTGCTAAGAGATCCGAAGTGTTTGCCAATTTATAGCATCCGCCACTACTCTGGCCAGGACCAGTCCGAGGAAGCGTCGAACTTAAAAAGTTTTTAGATGATATCTTTGAAAAAACTGAAGTTCGAAAGCTATACGCTTACTTGTCATTTCTGCTATTCAATTCAACCTCGAATCCATAAATCCAATCCACACAAGAATTTTACACTGCAAACTTTGAGTGAATTTGTAACTCTGCGCTTGGCCCCGGTAACGACCAAGATCATTCATCACCACTCCCCCCAAACCAAACAAGTCGCTTGATGGCTCAGACTGATTGCACGTAAAGACACAATTACAACATTATTGCGCGACGAGGGTGAAGCTAGCACTTCGCATCCCCGCCGCGAACTATTTACTGCAGGGGAGCCGCGTCGCACGCAAGACAGGCGAATAATTGACGGATGGCCCAGCATCCCACCCTTACCTGTATCACTTGTTCGAGATCGTTGACGTACACCCCCTCAGTCTCTACAATCTCCATGACGACCCGATCCATGTAGGAGAGGTGGGGGTCGCAGTACCGCGGTCGTCCCTGGGGCGGGCTGGGTGACGAGATGAAGCTGCATGGACTGCCGACGCCGCTGTCTGCTGACCCTGAGGACCCCAGAAGAAACCACGCTCATAAGAACACGGACTATGCAAGACAGCGAGGGCGGTTGCGGTCAAAAGGCATGGGGTGGATTTCCCAAGAACCTCACCGCGTTAATAATTGAAGCTGATTAATAATTTACTTGTTTTGTTTATTTGGTTTCGAGGCAAGAGAGTGGTGAAGAGATGTCATGTATGGACCAGCATGGCGCCTCAACAGTCAGGGTGAAATCACAGAGATTATTACATTTGGCGCTTCAATTTTGTTTTTGTATAATTTGCGTCATGGTTTCCGCATGCTGGAATGATATCTAGAAATCTTTTGAAGGTCAATAATTCGGCAATGATTCTTGTTGTTTTTTGCCGAAGGGAGCGTCGAAACATTATCATACGTCACGAAGCGGTCTCTTTTTAATGCGGTTTCTGCACTTTTTGTGTGTGTGTGTGTGTGTGTGTGTGTGTGTGTGTGTGATGATGGTTGATGAGCGTAGCGAGCGAAGCGAAATCTTAGTAATTGATCTTAGTGGAATAAAAAACACTTGTGTGTTTTTTATTATTTATTTATATTTTTTGTGTGTATGAATTGTTTTATTGTTGTTGTTTGTTTAATAAAATAAAACGAAGATGCACAAGATTCGGAGAAATTTATAATAATGTCATTGTTGTAAGTTGAATGATAACTTTTTCGCTTTTAATTGATGAGCGTGCGAGCGAAGCAAAATCTTCAATCACACTCGCGTGTTTTTGTTGCTCCGATTTTGATGAAAATTTCAGGAAACCGTACTTTGTTCTCAACTTGGACCCCCTGCTTTTTTCAGCAAAGTCAGGGTAACAGTTTCTTATTATTCAAAATTTACAAAATATTTCAGAATTTTCAAAACGATTTTTTATGATTTTTCACTATTCATCCTTCGAGATTCAAGTGGAAGGTTTAGGTGCGATTACCTTCATATTCTTGTAGGTCTTAAATCTTACCCTCAAGCCCGAAATAAGTACGCTCATCTACAACGCGATTAGACTGAGCGTTCGCGAAGCCCTAGTATTTAAAAATAGCATTTCTCCTCAGAAAATATCCCACTTTCAATTACTCTCCATCAGAATTGTGATAAGCTTGTGGTAGCCGACTAACCCTGATCTGTCTTGGGTCTTGGCGCTGCACTTTTCTCTCACTTGCTGGTCGAGCCAGACTCGCCTGACGTCAGACCAACTTCCTGCACACAATGTTGGCGATTGTTGCTCAAAAACCAATCCTCTTCCTATTTTAATTGCCACCCACTGACCTCTAATAAAATCATCTCGAACTTATCAATATTATCACTGTTTCACACGACCCACGTCGCGCGGATTGCCTTGCGAACAAGCGACTCGTTTGATCGACACCAAGTTCAAATGCCTACTAAATAATATGCTTCTGGCAAAAACACGTCGCTTTTTGCGCGATGCTATGCTCGTATAAAAGAATCATGTGGCCAATTAATTAATTATGAGGTTTCATGCTCAGTCGGTCAGTAAGTCTGCACTGCATGGTCTACAGACATTGATGCTAGTAAAAACTTGTTCGTATAAGCACAGCACAGAGAAAGATAACCAACACGATTTACACTGCATTCTTATGATGCAAATATTAACTGGCGAACCAGGTGCCACATTGAGAGGCAGGTCGCTTGCTCCGTCGCACAGCCTTTGAATGGACCGTTGATAATAAAAGCAGTCGCGAAATTAAGTCTTATGACGTATAACGCCAGCGACCTGTCATCAGCGAGCGCCGACTGACTTGCATAGTGCACTTCTACGGTAATTCACACGTCAGATATAATTAAGCACTAACATCTCTCGCCATGAAGCATAGAATAGGGAACGCTGGAATGCTATCTGATCATAATGCGAACTATTATACATTTTACAACCCTGCACTGTTCAAACCTATTCAAAACGTAACTAATAACTAATTTACACAACCTGAAACATAATTGGTCTGATAACAAGTAACGCCTATGAGTTTAAGGTATTTCCGGTTTGTAAAAAAAAACGAGTAAAATTGGGTTAAAACAGAAATATATAGGCGAAATTGCAAACGAGATAATTTCTCCTTTTAGCTGCGATGAATTAATTTCAAAAATTAATTCCTGAAATTAAAGACCATCATAACTTCTCTGAACTCCAAGCCAGAGAAAGACATCTACGATTCCGCTTAAGACTTTCCATCCCTTCGGGGACTCAAACCCCGGCTAGCAGTCATCACGGCTAGCAGCCATCACGGCTGTAGCCCTCCTCGAACGTAAATGACTTCCTGGAAGGTACACCTACGACGACGCAATGTAGAATGTAGAGCTCTACGCTCAGCGAGCGAAGCGAAATCTTCAGTTATACACTTTATTGCAGAAAAATGTCTATTTATTTTGTGTTTTTTCGCGCTCTACAGGCCAAATGCTATTAAAGCAACCGATATTGAATTCCGAAACTAAGATTATGCAGTTCTTTTAAAGTGATTTTTATGTTTATTTTTATTACTCTTTATTTTCGAATCATTTTAAATCAGCATCATACATATAACGCTCATCCTCAACGCGATTAAAATAAGCAATCGCGAATCTCTAAGAGAAACCGTAATGTATTATCAAAATGGCATTGATAAGGACCCGTAAGGGCATTGATTGGTTAGGACCCATATTTATCGACAGTTTGACGTTACGCTTCTAGGGCTAAAATCATAACTAAAACAGCATCGCAAACCATTTCTTGTGCACGGCAGGGGGACAATGGGGTAAGGTGATAGGGTGAGTGTGAGGTGACTGCGGCATTGGGGTTACCTTGCGAGGTGATGCTTCCCTTGAGCCGGTCCGAGCCCGCCTTCTGGCGATCTCTGTTGACAACCTCCTCGTCGCTGTCGTCGTCCTCAAGCGACTCGATCGACGCCAGGTACGCCGACGACTTGGGAGCACCTCCGAGCCTCCCGCCCCCGCCGCCGCCGCCCCCGCCGCCCCCGCCGCCACCAGAGCAACTGCTCGTCCCTGCAGAACACGTGCGTTATTGTCACGATCTCACTCGACAGTCGGCATGGGCTGCCGGAAGTACACTGCGTATATAAATGCACTTCCGTTTTAAACTCAATGCGTTCAAATCCAAATAGTCCCAGAATCCCAATCCCCAAACCTCAATTGAACTCTGAATGAGAACCAAGAACCTAGCTATGTACCGATTCTTTTAGTAATCTATGCTAAACTCTGACAAATGAGGTATAATATCGAGAATCCCGATTAAATGGATTGCATCAAAGATTATAACAAAGGTTTCATCGGTTTCATGCTATGTCATTCTGCTCATGTATGGTTTTAAGCTGGCGGATATTGAGATCGTCATTTTACTGCCATGGGTACATAAAATTAAATACATCGTCCTAGAAACGAGCAATAAATTCCTCTGACGCAGAACTGAGTCTTATCATGCGAGTAAATTCGCGAGTGACTGAGTGAGATGCTGAGGCGAGGCGTCACCGTACCTGATGACGATGACGACGACGACGACGCTATCGAGCTGACTGATAAGGGTCGCGGCACGACGTCGCTGATGACGACCTCCATGATTCGATGCTGCGCCGGCTGCGCTGGCTGCGCTGGCTGCGGAGGCAGCGGCGGTGCAGGCCGCTTGTGCTGCGCACTGGCTGCGCACAGGTCTGCGCTCTTCTGCGGCGCGCGGCCGATCAGCTGGTCGTACATGCCGAGCAGACCGGGCGCCAAGTCAGTTGAGGTTCCTGCAACAATGGAGAGGCGACGTGCTGATCAGTCTTCTGCTCACAAAGACCATTGAAAATTATTCTAATTTCTGGCGGGGGCGATGTTTAACAATAGCGCAGATCATTGATACGGAGACGCTGTGGTCTTAAAACTTGCACATAATTGTCGCAGATGACAAAGTTCATGCGGACGAAATGGAAATATTACCTGGCCACCTTGAAAGTCGTACCTCACTGACAAATTCAATTGAAGAACAGCAGAAATGTCAAGCAAGCCAGCTGAGCGAGGGAATCACACTGACTAGAGATTCACCCTTCAGCTCGAAGCAGGGCTTTCAGTTTGTTCCACTATGAATGTACCATGGCATGAAAATCTCTTCGAATTTTAACAGGAAATCAAACTGTAATATTTGTTTATTTAAGCGAACGCAGCTTCAAATAACGGAAGCATACGCCGAAGAGTTTCCCTCGTTTGTTGTTTCTACAACAGATATTTACTATGAATGTTCGAGCATTCTCTGTGAACGCCTTGGACGCACGAGCACGTTTTCTTTACTGTTTTTACATCTCGTCGATTCGTGTTTACAATTTACGTATCCTCCCTGGGTCGATCCGAGCGGCCAACTAAACTGGCACGAAAATGAGTCGGGTTTCAAGTGGACTTACACCAAAAGAACCAAGGCGGTAATAGCTCGACCAACTGAAGACAAAATGGCTCGTTGTTCTTTCGTTGGCTCCGCCGCGGCGACGTGGGAATAGTTATAGAAGAAACGTCTAATTTGGTCCAGACTTGAAGACTACGTTTCCCATGAGCAATACAGCTAAATCAGTTCCTGTATGACGCTCATGAAACTGAAACTTGTACGTCTGTAGAGATCAGCATGCATCGAGCCAGATGTGACAAAGCAATGACAAGTCCTGGATGACGATGAACACCAGCACGCCTCAACCTCATGGTGAATGGCATGAATTTAACCGGCGTGATGATACTATTAGCTGTGTAAGAGCGCAATGAAGAGGTAGTACACGCGTGTACATCGTTAGTACGCTTTATCACACAGCATGACTGGCAATCGCTTCCATGCTCACTGATTTAACAAACGCAACACAAATTCATAATACGTAGATCACGAATTTTCTCCTCTTTTATACTAGTAACTATTTTGATATGCTTTTGATAATTGACGGAAATAAAATAAGTTATTTAAAAGTTTAAGTGCTCAGGCTTTTAATGATCGTCGAGTTATTTAGAGGAAAAGTAAAAACTGGTATTCCAATTTTCTCACATCATCTCTGTTGTATCTAAAAACGAAATGTGAAACAAAAAATAAATAAAAATGCGACACGATTTCTTTGGGTGCATGTCTCGTGAAACGTAATTTAGATTCACAACGGCGATAATTAATTTCCTTTCAAACTCTCCGACACAATATTATGTATGTCGGCGTGGAAGACATTTCCAGCGATCACTCATCATATAAATAATGAAAAAAACTGCAGCCGACTGGCGCCCGCATGTAGTACGTTGTCCGTTGCACATTTTTGTGTCTGGCATACTAATTTGAATCTGTATTATTGGCACGCGGCTCTCGGCAGATCTCGGCGCCATCGCTGCCAAAGTGATATAATCCCACGGCTAAGCATCCCGCAGCATCCTTCCGGAAGTCCACTGGGCAGTTTGCCGATGCCGTCTGCTATATGCACTGCATTCAGAGCTCTGAACTCGCTATAGGGGACAGTTTACGGTGCACCTTGCCAGGAACATCTTGTCAACAACAACATAGCATCAGCTGGTGCGGCTCATCTCTCGCTATAAGATGTCGCTTAACGACGCACTCTGGCTGCGCTCTTTGGACACTCTGCAGATGAACGGGGGTCATCTATTTTCGAAATCGTGCCGGCAAATCCGAGGAACAGTTCGCTTAGCGAGTTATCGATGAACTTGGTTCGGATCTGACTGAAGAGTTGTGTGTCTGGTGTTCAGGCATGCAAAGGCATGCGCCACAAAGCGGTCCGCGCATAGAAAAAGCTGGCCACTTCTAATTTATTTCTCTCCGGCTGCAGATGTAAGCGCATGGTATTAAATGGGATGCTAATGGCCGGGCAAACCACACATGGAAGGCGGAAGAAAGCCAAAGTGTGCAGATAAGTGACCAAAAATAGGCGCCGCGCAAATTATCGACGATTATTACGACGTATGGGTTTCAAAATTTAAACGACCGCTTATTTCGAATTATATTCCCTCGCTGGCGAGCTGGCGTCAGTTTATCGGATTCCTATTTTCTTAACGCACATGCAATGTCCCTCGAGGGTACTAATTTCCATCTTGTTATGGACATTATTTTAATTTTTAACACCTATGAAATAAAAACGATTCGCGTTTACAGTGTACGCCGTTTTAGCATTCATAATTACGTTCACTTACAAGCCTTTGGCCTCTTGTCATATAATTATCGACGTGACTATCTCATCGATCTCGCTGTGATTTTCGCAACCTAAGAACACTTCGGCAAAAGAAACCATTGAAATTGAAAATAATCGCTTTCGCACCGCCAATACGCCAAGACCACGCCACAACGGTCGCATGTGCGAATAATTCAACATTTTCTCACATAATAAAATCGTTTAAATTGCCATTTTTAAAGATAATAAAGTGAAATACAGATATAAAGAACCTGATCGGCCTTGAATTGCGCTCGTTGCCATCATGACACCGTCATTACTTACAACACAAGCCGCTTTTCGCGGCTCTCTTGGGTCGTAAACTGCATCTTTACAAACATAGAAGCAGCATGTTGCTAAGACGGGAGGGAAGGAATCAGATTAAAGAGATATGCCGCGCACATTGTCTCTCGTCTTCATAAGACAGATGATGACTTATGAGAGGAAGCTTTCGTGCTCCTTGTGGCATACTGATCGAAGATTGACGAGAACACGGGACAAAAACACAGGACAGAACAGAACACGACGACCAGGCGACATGTCCGATACCCGATAACCGGCGAGATATTCGATCGAATGTCCCATCGCTTCACGCCACATGTGTGAGGAAAATGTAAAATAAAATAGTCGCAACGACAAGAGAAATGCATCACCTTGGTATGGAAACCCGTCGGGAGTCTGTGTTGAAAGGAGCCCCGAAGTCAAAGGTGCGTCCAACATTATGTTAAAACAATGCGGCACATGGGAATCCATTTCAGCTCTGCGCCCGAAGTTTACGGGGTGAAATTATGAACACGTCTGTTCATACATAGACCGTGCACAAACCACAATAGATCATAACACACACACACACTCATAGAGCACAGGCACAGCATCCTCTACCGTTGCATCACGTTTCTAACATACCAGAATACACTCAAGACGGTAATAATAATTTGAAATAGATGCAGCTCATAACGGCACTCACTTTACCCACCGAACGCTGTGGGGAAGAACTACACGAAGAGACGTGAAATTGATCAACGACTTGCTTTATCTTGGCCAGCAAGCACTGCAGGACACAGACACACTGTACTATGTTGCCGTGAGACAGCACTCACTGCAGAGGACGCACTGCGTGCCTCCATCTCGTACGCCAAGGTGGTAAAACCAAGGAAAACGCTAATCTTAGTGATAACGGATGCTTGGGGGCAGGGCAGGGAAGTGAGTCAGGTGAAATGGGCGACACCGAACCGAGCGACGTTGCGACAAAGACTGCGGGAAGACGACGAGCGATGGATCTCGTGTCGGGATTCATCGTGTGGAGATGAGAGATGGACAATTGGGTGAGTGGGCGCAGGTCACGACTAGCAGCTCGACGTCGTCTTCAAGTGAAACCCCACTGATTGAGACGTCCGGTCGTACACAGTGCAACAATGCAGGGTTGAGAAATGCGGCAGCGATCGCTGAATATCAACCCGAATGCACTTTCAGCGGCTAATCGTGAAGAGTCTCCGACGAGTTGTTCCTTCCATTCGGCTCGCACTGCGAGCTGGATTGTTTCATTCATAACACCTCATTTAGACAGTGCAATAAAATGAGCGATCGCATAGTTCGGAATGACTGAATCATCTCCTACCTGAGGCTAAAAGAGATTCCTGCTTCACAAAGTTATTTGTGGCGTTCGAGATGCTGTTATCTCATTAAATTTCCTCATTTATTATCGCGCTCGGGAAGCTGGGATCGTTTGAAAGGCATATCAAACCGCCATTGGCCACACCATCAGCTGCGGCTGGCAATGATTCATTTTCGTTCTCGAACAATTGACATCTCGGCTTGAACTTGGTTCAAGAACATTCATATTTATGATTGGAGTTTATTAATTGATTTTTATTGGCAGACACGAATCAACGCGAGCGGGAGTCGAAGAGTAACGGGCCCGCGCTCCGATGGCGTGATGCTGATTAGATTCCATCTGCAAAGTGACTGGGTTGGGCCCACGCGGAAACTTCCAAAACAGACGAATTAGCGAACTGCATGGGCGATGTGGGAACGCCGACCGATAAAAATGATGGCCAAGTGTCAACAGCACTGATAAGGTGACGTGATTAGGAGCAGAACAAAAAAATAACTGCACTGGTTTACCTGTTACGACGAATATAGGAGCAAGTGCAACATCTCCAATGCACTATGACTCACTATAATCGTCGAGAGGGTAAATTTGATTCGACGCCAAGATTTGATAAATCGATTATCGGTAATCACATATCATTTAGCTGCCGTTAATTAGAGGGATACTACGCAGGAAAAAGCATCGGAAATTGATGAAATCGCGCAAATCGAGGTAAATCAGTAGCTGGCAGGTAATGTACCAAACTAAGTGCTACTAATTACAGCTGCAATTGCAGTCTCAATGCCGCCTTCGTTGGAGTGTCGACGTGAAATTAGCATGTTGAGCAGAACGCCGGGAGGCAGCCGCTCAAGACGCGGCGAAGGACGCCGTGCTGGCGACGGAGCGCGAAGAATCGAGCGCTACGAGCTCCAGAGAGTGATGCCCATATCACCAATATCACTGCGAAACGCCGCCGCCGCCGCCGCCGCCGCCGCCGCCGCTGCCGCCGCCTCAAGTGACGCAATCTCGGAAGTGCCATGTCCGAACTGGACGACTTCTTTCTTTTGGACACCGTTTTACAACCGGCCCGGCTCCGCCGTGGCTAATTAACGAAAATAATTTACGGTTTGGTTAAACACTTTTTGCGTGATATTTTCAGCCGCTTCTGTCAGACGTCGGCGATGATAAAAGGCGGAGACGACGGTCCATGGTCGCGAAATCCCGAAACTGCTTTGTCTGCACGGACGAATCAAGTAGAATTGAACCTAATGAAATGCGCTGCCAAAACTTCTCGACGCGGTTTTTCAAACAAATTTCACACCAGTCACACACACTCACAGAAATCTGTTTTATTGCATCAAGACATTTCGGCGCCCGGTCCTAAGAGTAAGAACTAATTCACCGCGGGTTCTAATTTAGATTTCTAGCCGAGCCATAAAATAGAAGCATCGAGGCCAAGACAAAATCGAAACGTTTGTGGGGCAGATAGTATAGTATTACTTAGTACAGTCCCTCTTCCGCTGTTCACAGACCCTTACTTCCAAACAAAAAACTTGCTAACCCACTTGCGCGCGTTTCGGGGGTCACACTATAGACCGCGCGGCGGTAGGATGGGGTGGAGGTCACAATCACGCAGCCAGAGGGGCTGTTTTAGTAAGGCTCCGGGCACACGTCTCACCCCTATTTGGCACCCTCCAGTAATCGCGCTGGCTGGAACAACGCTATCGCGTCGCAGGTGCAGTGGTAGGGCGCAGTCGATAGCATCGCTATATAGCTGTTGCTACGGAGATTCCACCAGCAGATATGAGGAGAATGAGACGTGATGGACTCGGTGGATCATAACTTGACCACGGGGGCCCCGATCAGATAAAGCCACACAGCACAAGTTTAATCGATTTACAAGATTTGTAACAAGTCTTTGCGTTCGAGTCGCTGGACGCGATTGATGCAGTGGACGCCTGCCTTTTGATGAGATGGTTGACTGTTAAAATAAGATCAACACACTGAAACGCGTCTTTGTGTCGGATCAGTGCGTTGGTCACCGTTGAGTCCTTGGGATGGGCCGCTACACGTTCGATAACCATAATCAATTCAAATAACTAAACACAAATTACGGTTGTTACACATTACATGTGACCAAAAAGGGAGCGTTTTTTTAAAAAAACAAAAGTGACGTAAAGAACGAGGCGTTTATAAACAAGTAATAAGTATAATTCGTTTACTTGTCGATATATCTTATTTTTATCATCTTGAACCAACAGTTTATCAAAAGATGAAACATTTTTTACGTGGTCAGTGTCGAATTGAAACGTGGGAATCTAATTTATTAAATAAAATAATAACACGTTTGCCGGCAAGAAACTGAATAAATGGCCCCGAGCATGCATCGGCATCCACCGAGAGAATGCCGAGCATGCAATTTTGTCCGAAGCCATCGACAAACACCGGCGCTCTCCACCAAGAAGGTCTTAACAATGATACAGAGAGATACCACTAAAAAAACCTGCCCCCTGTAACTCTAACAGCCTACGCAATAATAAAAGCAGCAACTTCTTACATCGGCATCACTTTTAATTGCATTAATGCAAGTGCGTGACCCGTGATTGACAACGCATCGCAACTCGTGCATCGGTTAGCGGCGTCGGTACAGTCTGTGCCAAACGCGCCACGCATAGTGCGTGAGATTGATGCATTATTGATGAGTTATCGGTCCAGCTGGCGGTGATGTAAGATGTGGGCGGACACAAGCTATTCGCTAACCGGGGCCCGATCGCGTAGGCAAGCTGATGGCGACCTCAGGACCGCAACCAGTGTGCCACCTCTCTTGCAAATGCCGACCTGGCAGTGAAAGTAAATGAGCACTTGATCAGCTGATATTTACCTCGTAACAGGTGTACGAAATGCAAGCCAGATGAGTGGAAAAATGCCAAACAATGTCACCAGGAGACGGATTGCTGTTCTGATATTTCGAGTAGTTTGTTTGTCTGTGAGTAACATGCGATTTGGATGGGTGTTGGAGTCAGTGTGCTACGGGGTGTTTGAACTGTGACAGCTACCAGGGAATGTTGCGTGGCTGCTTGGTGCGAGAACATAATTGCACACGATGGTTGATCAATGAAAATCTAGGACACTTTATTGTAATGAGGACGAGATTCGCAATCCTGGCTGGAGCACGTGGTGGAGGCGCCGGTTCTCGCGGATTACAGCACAGCATTCGGAGCTATTTCTAGCGAATCATTGGCGAACTTGAAGGCAAGCACAAAGTTGCGTCGCTTTTAATGAGCCAACAAACACCGAGCAAAAAAGAACTGCACAATAACACAAAAATATGGGTCATAACAATTATTCCCTAAAAGGGCACCAGACTTTTAACTAAAGTAAAAAATATATATAGTTAACTGTAAGTCCATGGCGAGAATCCGACGAAGAAGGTAAATGTATAACGTAGATGCATAAGTGCATCTGGTTGGCAATCTGAACGTGCAATCAAACTAAGACAGTTAAAAACATTAGAGTGCGATCGTGTCTCCGATTGCGGCAGTCTGCCGCAGTCTCCTATAGGCGCACGGGCTAACGGTACAGGAGTGTATCAAATGACTGCCAGCAGCGTCATTAACAATCGTTCACTCCCACGGTAACTGATATTCGCACCGCAAAATTGCATCCAGGGGAAGACTCAATTCCGCCAGCAGCACGCTCGATTAAGATGCACTGAACTGCAATCCTAGGAAACTGAAAATATCAATTCGATTGTGGGAGGTCTAGTATAGCTTTCCAGTTTCCATCCAAGCTTGCATGAGCAATGTGTGTTGTTAGTTTTGGTTTCGCTTCATGTCAACTGTCAACAGCTCGGCGTGAACTGCGTCCATCTTGAAGCGCGATAACCGATTTGAACTTTCAATTACTCGGGCGACAAAGATTGGAGATCATTAATTGAGTGCGTCGAGAAGAGGCGCATTGAATCAAAGCTAATACTTTTCAGAATCCGAGAGCACGAGCATCGCTGATGACATATTGGCCCTGGTGTCCATTTATCATGGCAGATTAATAAGCCACTTGACGAAAGCATTGTCGGAAAAATGCATGTATTGGCGTCTAGCATCAAACAGTTTGGTCTGGACTTCAGATTGAATGACTGAATTCGCAAATGCAAAGCTACGTAAGTGATTTCAATGCGCGTGTTAACTGTCAGTCGCCCCATTTCAATCAAGGTGAGATAAATCAACGCAGTGACTAGCAATTAATTCTGCATAGCAAATTTACATAGAATCACCTAATTTTCTAAGGCAGTGGAAGCCGGACAGGTTTATGCTGTGAAAGCGAATTGCGCGAAAACGGACAGCGAGCGCAATAGATCTAGGTAAACTATTGAGCTATTGGCATCTATTGGAAAGTACCCGTAGGTCGCGTCGACATCGACATCGTCGTCGTCGCCGTCACTTTAATGCTCGTCAATTCGATTGAAATATTCCGACAAGCATGCGACGTCTGTCGCGGCCGCAGCTTCTCAGATAGGGCCAGTTTTCCCGTCTGTCTCCATCTCTTCCTATCCATAATTACACGCCTGTCTCGTCAACTTGACGCTAATCCATAATTAAACCATTGGAATCATTGTAATCAAATGGATCGACTCTTGCGCGCGGAGAGATTTGAATGCCAAAAAACTCTGTACGTTTGTTGAACGCGGAAGTACGGGACGGGAAACACGATTCAATTTCGCCAAATATTTTGCAACGTGATTTTGAGTTATTGACTTATTGAGAAATTGTGTTAAACGCTCTTCATAACCGTGGTCGGGGTAATTACAATGATTGGCGGTCTGGCGTTCGCGATGTACACTTGGCTTGGTGTTAGATTGGATGATGGCGGGGCCAATACTGAAAACTTGATTCTGCCCCGATGTGGAAATTATTGAGAGGGAGGAGATCTGGCCAGTGATGAATCGTACGTCGTGGAGATGGGAAAGACAATTCGCTCTGTGGGAAATGAACTGAGCAATAACTTTCCACACTCAAAAGCCCACAGCAGTGTGGCTAACATGGTCAGTCGACCGAGTGGTGTATATGCGTACGAGTGTGGATCCTTCACGACTGAAAGCGAAGACCAAAACGACGACGATTCCTTTTCAGTTTCCGAAATTGTGACGATACAATGGCCATTGTACATTTTGCAATTGCACTCGAGAAACGAAATGGATCATTCATGCTTCGGATCAAGTGTTTCTCGTGAATGAATAACACATTCACATAAAAGTAATTGTTCAAGGTAACAGACCGGCAAAGCGGGACTCATCCCAACTCTCCCTGTTTATATTTATGACACTCCATTCTCCTACCCACACTTCCCTGGGCCTGTGTTTATGGTCATAGTGGTCATAGGTAGTAAATTATTATTGAACATGCTAAATATGGGTCTCGGCTAGGTACTGACATTAGGTACTGATAAATTAACTATCCACCAAGCGAATGGGGTTATATAGTGGTTAGTCGAGGGTCTTGGCATTCAATGTTGAGTGTGACAATGGTAGTAAAGTTCAAGAAAGTGACTGAATAACAGTATATACTTGTGTTGGATCAAATTGCCGGTCAGGTAGCGTCCTGATTGTACTGTTCCATACCGGGATGCATGATCCTGCAGTATCCACCAGTAACACTGACATGACCAAAGGAAAATATACATGAAAACAGCGCGAAACCTTATGAATGTGTCATGTGTGTGGGCTTAGGCAGTAGGAAAAGTGGAAATGACTGTGCCGACCGCTATTGTGAATAGCATTCGGCGAAAGATTAGCACTCTGGCATATTAAGCTGGGGTGCTGATGTGGCATATGCCTGTAAACTCCCCTCTTTCAACAGGGATCTGACATCAGCCCCTTCGGTCTGTGATGTAAGTTACAAGTTAGGTGGATTTGTGAGTGATTTCCAAGACAAATGCGGAACCTTTGACTCCCAGATCAAAGGAATTACTTTCAAGTTGGAGAGGGAGTTTAATCTGTACAAAAGTGAACCCACCCTTAAGCAGGTTGTCGGGTGTGATAAGTCAAATTGAATAAGCTTTCAGTTGGTATTCGGAGGTGCCTGGCTAAAAGTCAGATAGGGGAGAGTGACAAGTTACAATTTAATAAACATCTAAAATATTCAATTGACATTAGGACGTGTTTTTTGTACAACTTGTTCGACCATTTCTCACTTTCGAACCTGAACAAACATTCGGAATTATTAACAATATTAGGTATGAGGGTTGTCTACGTTGCCTGATGATACCTATCAGGGTTAGTTTAAATAGTGTAGCTTGTAATGTTATCCATGCCACCCCGTAGATCGAGCTAAACCCTGCAACGCCCAAGCATTAGTATTCCGTGAACATTGCATGTGCCTACACAGAAGTACAATGACATTGTCTTTAGATGAGATGTTAGATGGCCAGACGCTGTGCATTTCAATTACTTTATGCAGATCATAGCTAGCTTTGATCAATGATTCGATTTCGTGAAATACAAAGTTATGGCTCCGATGCATCGGTATGCAGTATTGTGTGTGTGGCGCGATGAAAATTTGATCATTGGCAAAGTTCAATGATGACAATAAAGAGCGGCAGAAAGGGAAGTGAATATTATTCACATGAGAAGCTGGTTGCATCTCGCATTCTATCCAACGCAAAGGGAGCAAGCGGCTGACTGATGGGTCAAAAGTTTAGCCAGTTTAGCTGCAAGTGAAACAGTTACCATCCTTCCGCGCAGCCTCATCAGTAACTACTAACTGGATCAATTCGCCGAAGACTATCACGGCTTGCAAGTCTCCGCCAGAGGGCGTTGAATCACATCTTCCAACAAAAAGCCGGCTCCATCGGATTGACGTGCTCTCCACGTCACTAAACGCTGCCGAGGACCGAAAAAAACCATCCCCATTTCCTGTCTTTACACAGATATCAATTACAACTCTCATATTTTTATCGCGCTGTGGAGCAGTAGTACAGCTTTGTGGTACCCATGGTGATCTGGTGATGTTGAAAATCTTCCAGGGATCGAGCGTTTTCAAATCGATGTGTTGAACATTAAAGATTCGACCCGACCTTGACGCCCTCGGGACGAGGAATTTCGCAAACTAGTCCCTCCAGCGCGGCTACTTTTATAACGGCGATGACCGAAGACTCCTTGATTGCTTGCAGGACCACTTCTGCACGCAAATGCGAAACACTTTCTTAGAGCGACTAGCGTCTGCGATCGATCGCTTAGATAATATGAGTGTTCCCTTTGAATTTTCAAGTGGTGTCGGCCTCGCCGCAAACACTCCATTTTCCCGAACGTATCATTTTGATATTTGATCATAATTCACACACGAACTATAATTACAAATCTTATGCCCATATATAATGAAGCGGTATATTCAGCGGCAGTTAATCAAATTGAACGAACTGGACCAACGGACCTCATCTTTACCCTGGATTTGTGCGGATAAAATATGATGTTATGTTACACCATGTACAATCTATTAGCAGCATGCTTTAGTGTGTTTGCTAGTAGTACCCACTAGATCCGGATAATTGGATATTACCTTAACAGTACACCAACCTGGAGCAATCAATCTTGCAAGTCAAACGAGCATTTTGCACAATTGTTTCACAAACTTTATGTATAACACTTTTCCACGTTTTCATCTATGGTATAGTAACTCGTGTCTCGATCCGGTGAATATCAATCCGATCCACACTCCAGATGCGACAGTTTGCAACTGAAATGCAAGGTGCATGTACGCCGGCTGATAGACTGCACATTTGTAGAAAAAAACACGTGGTTTTTCGCATCTACATTCCTGCGTGCAAGTCTAAAACCTAGAGAACTTTCCCTAAAGGAGCCGGCGATAGCGATTATAGACGGAGGATCGGTGTCTGTTGTCTGTTGTCTTGTCTGGCCTACTGGAGCAGGTTTCGCGACGTACCAATTGCCACTGGTATCGATATGCTAGAGCCTGGCTAGCAAAGGCTAATTGATTTTCTTAATGAAATTAAAACGTTTCTTGTCATTAGATATCAAGAAGTGTTCAAGAACGTGTTCGCGCAATCGGTTCAATGATCGAAATGAGATTTGAGGAGAGTTGTGAGTGTGGCTTTAGTGGAAAATGCTTGAGCAGAAAATGGAAGGGGCTTCGAAAGTGGATGATTCACTTGACGGATTTCCAAAATGGTTCATAAAAATGTAAAAAAGTATGTTAATAAATGTCGTGAACAATCCACGTCCCTGTTCATGACAGCAATAGAAACTTGTGATGAATAAAAATCACACTATCATCGACAATTCTGAATAAAATTATGCATATTCGGTTTTGCGCAAAAATGCGCTTGCACTTTAACGGGAATCCTCCGAGTTAACATTTCTTCTGTTCTTTTCTTGTCGTGTACACGTATGTAATCTAAATAATTATATCCGCACATAAGAAGTGAAACATCGAACACCGTCTCTCCGTTGGTGTTCACAAGCACAAATCAACTATCGAGAGCCTAGACAGAGAGAGAAGTCCCGTCAATCATCCTCTATCTGATAGGGTCATGCAGCATGCCACCTTATTTATACCAACGCTCTGGCCTGGCCGTTTGCAGTTGCGGAAAGATTCTTGAAGCCAACTGGCGACTGGCTACTCAATCGGCGAGACGCTTGACACTAGCACATGACCAAGTCTCATTCAGACAGAGAGAGATTCATGCTAGCGCACATTGGCGCCTGTTTCCCCCCATACGTGCCCTCAATATCACCAGAATAGCACAAAAAAATGCAACTCAAATAGGCAATGTAACTAATGTCTGATTGATTATATAATTATTCGCTTCTCGTCTCTTTTTACGGCACATTTCACGAGTTTTTCGTTCTGTGTCGGACGGTTTTTTTTACACGGGGCCTTATCCCAGGTGAGTCAGCTTTCAATCTGCTGAATCACGTAAAAAAGAGGTGTTTGTGATTTAATAGCCACCTTGAGGAATTACGTGTAACATGCCTGGCGGGTTCATGGCCAAGAGGTAAATGGTCAGTAGTGTCTAAATCTAATCTTGTCTTCTTGTTCGATCTCGAGCTTTTAGTAAAGCAAACACGGCGGTCAAGTCTAAACTGCATCGCCTTTTGGGGGCAAACGCCGACGGTTTACTGCCGGTCAGAACTCAGGACACAATGCAATGCAGCATGGAAGGAGGAACAAAGTCAAACATGCAGGCGTTGATTTTATATATGTTTCTAGCATGCTCACTCTCAGATTCTATACGTATGCATTACTGTCAAAAGTAGAAGACAAAAAAAATGATTTTGGTATAAATAAACGCCGATGGGAAGGTGAAGATAGCTAGACTTGCCAAATTTCTTTGACCAGCATACCTGTAACCTGAATCTATTCATTTCAAACCGATTTCTTCACGAAATGAAAATTTTCGAACAAAAAGTATGTATGCTTATTTATTCGGTGTGTCCAATCATGAATTCTAAAAACTAATATTGAAATAGAATCTGAATCATCATGGTCCATCGCCCCGAAAAACCTAGCAGAAAATAAAAAATAAACCAAACAGATTCATTCAAATCGTTGCTTCGTATATCCTGGTGTGACGTCGCCAACCGCCATGTGCTGTGAAGACGACTTGTTCCTCTCTTCCTTCACCTCCAGAGCAAAGCGCCGACTCGCCAATCTGAATTCATGCAGGCGAATGTGCATATCCGTTGATAGATATCATAACCCATGTCTCACGGCAACTCACTGCTGCTTATTAAAGTAGCATGATCTGCTTTAATCATCTTTATTCTCTTTGCCCGCACACAATTTCTGATCCTGATTCGGAGGCTGACCGCCCATCAAGTCGTTGCTGAAGGTCAACCACGACGGCTATTAGCATTCTGCACAATGGCGGCATCAGATACAGTCAGAGGAGCAGTCGAGATGCAAGAACAATAACTTATCACCGTAGTATACTCTGGTGCCAAGGAAAAGTCGTAGTATACGCGGTGATACAGAATAATTACAGGTACCATACTCTCACTTTCCCTTACAATGGACGTGCGATTCTCGCCAAAAATTCGAATGATAATTTAGACAGAATCGTTAGAGGTGAAGTCAAAGTTGACATTAGACACAAAATTGGCAAGTTTAAAGTCAATGTCCGTCATGAAATGCATTGTTACGACATTTTTGAAAGTGCAGATAATGGAAGAGGAATTTTTGCTACGTCTGCTCGACGATTAAATTCGTTCAATCAAATTCTTTTGCCATTCATATAAATAATAATCATTCTGATCGCTCATAGTGAAGAAATCGTATTCTTCTCATCGGTATAATGGCGGGCGCACAGCGTAATCATTACTGTACACTACACAGTATGGTATAAGAGTCATGTACAATGATTAATGCGATTGTGTGCTGGCGATATCGCAATTGTCGGACATCAAATCTGTCATCCATCTCCACGCTGCTATAGGAGCAGCGTAACAATAGTGAATGTTTAGAATTACACAACTCTATATATTCACGGCATTTCTTCAGTTGAACCTCGTTGAACAGTAACCATATAAGGAATAGCAGTCGGCCAAATCACGATCTTTCTTCCGATATAGCTTACGTTTTATCAAAATATTAATTCCAATGACTGGAGATAAGTTTTAACTTTTAAGCTACTTAATTTAAAATGCCATTGAGCATTTAACAACAAGCAAAAAACACTTTCCCTAAATCCGTTCTTCCGACTTCTGAAGAGACCGATGACAACAATAATATTGCACATGCGCTAATCTCAAACGTAAGATCTTATTTTAGAGGCTTATGGGTTACAACAAAACATGATTCATGATTGTCGATCAACAATTAACAACACAAACGAATCCAATAAATTTCTATTGTCGGCCAAGCAGCCATGTTAATTGATTATGCAAGTGCATAATATCCAGCATGAACAAATGAGATAAATCACCAAGTTGGCAACTAATAAATCATTGGACACTCATTAGGCGATGCACGATGATAAATAGGTGAATAAATTGTTTACGCACGTGCAATTGTCATTTGTAATTGTTAAGAGAATTAATAATTCACTTTGATGATCGATCTTCGCCGAAGGATGATCATATCAATGACAACGTCTTCAGCTGCTGACGCGAATAAATCAGAATAACTCGATCTGCTATCAGCGAATTGCAGCCTGCGTGGCGGCATGTGCACATGGTTTCACCACCACGTTGCACGTTGCACGTTGCACGTTGCACGTTGCACGTTGCACGATGACCACTACACCCAACACGCGCAACGTCAATTCCAATCACAGCGTGTTCCATTTAGCATCACACCATTTTCTTGATGCGAGCAAGCGCAAGTATCGCTGAGTTGCTGAAGCTGAAGGTGCGGTCGGTATCAAAACATGATGCCATCCACGACCAGCATCGCATCGTGATACCGTATCATTACACAACGAGACCAAATTGGTGGTCAATCGAAGAAGCACTTCGCCAAGGACCTTGCTGCAGATCGTCCAGTGAACTTGCAGCGGTCTGCATTTGCATAACAACCGCGACTATAGAGCTTATCGTATACACGCGCTACGCGCTACGCGAAAAACCTGTACTGCAGTTTCATTCTCGTTCTCATCTGTCCAATCATCAGCCGAGCAAGTAGCTAATGCACCACGATAATACTAAACATGCATTAATAACGGTTGGAAATGTTTATATTGGTTCTCTATGTTGCCAAGGTTGTTGACGAGCGGTTGTCCTGGAAACTTGTGTTACGCATGATTATTGTTATTGTTGGGATGGTGGAGGTGCCGTGTCGTGCGGAGTGATACAAAACGCCAGGAACTTTTCCGGTCGACTGGAATGATCACGCAATGTTCCTCCGCGCTCGGAACTCAGTGCAGTTGAGTGTATTCTTCGGAGGTAGACAACACAGCGGCCGTATCATTGCAATGGCAGAAAATAATTTCGATCTACAATAACAATAAAAATTACAGCGAATATAAACACTGTAATGCAATCAAATCTATCGTGTCATGCGTTGAAATATCATAAAGATCGGATCACGCTAATGCATCTGCATGAATCATGATACAGGCAAGAGAACATGAGCATACAGTTGATGTTTAAATTCTTACGTGCAATCTAGTTTATAATTTTAAAGATCAAATAGTTTCTTTTCTATTTATAAATGTTCGCTAGCAGCGAGAGCCATTGTCTGTTGTCCACACGGAACAGAAGCAATAACTTTGAGCATGCTACCGAGTGCCGAGGCAGTTTATGCCCTTATGTGGTAAACTGAATAAGGCAACATAACATATGGAATGTCGAAGACTCTCTGACAAGCTTGTGTCAAACGGCGACAAGAACTCGAGGACTCGTCCGCGCTGACTTGGGTGTGCACTGCGCGCTGCTAGCTAGCTATGGCTGCTGGTGCAGCAACGGGCCCAAGAAGCAACGATGTCTCAGCCACTGCAGCAATGCAGTCATCTCTGCTGGCAGCGCTGAGGCACTAAGTCAGTCTGTCCAGTCAGTGGTCAGTCTTGTCTCGCACTTCGATGACCAGTTCTTCAGTCAACCTTCGGATTAATGCTCAGATTCTTAGAAATTCATCTGCCGAGAGAATTAAATTGTCTATAAATACGACTTGAGTAATCCGATCTCGATTGGAGGAAAGTCTCCGAAGTGAATTTGCAGCAATGTAATATGCTGCGATTTTTATAGTTCACAGATAATCTATGATAAACGGTTATGAGGACTAATTTTATTTGCTCTGCGGCAGGGTGCTGCGCGTTTGAAGGCCGAATTAAAATTGGATCATTATTCTTCGAATATCAGGCTGCTGGAGAGCAGCTTCCGATTGGAGAGACTAAAGTGGACCTGCAATTACCATGGTTACAGCGGGTGACCAAGATGCACGGGGGATTTATTGAATCTTTTTTTTTTGCGAAAATTAAGCGATGTGACCGAATTGCCACCAGAAACTGCTCCAGTCTGCAACTTGTTCGGTAAGAAGTCGCTGTTCATACACTTGTAGTAGACGAGAATATCGCAGAGGATATTCGTGAGTCGTGGTACTGCAATCTCCAGCTTTTTGTTGCATCTTAAAAGTGAAGAGACGAGCTGAAACCGGGGGTCGTGAATCGGAAGATGTGGGCTAAGACTAATAAAAACTAAAAACAAAGCCTCGAGAAATAAATCGTGTTGAACTCGGTATGAATCGCGTCTCCTTCCTCATTCATCGACCGATATTCGCCCGAGATGCAGCGTCTCTAGGCTTCATGAGAGCGACGTGTGGAGGCGATTATCATTAAATTTATCACGTGCTTGATGTAGGGAACCAGGTGCAAAAGCACGCCGAAGACGTTTTTATGTCGATGGGGTTGGATTAGGTGCATGTTAGGACGGCTCATTCTGGACCAATTTGTTTGGTATTTCGGGCCAATTTGTCTCTAATCGTTTCCAGAGGATTCCCTTTTCCTTACAGAGAAGACATCGAGCGTGGAAATACAATACACATGGATATGGCACCTAACCAAGTCGCACTTTTTCAGACACATCTTTCCGATTGATGTGAAAGCATGCCAAATCCGATTGTTGCGTCGTGTCCTCACATTTGCCCTCTTGCGAAATCGCAACACGCTGCTAAAGAAGTGTTCGACTTGCTTCTTTTTCCTATGGTCGACGGCTTCATTTTATATCTCTAGCATTGGGCCAATGGGGGTGTTGGTAAATACTTTGAAAACAGAAATAAGTTTGTGTTTCAGAAACCTGAAAACCAGTTGACCCCACAGAAACGGAGAAGAAAATGTAGAGACACGCTGTGAAAATTACTCAACTCAGATGGAAGCCCACTTCAGTCCAAGACAAGCATTAGTACACACTCTACACACAGTGAAGTAATGTGATCATGGATCGAACCTTCGCGTCCCCTCGAGCCAAAGATGGCTTCCCGAGAGCTCTGGTTTCCGCGTGGTGCTCGCGCAATCTACAAGTATGCTGTGCACAATCTACGAATCCCGCAATCAGCATTATTGCGAGGGAAAAATGTCCTGCAATAAATGCATTCAATTAAAACGCATTTATCCTCGATTATGCTAGCGGCAGAATGCCGCGCACGTATCGGCTACCCTTCACCAAGCCAAGGCGTCGTTATGATCGATGAAAACTGCATGTAGGTGCGTGAGAAAGGCCATGGGAAATGCATTTCCGTTACATGTTTTCGCCTGCTTCAGCGTCCGGGTCCATTGCAGAGGGTTCGATGGACGCGGATTGAAAATGTGCATCTTGTCGAGATGTCCTTCCGGGGCGCCAGTGTCAGGAGTGTGACGAAAGCGATCGCGTTAAGGACGCCCGCGCACGGCGGCAAGGCGGCAAGGGCACACTGGCAACACGATCCGTGGATGGCGCCCAACCATGCAGTTATAACAAAACATCCGTTGCAACTCGCAATTCACCTGCACACTGCACTCTTTTGCATGGCAAATTCGCGAACATTTCAATTGCGCAGTGTGCAGGTGTCGTTGCGAGTTTGTTTGATATCAGAATTGTGATGACATGATAACGAAACCAGAGTGGCCGATCTTTTAAAATGGGCAGGCTCCCAAAACCGGGTGATGTGTCAAGTTCTCGATTAGACCGTCATGGCGCAAATCGATTCTCAATTAACAACATCAAGAATCAGCTCAAGAAAAAACAAGTTTCTTAAATCCCATCACACTCACGCGGTCATCTTTGTTGACGACTAATCCTCGTACACAAATTAACACTTACCGAACAACATTTAGCAGGCGGTGTTAACGCGGAAGCCACCGCCAACCTCTAATCCGCCGCAATCTTCGACAAGCCGACGTCACACAAACACACACCAACACCAAAGCGTCGCACACTACTCAAATCGCGGACCAATTGTTTGTAAATCAACTCGATCAGATCTGCTAAGTGCACGCCGTTTGGCGGCTGCTGGCTGGCCGTATGAGGTGAGCCGTGGATAGCGAGGCTAGTTGCGACTTGCGAGTCTTCGGCGACCGCTGCTGCGTCCTACCGCTGCAGACGCATGCAGGCAATGCAGGCAGCACAGGTAAAATACACCTGAAGCGAGCTTCAGGGAAGCCGCAGCGCTGGCGTAGCCTACATCCAAGATCATAGCCGAGATGTCAAGACGAGTTTACAAAGGTAGCGCTAGCTAGCGAGGCGGAATAACACGAACTTTCACGAGCTGGGTAAAGAAAGAGTGTCAATAATCGTGTTTACTGCTTGTTTTGTTTTTTTATGAGACGGATAGGTTTGAACTTTAAAGATAATTGATTTGATTAGAGAGATGGTATATTAGTGCTGTTGTGTGGTAATCGAAAAACTTAATTTGGCTTTCAATCGTCGTTAAAATGCTTAAAAGAATCGTTAACACACATTTTTGAGTGGGACCTCACAAAATGTGTAAAAGTGGAATGCTGTTTCACACATTAATAATGTAAATCTAGGTAAAACTGGAGATTAACTGTACAGTTATCGGCGACATCCTCGTGATTCAGCGCTGAATTTTAAACAGGTGTGAAATAAAAACACGAGTGTTTACACCGGCGAGCGCCGTGCAGCCACCGAGAAATGCAAACACTCGACATTGTCCACTCTGCGTGCGTACCAAGTCTCTCGAGCTGATTATGCAGATAGATTCTTTTCTTCGACGGCCGAGGACGCTAAATCTAGTTCGATGCACACGGTCAATATCAAGGCGACTCCATTGTTCGTCTAGCGATTTATTGGTCCAACTCTTTGTGCTGCAATTGAACACCGCGGTGCCCCCGCTAGCTAGAAATAAACAAGCAAGGAACACGGCACTAAACACCCGAACACCCGAACACCCGAACAGGTAGGAATACCACACACAACTGCACGAGCGATCAAAGACTTCGCGTTTTTGCTAACGAGAAACGAGAAAATATACGACCCCCCTACCCCACACCACCCTTGACGAGAACAACATCTCTCTGCACCTTTACGAGTTTACGAGGGACCCTAGCTCGCTGGGTCAAGACAGGCTCCGACAGGGTTCTGTCTTATTCTGGTCCAAAGCTGGTTCAATCGAGTGCGCCCCATCCATTAAAGTGTTCGTGGGCTTCAAGGAAAAAAGGAAGAGATCAATGAGTAACGCTGATTTCTTGCGACGTTTGGTGTAATTACTTAGGCGTAGGATCAGCTTGGGAAACGCGCATCGTACAATTAATTACGATACATCCATCATCGTTCAGCTCATTAATATTCCCCCGTGTAATTTCAAGCATCGGCGCATTGGAAAGCGATTACCGAGACGTCTTTACTTCTGCCGCTGCTGCAGCAGCAGCCGCCGCTTGTTTGTTCTCCTCGGTAAGCTGCTGCTCTTAGATAAGAACAAGCACGAAGCAAGCGGGAACAAGAGGCTCCGAACTCGGAGGTGAGAAGAAACCAAGTTGGATGGACGATGATCTTTCCAAGGTTAAAACCACGAAATCATGGGTGTGATAATTTCAGAAAAATGCAGGTAAGCGACGAAAAATCGGTGTCCTCATTACCGGCACATGGATTACAAATTACAATTATCACGTTTCTAAAGAAGCATGTCGTTTCCAAAACGTTTCAGGTTATTTTTACAACGCAATGCCGATTTGGACACGCGACGCAATGTAAGTATAAATAACTAGGGCTTCGCCGAACGCTACCTGTGGACGCGTTGTTGGATGAGCGTATTTCTTTGTATACCAGTATATAGTGTATACGGTATATTGTTCACCAGCCCAGATTTTGATTCATAATTTTGGCATGTAAGCTAAGTAAAGGATTCTGGGAAGCGAATAAATCCACACACGTCTTGATTTTTTTGCCGTATTCACTGCAACTTCAATTTGTACCAAGAGATTCAAAGATTCAAGCATTATTACAATTACCTCTGGTGAAAGCCGGTCGAATCCAGAGGCAAATAATTTTTGGCCAAGCAAAATCAGTACCTAGCTGTCAAACTTTGTCCAGCCTAGACGACAGATGGAGTTTTCGATAATTTTCATATAAAAACCATTTCAAATCGCAGGGAAACTGTTATAACGGTACATCTCACTTCGGTCAACATATTTGTAACGTTTGTTGAAGAAAAAGCAAGGGTAATTACAGTTTATATATGAAAAACGGCAAAAACTTGAAAATTTAATCGAAAAATACCATTAAAAAACGTATAAAAAACATATAAAACATATCTCTTGGTAAACCGGTAAAGTGTATACGGTATAAAAAGCCCATTCTGCAAATTTCATCAAAATCGGCTTGGTATTTAAGCCAGTAGAGTAAAAACAAACAGCGAAATGATGGCGAAAAATCTGAAAATTTTCGTAAATTTCGTTTTTTGTGAAAAGTTCTGAAGTTATCAAGCTGAAAAACGTAGGGGGTCTAAGTTCAGAACAAATTCAGGTACACTGAAAATTTCATCAAAATCGGACTAGCCGTTTGGACGGTAGAGCGCGAACAAACACACAAAAAAACAAACAAAAAAAAAACAAACACACGGACTTTTTTTCTACGGGTGGTCAAATTGAAGTCTTCGCTTCGCTCGCTTCGCTCGCTACGCTCATCCAATAAATACGCTCGTGGATTTTTAAACAAGAGAACCTTTGTAAGATGGTGAGAAGTCGTGAAAACGTCAAGTATTTCACTATTGCTGCAGCCACCGAAACAACCTGTTACAGGTCAAATCTTTCGTAATCTCGTCGCTGATCCTAGGAGGCTAGGAGCATCCTCGCGGCGCGTCGACCGAATCAACGTCCCGGATGTGTGATTGTGTGACGCACAGTTCTCACGGGGCAATCCTCAAACCACCCGCCCCCACCCCACACCCCCCACTCCATCGCAGCGATTCGCCGAAGGATGCCCCGAAGGCCATCTAAATCGCGCACTGCGAAATGCATGGGCATCATTTCACGGGTCATCATAGATTCGATGCAAACGGCTGAGATTGTACCACTTCACCATGTTTCACGAAACTTTGTTGAAGGGTAAGGATTTCCTATGACTTCTTTTACATTCTTCATTAGTGTTTCATCGTTTCATCTCAATTCTTTCCCGACGAAGAATTTGAGTCACACGCTATGTAACTTGTGTGTGTAAATATGCAGGTAGTACAACATACCTTAAACTTATACAGTGTATAACCGTAACATGACTAATAATATGTAATCTAATAAAATGCCGAGCGTAATTCAATGTCATGAGTCAAGAATATTTCACCGGTTTCCTTCCTCTCAGCTCCCTCAAAGTGTCTCGGCGCAATTCAAACAATTCATCCCAGCAGTGCAGCGGTCTAGGAAGTGAAGCAACGCTGCAGCTCTGTGATCCAACTCAGAGTACTTTGTCAGTACATGTACAACGACGTGTGATTAATTTCCATGTGACTGCCATCGTCTAGTCTAGATTAAATGACAGGTTCTCATAGCAACGGGTCACGATAGAGAGAGGATCTCGTCTCTTTGTGCGATACCTCGCTGTGCCTTCCAATCCCAGCAATCCACGCTGCTGCAGCAGAGCAGAGGCCCTACCTTTCAGCCAAGTTCAAGACCATTGTTATTTACGATGCACCATCTCGAGACAGGCTATCAATTTGGAACTATGTGGTCCTTGGAATTATTTATGAATTTTATTCAAGATCGATCGGAATCGGCGATGTCAACAACCGACAGATTTCATTCAATTATTGAAAAATAAATATAGGTAGTGCAAGGCGGGAGATTTTTCCGGCTAATAATTGCATAGATTTTGCGTCTCAGCTGCCCTTGCTTCGAGCTCGGGGCGCTGAAGCCGATTGAAGCGATTGAATAAATTAGAATGTGAAACAACGTCTTACAATAGGTGTGGGCGAATTCAAGATCACTTTGACAGGTGGGATGTTTACGAGACTAACGCATGTTCTGTTGTCAGAAACAAATTATGGGTCCAAGAAAATGATGACTGACGCGTAAATGTAAACCAAACTCCTCTTATTAGAGGCGAATATGAATATGTGTTAGTGTATGTGTTAGTTAGGGATAGTTCCAACTAACAAGTTTTCCTCATTTTGCTTGACGTCGGTGAAATAAGTAAAGGAGATCAAGTGAAAACCATTGAAAAGGAGCGAACACATCCAGATTGGTCAGTCAAGACCTTCGGTTCATGAAGACTGAAGACATGGACGAAGGTATCGTGTGCTCAGTAAGAAACGGAAAGATTTAGGGCCGTGTTCTTTGCCGAAAAACGTGGCAAGTGAGGTGCTCTATACTTCAACCAGATGTACAAAAAGCCTATTGTGTCGCCTTGGAATGGAGGCATCTGGTTTGTAAGAGACGCACTACAATAGATTGGACCAATTACCCACCCTTGGACACTCTGTCCTTTTTCTACACGCTAAGAAAACACCAATGTGTCAAATGCTCAATTATACAATCGGGACCTCGAGAGAAGATTTTTGCTGAGCTCGTTCGCTTGGACGAAGAAAACTTCCCAGAACTTAGGTTTTCACTTGAGAATTAGCTCTGCAGTAATTAGATAATTCAAAGTCCAATTAGCTCCATTGAATGGATTGAGGAAAGAAAATATGCATGCCAACTGCAAATCTGAAATTTCAATAAACGTTGCCAGTCCCATCCAAACTAAGTGTGCGGAAGATTAATGCCCTGCAAATTATTCTGCGACGGATGGTAATTCGAGTAAAATATAGCTCTCTGCTTTTGGCATTCACAAACCGCCGAACTGCCAGTTCGTGCGATATGCATTCAAGTCATGTGTGTACTGTGTGGTTCTTGGCTCGACTCTTACAAAGTGATTGAACTCATGTCAGACTAGGGCTGGGGGTGAAGAAGATAATCTTGAGCTAAGATACGTGGACACGCTCTTTGGCCGAGACAAGAATCATCAAAGACAAGTACACTACACTCGGAAATCATCGAGATGGGAATCATACTGCACATGCTTTTCTTTTTGGTTGAAAATTATAGTGCACTAATAAAATTGATATTCTATTTCAATAAGGTGATAAGATAGTTAGTTATCTTTGTAAAACACATCAATGGCATGGATGGCAAAATGTTTAATGCGGAAACAAGTGCTAAATAACAGTCAGGTACAAAGATATGGCCGGCAAATGCATTAAAATCTAATCTTATCAAGTTATCCCTAATCACCCCCTTGTCGGCGATATTTGTACATACGTGGGTGGAATATAAACAAGCTATGATTTGTTTCATAACAAGCTTCTACCTGACAGGCACGAGCTGTAATGAATTACATGGTATAGCCAGAGAGTTAGTAGGCATAGTTCGCTATATGCTGCATATATAGCATATAGCGTTCTCTTCCCAGCTTTGCATGACCACAGAGAATAACCCTATTTACTATTTAATTTTCATGTTCCATGTTTGTAAATCACGTCGCGGATATTGTTCCCAAGAGAAAATTACGAACAAGGGGTGGTTTTTGCGGTCAGTTATGAATATTCTCTGCAGTTTAATATCAGATGTTGTCCAGCCATCTGAGACAGAGACCATGTCTAGCCAGAGAAGGAGGAATCATGAAAGGGTCCAGCCTAAACTTGTGATGTGAAGAGCTATTACAAGAGAGGAGATGTTGATAGCATCGGTGGTCCACCCATCCTGGTGCGGCCGCGGAGTGCGGGCACACCCACACAGCGGAGAACGTATACTGCATGAGATTGGGGTTGCTAGACCATAGGCTGAAACCATTATGCTGAAACTCTGCCACGAAAGGGAAGAGCAGAGACAGAACAGAATACAAACATTGAGGAACAGGCGTGAATAGGATCTCTTATTTTATCAGAAATGTCGAATACAAATGGTTACTCGACTAAAACTGACAATTCTTTAGAAGATATCGCCGTATGCTCCGAAAACGAAGTTCGCAAAGGGAAGTCTCCACGATTAACCAAAACAACTGTTCTCAGCTCCTCTCAATAATATATTTATTGTAATTTGTAACTTGCCAAGTTCGCAAACAATAGATAGAGCCTATATATAACACAACCCCGAAAATCCAATTTGCAAATGACTATTAATTTCCGGTCTTATAGCAGTAGCGCTTTCGTTTAGTATGGTCTCCGACTACCATACTACTTCCTGAGTCTATATCGACTTGCAAGCTGCCACTATTTAATATCGCTTATTAAATAATGGCTCGGCCGGCGTGTTTCGAATAAATTATATCTCATTAGGGGGGGGGGGGGTCGCACGTGTGTTTGTTGAAAGGGGACCGCCATTTTCTCAGGTAAATTTGTGTTATCCCATCGATTGTGTTTGCATTCAAGTTGAACACATTAAATTCATATCAACCCTGATCGGGGATGTTTGGGTGGGTTCCCTTTCCATCCCACTCTCGGGGTGACTTGTGACTTGTGAGTTCTACCGACTTGTGGACAGAAAAGATAAGTCTAAAGTGTGCCGCGCCACGCATAGGCTGATAGCACAATGCATCCTTGACACCTTTGCTTGACAATGTAGAAAAAAACCACATAATAAATTTTACATTTTATATTGTTAAAGCTGAGGTGACAAAATCTAACTCACTGCAGTGCAGGCGTTATTATTGAATGGAAATATACGTGCACGTCGGTTCCGAAAACGTTGCGCCGGTGAAACTCCTCAGCATTTCCATCGCGGAGATTTTCTTGCTATCTATCTGTTGAAGAGGGCTAACGACTCCACTAAAAATTATACAAAAACTTACCGAGTTTTGGCTCGATTTTAATTAAAAGCTTGGTTGAATTACGGTTGTTGCAACAAGCAAGGGGTGAAATTTCATACGTCTTCCTGTGCGGTTATGAACAGCATAGAAATCTCTATGCGCATAATGGTTCTCATCCCAATACAATGCGCCATGCGGGCATACATGCATTTAAAAGATGAAAACACTCATGGGTGGCAACTGGCACTTAAACGCAGGGATGCTGTCTCAGTCTGTGATAACTCCTGTGTCTGGACCACATGGAATTATCCTGATGGCTGGCATGATCCCTTACCGTGTCTGACAAATATAGCCACGAGCTTTCCACTTTCCCGAATGTAGTCCCCCTTGCCCTCTTAAGATATTACTTATTATACCTCATAATTCCAGTTCTTCTCAAGTAGAAGGTATAAAAGTTTATGGCTTGATAGGTTTATTAGTCTATATAAGCACACATGAGATCTCAATTATTCCATTACATTTGATTTAGTGATGCTGGTTTTCGTATCAGAATATGAGGCAGAAAAACAAACACTCAAATGACATCTTCGTATAGGCGAGCTATTTGCTAGAGATGCAGAAAGATGAATAATTCTGTCATTTGTACCGGACGATGTAGGCATAGTAAATGTTGTGAAGCAACTTTTGCGTCCATGGGAATTTGTGTACCTACATGCGGAATTGTCGGCAGATCATAACAAAAACAAGACCGAAGTTCACTGTTCGATAAAAACGTAAAATAATCGTAATTGTATAGCTCCAACTGGCATAATGCGACAAAAGTCGCTAGCGCAGCCTTTTTAATTGATGATTTTTTTTGCTGGACTTAATGCAAGGTGTGTGATCGTGTGTTCCACCTACAAAAATGTCTAGCTCAACAAATTCCCTGTCGTGAGAACGCGATAGCTGTTTAAATTTAGAAGTGCAACGAAATTCCCCAAAGCAAATGTTATTGAACCGCACCCTTTTGGTCCATATCAGTTGAGCTGAAGGTGAAGAACATTAGTGATTTATGAAGAGTAAAAATATTTTGAGTTAACGAAACAAATATAATCGTTCTTCCACCCTTAATACAAGGACCAGCTGTTAATACTGCGACGCCAGGGGAATTTACATACGACTCTGGTTGGGAATGTGTGAGTTTGTGAGTCGAGCCACGACGCCTGCATTCAACGCTTTGAGGACAACTTTCCCAACTTCCCTGACTGGCTGGCAACACTTCGAGCGTCGTTCTACAAAAACAACAACACAACACGCATTGTACAAGTCCTAGTCTGAGCGGCTGAGAGGGTAAATAGGAGATAATGGGGTGCAACGCCCTTCACGCTGCGGCACTAGTGCGTGGAAACTGGAAATCTCTTCGCCGTGGAGGCAAATGCAAAGCGACGCAATGAATGGTAATGATGCTGGGAAATATGTGGCCAAAACGGGATACGAATGCGGACCCCTTGCTTTCTGGGCAGGAGAATCATGCAGCGTTATTTATAAACAAATCGAATAATGCATTGTGTGCCATGCAATAGAAAAGTGATAACTTCAAAAACAACTTTGAACACAATTAATAATTTGTGCATTTACGATATGATTGAATCTTTTAATGTCCAATTGAATGTAATTATTTAATAAATAAGCCAGACTATTTCCTCTGTTTCTTTGTTGGTAATTATCTAATAAATGACTATTAATTGGATTTCTGGGCGATGACAGTAAATTTATGTTCAACAATAAATCAACGGAACACTTTTTGTGATTTAAAAAACATGTTAATCAATCGGCTCGAAAAAAGCGGCTAGTACTTTTTGTTCTTGTAGAGCAGCGCCTGTAGCCACTATCGCCTGGAAACGTTAGCGTGTTGATGAAGCATGATTGGCCTGCTGGCTTTTTTGGGAGGCGCGCCGAAAGCACCGAAAGTGTCCCGACCCGATATCGAGTGTCCCGACGCAGTTTATGGGACAGCTGATAATGACGTAAAGGATGACTCGCTGGCAAGGCTGCGACTGCACTTTTTCCGATTCAACACCCCAAGATTCCGGTTACACCCATCTGTGTGTGTATGTGTGGGTGGGTGATGTGTTTGTCTGCATCTCTTCTCTTCGCGCATCGTTCTAAACTTCGAACTGAACTTGGCGACTTCACTATCTCACACGATTCGTGTCCTGGTAAAGTACTCACTGCCAGTTGCCAGTTGCACACGTGAACTCCCATTATATTTAAATCACATCAATGTTGGCAACCTCTCTATGTGAGGTGTGTGACTGCTTTTCTTAACGAAATACATTTGTTACAATCTCTTATTGACCCTATAATGGGCAATTTTGCATGTTGTGGAATATTGCAAAGATTTCACCAAATATTGAACCCCATCCTCTCAAGCGTAATTGTAGTGTTCCTCGAAAGACCCTAACTACGATTTATTTACTGCCGTAGGGTGTTACACATCCTTTTCCGTTTTTAAATTTCCCATGCGCAATGCATAATGTACACTCTAAATAGGATATTAAACACTCGGAGGAGATACACCTTCGAAGCATTCGATCGAATCGAAGAAACGACCAAAGGATGAAAGCGAACGACGCACAAGTCTACACTTTCCCCGAGGTTTCCTTCCGCAAATTAAAAGTACCTATCATTTTGATATATTTATTTACAAAAAAAAAACTTAAAACCATCGCAGTGTCTCAGTCGTATGTAGAAAGCAATGCAAATGTCTTTAATTTGCTAAGATGGAATCTTCGTTGAGGTCAAATTCCCTTGACTTTTATTCACCCCAATGAAGACGAAATTCCGAACAATATGTGGTATTGCTGAACACGGGGGCAGACGCTGTACGTTATGGTTTGATAACTATATAATAATAAAAGCACAGTTATATTCTTCCATCCAATTCTTTATTATCACTCACGAAAAGACAGGCACATTCTTCGTACCTATATATGATTTGAATTTTATTTCTTGTGGTTGTCCCGTCCAAGAATTTACTATTGTCATGGTGGTCAGTATTTATGAAGTCAAAGCCCATTTCAATCAAGTCCAATTGAGCGCCGGTCCCAATCAAATGCCTTTTAAATTGAATGAATTGGAAGGATTGAAAGACACGTGGTTTATTTCTGCAAAACATTTGATTCGAGACAACTCTGTGATTGTTGCTCTGGGCGGCTTGACCCTTTTTTGAACCCAATTAGGTACATCAGCCAGCTCTGAGAAATAACGAGCTACTTATGCGCTAAGCTAAGCTAATTAAGAATTAATCAAAAAATTTCTAGGAAAACAGTCAATGAATCGCATCTATTTTTATACTTTCAAGATCTGATAACGAAACTTGCGTAGGCGGAAACACAACATCATAAAGACCGATAAGGGAAAAACAGGTAATCTCCGTGAGGTAATGATGTTTGCTTGCAGATTTACCGATGGTGATAGCATCTAAATGAGAAAAATCCAAAGATATTAACCAGGGATCCGAACCGGAACCGGAACCGGAACCGGAACCCGATAGAACCTTTATTTTTTTGGAACCGGAACCGGAACAAGAACCGTTATTCGAAATTTTTGAGAACCAGAACCGGAATCAGAACCGTAATTAAGTTTTTTAAAGAACCGGAATCGGAACCGGAACCGTTATTGGGATCAATAAGATATGGGTTCCTTTCAATTTCATAACGGTTCCACTCACTTTAAACAGAAAAAAATCCGAATAAGAATGCCCTAATGTGCACGCAACTCCACTGGTTACTGCCTCGGCATCTTGAATTGAACTATAGCTGCATTTTTGCTTGTTGTTGGTCATTCTGTCAATTCGGCGAATTCTTGTTATTGAAGTTGGTTCGCTGCTACCCGCGCACCGCGGTGCGAGGCCGCTAAGGCGGCTACGGACTCCCTCAAAGTGATAACAGTATAGACTCTCGTACGCGGCTTCTTGTTTCAACTAATTCGGTTAGACTAACCCCTTTGTGGCTCGTCGCGACGCCGACAAAAATCTCCCGTCCCAGACTACACATATACGCATACAGTACCTTACTTCTAGAAGTATTATGAAGTGTATGACATTTCCAATAACTATAATTTAATACCGCCTTTTGGTCAAACACATACACCGCGTACACCCGCGTGTATCACTGGCGTTCAGTATTGCAGCACTTGTAACAGAGAGAAGACGTGTCGCAAAATGGGGCGCAAGAAAGTCAAAGAACACCCCATCCGAAAGTTCTTCGTGTTTGACCTCGAGACGGATATCTCTAAGTGCACAATTGAGGGCTGCAACGTACAGATAAAGGTAAGAAGGCAACAAGCCTGGCCATGTTGTGCATTAGTTGTTGAACATCTGTAAATATAGTATTGCCATGATTCTGATTTTATCTGCATTTTCGGGCAACTCCGTTTGACTCGTGTCTGCTGCAGATTATTTGCGCGCAGTAAAATTGCTGTGCTGGCTGAAAAGAGGGCCATGCGCATCTTTTGTACTTGCTAAATACAGCTTCCCGGTATGTTTTCAGCTGTTGCTAGATCTGAATCATAATAATTTGAATTACGGTGATAGTGCAGTACTACTGGATTGACGCGGTCAGGGTTCAATGCCTTTGAGAAAATTATTATCATTGGCTTTGGTGGGTAGGAGTGGTGGAGGAGAGTGTCAACTTCGTATAGGGCTAGGGAAAGTGGATACGCCAGCAAGATGAAATTCGAGCATTGCAATGCCTGTATACAGCTTTCAGCAAATAACCATTGTGATTTATAATTTTTATCATTTATCTCCCATGGGGCCTGGATTCACGATGCAGGGTTATCAAACCTCCGTGGGTAAATTTGTTATAACCATGGTGATAACCACCTATTATTGTCATGTGATTGATTCGTGAACCCAGGCCCAGCTATATAACTTAAATACAAGTTATACAAATTAATTTGGCTAATTCTGGCTTCTTTCCGCGGTAATAGCACGGCTGCAAACTGAATTAATTCCGTGTGCAACCCTTAAAAGACGGTGCATAGTAGTAATCGCATTTTGTTCAATCGCAGGGCGAGCACGTAACGAACTTAGAAAAACACATACGGGCACGTCACGCGGAAGCCTTCGTTGCTTTTAAAGCAAGCACCCAACCAGCACCCGTGCCTGACCAGAACCGTGGACTAGTTCCCAAAAAAGGGACACAGCTAAAAATAGCAAATATGTTTGCGAGCACTGTTAAAGTCGCTATGAGTAAAGAAATTTTGCTCAACGCGTGCGTCGAGCTAGTCACCGTAAATGGAAGGCCCTTCTCGATCGTCGCCGACTCTGGCTTTAAGGCCATTATCAAACCGCTTACATCTGCTTTGAATATAACAATCAATCCCGACAATTTGCGTGCCAGCGTAATCGACGAAGCAGCTAGTGTAAGAAAAATTATTTCCGACGAAGTCCGCGGGAAACTGATTTCTCTTAAAGTGGATGGTGCTACCAGACATGACAGGTCGGTTCTTGGCGTAAATATCCAATTTATTAAGAAGAGCAAGATATGTCTACGAACTCTTGCCATAGAGGAGTTGTCAGAGAAACACACGGCAGAGTATCTAAAAAATGTCATGTTAGATGTAATTAGCCGATATGAAATTTCACCTTGTCAGATCTACTCTATCACCACCGACAATGGGGCTAATATGGTGAGGGCAGTAAACCTAATGATTGAAGGACAGTTGACAAGTGAGGAAATGAGCGACGAGGAAGAAGAAGTGGACTTGGACGATGAAATAAATCCATCCAACACCGAGCTGGACGACGCCCTCGACGGGATCGAGCTGGACGTCACCGAAGAGGAGACGACAACGATCATGAGCGGCGTTCGATGTGCAGCCCACACACTGCAGCTTGCAGTCGACGATGCCATAAAGGAGTCTAAAATCCACGGAATTCTGGGTAAAGCGCGAGCAGCAGCAAAAAAGCTTCGGACCCCGACCATCGTGACAGTGCTCACCGAATTAAAACTAAAAAGAGCCATGATTCTTGATTGCCCGACCAGGTGGCATTCTACCACCGATATGCTCATTCGACTTCTTGAGTTGCGGCCCTTTTGCAGTGACAGGGAACGTTCCTATAAGGAACTCAAGTTGAGCGACAGGGAATGGGAAAAACTTGAGGAACTAACTTCATCGCTGGAGCCTGCGAAGATTGCCACAAAAGTTCTCCAGGACGAGCAGTTGACCATGGGCGACCTATACAGTACTTGGGTAAAATGCCAATTCGCAACTGATAAGATTGAAATGCCATTTGCGAAGTGTTTAGTTAGCCACATGAAACGACGAGAGCAAAAGTTGTTCGAAAACAAATCGTTTCTTGCAGCACTTCTCCTGGACCCGCGATTCAATGTAATTCTGAGTGCCGAACAGCTAGCAGCAGCTAAAAGTCACTTGGCAAAAACGTGGCGTCAAATGGAGAAATGTACACCGCCAGCGCCGGCGAGCAACGAGTCCCCATCGGCTGACTCCGACGCCCCCGAGGTGGTACGAGATGAAGAGATGGACGAAATGGACAGGTTCCTTAGCGCGCGAGAGGAGGCCGGGCCGAGCCGGCGAGAAACCTCGAGCTTCAGTTTGCCAAGAATTCAGATCGAGCCTCTCCTTGATTTGTTCGCAAAAGTACCACGTGTGAACAAAAAAGAAAACGTTTTGGAATATTGGGAAGACCAAAAATCTATTCGTCCCGAACTCTATAGTCTGGCCCAAATTGCACTGGCGTGTCCGGCCACGCAAGTAAGTGTTGAGCGGCTTTTTTCTGGGCTCAAGTTCATTTTGTCTGATTTGCGTACAAAATTGAAATCTGGGCTCCTTCAAGACATCATGATCGTGCGAACAAATAAATTGTTTGCAGGAAAAGAATGTTAAGAATCGACAAAATGACATGCATTGCTATGATATGATTTTATGGTTATACTTATTTTTCCTACGTTGATTGTGTTCTGATCATGAACTCAACTCAACTAAACTATTATATTAAACTATATTCTAAATTATGGAAGGTACGGTTTCATCTCATTCTTTCCCTAACCTTTTCTTTTAGATAAAGGAATTTCAGCTTATCGAAAACTAAGCTTCTAAAATCTCTTCTCATCATGTAAGTATGCCATCAAGTTCTCAAGAGCTTCAGGTAAATCCTCGCTGTTCGATTTCACAATTTCAACTCCTTTGGCAAGCCGTTTTACAGCAGCCAGCTCAGGAAACCATTTTTCGGAAGCATTAGTCTAATTATTAATTTTTTTTAATCAGTAATAAAATGACTAATAAATCCATAAACGAAATTAGGACATCGCAAGGCTGCGACGCATAAAAAAATCTTTAGCAGAACGGACCTTTCTTGGAAGAAAAACTTGGAACCGACATTTTTTCATTGGAACCGTTATTGGAACCGTTATTTTTATTGGAACCTATATTGGAACCAAAATTTTGATTCTGGAACCGAAACAGGAACCAGAACCTGAATTAAATGTTTCAAGAACCAAAACCGGAACCAGAACCGTAAAAAAAAATATCATGGAACCAGAACCAGAACCAGAACCGTTATTTAAAAAAATTGGGAACAAGAACCGGAACCAGAACCGTTATTTGAAAAAATACAGAACCAGAACCGGAATCAGAACCGTTATTGATTTCGGTTCGGATCCCTGATATTAACCTATATTTTAGATTTTGATATTGAACGGCGAATCGCTACGCAGCGGCGTGCATTTGATCCAACCTATAACAGTGGGGTTCCGAAATTGATCCCAGATATTCTTACTTTAGAAACAATAGACGATTCGGTTCTTCCCTTTCACATTGAAATAGGTGTAAGCTGCAGGTCTAAGTATAACCGTTGTTTCTAGCTAGTATCTTTCACCGATCACCACTTGCTCGAAGACGCTACTTTATTAACTCGACTCATGACACCGTCTTCGGTAATAATAGGATCCCTCCCGTCGTCAACGAATTCATTCATGAGTTACAAGACTGGAAATTTGAGTATGTAATGCATACGCGCCTGTGGGAGTCTGCCATATAAATTTTCAATTAATTTAGTTGGTCAGTGGTCAAATCGTGCCACATATGTCAACTGTATTGCACTTTGTGATGATTTGACAGAGTTCAGGATAGTTTCGATCACACAAAATGCCTGCAATTTAGGCAAATGTTTAAATTGCTTAGTTAAAAGTAACCATCTAGCAGCAAATTAACCAATTTTCTATAACAAGGGTCGATTTTTCTAATTTCTAAATGAATATTTATTAAAATCCGAGTGCTGTGGGGTGCGATTAGACTTAGGCCCTCCAATAACTGTTATTATCTGAGGCAAGCATCAAATCATCGAGTTCTATGAAACACTAAATCAAACCATCAGCGCAATATCCGCTCATTTACCATTAAAATTCAATGCACACAAAATGTGTTGCATGATAATTACTAACTAAAAGTGTAAAAGACATTGAACAATAAACCGTTTGAAATATATGGCTCTTACAGGGGTGGAAAGCTTAATTACATACATTTGTGAGCTTGTATTTTTTTTGATGGGTTGACTGCACAACAGAGAAGAGTTTTTTTATTTCAAGTTGAATCTATTTTGGAGCCCCTTTGTTCAAACCACGAACTGTTCCTGATTTTCAGGTAACATTGTGAGCTGAGTGTCATCACCTGTTATTCCAGTCCACCTTATCTTAAATTTATCTTAATTAGTGATCACAAGTAAATGTGATTTTTCTGTAAATAATTTGTTTTGTCATGGCTCATGATTAGCCAGGAGCTAACATAACATTAACTGATTTCATAGACAATAATTGAAAGTAGTTAATATTTATTACCTCATTAATTTTAACCACAGAACTTCCACGCAGTAATATCACATAGGGATCGAAGCGCCAAGTATTACTTTCGGAAATCAAAGAGCTACCGAGACAAATCGTAAGTCTAGGCTGTGACACTCGTAGGCTTTCTCACAAAGGTATCGAGTTTTCACTGGTGAAAAGCTGCTGTATTCTGCACCCACTCTGCAGTCTAGCGTTTCACACAACACGAATATAAATGTGTTTCTGATGATGCCGCGTAAAAAGTGTTGACATGCCGCGGTGTGGTTGTTCATTTTCACCATGACCAAGGGAGGAGAAACAGAAATACTTTTAAAAAATGCTGTTCCTTTTTTTCTGGTAGTATTCTTTGCCGCACAATTACTTTCCAACCCTTTTCATTAAAAAACAAAAAAAAACTTGCTCACAAATACACCACGTTGAGCAGGGCGATAAAAATTAAATGCGGTTTTGGAGGGTGTTAAGAATTTACGAACAAGTACACTCAAGCCAACTACTGAAATTTCAAATGCGGTCATCACACGGAATTGGTTGCGAATGAAACGAATGAAGAAGATAATAAAATAAATAAAAAATTACTTGCGGAATTTATCTATAAACGGGATTTATACATTTTAAAACTCTTTGCGTGAGAGCAAAAGGGTGTTAAAGACCGATAAGCGACCGTTAACAGTCTCATTTGCGGCATTCGTACAAATTCCAAACCGAGTGGAAAAATCGGAAACAGCTCCTTCTTGTTGAAGAAAACGCGTGGAACGCACGAAGTACAGAATAAAGCACTTTATCCCGTCTTCAAACCACATACAATGTCCCATTATGCGTTTGTGCATTGCTTTCGGATGCTGCAAAGCAAAGTTCAAGCCACATAACATTTTATATTTGCTCCCAAAATTCTGAAAAAGAGCAAAAAAAATGTCAGACACCCAAAAACATCGAGATTCTCAGAAAAGACGAAAATAGAACGAGACGAAAAATGAACAAAATTAGACTAAACCTGACTATTTTTGAGTCGCAACCCTGCATACATGAACTAATACCTAGGTATATTTTAAAGAAATGTTAGTTTTATTGATGAAAGCAATTAGTAGAGCAGTCAAGTATAATGAAGAGGTTTTCTTAAGTCACGCGCAAGGAATAGTTTTCTTAGTCGAATGTTATTAAATGCGTAATTAATGCAGGCTACAATTACGCAAGAACAAATTTTCTAATTTCTTTGACATACACACCGGTAACAGCACTAACCATGCACTGACAACCTAATCAACCGTACCCCTATGTAACATGTAGAACATGGCCCAGTCAGAATGGAATGTTTCTAATTGTTTCTAAAAGTAAGATAGCAGTTTAATCTGAGAATGTATGCGAGTTACCTCGGTGCTTTTACTGCCTGGCCTTTACTTGTAAAGCTTGTGTCAATTAGCATTTCACCAGCTACGATTCTCTGATTAAGTGCAATTTATTCCGAGTCACATGACGTGTCACGTATTGTATCATAGACTTACTATGAGTTTCTTTATGAATTTGAGTGTAATAATTGTTGGATAAGTGCATCAATGCATTATCGCACAAACTTTCTTATTTGAATGACAATCAAAACACGAGGCGGTCTTCTAATGTTCAAAATAAATGATTGTTAGCATTCAAATTTCTATAAATTTCGAATATAAATTTTAGTTTTAATAAGTGACAATAATTAAGGTCAAGTCAGATAGTCATAGAAGAATCTATGATGCATACAAGCAATGCATTTTATGTTATTAGGGTCAGATATCGTCATCTGTCAAAGTTAACGAAATTAATTACTATCACAGTAAGATCCATTAATATTGGGACGTTATATAACTAAACTAACGCATCTGAGTTAACCTAAATAACTTAAGAAATGTATATGCCATTGCTTATCAATTTATTAATCTCAGTCCTTAAAAGTTGTATCAAAAATGTAATGTATCAAATAAATGCTGACTGTCATAAAACTAAAAGGCGTCGGCCATAAAAGTAGCTTCTGAAACCGAATTTGATGTCTTGTAAAGAAATTCTTCCTGGGGTCCCTAGCAGGCAAGACAAATAACACTGTTTGCTCGCGTAGAATCAGAGAATGGGAAGTAACACAATAAAATGACACTCATATCGCTGTGAGATGAATTATAAATTCGTGGCGCGTATATGAAAAAGAGTGATGCCCTAATAAGTTGTAAAGATAAAACGAAAAACTCGTGTCGGGCGCCGGCGTCTATATAAGGTTATGATCGTCTGGGAACAGAGGTAAAAATTAATCATTAGTAGTTTCATCTTATTTACATGTTCATACATCATAAAGATTTGATAAACCATCGGAATATTGAAATAGATGCGGAAAACGAACAGCTCAAGGGTAAGTTTGTATTAATATACTATTAGAAAATTCATAAAAGCTGAGTATTATAATTTTCATTTTTGCTTTCCGTTCTTCGTTTACCCCTAGGTTTAGTCAGATCTAGAAGCACAGATCAGTGCTTGGTAGAAGTAAACAGTAGTACTAGTATAGTAGTTGAGTAGCAGCAGTCGCTCAGTCATTGAAATGATCCTAAATTACCAATTACTAATGGACGGTACTGAGCAATTGAAGTGTCGGGGCGATGCGTGCCGAACGTGATTGCGCTCACGTATTACCACTAAACGCACGTGCACTTCGACAACATTTAAACGCAAGTTGTGAAAATGTGCACGTCTCGCACTATGAAATGTATAAGCAATCTGCATAAACGCAATTCCATACGAACTGCGTTCGAATTCAAACAACTCCATACCTATGTAAATCTCGGCGTGAAACTATAGTGAGTTACTCTCGGTACATGTAAGGAAAGGGTGCTGTTGTTGGAAGCGTGCGTTCTTTGCATGTGCAACTGCTGATTAATTACTGAATACTGGCACGAATTATTGGTAACGCGAAGGTGATAGCAGCGCTTGGAAAATGATAAGCAACATATGCAATCCGCTTCTTATCCAAAAAATTAAAAAACACGGCACAATATCAATAAAAACTCAGTCGTTATAGGTATTTATAAAATATAAGCTAACCCTAAGCTGAAACACATTGCAAAACCCCATTATAGTTTGGAAAGCATGAAATTGAAACATCCATAAAATTAGAATTCCAAGCCTTGTGGCATGTTTACGCAATAGGTTTTTCAAGTTTTACTGGCTTTTGTCACGATAATGTGCGATCAGAGAAAAAAACAAAAAAAACGCGTGGGCCAACACCCCCCACTGAGAGCTAGTGGCTACCCCTAATCGAAGTTTCTCATAAGGTGTTAGTTCAAGTGGGATGCAGAGCCGCCAGCGACTTAGCTGACAAATGCATCTATTCAAAGGCATGGATAGCGTCATTGCGTTTCTCAAACCCACGTGTATCCAGGTAAGTAATGATGGCCAAAGATCAGCATCTCGCGTGAGAGTTTATAATAATGCAATCTGCTGGTCGGTATTCCAACTCTGTTCGCTCTCTGCTGTGGTTCATGTGCATCAAATGGCGGAGGATGAGAATAAGAAGATGCACGACATGCCATGCCAGATCGGCATGTCTCTCTCAAATTATCCTTGAGATTTGGAACTCGGCCCACAGCGAGATGTATTTTAATTCGTCCAGTTATTTTTTGTTTTGCTTTTTGGTAGTGCAATCGCACTCGGAATTTGTGCACGGTGCACACGGTCTATAATAATTATGCAAGCACATGACCATGATAATTTCTATCAATTAAATTAGATAGAAATTCGAGCGTCGTTAAATTGGCTGCAGCCTCGAGGATGCATCACGTGCGTATCAAATATAGATTATTTTCTGTGAACGGACTGATTTTGCCCAGAATATTACTGGTATTCAAGAAATCTCAGGTGTGAGAAATTTGCAAGGCCAATATCTTACGGCACACGCAATAAACACATTTCAAAAAATAGTTTATGAAGTTTTTAACAATAATTTCCTCGTCAATTCTGTCGCTGGAAACATTTTCCGGTTACCGCCATGGCTTTTCTGGGCTATGCCCTTCGGCGATCCCTCGGAACTAAATCCAGAATGAGCATATTTCACATACTGACAGTGTTTCCAAAGTTTGTTCTAAGCTGTGGTTAACCTAATGTGTGGTCGAAGGTGTAATAACATAAGATGCTTTTCACTATACAGTATACAATATGCTAATACAGAATAACAAAATCATCGTGTGCCTGATTCCAGCATCTTGCATCACGAACTCTAGGTGGACCCATGGATTCAATGTAAGACAAATTCCTTCTCACTGTCTCGGAGGAATTCTAACAAAGTTTGTGTCGCCTTCGCCTTCCCGCAACTATACATTGCTTATCGAGCTAATTAAACTCGAGGAATGCATTTTGTTTACAGCGCGTATCTACGATTTGAATATTGATAATGGAGACGCCCTATTAGAAAATAGAAACCCAAGTGTATAGGACCGCCGATTTGACGATAAAACTAATACGCCCAATTTGAGACCTAAAAGGAAAATACCTCTGTTACAAGTTTATGTCCCGTGTTCGTCAGAGTTAGTGGGAAGTCGGGCTCGCTTCGAAGTGGATATGATTTTACTTACAGATACCAAATTTTAACCGATTGGCTGTGTGTTTAAGATTACAGTTATTAAAATACGTCGAGTCTAAATTTCATTTTTTAATTCATCCTGAGATACCAGCTATGACTCTTGCTTCAAGTTAGCCCGCGATTAGAAATGCAGAGTACGCCCATAATCACGTTGAAAATCGATGTCTTATTGGTCGGATGCATTCACTTATCCAAGCAGCACACATGAATTCATCAGCACAGAGTGTGTTCATAGATATAAACAATTGAAGGCGCGGCTTGATTTGAAAGCTTACAGAAGTCAAGCAACAAACTATGGTGCTACACTTCGATTACGAAATTGCCCGACTGCGATCGGAAAATCCGCTTTTCATCCGCCAAATGACAACGCTCGCCAATCTCTCCACAATATACCTGGCTCTTTTGACAAAGCAACAGGCACAGCAACAGCTGGTGTAACCATGGAGGTGCAGGTGTAACTATGGTGTAACTACCCCTGGTACCGCGATCATCAATGAACTTCAAGCGAGTAATTGCATTGGCACGAGATGAGTTTCCCGGTAGGGTGGCGGCGGCGGCGGCGGCGGCGGCGGCGGCGGCGGCGGCGGCGGCGGCGGCAGCAGCAGCAGCAGCAGCAGCAGCAGCAGCAGCAGCAGCAGCAGCAGCAGCAGCAGCAGCAGCAGCAGCAGCAGCAGCAGCAGCAGCAGCAGGGTCTAAGGTGAGGGCGCTCGCCCGATTTGGTTCAAAAACGTGGCAGATCTACTTTCAGAGAAAACGCAGGTCCATTCACTCTCTACGCTCGTTACGCTCATCAATGAATCAATTTCAGTGTGCATACCAAATAGAACAATGAAAATCAGCGATTCTGGCGGCTTTTCTTTATAACTCTATGTCATTGACCATCTCGGACCAAAGATCTAGCAGCTCGATGCCGCGCGGGTCCAGATGACCGCCGCCGAGGAGACCGTTGGGCAACTGAGTGTCAAGGTCATTGGTCAATAGCGCCGCCGCCGCCGCCGCCGGTGCACAGCGGCAAGTAAGAGGGCGGTGAGTCATCACCGGCGAAATGTGCCTAAATGTGCCGAGACGGAGACACTTGAAGCGCGTCCAGCGAGCGCAAATAAATGGACGCGATTGTGCCGAGAAAAAGCAGCCGGCGCTAGTTGCTGGTGAAAATGTGAGGAATTAAAGATGACAGAATTGAGGAAACGTTCAGTGTAAAGAACCGGAACCGGAACCGGGAACAGACTCTGTTTATGAAGTATATATACGCGCGCCTGTTAGTGAGGGGTTTTATTTTCTACACCGTTATAAATTCTCCAAATTAAGCTTTTGTATAGCAGATAAATCCAGCAGCACCCTAACTCGTAGCTAAAAATAAATTTAACCACCCGAAATGTTCTGCTCCCGTGAGTCCTTGGAGTCGGCTCCCCTCAGAAACACAGGAGCTGCGTCCACGTAGCCGCTGTACCCAGCAGCAGCGATCTCTACACGGACAGCTAGTCGTGCTCTTGGACGGGAGAATGCCGGAGGGCGCAGGACACGACTGATGCCCGCTGGTCGCACGCCGCGTACTGCGTACTGCGTCTAGCGGCGAACGAGCGCGACGCACGCGGCATAACAAACCGCAAGCGGCGAGATGCAATTGCAGCAGTTGAGAGCTGCCGTCAGACCGACGCCCGGAAGCCACCTCGAGCGCCATTCTAAAGCGCCGCGGGCCTGGCGCCACACAGTGCCACTTGGCGCCACTTGGCGTCTCATGGCCCCATCAAGTGCCATAAAACGCCATAAAATGGAGCAGCGTCATATGAACGCCTCTAGCATCGTCTTCAATCGAGAAGGGGTTATTATCGAGTGCTGGATTTTCTCGGAGACAAATTTCAAAGTCGATTATTTTAACTTGCAGACTTTTTGCTTCGTTACAATCAATTTCGCAAATATTATGTTTTTTTTTTTTTCATTCAAGAATCAGAGAGATTTATTCGATTGCGTCATAATTTCCGAGTCTCCAATGCGTTGACAGGTTGACTACGACCATCTACGACATTGGCAGTCTACGGCGAGTTAAGGGATGAAGGGCGTGAAATACGTGTTGATTCGCAAGAACTGGAGACTCAGGCGCGAAATCGCGGTTCGCGTGGTGTTGCCTGGAAACCCTTGACCCAAAGAATGGCGCTTCCCACATTGATTAGACACTCAAGCGTGGAGCCATACCAAGTGCCAGCTTCGTGTATTTTTAACTGTAATGCACACATCAACTCGCCGCGATAAGACACTCACGAGGGTGTGGTAGAGAGTAATTAGGTCAAAGATTATACCATCTGCTAATATTACGAAACGGGCATCTAATCTCCAATCGATTGCTGCACCAAATCATGTCGGAGATATTCATGTTGTCTTTCTGTCAACAATGCGTCGCAAATCAAACAATGACGAAAGTGTGGCCCAGTTGCTTAATGGTCCCGAGTGTCACTACATACACTCTGCTCGCAATCGCATCCTTCCAAAGCAATCATCTTGATGACAATAACACGATCATAATACCGACTCTCTTCTCTGTCTGCGTCTGCACTTTAAAAAGATCATGGTTATCGATTTGAATATTCGATTGGCCTCAATTGAAGTGGTTTCCAGCCATCGTCTTGTGCTCGGATCGGAGCTACCTCACCCACCTTTCAGATTCGAAGTCACTAATTAGTAATTACTATAGATCGCTGGAGACGAGTTGATTCGATAAGCTTTATAAGAATGAACAGGATCATACACCGATAATTATGGGTTGCTTTGCATGGGGGTAATTGAAAAAAAGGACCTGTTAAAATTGACATGTGTATTTAAACTAATAATTAGTCTCTGATACAAGGCTAGTTGTTTTGGGGTCATTTTGACTGCTGAATTGAAAAAGGAAAATATGTTTAAACTAAATTATACTTTAGGTGTACTTTCAGTTCCATGTCATAGTCATTTTTAACCATTAGTTTTTCGCAAACCACAACACAAGGAAGCTGGGAAGAAACAAAAAAACTTTTGTATGTTTGAAAGTTGCTAGCCTGGCACTGATTGGATCTAAAAACAAATAGATTGAGTATGGAAGTACATTTCAATCTCTCAGCAGTCCTGCTGCGTCCATTTAACAGGACATAGAAGTCGGAACAAGTTCTGTGCCTAGGATAGATCCGGTCCGCAAGCATCGATCTCTAACGGCGACAGATTTATGTCAGCGCCGCATGCACAGAGCTAAGGCATGCACAGAGTGCAGCGTGCAGCGAGCAACATTGACATTGATTCTCCATAATGTCGTGACAATAATTACAGCCTTAGAGTATCACTGACACATAAAACATGGCGCTGCCCAGAAGCAGGAGAGACGGGGGTCTTTCCAAGTTACACCATTTACCAATCTTATCGATTGGATTTGCGAAGATGTTTATATGCCATCCATAAACTATAACGACTTTTTCCTCAAAGTATTGGTGAAGACATGTATCTATACTTATTTCTGAACTACGCAATGTCCTTGTCATAACTTCAGAAAATGAGTTTCTTACCCCATCACTGGCATTGCAATTCTTCTATGAAACGAGAGTTTTCCAGTAATTATAACATTGTCGTCACAAAAATAGTTTCGCATTTGCAATTCGCAAGACGATGTATACCTGTAGCTTACAGGTGCACTTAGATCTGTAAATTCCTTGAGCTTGATTCACATGCTCCGACAATTCCATCGATCCATCGTAAAACGCCTCAGCAGACGCAGCAGCCTCTAACGCACACCATGCACTCACTGTGAACAATGCGCCAAGCCGAGCCATACAACAGTACCTACGTTCATCTTCATCTAGTTTTACAGTGCATCTCATAATAGTCGAGAATCAGCCACGAACCATTGTTTTATTTGCATAATATGACGCTTCATCAGTGACATTGTAATACCGAAACGATTTTGAGATAGATTTTTAAGTTTAAACCTACCTCATCTATTATGATTACATAAAATATATGCATCTATGCATTATTGCATTATTATGACATGGAATCGTATTTGATAAGTCGGGAATATTAACATAAGCATATGGACATGTGGTAAAATTTACCGTAAATGACACATCCAGCTTGTAGACACATTGATTGCATGCTTGGCAAGTCTTCACGTTCAACAATGGATACGTTGTCTATTGTTTCTGTGATAAGCTGCTTATGAAAATAGCGTAGTGCATGGCAAATGAAAAGTCAAGAAGAATGAACTCAAGATTATATCCGTTTAGGGACAGTTAGTTACTTACAGGGTGTGGGTTCTGTAAGGGAAAGAACTCTATATCGAGAATTAGGTGGTCTTGCAACCTACTGAAATTTAACATTACTTATATTCGTGAAGATGGTATACCAAATTTGTCAAAATGTCAGTTTCACCTTTCACAATGCAATGCGCTAGCAAATCCTCAGCATCGGCAATGTACGATTACTGGAGTCCTGAAATAGAACCAATGACTGATAAGAATATCAGATAGCGTCTGGCATTTATTTGATAATTAATAAGTTCAGTTCGTTATAGAGCGCAGAAATAATAATAATAATAATAAGGAAATAATATTGTGCTCTAGGTGTTTAAAAATAGCAGGTACTTGACCTGACCTATGGTTGGTGCGTGTTTACATTAGACAGCTGCCACATCAAACGAGGAAGCAATATCTATTTACTAATCAAACGCGGTACAAGAAAGTGATACGGATGTGTAATGAAGATATCAAAGATACTGGAGCCTAAATGGTACCCAGTTCTGCGGAGATCTGCGGACCGTCTCGCCTCACCGAACAGTAGCAAGCAATGGAGCGGTGATTGTCTGAGACTTGAGAGAGAGAGGGAGAGCTGAGACTGCGAGAGCATCTCTCTGCTCCTCTTCCACAGCTGTATCCAAGATAGAAACTGGCGCTCGTCGCGTCTGCTACCAATCGCCCGGCAAACATGTTGCGATGGTGGTGTAATGGTCAGCATAGTTGCCTTCCAAGCAGTTGATCCGGGTTCGATTCCCGGCCATCGCACGCTTTTTGATTTTATGAACTTACGGTGGACGGATGAGGGATGGCATTTCCTCGCTGCCTAGCGTTTTGATTTCGGTTTATCTCTGAATTCGACGTGTTTTTCAACGGTAATTGTGGTGATTTCAGGTGTTTTAGAGAATTGCATAAAATATAAAGTGTTTAAATCTCACAATTGTCAACTTTACTATTCTAATAAACTTAATAAACTACTAAACTCCTAATGAACAATTAAATCGAAACTATATCAAATAAAAATAATTTGCCAACACTTGCACTGTATCAGAAACTATTAAACCCTAGGAAAAAATTAATAATTAACTGTTCATTGTTAATGTGTTTCTCTTTAACAACCACCGTGTAGTTGGAAACAGCATGGAAAACAAAATGTAGGTAACAGATTTCAATTTCGGATTCCCAAAAATGAGAATTATGATATCTGCGACAAAACGTCACAATAATGAATGGCATTTCAGTGTAACAGTACTTTGAAAACATGAAATAGAATCTATGACCTATGTGCCACCAGAGTGAATCATGCCACCCACAGCTGCACAGAAGGGCCCATAAAATCGGTGGCAAACAAGCGCGGACATAACAATTCGAGCGATGTCAATTGCTTTGCTTGCAATGCTGCTGCAGGCTACACTGATGTGGATTTAGTTCGCAACATGCGTTCTCACGCAGTCAGCAGTCAGCCAGCACCCATGGTGTACGCACTTCTAGTATGCACATGTGCATTGCTAGTCATGACTACCCGAAATTACGTCACTGGCACTTGGGGCCCTGCTGTTTTTCTAGCACCCCGAAACCCACATCGGTTGTACTACTGCAGATCCCGTCTCTCGAGCTCTGACCTCCCTGAGCGTGAATACCGAGTTGAGCAAATATTTTCACTTTTAAAATTATACTTCAGCTAGTGGGAAATCTGGAAAATTAGACTCTCCTTTCAAGGAAAACATATTATATAGGCAAGATATTTTGTTCAAAATCTTGGTTAGCTCAGACTAAGTAGGTATTATTATGTTATAACAAACGAACCCCTGTGAGTGATGATGTACCCATCTAATTATTTTTAATGAGCGTAACAAGCTAAGCGAGTGACGCGAATCTTCAATTACACTTACTGCTGAAAAAGATCCTGTTTTTCTTTTGTCTGTTCGCGCTCTAACTGATATGTCCGAGTTTGATGAAATTTCACAATTTCGTTCCCAACTTTTTACAAAAAACAGTTTTTACGAAAATGTTCTGTTTTTCTAAATCACGCTCATCCACAACACGATTATATACGGAAGCCCTAATAAGGTAAATTTTAGCTGTAGCTAACCCTTACCAACACATGTGACCTGTGAAAATTCACTTTGACTAAAACCTACTGGGCCAGCTGCGCCAAATTCACATGTGGTAAATTATCCAACTCTAACAAATATTCTAGTGAGTAGTTCCAACTCACCATCTGTGAAGTTGCAGATGGCAAAGGTTTTCAAAAGTTATTAACTTGACCTTGATCATAAAGTGCAAATATTGGTAATTTTTTCCTGCGAACAACCCTATCGGTGCAAGACGCAAGAATTTAACCATTGGTCAGTGACAACCGGTACCAAACTCCCAGTCGACAAATATGATTATTCTTCAATTTGCAATCTTGTTACAATATTAACCATTTCAGCACTATATATTTAGCACTATTTTCCGAGTGTGCTTATGCAGTTCGTGGCATCGATTTTCACTTGCAGACAAAGAAAACCAGCGACGGTATGATAAACAATCGCCAACACATGCCCACACGCATAATTCCTCTCACCCTCGATGCATCATTGGCATCTAGATGCCTTCTGTAGCCAAGGGTTTGAGTATGGTTTGAGCTTCACGCAAAGGTTATCGTCCTATAACATCACAATCGCAGATCATCTTGAAGGGGTCCGCACGCGATCTCAAACACATACCTATAGCAGTAAGCAACCCAACTGGTGGATCAAATGATCAGTGGTACTCACTCTATATCTTGTCACATTGCCACTTGGGTGTACATGTTCATCTTGCAGCATCCACGACGGGCTTAGATTGCACGTACAAAGCCAATATTCACAGCAAAGGTGATGGATAGGAGCAGCGTGCGGTTGCGATTGCGATTGCACCGAGATTTACCTTTTAATCGGATTACCCACGCGTCAATGGCGCCGGATTAAGAACGGCCGAACCTGTTTCCAGGTCCAGGTAGGGTGGTGTGGTGGTGTCATGTCGTCATAATAGGTCATCGCCTTCCAGTAGGCAGCATTATCGAGTGTGACAATGTAAGCTGTGACCGAGGGCGTTCAAGTCACCAGACAATTAAGATGATGGATTGACTCGCACTGTACATTTACTACTTGATACTCACTCTTTCAAATTATTGGTATTTATATCGGATCGCGATCTTCTATTTAGCCGGGTTAACTTTGCAGACGTCGAGAATCCATTGTTTGATTTCCATGGGCCTCATCAGCCTTGCCATTTACTTGGCACGCTTCTGATACGACTCATTTTCTCGGGTGCAACAGACGCGAATTAATAGATTTATATGTAGGAGCATCGCCCATCGGCTATGCTATTCCGACAAGGAGCAATAATTGCCGTCATCACCGAGCCAAAAAAAAAAAAAGAAACCCATTGGTGCCAGGTGTAGTGCAGAAAAAATATTCACCGCGTATATCGCAGGTATTTTTAAGATTTTGTAGTCGGTGGTGCGTTGGCAGAACGTGCCGACATAAGAAAGTCCGGATGTGCTAATATGTTATGCAGTTATGATGAACTAATCGTGAGTGCCTCGCTTTGAAGGTCCCTTCCCCACTCCCCACAACAGCACCACCCCATCCCATCGCATGTGTTGTCTCGACCCTTCATCGGATATTTGCCAGATGCGTTTCGGTCCAGACCGAAAGGCTCGTGCCAGTTTCGGCCAGACACCACCCCCCCCCCCCCCATTCAATCGGCCCACCCTCCTAGCCACCCACACAGCACCCTAACCTACTGGCAGCACCCTAGTCGTAGATTTTCAGCAAGGGCTCGGCGAAAATAAACACAACTCATGTCTGGCATTCAGGAATGGAACTAGATTTTTGTAATGCTTTTTTCGATTTCTTATTTGGAGCTTGGAGCTCAAGAATGCTGTGATTTACGCTGCGAAGAGTGGAAGAAACGTTTTCAAAGTTCTAGGAAGCATATTATAGGTACCATTTTTTTCAATTTGACTTCTAAAGTCGAGGGTACCTCAAAACAGGAGATCAATATTGAATATTCAAGTCGGAGTCAATGCTAAAACGAACTGCTCCAGGCAAGTAGCAAAGCTAAGAAAAAAAGGACTATTCTATTGGGAAACATTCTTCACTAACAGTGACGCCGAAGACAAGTTACCAGTTGTTAATTTAATAATTAGCAGCGCATAGAGTGTTATTATTGTGAAAAAAGTTACTGTAATGATTCCGAATGGCAATGCTAATTACTCTTCTCTCCTCGAGCCAAGGAGAGGCGAGAAGTGACGGCAAATGCAATGGAAACTTTCACAAGAATGAAGCTGCCGAAAGCAAGGCAAGAGTGGTCCAATTGCACTGCACCAGACGCAAGCAAGCAGGAAAACAAACAAACCCGGGGCTGGCATTGCAGCGGAGCAGGTTGTGTCAAGTAGACCGAAGTAGACCTTACATTGGCGGCAGACGCCACCAAGCAAACGATAATATAAAGAAAGTAAAATGGTTTTAGATTCCAAGAAAAATTCGGCATCATTCCACAACAAAAATGTGTGCGCTCTGAATCTTTCGCCGTTGGTTTCATCTCTTAATTTGAATTCTAAAGAAACGGAATTTACTTTACCAACTTTCGGAGGAAATAGCAATAATAAAATAAACCTAAGGGGATGGAGCAATAATATGCAACGGGTTGCTTTGAAGTAAGATCATAAAGCGAAAACAATACCATCCGAAGGGAATCGAGATCTAATGGCTCACTGACCCGCAAGGCTAGTCGAGGAACTTCTTAGTTTTCGACCAACACCTCTGAGTCATGATTGCCCGCGGCTACTTACCGAAAAAGTCCTCCCAGCTGAGCGATCCGTCTGAATCCCATCCCTCGTTAGCAGCTCTCGCTGCCGCTAGTTGCACAGATGTCATAGTTGACTCGCGAACACGATGATAGCTAATGACCGTTTTACCGGCATAACAATTAGACAACGCACTTGCACGACCAACCGAAAAAACTCGAATAAATAATTTATTTTTCAAATTTCAAAATACAAAACATGACAGCGAACATCGTATGTCCGATTGAACTAGTAGTTTCAGCAAAGACAATTTGGCACGACGTGACAAGATCTTCTTTGCACTAAATTAAACACTAATTGCAACTCGCAACCGAACACGCTTTCCGACCGACGCACAATAACATTGACACGCCTGCACGTGCCGAAAGTTAAATGTGACTGACACATTCGCTCGAATGCGTCTGCGCTCGAATCTCTAGCAGTTGGCCTAGCGGCAAATGTACGAACCAAACAGCTGTTTCCGCTTTTGTTCGCCGGAAACTGAATTTCTGTCTTGTCCTGCCGCTATTTTCCCGTCACCACGCTGCCGCATCGTGTTTCGTTGCGGAAATTAGTCTAATAACCAAAAGTTTTAACTATTCAGTGCATATTACCGTACCTTTTTGTATTTATATCATTCGTGGTGAGCAGGACGAGTATTTTTTTGAATTACTAGCCAGTGGAAAGAGTTAATTGTTGGAATAGGCTGTGAAGAGGGTTAGGGAATCTCATCAAAAAAATCAAAAACTCGCATTTACAATGCCTGACAAAGTTCCAGCTATTGGTATCGACTTGGGAACCACCTACTCATGTGTTGGTGTGTGGCAGCAGGGAAGAGTAGAGATAATTGCCAATGATCAAGGTAATCGAACAACTCCCAGCTACGTTGCATTCAGCGACAATGAAAGGTTGATCGGAGATGCTGCCAAGAATCAAGTGGCAATGAACCCCAAGAACACAGTCTTTGATGCTAAACGACTCATTGGAAGGCGTTTTGATGACTATAAAATTCAAGAAGATATGAAGCATTGGCCATTCACAGTCGTTGAAGTTGAAGGAAAGCCGAAGATCCAAGCTGAATTCAAAGGAGAGTTGAAGAAATTCTCCCCTGAAGAAATTAGTTCCATGGTCCTTCTTAAGATGAAGGAGACTGCTGAGGCTTACCTGGGAAGCAAGGTGTGTGATGCAGTCATCACCGTGCCTGCTTACTTTAACGACTCGCAGCGGCAAGCAACGAAAGATGCTGGATCCATTGCTGGCCTCAATGTTCTTCGCATTATCAACGAACCAACTGCCGCAGCTTTGGCGTATGGTTTGGACAAGAAAGTGAAAGGAGAGAGGAACGTTCTAATCTTCGATCTTGGTGGAGGCACTTTTGATGTTTCGATCCTCACTATCGACGAAGGTTCCTTATTCGAGGTGAAGGCTACTGCTGGCGACACTCATCTAGGTGGAGAAGACTTCGACAATCGACTTGTTACTCATCTTGCTGAAGAATTCAAAAAGAAGTACAGCAAGGACCTTCGCTCGAATCCGCGAGCTCTTCGACGCCTGCGTACTGCTGCTGAGCGAGCAAAGCGCACGCTCTCTTCCAGCACGGAAGCCAGCATCGAAGTAGACGCGTTATTTGACGGAATGGACTACTACACGAAAGTCTCTCGAGCCCGTTTCGAAGAACTGTGTGCCGATCTTTTCAACAACACTCTAGCCCCAGTGAAGAAAGCGTTGACCGACGCCAAGATGGACAAGGGTTCAATCCACGATGTTGTCTTGGTTGGTGGATCCACTCGAATCCCGAAGGTACAAAGTCTTCTTGAAAAGTTCTTCTGTGGAAAGGCATTGAATCTCACCATCAATCCTGACGAGGCCGTTGCCTATGGAGCCGCCGTTCAAGCGGCCATCATCAGCGGAGACACAAGTTCGGCGATCCAAGACGTGCTGCTGGTCGATGTCGCTCCTCTTTCCCTTGGAATCGAGACCGAAGGTGCCATCATGTCTAAGATTATTGAGCGAAACACACACATCCCGTGCAAGCAGACTCAGTCATTCACCACCACCGAGAACAACCAGTCTTGCGTCACAATCAAGGTATACGAGGGGGAGAGGGCGATGACCAGAGACAACAACCTCCTGGGCACCTTCGACTTGACTGGCATTCCGCCAGCTCCTCGAGATGTTCCCAAGATTGAGGTGACATTTGACTTGGACGCCAACGGCATCCTGAACGTGTCCGCGATGGAAGCAAGCACGGGTCGCACTCGTAACATCACAATCCGCAACGAGAAGGGAAGGCTGTCGCCGGGCGAGATCCAGAGGATGCTGGCCGAGGCTGAGAAGTATCGCGAGGAAGACGAGAAAAAGCGAGAGAGCATCGATGCCCGCAACCAGTTGGAGAGTTACATCTTCAACGTGAAGACAGCATTGGACGAGGCCGTCAAGCTTGGAGCCGATGAGAAGAGGTCGACGCACGAAATGTGCGACCTGGCACTCAAGTGGCTCGAGGGGAATTCGATGGCTACGAAAGAAGAGTATGAAGAGCGTCTGCGGGATCTTCAACGGCAGTGCAGTCCAGCGATGATCAAGATGCATCAGCACTAACTCTCCCAGCGCTTGTGTTGATACTTTGTTTGCAAAAATTGAGGAAACCTGAGCCAGCATTGGCAGAATTCTTGGCACTAATTTACATACCTATCTTTTGAAAACTGCTTGTTCTTTTTGTGTTCAAAGTCTAGAGATTGGATCTTATTTTAAAATATTTTTTTCAGTCAATATCTATTTCCTACTGATTATTGCTAACCCGGTATTAACTGTTTATTGAATAACTATCTATGTCTAGTTAAAATCCTGTGTCATCATTACTGAGAATACCTGATAATTCAGGGATCACCAAATTTTTGATAAATAAACTCTGTTAATAAATATTTTCAGTTGTATGCTATGTTCTTCTACCTTTGTCCTGCCATGAGAGGTCCATTATTAGCGCAGCATCATCAGCGTAAAGTATCTTTACAGCAGTGATTGCGAAGGTAAAGCGATGATCCGAGCTCCGTATCGTAGCAACATGCCGTGTCAAAACTTGAGGTTATAGAAATTTACACTCATCATTGTTTCTGACATTCAAATGAAGAATTTTGAATGATTAATTATTTGCTATTGCGCTGCGATAGTTTAATAACCAGTAAATAAGTAATTAATTAATGGTAAAATGAGCAGGCAATTATGTTGTTTACTTTTCCTCTGCCTCCTTGAACCAATGAATTTGAAATACTTAGAAATAATATCTAGAACAGAACCTGTCAAGTTATACATTAGGTCTTCCTTTACAATAGAATTTTGACCAAAATCGGTTGGAAATGGTATCTCTACTACCGCATTTATAATTAAACAGCTGCGCTAAGTAGTAGTAGGCCGTAGGCCCTAATACAGAAACTGGTAACGATAACAAGGTACATAGTGATTGGACGAGGAAATATTTCTCAGAGCGGCTTATTTCGCATGAAGGGCGTGAGCTTGAGTAAGCATATATATTGTTTACCAACACACTTACCTACACTTTGTTTGTGCAATGCGCTTATGTTTGCGCTATGCACATATGTTTGCGCTATGTGCATATGTTTGCGCTATGCGCATATGCCTGTGCCCTACGGGCACCAAGGTTGAGCGAAGCTCAACCTTGTTCTATTTCAGGCCTGTTGGTTACTATTAAACCATTTGAATAATTCTGCCATAATTAATGGCATTTCCCCATTTTAAGTAAATGGTGTAAAAAATATTGAAATTCTAAAAAATGTGCAGTATGCAGTCACAAACTTTTATTTCCCTTCGGGCTCCAAGTCCACAATAAATACCATCTCACTTGTGCACATTTGCATGTCAACACACACACAAGAGTATTATTTTTACGGAGTAGGTATTTCAAAATTGGGTTTACAGTAGGTAGTAGTGCATTTTGTAATGGCTCGTTTCAAGTCGGGTAAAGAGCAATGGGCTAGTACCCTCCTCGCCTGCCCCCACGCTGAGAGTTCCCTCTGCTCCAGCCACCACCGCCGCCGCCGCCGCCGCCGCCGCCGCCGCCGCCGCCGCCTCCACCACCCCTATCATGGTGGTGCGAGTTACCTCCTCCAGCATCGTTGGAGGACCCCTGTCCCTGACTCCATCCGCCCTGGACACGGCCTCCTCGGTCCCCACCTCGATCGCCGCCCCCCCTGCCCCTTGGCTGACCGGAGCCCCTGTATCCGCCACCCCCACGACCGCCTCCTCGACCCCTGCCTCCGTCACCTGAACATGAGTGAAATGTTACAATCAATATCAACAAGATTTTGTGATTTCAACAATGTTGTTACTACTCACTCTCCAATGTGGAATGTCATAAACCAATTTAATTATATTAAATCAGAATCCAGTCTGTTAACAGGATTTGCAATCCTTTTGAACAACTATCAACTATTTAGTGCTAGTAAAAACCCGGTTTTCACTTTTATTTCACCAGAAAATTAACAGCCCTAATAGCATTCACATTGAAGATAAGTTTGTCAGACACGGAAACAGGGTAACATAAACTTAGTTCGGCTCACCACCAGTGCGTCGATTCTTCTCCCAGCTGGGCATCTCGGGAGGCGGCGCCTGCTGTTCGCTGGTCCTCCCTCCGCGGTCGGGCACGTTGCCAATTATCACCTTGTTCACCGCCGACTGGGTGTTCTTCCGCACTGTGGCGCTGCTGGTTTTCTCTACGATGGCCAGATCGTCGCGAGCAGCCAACAGGTCGGCCAGGTTCACGGCAGGTTCAGGGAGCATCGCCTTTCGCAGCGGTTGAAATAATGACGCAATCTGATCGTCGTTGTTTCGCACTCGATCCGACCACTATGGACGGAACGTGTTTGGTTTGAGTGTACTGTTTCCCTTGAGGTCTGATTTACTGGTTTCCTATCTACCTCTAGCTATGTTTCTCAGAGCCACAATAAAAATTTTCATGGACTTACAGCTAATGAATTTCAATCATTATAATAACACCCAAATACCTGGAAGCTCTGGATTGTGACATCAAGACGTTTGATCAACATCTGTCTGCGTGTGTGATACTCATTCTGAAGCTCAGTTTGGATGGCTCCCAGTGTCTCCCACTGAGTAGCCGAAAGGAATCCCGTGAAAAGTGGAGTTCCAATGAGTTCTTTGGGGGCAGTGACCAGCACTTCTTTTACCTGAAAAAAAAAAGTTAGCACTGAAAACTGTATCAACAAAGTTAAATAGTTAAATTTACATAAATAACGCGGGAAAGATCTTACTTTACTTTCCACCTTGACAAACAAAGCCGCTGGTGTTATTTTTGCAGGTGGTTTCGGAAATGAGAGAGCCATTAATAAGCCTTTTAGGTCCGATGCTGTGGTGCTTTCGTTCTTAAAATAAGAGGTAGGTACAGTTCAATATTGAGCAAGTAAAGATAAGCCAAGACAGTAACATTTCGATAACATACCACAATTACTTGTAACCCTTTTCTGCTCTCAGGTTTGTTGACTTCGATCATTTTTGCTGCTTTCAGTTCTGTAACGAGGTAATCGAGAAGCATAATCCTACTCTCCCGAGTGCCTAGTCGCTGACTGATGTGGCCTTCCGTTAGTGATCTGTATGCACATCCGAGTTCTTTTAAAAAGCTACTGAGTTCCAGGAGAAACGAGCTGGATTCGTCAGGAGATGTTATGGCATTTACACGCTCCTCCAAGTTGCACAGTATTTTTAGGTGGCTGGCGAGCCATTCGACTAGCGTGGTATAATGCACGGATTTTGGCCCTGTGTCTAACGCCTCTTCAAAGCATGCATCTTCCAGGGCCGGTCCCTCATACCTGAATACAGAAAAAAATATATAAGACATGGATCACAGGAGCTTTTCGTACACTTTATTGAACTGTTATTAAAAATTTAAACTTCCATAGCAGGATGCATGCAATATCAACCAAAAGCAATGGGCATCAGATGGGATATTTGAAAAGTTAGGTTATAAGAATAAAATTATTCTCTATAATTACCCAATATCTTTCAACGCTTCTAGTACACAAGCCTCCATTATTTACTAGCTCACAATAATTTACAAAGAAAGTTTTAGAAAATATTAAAGTAACTTCAAAATTTCACTTCTGATGACATGCACCGCACCACATTTCTAGCTGACACTCAGACACTAGACCAAAGATCCTATCATTCAATGATCCTATTCACTAGACCCCAGCAACGGAGGCTGGTCGAGAGAAGGGAAGCCCGTTGACCATAATACGATCGTCGCTTCGTCCAGCTTCTGCAACAATCTCGTCTCATCCAAATGTCTCGCAAACGCTTCCTGATTTTCATCTTGTTCAAATCCTCTCTTTGTACTTTTTCTAACTCAGTCAGTAACCAATGGCATTATGTGTGTAAGCTTTTAGTAAATAAAACTTGGCTTCACAAATGGTTGGTATATTCACGTTGTGGATCACCGACATTTCATCGATCGGCGGAAAGAACATTATCCAGAAATTAATTGATGAAAAATATTTTTTCAAGTCAAAATCAATTTGCTTCAAAATTATGCAGAATTCTTCTTTTAATGATTTAGGAAAGCCAAAATTGATTTAGTTGTGAAACCCAGGGACTGAAACCGTTTCGAATTTCGGTTTGGTTTTTGGTTTTTGTTCTTGAAATTTTGCTTTTCCGGTTTCGGTTTTGGTTTCGTTCTTTCGAAAAAATAACGGTTTCAAAACCGGTTAAAACCGGTTAATATCGGTTTTTGAAAGAAAAACAAACGGACTTTCCCACTCATGCCTGTGATTTGTTTGGCCTATAGTGACCTTTCTGGATAAATTTTATTTGAAATTAGCTTGATAAATTTAGGATATCATGACAAAAGAACCCAAACAAAATACTCGCGCACTTTATTTTCTTTTGTTCTACCCATTTTTCGATTTGAACCAAATCGACTTCGTTGCTCTTGTCTCGAGCAATGCCACAGGGCAACTAATTTCGAATCTGAGTTTTTCCTGCAGCTGCAATTGAAATCCTATCCCAAAAGTAGAAGAATATGTGCTGATAGCAAGTAGCTGCATCTACAGTATTGGAATTTTTATTAGTAATTCAATGTAAATCCCAAGACCGAAGAACGAACACGTCATCGACAACAAGACACAACACAAATGCGACAATATACCAGGGAACATCAAGGAAACAACAGCAACAAGGGGCGAATCCGAGTCCAAGGGCGAGCACAAGATCGAGCAATTGGACCGGCGTGATGACAGTTCAAATGATCGGTATGTTAAAGATGAGTGTAATAGGTGTGGATACAATCACGGAAAAAACAATTATTGCCCAGCTGAAGGGAAACAATGTACCTATCCTTTGTAGGAAATATGGGCACTTTGCCAAGAAATGTAGAAGTAAAAAAATAAGCGCAATTGATGAGGATTCAGAGAATGATCAAGAAAGTGTGACAGATTACGGAAGTCAAGGAAGCAATGTATACATAGATCGAATTCAGGCTTAGAATAAACAGGGTGACTGTACTGTCAAACTAGAGATCCCTACTAATCATTTTATAAACTTTAAAGTTGACACGGGAGCGCAAGCCAATGTGTTGCCAGTTAGCATTTTGCAAGCACTAGGAATGAACGAAGAGGACACAGGGGCGGATCTAGCCATGATTTCTGGGGGGGGCGATTTTATTTAGGCTGTCTGTCGGGGGGGGGGGGGGGGGGGGGGAAATATCGATTATTTTTTTTTGGAGTTATGCACAATGTTTATATAAACTATTATAAGCGTATGAGAGTCACTTTTCGGATAAAATAAATAGTCTAAATGTTTTCCCCAGAATTTCAGCAATCATCGTCAGAGGAGACACAACATCAACTTGAATATTTTTATGGTTTGCCCTCCAAGCCGAGAATCCATGAATGAAGAGGGCACAATCAATATACTTGCGAAATGATCCTTCCTTGGCTGGTGAATACTCAAGCCAAGGAAAAAGGTCGAGATACAATTCACCCATTACAAATCAAAATTCTATCAAAATGACGTCATGATACACACTCGCTAAAGCCAGGTAGAGCAATTCGGGTTGTGATTTCCCCATCTTCATTTGTTATTTAGCAGAGCTATTTAATTTTTTTTCCAAACTGGTAGTACATCCAGTGGGTATCTGACGTCATTTTTCTCTGAGTGGAATAGGTCTAAAATGGCAAGAAACATTATTTTCGGGTGGTTTGCAGCTCCACGGCTCTGATGAACTTGGTGAAGTCGTCCACAACGCCAACTATCGTGCTGTCCGAATTCATTAGCAGTAGTTTGAGGGAGAAATTTCAATGACAAATTAAAAAATTGACAAATTTTAAGACAATCTTCCGATTTGAGTGTAAATGTAATGGCAATCAAATAATATCAATATGCCAGCGTCGGTAGCTTGCTGCCCAGTGCCCACCCACTGTGTCCACCGCACTAACTGTCTGGATCTCGAGAGTCGAGATGTGAGTGTGACACAATACTCGACACGAGCTGACACGCATGGAATCGCAGCTGTGTGTTTTCTTTATACTCTACGCTTGCCTACGAAGTCACTGTCAGTCTCAGTCAGCGAAAAGTAACCCGCACCGGCACAAGAGTGGCCGCTCAACTTCCCATAAATGCTCTCATCGTTCAATTAAATAAAAATTGAAGTTGAATCAATGTCGCATTTCTTAACTTTCAACCGAATATCGCAGTTGAATTATCCGTATTTCGTATTTTCTTTCTAATTTCACGGTGACCCGGGGGGGGCGATATACAACGATATACAACATACGATATACAATACAACAGATGCAAACACCACAATGTAGAACAGATCTAGATAGATTCTTTGGAATGTTTAGCAGATTCATTCCAAATCTAGCAGAAATAGCAGCACCTCTCAGGGAGTTACAAAGGAATAATAGAGAGTGGGAATGCGAGCTGCAAACATAGAGCAGAATAAAATTTAACACCTTAAAAAACATACTTGTAAACCAACCGGTACTAAATTTTTATGACATAAAAAAGATATCGAAATCTCAGTTGATGCAAGTCAAAATGGGATCGGAGCTTTGTGCAGTGGTCTACGGTTGTGAAAAATTTCATCAATACATTTTTGCAAAAAGGACAGAAATTGAGGGTGATCACAAGCCACTGGAGATAATCCATAAGAAACCGTCAGCAGATTGCCCTCCCCGATTACAAAGGATGCTTTTCAAATTACAAAAATATGACATAGAAATAAAATACAGACCAGGAAAGGAAATGTACATAGCTGGTGCACCGTCACGCGCATAAGTAACCGAAAGCGAGGACGAGGACATGCAGTTTGATGACGATCTAAATGCTCAGGTATGTCTGGTAATGACGGGTCTCCCAATAACCGAAGGTAAAAGACTTCTATTTCAAAGTGAAACATTACGAGACCAGGAAATGATATTGGTCGCTGAAATGATTCGGAAAGGTTGGCCCACCAAACAAAACATCCCCGAGCAATTAAAACCGTATTAGCAAATCAAAGATGAACTATAACGATCGCGCAAGAAATAATTTTCAAATGCAATCAGATAGTGGTCCCAAAATCACTGAGAAAGGAAATGCTCACTAAAATACATTCAGTCCATTTAGGGGTAGAAAAATGTAAGCGCCGGGCACGAACAACTCTATATTGTCCTAATATGAATCAGCATGTCGAAAATATGGTAAGAAATTGCCAAGCTTGTCTAACATAATATCATTCAACCCCAAGGAAAGAACCACTTATATGCCAGACGAAATACCTGAACGACCATGGCAAAAGCTAGGAATTGACCTATTTGAGATAAATTCGGTTAAGTGCATGTTGATGATAGATTAATATTCGAAATTCATTGAACTGAGTAAGTTAATAAGCAACACCACTAGTCACGAAATAATCAGGCGAATAAAAACAATACAGCAGCACACATGGGATTCCTGATACGATATTTACAGACAATTTGGACCACAATTTAGTAGCGAATTATCCAAAAATTTCGCCAACGATTGGGACTTTAACCATTTGACATCAAGTCCCAAATATCCACAAGCCAACGGGATGATACAAAGAGCAGTTCAATCAGTAAAAAACGTCATTAAAAAGGCCATGCTCAACGATGATGATATTCAGTTATGTCTATTGGAGTACAGGAACACTCCCATACATGACATGTCAATCACACCAGCTCAATTACTTATGAGTAGAAGATTAAAAGGGACATTGCCAATCAAAACAAACTTGCTGTTTCCCAAGGTAATCAATAGAAATCTATTCAAACATGAATTAGATAAATTACAAACGAAACAGAAACAATATTATGACAGAGGATCCAGACCCCTAAAACCATTAGCAGTGAACGATGAGATCAGAACAGCTAATCACGAGGGTAAATGGATAAACGGAAGAATTGCAAAGTGCATGACTAGACCACGATCATATCGCATTCGAACGGACAAGGGAACCGAATTAGAGAGGAACAGACGACATATAATAGAGGAAGGGAAAATTATCAGTCCCTCATCAGAATCCAAAACAAAAATAGCTACCTGTCGTTACTAAAGACAGTGCAATTAAGTCTACTAACGCTTTGACCCCTTTAACGTCAAGGTATGGCAGGTTATTGAAGCAACCAATTAGACTAGCATACGAATAATTCACAACTAAACTCGACAAATATTGTAAACATTATTTAATAATTATAGCACTAGGCTATGCGAACACTCACTCGTGTTGTGGATGAGCGTTATTTTTACGCACACCCACAACGCAATTATATTGCGCGTACGCATAGCCTAGAGGCTTTTATGATCGATTTCAAATGTTCGGCGTTAATTTAGCAGCTTTCTCAATGTCATTGAATATTTCAAAACGTAAAAATCGATTTAAAGAAAAACTATTCAATTGATTTGCTTGAAATTAACACAGTATCTTCTTTTTACGATTTATAATGCACTCAGTAAATTTTGTCAAAATCGGTTGAAGATAAAGTTTATTTAGTTGCAACAAACTGCAAAATCGCTAATAAAAGCGTCATAAAAGCGCCATTTCCAAGAAAAGCGCTAAACATACAACAATGAAATTTGTACACAAACATTAAATCATGAGAGTCTACATATCTGGAAAGTTTCGTCAAATTATATTGAGATCCTTGGCCTCCAGAGTGGAAAACATGTTTTGGAAAAACTGAAAAATTTCGTAAAAACATTTTATGTAACATAAAATTCACTCGTCCGAATTGCTTCAAAAACGTGGCAGATCTAAGTTCAGAGAAAACAAAGGTTCACAGAAATTTTCAACAAAATCCATTTTGGCATTTGGCCTGTAGACCGCAAACAAACGCACAAAAAAAAATACTTAAAAAAAGACACAATTGTGACATTTTTTGTTGTAAGTGTAATTAAAGATTTTGCTTCACTCGCTACGCTCGTTACGCTCACCAATCAGCTTCAACCCACAGAAACGTACCTTTGCTAATATAGGATCCTGATGGAGGAGGAACAAGACATTGTGGCTCTGAAGGCAAAGCTTCTTTCTTGGATTTCTTCGGTTTGCCCTGCTGAATCGTTAAGCCCGAACACTGATAGTAGATATAGTAGATAGTTATATCTGGTAGTGAAATAAGTAGGTAGGTATTCTTGTTATTGCACGAACTTAACATACATTCAATGACCAAGGCTACACGCTTTGGAAGGAAGGACCACTATCATAAGCTGCAAAAGACAGGATATTTCAATTTCAATTTCAATTTGTTTGTCACTCTCATCTAGTACAAGTACAGGATTTTTTGACATTTGCACAAGCGTACAAGTTCATAAATTTATTATAAATATATAATAGGAAATATAAAATATGGATAAAGTAATAGTAATATAAAAATAATATTATTTATTTATTAATAATTGTTTTGAATTCCTCACAAGACTAACATTTACCTGCAATAAACTGCAAAATAAAACTAACACAGGAAAATTTGTATTCGTCCCAACAGCAGTCAGATAGTGGAACGACCTACCAGAGCGTGTAGTAAACCCGTGGCCAGATACGGCCAAACTCCTTAAAACAAGGCTGAAGGAATTTGAATTAGAATAGAACCATGTTGGTTGGTAAATAGAACTCAGTTTATACAAATTATTATCATGTGATAATGTGATAATATGACCGTGTGATAATTGACCATGTGATAATGTGTCAAACGAATTATATTATAGAGTTATCGCTTATATTATTTGTAATCCATGTTATAAGAAAACAAAAACAAAAACCAAAAAAAAAATATATATATTTTGAAACTTTTGATTGATAAGTCGAACCCCTGTCCTCCAGGCTGACCATGCCGTTGCGGAGCCAGCGCCTTCTGGCGGCTCTGGCGGTCGACCAATCACCACTGAACAGTCAGTCCAAGTCAGTCAGTCGTTGCTCATGCTCGGAGCTGAACGGATCGCGCAGCTGAGGCGTATTTTAAAATGGAAGGGTAAGTTACGCTCCAACTCTTGGCGGAATTTGTCTTAATTTGCAACTGAATTAACATTTTTATTTAGGGTATTTTTGTACGCACCATTCCTTACTTTCGATTTTAATTTCAGGTGCAACACTCTTGAGGAAAAAGTTATTAAATGCGAAAGAGAATGCCTCAAAAGTCTAAAAGGTCTTTGGGAACAAATTGGCTACGATGCTGCAAGTGTAGTATATAGAGAGGGTAGAGTGTGTTATCATTTAGAGGTAAGGAAATTATGTTTTATATGTAACCACGATTGCTGGAACCAATGAGTGACGGCATGTAGCAGAATGCAAGTGGTTCATTGTACTACTCACAGAAATCGTTAATCATTTATTTATAAAACTTGCTTAATAGCTCTACTACCTGCTACCTACCTCTAATTACCTCTCGACTAATTAATTAAACTTGATTTAACAATGACCTGTCTTTCAGAAACTACTAGGCCAGATGTTGGAAGAGGAGCACGAAGAGAAAGATGCATTGATTGGTAAAATTGAAAAACTCTTGGAAAAAGCTGATCAGCTCAGTAGAGAGCTTCAAGTCGAGATAAATGTAAATTGTGAAGATAAGCTGCCACTTCTAAGAGTCAAAGGTATGTCCTAAAATCAATTGTTATAAAGGAAACTTTCCATTAAAATTTTTTCTTTTATGGATGTAAACACTCCTTTCTACAGATATCCTTGTTATAGCTCTTGAAATAAGTTACCACATTCTATAAAAGTCTTTCTATAATTTGACAAATATTAGGTAGGTACCTATACTCTTGTAAGAAGGTCATTGATGCAAATATACCCTTATCCCATAATGTACCTATACTCTATAAATATAACTGTTTGTACATTAACTAGCAGCGTAGCCCGTGCCTACGACACTATTTGCTTACGATCTTTATTTAGAGTTTTTTTTTAATACAATTATAAGGCCTTAAGGCAAACCCTTTTCACATAACGCAAACCAAATGCCCATAAGGCGTATCCTTAGCCCATAAGGCAAGACACTATGCTCATTAATAGGGCACAGGCATATGCGCATAGCGCAGACCTATGCACATAACGCAGGCCTATGCGCATAGCGCATAACGATAACATAGCGCTTAACGATCTGTGACCTTACATTAGGGCTGCTCGTTTTTGTTACAAACAAAAAAAACACGAATCCAAAGGTTTTTTTTCCCCCTATGTTGTGAAATTGAAGGATTTCGCTTGCTAATCCAAAAAAAATGTTGAAATTTGAATGGTTAGGCACCTTGGAAATTGCTAGTTTTTTGCATTTGTCACCTTGAAATACATGACGGATTCTCACGATTAATAGCCTATGCAACGTGTCGTGACATTCTACACATTATTCTCCCAACAGAAGCGTCCATAATCGCGCTTCAATATGGTTGAATTGCTGTAACCATGAAAAATCCCAAAAAACAATTGGAAAAATGAGCAGGCAGGCAGCCACAAAAAAGTTGAAAGCTACCAAAATAGGGATTTTATATGAGGTTGATGTGTAATTATTTTTATAGAGACTCTGGAAAGGCGCCTTGAAGAATATGTGCGCTGCCGGGCTGAACGGCTTGAAAGGCTTGGTGCGCTTAACGCAATTGAGCGTGAATTGACAGCGGCGATGGGTAGATTTGATAAGCCCCAGATGGCCGAAGTTCCTTCCGAGGAGGAACTTCATAATTTCGAGCAGTTGCTGAGGGAAAACAAAGTTGAGAAATGTCGCCGTGGAGAGGTGAGTTTGCCAATTAACAGCTTACAGTCTTTCTTTTATGATACTAATTAAATTTCTCTTGGCTAGCTAATCTTCCTTCACAATTGTTACGGTATTGCCAAGTACCTATACACTGAAATTATTGTAGTAGTTGACACTCCAAGGGATAGGGAATAATTCAGTCAGTCCAATTCTATGTAAAATGCAGTTAACAATGACCGAGCATTGCCAGGACCAATGAATTCATTTGTTTAAGAAGATGGCTGTGCCAGTTTGCTCAGTGGCCCCGAATCCAATAGAGCATATTTTAATAGTAAGGCCCTATGGTCCCTTGATTAGCCGGCATGCGAGTCTTGTTCAGAGAGTTACTTTTCAATGCAAAGTCGGGCCTAACGGGAAGAAGTTGAACCGTTACCTACAATAATTAATATTATAAAGTTTATACATTTATTTTATTTAGCATTGCATTATTTGTCTACCGCCAAAGGCTTTGGTACTTAGTCAATGCCATAACTGTATGTAGGTTTTCTAATGCATAAGATTGCTATTGCCTTTGTTCTGCAGATTTTCCATGAGCTGCGCATAAAGATTGTCGACGCGATGAAGAAGATGGAGCTCCAACCAGAGCTAGATTTCCAGCGTCGGGTTATGGATGGCGACGGCTTTGTTTTGTCGCTGCCTAACATGGAAAAGTTGCGTGCGCTGGCGGGTTCGATGGAGCGTCGCCTGTACGAAACAACGTATGTCACGCACCCCCTGACACCAGCTCCCTCTCGTTGCTTGCCCCCCTCCCCCACCATCCTGCCAGTGCCAAATGTGGAGAATCTGCATAAGCTGGCCTGGTTGATGGTGGAGGTGAAGCTCTCACAATGCCCCTAAACACCCCATCTTCCCAACACACACACTGAACACAGCCTATCTGGCATCATGGTCTGCCCAAAGTTTACACCATAGCAGAATACATTTTATTTTTTACTCAACTCTGTAAATGCTTGGGTATTTTCATTGCAGAATGGATGACCATATAGGAATAAAGAATGGTCTGTTTTCTTGCCATCATTATGTCGCCAATAATTGTATCGTGCGGTCTGGTCTGATTCTTTGGCAGGGAACTGGTGACGCAACTGAGAGAGCGATTGGGTCTTCTTTGGGACCGTCTTGAAGAGCATCCAGATCTTCGTGATAATTTCACCATCGGCTACACTGGCATAGGACAAGCCACAATAAATGCCCTACGTTCAGAAATCGAGCGTTGTGAAAAACGGAAACGTGCTAACATTGAGGTCGGTTGCACACTTTGCCAAGTCTTATACTTATGCCTTAATACCGTTTCATTTATATCTAGCTATGCTTACTCAATAAATCTTACACGAGTGATACTACTTTGTTCAGACTATTGTCATGGCACTCAACTGCATTATTGAAAGCAGATCTTTCATAGGCATCATAGCTTTGCCAGATGAATGGAAAAGTTGCAGTAAAAAGCTCTGCTTTTAATAATAATAAGCAATATGCTAGTCAGTTGATTCACAACAGCTGTGGTGAGATTCCCATGGGAACTAGTGACGGGACTGGCCCAGCTTAGCATTGGCTATTGATTAATGAGGAGCCGTTCGCTTGACACTGACCCTTCCCACTTGTTTGTTGGCAGAAATTTGTGTTGGCTGTTCGTGCCGAGCTGGTGACGTACTGGGACAAGTGTCACTTCAGCGCTGGGCAGCGCGACGCCTTCCGTCATTTCAAGAGCGATACTTTTGTCGAGGGCCTGCTCGACTTACACGAACAGGAGCTCGACCGCGTGAAGCAGTATTACATGGTTTGTCCTCCATATTCGGTCGTCGCTTCCATCCATGCCTCAAACTCTTATCTGTTCCACAAAAACAATACGGGCCCCTGTCACCTGGCATCACAGCAGGGGCGGTTAGTGCATGAGGCCGAGGAGGCCGTGCCGCCCCAAGAAAGAGAGGAAAGAGAGGAAAGAAAAAAGTTTTGTATTACTAGTTGTCTTTGAATTACCTATTTTCATTTGAAATTTGAAATGTCGTGGCGTTCTCAACTTGCGTTCGTTCAGCGACATCTATGCGTCTCGACGGGTATTACGCGTCTTTGCTGCATGATTGTCGTGTCACGTCATAAGGGAGGCCACGTGACGTCAAGAGGAGGCCGGCGACCATGAACTATAGGTGCGGGGTGTGGAGGTACCACTAGAGCCGCAAGGGGGGGTGTTGAAACGTGGCTCTCTCGGACGATCTCACGTCTTGCCGGAGTCCACACTTCCCCTAGGATCTTTGGTTCCCCCACGTTCCCCTACTTACGATGCGCGAGCAAGGCAGAGCCGATGGAATCGGCTGGAATCAGAGGCTCTGGGCCGAAGTTACCCGAGGCCCGAACAAAGTAAACCTACATGTCATTGCCAATTCCGTGCAACCGGTACCATTTTATTCCATGCTAATTTGTTGCTCTTAATTGTTTAAAAGCAGACAAGTTTTAGATGAATCAATATAAAGTTAATTTCTGTGTCGTGTGATTGTGTATCTACGCGCCTTCTGTGTAATGTTCGCGTTTTGTAAGTGTTATTAGTAAATACGTGTGCTGGTGCTATCCTTTTGCGACATCATGAATGCGGTTGATGATTTTCTAAATTTGCTAGTAAGCAAACGCGACTTCGTAGAACGTGTCAAAATCAAAACTATTGGTAAGCCAACTCCCTATCTCAAAATAATCGTCGAAGATGGTACTAGATATCGTTCGTTTTCTGGCAAGTGGCATCGAAGATGACTGAGGCTGGCTGGCAGGCAGCAATGAGAATATTGCATTGTTTTGCTGGTCTTGTGCCATGTTCCCTGCTTGCAACAACAAACACTCGCGTGGAATTCCACAGGCTACGTAGGTGTCACAAAACCTTCCCAGATCAATCAAACGTCACAGGACGAGCATTGAGCATATTATTCAGACTGAGAGAGAGTCGACGAGGCAATAAATGATGCTGCACGTGTTCAAAACGAACTCCACAATCTTCAAGTTTCTAAGAATCGTCTAATCCTCGAGCGTTTGATTGACATAACTTGCTTTCTGGCAAAGCAGGAGGAGGCTTTCCGAGGGAATGACGATTGACGAAAGCGAAACCTCGGCCGATAAGGGGAATTTAGGAATTCAGTATGACCATTTTTGTAAATACGACACCGTTTTACGCGAAGGTGTTTCCGAAATATCGCAAAACGAACAAATCGAGTCGGTTGCTTAAAATCACGAAGTAAATAATGTAGGTACTGTGATTGCTTTTGAGGGAAATTGACGAAACAAACCGAAATTGCTTGCAAATCTCAAGTTTCTGAATTACCTTTCGGTACGTGATCAAGGGAAATGTGGTCAAACGTTTTATATGGTTTTATGCGTTTCTAGACGTGAGTTCTGGCCGGAATGTCACTTGTCTGAACTCAAACTGATCTTCAAATAGCACCACTTCTCATTAGGTTATTAATTATGTTTGTGCCTCCTCTCTTTTTTGACCCACGAACCGCCACTGCCACAGTCGCCTGCAAAATTGCATTCCCTCTAGAGAAGGTTGATGAGGGACATAGAATATACCGTTAACATGTGAATATGTGATGTCAAATTCACATTTGATCAGACACGATTGCAAGGGATTATTCTTCGAAAATTTCATTAAATTTAAAATTTTCAAACTTGTGATGACATGGTTGAAGTGAAATATTTCAAAGTCTAGGCTTATGTGAAATGAACTGGGTGCCTAACTGTCTTAATAAAATGTCTTCACAAGATGGCTTTGCCTGGCCAAGGTGGTATACTAGGTTTCAACTGGTGAAGATCACAATTCAATAAAATTGTTGTTCAAGAGATTTAAACCATGACCATGAGCAATACACCCGTAAGAGCTTATATGGGCATATTTAATCCAAACAAGCTTTCAGCATTTCTTTATCATGGGGGAGTAGAATTTTTCCTGGACCAATCTGGTGGGGTACTTTTATGATACATTTAGCCATACATGAGCCAGCAATCGATTCCAAATGATTAGAATCGACGCCTTTTGGCATCGATTCTGGAATCGATTCCCGATTACTTGACCTCATCCCTAATTTCAACCTGTTTAAAAATGTTGAGAATGTCTATTGAGCGCTCTTCCAACAACGCGATAAAGAGCACTTTGCACTTGCAATTGGTTTCAAGTGTGTGTCATAATAACACAGCCCTGAAATCTCTCCAGCTTGATTAAATCTTAACTTGTTAACTCAATTAATTAATACTTTTTTCAGGATAATCGAAAACAATTCAAACTATTAGAACAGTGGCAAGGGCTTTGGCAGCAAAAGTCAGAACTGGAGATTCGTTCCCCTTCATCTGACCGTCTCTATGACAATCGAGGAGGAAAGCTTCTGCGTGAAGAAAAGGAAAGAAAGGCCATCAATTACGTGAGTACACATCGAGGCTTTTCTGTCACAGTGTATTGATCTGTTTGTTAATTAGATAGGCTTACTTGTACTTAGAAATATCCTCCTATAAATTGACTGACAACTATACATTTTAGTTGAAAAATGATAATTGAAATATTTGTAAAAGAAAAACTTATATAGCCATTGTAGTCATATATAAATTCTCCCATTCACATTTTAGCTTATCTTTGGGTTTAATGTTGTATGAATATAATAACAATACCTTTTCACTAAAGTCTATCTTAGTTGATCACTTTCATTATTTGTATAATTGGTACTTGTAGTGGGCAGTTGAGAGTATTCCCTGGAAATATCTCAAAAAATATATTCCAGCAATTTGCCCATCTCTAGTGGTACCAAAATACTCTAAAACTGTACTGTAAAGCTGACTGTAACATGCAATGATGGGACCAGATTAGGATAGGAAGAAGGTTCAAAGATGACTGGTTTACCGGTTCTTCTTTTTGTCTGCAGAAGCTGCCTAAGATCGAAGAGGAACTTTGCCGGGCAGCTCAGCAATATGAGGATGACAAAAATGAGCCCTTTGAAATCGACGGAGTTCGGCTACAAAAATTCTTGTCCATGAAATGGAAACAACACGAGGACCAGAAAGAGGCGCAAAAGAAAGAGCGGGTCAGTTGAGGGTGGAGCACGGCCTACATACTTCCTCTTGCTACCTTGTGTTGGCTTTCTTATCACACAAAATACCCCCTATGTCTTACCTAAAACAAAACCATTTTGTTCTTTCCTTGGCTGGACATAGAAGATGCACAACCAGACGCTGGGAGACTCGACCGCTTCCAAGCTGTCGTGCAAAAGGAAGTTGGTGGCGGCGCCGTCCACTGAAAGGCGCACCAAGGCCTGTAGGATGGAAGCAGAAGCTTTTGTCGGGCCTCAAGTGACTAATCCGCCCCCCTTTACTAGGGTATGTATAACTCGACTTCAATGAGGGCAATCATTGCTTTTATTTATTATTGTTATTCATCTGCTTCTTTAACAAATGTCATCAGGAAAAATTGTTTACTATTCTCTAAATTCACATTTAATATCAAATAATTGCAATATATGTGCTTGTAAGCCTGCGTAGTTTCTATTGGTCCTAACCGCACTCCACCTTGATGTCATAATAGTATATGTGTGGTGTTTGCAGGCTGTCCGTAAGTGTGCCGGCTCAAAAATTGCTGTCCTTAAGGGTGCGGGCTCGAAGATGCAGCACCCGCAAATGAATAACATCAAATACACGGAATTCCAGGTAAACCTCAAGTGCCCTCTGTTGCGTCCAAGAACATTGTCTATCTGATGGCCAAACGTCTTGATTGCTATCTATGTCTTTGGGGCAGAATAGGATTTTTGAACAGATTTCTTGGGAAAAATCAAACCTAATGCAATGGCCCTTTTTTGTCTTATATTAGACAAGTAATTTATTATCTGGATATCATACTGTGTTGCATTTCAAGCAATTATTGCAATATTTGAGGATTGTAAACAAAGAGACCCCAGATGCAATATCAATATGATCCTAAAGCTGCGTTTACAGCGACGCGAAACTTGTCGAGCGAAACGTAGACATTTGACGTAGGCCATGGCGCAAAGGCTATGTTTGTGCCCACTGTGGAGCAACGTGCTTGAGCGAATGCTGAAAATTTTCGAATTTAACTGCCTCATTATCAGCTTGAGAAATAAAAAAACTTTCGGAGATTATTCTTGCACAACCCGACCCGATTATTTAAAAGACAGTAAAGACAGTTATTCGGTAATATAGAGTGGAATAAATGTATTGGGGATTATAAGGATTGCCACTAATGAATCGCTGCTTGAATGGTGTTGGTGTTGCAAATTGTCCAGTGTTTATTTTGCAGCCCAACATTCGCGCGGCACTCTTCAATTTTACAAGCGGCCAGACAACGCACAACGCTCTCGTACCTCACCTCGATTGTGCGTCGCTTTTCATTATTTTTCTCTCCCTGTGTTGTCATTGCAACTTCCACCTTTATGATTTCAAGCATAGTTTGGGTCCTAGGGTTGTTGTTATTGGTTGCGATATCTTTTTGCTTTCCAGTTCCTGAGAGGTCCCCCTAATCGTATTGATATATTTTCGTCTTTGTGGCAGTGAGCATTGGCTAGATTTTTTAAAATTTCTTATTTTACTAAGTGGTCATGCTGTGATGGATGTCGATGTGTGATCCTGAAATGGATGGAAAATTGACGTCGGACCGAAACTGTTTAACCACTTCAACAAGCGGCCCTGTTTAGAGTGTATTTAAGTTTCAAATTAAAATTAAATTTAAAATTTAAGTTAATACGAATAGGATGTGGGAAATGATTCCAACTTGGTTCCCGGCATTGGAATGTTGTGTGGGTCGGTTGATGACCCATTGGGCGGTGATGATTTTCAGGCGCAGCTGGAGAACGGCGTGGGGACGCGCAGCTCGGCGAAGCTGACGACGTTCTGCGCGGTGACCCCGCTCTGCCCGAAGACGCCCGCTGTGGGGGGGCGGTCCCCGATGTCCGTCAGGACCCCCACTAGGACCCCCTTGGGGGCACGTAGCCCAGCACCGCTCTCCGTCGCCAAGTCCAAGTTCACACCAGCCAGGAATTGCCTGCCCCTTTATTTTATTCGGATTTTAATTACTTCTATTGATTACTAATTTTTTTATATTTTTATAGACCATTACGTTTTTTATGTTGACGTTTACTTACGTTGATGTTTACTTCTTATCAATAAATAATCATTAATAAATGAATAATTAATTACATTGCATTTGGTACACTCCTGGACACTGAAATCCATCCACTAGAAATTTATACAAGTTCTGAGGGAGGTTGGCTTGAAAAATAGTGTAGGAAAGTAAGTCGGGTAGACACCATGCTGTATGCCATGTGCTTTGTGAGCCTATATGTCGTTATGATAAACCAGTTTTCCTTATCGGTAACGCCTGTCCAGTGGAATGAGGATCGACCAAGCTCACAAATATGATTTCTCGTGAGTTTTGTACACCACAACATTAGGTCTTGACCATTACGACAAAGTATTTTCTGTTGGGGGCGGAAGAGACCTGCGGGTAAATTAAGTTAACTAACCTTTACAACTTGGTAAAATGCACCTTTCTACTTTGAAGTTTCTTCTTTTGACAAATTTTATTGTATTTTCATGGTTCTAAATTTAACAGAGAATCAGTGAAACCATAGTGAATCTACTGATTACTACCCCCTAGTAATTAAAATAGAAGACTTCATTCTGTTGGGAAAGATGTCAATGGAAACAATATTTAAAAAATAGATGTGTCATGGAAATTCCCCATCCCCATTAATCATTTATTTTCTAACATCTTTTTACATCTACAATCTCTTTGAATGCTTTAGCTTAAAAAGGGTCTAGTGTCACTTATCATAGGCCCATGGTTCACAATGTGTTCAGCTCAACTCAGTGGCGTAGCCAGCAAGGGGGGCAGGGGGGGCGAGCGCCAGGCGCCCCTATTTTTATTAATTTAAAATTACAATAAAACCCACTCTGGACCCAAAAACCTGTAAACTATATGAAATTTCTGAAAAAGTAAGGACATATTGAGTCTAATTGGGGCGCCCCTAAAGACCCTCAATTTTAAAAATTAAAAGACTATTACGGGCGCTGATTTCAACCAAAGAAGGTGTACAATTTAGTGGAACCACCTGTCCATACATGCTTAAAAGGGCTAGCGGCATGCTGGACCAAACGCTTGTTGACATGTCGAGGTAATGACAGCGTGAAACCAACTAATTGCCCAAGCCATTGTCTAACGAAAGGGTAGAAAAAGACGTCAACATCAAGTCGTCAGAATGCAGAACCTGTATAGAGGTTAATGCGAATGCGTCAATTTTTGGTGTAACTTTGGTGGAGCGGTCACCTTACTGGCAATTCATATCTGTTTCTTTTACTCATAAACACTTTTGACACTGACACCACACTTAAAGACTGAGGTCTTCTCCAATTTAGCTGTTTTACACATTGAGCAAGAACTCACAGAAACAATAGCTTTTGAAAATGTGACCGACAACTTTGCGAAAATGAAGCCTCGACGAAAGAAACTTATCGTTGGAAAATAAGGGTTATTTCTCAAAATTGGTTGAGCCATTTGGCCAGTGAAACGAAAACAAGCCGTTTAATTGAGCATGAGAAAATTGAAAATTTTTATTTTTGAAAAACATTTTTAAGTTTTTGAACTGAAAAACGCAGAAGTACTCTGAAAATTGCATCCAAATCGTTTCAGCCGTTTGGACAGCCGAGCGCGGACAAACGGACAGAAAAACAAAAAAATCATGAATGACTCTTTTTAGGAGTGAGTGCAAATTGAAAGTATTCGCTTCACTCGCTACGCTCATCCAATTATATAATATACTCATATTATTACGTAAGCGTAACATTTAATTTTATTACATTTTATTATTAATTTTGATTATTGATTTAATTAGTTTCATTGGATCAAGAAAAATAATGTTTGACCATAGCAAACTACGTCATATAAATTACAGTGACAAAAATTGGCTAATACACGTTTCTTAATGCCTTATTACTTATGAGGATGGCGCCCCTATTTTTCTGACCGCCCCCCCAAGCTCCCAATCCTGGCTACGCCACTGGCTCAACTACTCAGATCTTTATCTGGCACCAAAAATATAAAATTTAATTAATAATATGGAGATGCTTTTCACTTTTGTTCTAATAAAACTAACTTTTTTTTGGACCACAATTTAGTAGCGAATTATCCAAAAATTTCGCCAACGATTGGGACTTTAACCATTTGACATCAAGTCCCAAATATCCACAAGCCAACGGGATGATACAAAGAGCAGTTCAATCAGTAAAAAACGTCATTAAAAAGGCCATGCTCAACGATGATGATATTCAGTTATGTCTATTGGAGTACAGGAACACTCCCATACATGACATGTCAATCACACCAGCTCAATTACTTATGAGTAGAAGATTAAAAGGGACATTGCCAATCAAAACAAACTTGCTGTTTCCCAAGGTAATCAATAGAAATCTATTCAAACATGAATTAGATAAATTACAAACGAAACAGAAACAATATTATGACAGAGGATCCAGACCCCTAAAACCATTAGCAGTGAACGATGAGATCAGAACAGCTAATCACGAGGGTAAATGGATAAACGGAAGAATTGCAAAGTGCATGACTAGACCACGATCATATCGCATTCGAACGGACAAGGGAACCGAATTAGAGAGGAACAGACGACATATAATAGAGGAAGGGAAAATTATCAGTCCCTCATCAGAATCCAAAACAAAAATAGCTACCTGTCGTTACTAAAGACAGTGCAATTAAGTCTACTAACGCTTTGACCCCTTTAACGTCAAGGTATGGCAGGTTATTGAAGCAACCAATTAGACTAGCATACGAATAATTCACAACTAAACTCGACAAATATTGTAAACATTATTTAATAATTATAGCACTAGGCTATGCGAACACTCACTCGTGTTGTGGATGAGCGTTATTTTTACGCACACCCACAACGCAATTATATTGCGCGTACGCATAGCCTAGAGGCTTTTATGATCGATTTCAAATGTTCGGCGTTAATTTAGCAGCTTTCTCAATGTCATTGAATATTTCAAAACGTAAAAATCGATTTAAAGAAAAACTATTCAATTGATTTGCTTGAAATTAACACAGTATCTTCTTTTTACGATTTATAATGCACTCAGTAAATTTTGTCAAAATCGGTTGAAGATAAAGTTTATTTAGTTGCAACAAACTGCAAAATCGCTAATAAAAGCGTCATAAAAGCGCCATTTCCAAGAAAAGCGCTAAACATACAACAATGAAATTTGTACACAAACATTAAATCATGAGAGTCTACATATCTGGAAAGTTTCGTCAAATTATATTGAGATCCTTGGCCTCCAGAGTGGAAAACATGTTTTGGAAAAACTGAAAAATTTCGTAAAAACATTTTATGTAACATAAAATTCACTCGTCCGAATTGCTTCAAAAACGTGGCAGATCTAAGTTCAGAGAAAACAAAGGTTCACAGAAATTTTCAACAAAATCCATTTTGGCATTTGGCCTGTAGACCGCAAACAAACGCACAAAAAAAAATACTTAAAAAAAGACACAATTGTGACATTTTTTGTTGTAAGTGTAATTAAAGATTTTGCTTCACTCGCTACGCTCGTTACGCTCACCAATCAGCTTCAACCCACAGAAACGTACCTTTGCTAATATAGGATCCTGATGGAGGAGGAACAAGACATTGTGGCTCTGAAGGCAAAGCTTCTTTCTTGGATTTCTTCGGTTTGCCCTGCTGAATCGTTAAGCCCGAACACTGATAGTAGATATAGTAGATAGTTATATCTGGTAGTGAAATAAGTAGGTAGGTATTCTTGTTATTGCACGAACTTAACATACATTCAATGACCAAGGCTACACGCTTTGGAAGGAAGGACCACTATCATAAGCTGCAAAAGACAGGATATTTCAATTTCAATTTCAATTTGTTTGTCACTCTCATCTAGTACAAGTACAGGATTTTTTGACATTTGCACAAGCGTACAAGTTCATAAATTTATTATAAATATATAATAGGAAATATAAAATATGGATAAAGTAATAGTAATATAAAAATAATATTATTTATTTATTAATAATTGTTTTGAATTCCTCACAAGACTAACATTTACCTGCAATAAACTGCAAAATAAAACTAACACAGGAAAATTTGTATTCGTCCCAACAGCAGTCAGATAGTGGAACGACCTACCAGAGCGTGTAGTAAACCCGTGGCCAGATACGGCCAAACTCCTTAAAACAAGGCTGAAGGAATTTGAATTAGAATAGAACCATGTTGGTTGGTAAATAGAACTCAGTTTATACAAATTATTATCATGTGATAATGTGATAATATGACCGTGTGATAATTGACCATGTGATAATGTGTCAAACGAATTATATTATAGAGTTATCGCTTATATTATTTGTAATCCATGTTATAAGAAAACAAAAACAAAAACCAAAAAAAAAATATATATATTTTGAAACTTTTGATTGATAAGTCGAACCCCTGTCCTCCAGGCTGACCATGCCGTTGCGGAGCCAGCGCCTTCTGGCGGCTCTGGCGGTCGACCAATCACCACTGAACAGTCAGTCCAAGTCAGTCAGTCGTTGCTCATGCTCGGAGCTGAACGGATCGCGCAGCTGAGGCGTATTTTAAAATGGAAGGGTAAGTTACGCTCCAACTCTTGGCGGAATTTGTCTTAATTTGCAACTGAATTAACATTTTTATTTAGGGTATTTTTGTACGCACCATTCCTTACTTTCGATTTTAATTTCAGGTGCAACACTCTTGAGGAAAAAGTTATTAAATGCGAAAGAGAATGCCTCAAAAGTCTAAAAGGTCTTTGGGAACAAATTGGCTACGATGCTGCAAGTGTAGTATATAGAGAGGGTAGAGTGTGTTATCATTTAGAGGTAAGGAAATTATGTTTTATATGTAACCACGATTGCTGGAACCAATGAGTGACGGCATGTAGCAGAATGCAAGTGGTTCATTGTACTACTCACAGAAATCGTTAATCATTTATTTATAAAACTTGCTTAATAGCTCTACTACCTGCTACCTACCTCTAATTACCTCTCGACTAATTAATTAAACTTGATTTAACAATGACCTGTCTTTCAGAAACTACTAGGCCAGATGTTGGAAGAGGAGCACGAAGAGAAAGATGCATTGATTGGTAAAATTGAAAAACTCTTGGAAAAAGCTGATCAGCTCAGTAGAGAGCTTCAAGTCGAGATAAATGTAAATTGTGAAGATAAGCTGCCACTTCTAAGAGTCAAAGGTATGTCCTAAAATCAATTGTTATAAAGGAAACTTTCCATTAAAATTTTTTCTTTTATGGATGTAAACACTCCTTTCTACAGATATCCTTGTTATAGCTCTTGAAATAAGTTACCACATTCTATAAAAGTCTTTCTATAATTTGACAAATATTAGGTAGGTACCTATACTCTTGTAAGAAGGTCATTGATGCAAATATACCCTTATCCCATAATGTACCTATACTCTATAAATATAACTGTTTGTACATTAACTAGCAGCGTAGCCCGTGCCTACGACACTATTTGCTTACGATCTTTATTTAGAGTTTTTTTTTAATACAATTATAAGGCCTTAAGGCAAACCCTTTTCACATAACGCAAACCAAATGCCCATAAGGCGTATCCTTAGCCCATAAGGCAAGACACTATGCTCATTAATAGGGCACAGGCATATGCGCATAGCGCAGACCTATGCACATAACGCAGGCCTATGCGCATAGCGCATAACGATAACATAGCGCTTAACGATCTGTGACCTTACATTAGGGCTGCTCGTTTTTGTTACAAACAAAAAAAACACGAATCCAAAGGTTTTTTTTCCCCCTATGTTGTGAAATTGAAGGATTTCGCTTGCTAATCCAAAAAAAATGTTGAAATTTGAATGGTTAGGCACCTTGGAAATTGCTAGTTTTTTGCATTTGTCACCTTGAAATACATGACGGATTCTCACGATTAATAGCCTATGCAACGTGTCGTGACATTCTACACATTATTCTCCCAACAGAAGCGTCCATAATCGCGCTTCAATATGGTTGAATTGCTGTAACCATGAAAAATCCCAAAAAACAATTGGAAAAATGAGCAGGCAGGCAGCCACAAAAAAGTTGAAAGCTACCAAAATAGGGATTTTATATGAGGTTGATGTGTAATTATTTTTATAGAGACTCTGGAAAGGCGCCTTGAAGAATATGTGCGCTGCCGGGCTGAACGGCTTGAAAGGCTTGGTGCGCTTAACGCAATTGAGCGTGAATTGACAGCGGCGATGGGTAGATTTGATAAGCCCCAGATGGCCGAAGTTCCTTCCGAGGAGGAACTTCATAATTTCGAGCAGTTGCTGAGGGAAAACAAAGTTGAGAAATGTCGCCGTGGAGAGGTGAGTTTGCCAATTAACAGCTTACAGTCTTTCTTTTATGATACTAATTAAATTTCTCTTGGCTAGCTAATCTTCCTTCACAATTGTTACGGTATTGCCAAGTACCTATACACTGAAATTATTGTAGTAGTTGACACTCCAAGGGATAGGGAATAATTCAGTCAGTCCAATTCTATGTAAAATGCAGTTAACAATGACCGAGCATTGCCAGGACCAATGAATTCATTTGTTTAAGAAGATGGCTGTGCCAGTTTGCTCAGTGGCCCCGAATCCAATAGAGCATATTTTAATAGTAAGGCCCTATGGTCCCTTGATTAGCCGGCATGCGAGTCTTGTTCAGAGAGTTACTTTTCAATGCAAAGTCGGGCCTAACGGGAAGAAGTTGAACCGTTACCTACAATAATTAATATTATAAAGTTTATACATTTATTTTATTTAGCATTGCATTATTTGTCTACCGCCAAAGGCTTTGGTACTTAGTCAATGCCATAACTGTATGTAGGTTTTCTAATGCATAAGATTGCTATTGCCTTTGTTCTGCAGATTTTCCATGAGCTGCGCATAAAGATTGTCGACGCGATGAAGAAGATGGAGCTCCAACCAGAGCTAGATTTCCAGCGTCGGGTTATGGATGGCGACGGCTTTGTTTTGTCGCTGCCTAACATGGAAAAGTTGCGTGCGCTGGCGGGTTCGATGGAGCGTCGCCTGTACGAAACAACGTATGTCACGCACCCCCTGACACCAGCTCCCTCTCGTTGCTTGCCCCCCTCCCCCACCATCCTGCCAGTGCCAAATGTGGAGAATCTGCATAAGCTGGCCTGGTTGATGGTGGAGGTGAAGCTCTCACAATGCCCCTAAACACCCCATCTTCCCAACACACACACTGAACACAGCCTATCTGGCATCATGGTCTGCCCAAAGTTTACACCATAGCAGAATACATTTTATTTTTTACTCAACTCTGTAAATGCTTGGGTATTTTCATTGCAGAATGGATGACCATATAGGAATAAAGAATGGTCTGTTTTCTTGCCATCATTATGTCGCCAATAATTGTATCGTGCGGTCTGGTCTGATTCTTTGGCAGGGAACTGGTGACGCAACTGAGAGAGCGATTGGGTCTTCTTTGGGACCGTCTTGAAGAGCATCCAGATCTTCGTGATAATTTCACCATCGGCTACACTGGCATAGGACAAGCCACAATAAATGCCCTACGTTCAGAAATCGAGCGTTGTGAAAAACGGAAACGTGCTAACATTGAGGTCGGTTGCACACTTTGCCAAGTCTTATACTTATGCCTTAATACCGTTTCATTTATATCTAGCTATGCTTACTCAATAAATCTTACACGAGTGATACTACTTTGTTCAGACTATTGTCATGGCACTCAACTGCATTATTGAAAGCAGATCTTTCATAGGCATCATAGCTTTGCCAGATGAATGGAAAAGTTGCAGTAAAAAGCTCTGCTTTTAATAATAATAAGCAATATGCTAGTCAGTTGATTCACAACAGCTGTGGTGAGATTCCCATGGGAACTAGTGACGGGACTGGCCCAGCTTAGCATTGGCTATTGATTAATGAGGAGCCGTTCGCTTGACACTGACCCTTCCCACTTGTTTGTTGGCAGAAATTTGTGTTGGCTGTTCGTGCCGAGCTGGTGACGTACTGGGACAAGTGTCACTTCAGCGCTGGGCAGCGCGACGCCTTCCGTCATTTCAAGAGCGATACTTTTGTCGAGGGCCTGCTCGACTTACACGAACAGGAGCTCGACCGCGTGAAGCAGTATTACATGGTTTGTCCTCCATATTCGGTCGTCGCTTCCATCCATGCCTCAAACTCTTATCTGTTCCACAAAAACAATACGGGCCCCTGTCACCTGGCATCACAGCAGGGGCGGTTAGTGCATGAGGCCGAGGAGGCCGTGCCGCCCCAAGAAAGAGAGGAAAGAGAGGAAAGAAAAAAGTTTTGTATTACTAGTTGTCTTTGAATTACCTATTTTCATTTGAAATTTGAAATGTCGTGGCGTTCTCAACTTGCGTTCGTTCAGCGACATCTATGCGTCTCGACGGGTATTACGCGTCTTTGCTGCATGATTGTCGTGTCACGTCATAAGGGAGGCCACGTGACGTCAAGAGGAGGCCGGCGACCATGAACTATAGGTGCGGGGTGTGGAGGTACCACTAGAGCCGCAAGGGGGGGTGTTGAAACGTGGCTCTCTCGGACGATCTCACGTCTTGCCGGAGTCCACACTTCCCCTAGGATCTTTGGTTCCCCCACGTTCCCCTACTTACGATGCGCGAGCAAGGCAGAGCCGATGGAATCGGCTGGAATCAGAGGCTCTGGGCCGAAGTTACCCGAGGCCCGAACAAAGTAAACCTACATGTCATTGCCAATTCCGTGCAACCGGTACCATTTTATTCCATGCTAATTTGTTGCTCTTAATTGTTTAAAAGCAGACAAGTTTTAGATGAATCAATATAAAGTTAATTTCTGTGTCGTGTGATTGTGTATCTACGCGCCTTCTGTGTAATGTTCGCGTTTTGTAAGTGTTATTAGTAAATACGTGTGCTGGTGCTATCCTTTTGCGACATCATGAATGCGGTTGATGATTTTCTAAATTTGCTAGTAAGCAAACGCGACTTCGTAGAACGTGTCAAAATCAAAACTATTGGTAAGCCAACTCCCTATCTCAAAATAATCGTCGAAGATGGTACTAGATATCGTTCGTTTTCTGGCAAGTGGCATCGAAGATGACTGAGGCTGGCTGGCAGGCAGCAATGAGAATATTGCATTGTTTTGCTGGTCTTGTGCCATGTTCCCTGCTTGCAACAACAAACACTCGCGTGGAATTCCACAGGCTACGTAGGTGTCACAAAACCTTCCCAGATCAATCAAACGTCACAGGACGAGCATTGAGCATATTATTCAGACTGAGAGAGAGTCGACGAGGCAATAAATGATGCTGCACGTGTTCAAAACGAACTCCACAATCTTCAAGTTTCTAAGAATCGTCTAATCCTCGAGCGTTTGATTGACATAACTTGCTTTCTGGCAAAGCAGGAGGAGGCTTTCCGAGGGAATGACGATTGACGAAAGCGAAACCTCGGCCGATAAGGGGAATTTAGGAATTCAGTATGACCATTTTTGTAAATACGACACCGTTTTACGCGAAGGTGTTTCCGAAATATCGCAAAACGAACAAATCGAGTCGGTTGCTTAAAATCACGAAGTAAATAATGTAGGTACTGTGATTGCTTTTGAGGGAAATTGACGAAACAAACCGAAATTGCTTGCAAATCTCAAGTTTCTGAATTACCTTTCGGTACGTGATCAAGGGAAATGTGGTCAAACGTTTTATATGGTTTTATGCGTTTCTAGACGTGAGTTCTGGCCGGAATGTCACTTGTCTGAACTCAAACTGATCTTCAAATAGCACCACTTCTCATTAGGTTATTAATTATGTTTGTGCCTCCTCTCTTTTTTGACCCACGAACCGCCACTGCCACAGTCGCCTGCAAAATTGCATTCCCTCTAGAGAAGGTTGATGAGGGACATAGAATATACCGTTAACATGTGAATATGTGATGTCAAATTCACATTTGATCAGACACGATTGCAAGGGATTATTCTTCGAAAATTTCATTAAATTTAAAATTTTCAAACTTGTGATGACATGGTTGAAGTGAAATATTTCAAAGTCTAGGCTTATGTGAAATGAACTGGGTGCCTAACTGTCTTAATAAAATGTCTTCACAAGATGGCTTTGCCTGGCCAAGGTGGTATACTAGGTTTCAACTGGTGAAGATCACAATTCAATAAAATTGTTGTTCAAGAGATTTAAACCATGACCATGAGCAATACACCCGTAAGAGCTTATATGGGCATATTTAATCCAAACAAGCTTTCAGCATTTCTTTATCATGGGGGAGTAGAATTTTTCCTGGACCAATCTGGTGGGGTACTTTTATGATACATTTAGCCATACATGAGCCAGCAATCGATTCCAAATGATTAGAATCGACGCCTTTTGGCATCGATTCTGGAATCGATTCCCGATTACTTGACCTCATCCCTAATTTCAACCTGTTTAAAAATGTTGAGAATGTCTATTGAGCGCTCTTCCAACAACGCGATAAAGAGCACTTTGCACTTGCAATTGGTTTCAAGTGTGTGTCATAATAACACAGCCCTGAAATCTCTCCAGCTTGATTAAATCTTAACTTGTTAACTCAATTAATTAATACTTTTTTCAGGATAATCGAAAACAATTCAAACTATTAGAACAGTGGCAAGGGCTTTGGCAGCAAAAGTCAGAACTGGAGATTCGTTCCCCTTCATCTGACCGTCTCTATGACAATCGAGGAGGAAAGCTTCTGCGTGAAGAAAAGGAAAGAAAGGCCATCAATTACGTGAGTACACATCGAGGCTTTTCTGTCACAGTGTATTGATCTGTTTGTTAATTAGATAGGCTTACTTGTACTTAGAAATATCCTCCTATAAATTGACTGACAACTATACATTTTAGTTGAAAAATGATAATTGAAATATTTGTAAAAGAAAAACTTATATAGCCATTGTAGTCATATATAAATTCTCCCATTCACATTTTAGCTTATCTTTGGGTTTAATGTTGTATGAATATAATAACAATACCTTTTCACTAAAGTCTATCTTAGTTGATCACTTTCATTATTTGTATAATTGGTACTTGTAGTGGGCAGTTGAGAGTATTCCCTGGAAATATCTCAAAAAATATATTCCAGCAATTTGCCCATCTCTAGTGGTACCAAAATACTCTAAAACTGTACTGTAAAGCTGACTGTAACATGCAATGATGGGACCAGATTAGGATAGGAAGAAGGTTCAAAGATGACTGGTTTACCGGTTCTTCTTTTTGTCTGCAGAAGCTGCCTAAGATCGAAGAGGAACTTTGCCGGGCAGCTCAGCAATATGAGGATGACAAAAATGAGCCCTTTGAAATCGACGGAGTTCGGCTACAAAAATTCTTGTCCATGAAATGGAAACAACACGAGGACCAGAAAGAGGCGCAAAAGAAAGAGCGGGTCAGTTGAGGGTGGAGCACGGCCTACATACTTCCTCTTGCTACCTTGTGTTGGCTTTCTTATCACACAAAATACCCCCTATGTCTTACCTAAAACAAAACCATTTTGTTCTTTCCTTGGCTGGACATAGAAGATGCACAACCAGACGCTGGGAGACTCGACCGCTTCCAAGCTGTCGTGCAAAAGGAAGTTGGTGGCGGCGCCGTCCACTGAAAGGCGCACCAAGGCCTGTAGGATGGAAGCAGAAGCTTTTGTCGGGCCTCAAGTGACTAATCCGCCCCCCTTTACTAGGGTATGTATAACTCGACTTCAATGAGGGCAATCATTGCTTTTATTTATTATTGTTATTCATCTGCTTCTTTAACAAATGTCATCAGGAAAAATTGTTTACTATTCTCTAAATTCACATTTAATATCAAATAATTGCAATATATGTGCTTGTAAGCCTGCGTAGTTTCTATTGGTCCTAACCGCACTCCACCTTGATGTCATAATAGTATATGTGTGGTGTTTGCAGGCTGTCCGTAAGTGTGCCGGCTCAAAAATTGCTGTCCTTAAGGGTGCGGGCTCGAAGATGCAGCACCCGCAAATGAATAACATCAAATACACGGAATTCCAGGTAAACCTCAAGTGCCCTCTGTTGCGTCCAAGAACATTGTCTATCTGATGGCCAAACGTCTTGATTGCTATCTATGTCTTTGGGGCAGAATAGGATTTTTGAACAGATTTCTTGGGAAAAATCAAACCTAATGCAATGGCCCTTTTTTGTCTTATATTAGACAAGTAATTTATTATCTGGATATCATACTGTGTTGCATTTCAAGCAATTATTGCAATATTTGAGGATTGTAAACAAAGAGACCCCAGATGCAATATCAATATGATCCTAAAGCTGCGTTTACAGCGACGCGAAACTTGTCGAGCGAAACGTAGACATTTGACGTAGGCCATGGCGCAAAGGCTATGTTTGTGCCCACTGTGGAGCAACGTGCTTGAGCGAATGCTGAAAATTTTCGAATTTAACTGCCTCATTATCAGCTTGAGAAATAAAAAAACTTTCGGAGATTATTCTTGCACAACCCGACCCGATTATTTAAAAGACAGTAAAGACAGTTATTCGGTAATATAGAGTGGAATAAATGTATTGGGGATTATAAGGATTGCCACTAATGAATCGCTGCTTGAATGGTGTTGGTGTTGCAAATTGTCCAGTGTTTATTTTGCAGCCCAACATTCGCGCGGCACTCTTCAATTTTACAAGCGGCCAGACAACGCACAACGCTCTCGTACCTCACCTCGATTGTGCGTCGCTTTTCATTATTTTTCTCTCCCTGTGTTGTCATTGCAACTTCCACCTTTATGATTTCAAGCATAGTTTGGGTCCTAGGGTTGTTGTTATTGGTTGCGATATCTTTTTGCTTTCCAGTTCCTGAGAGGTCCCCCTAATCGTATTGATATATTTTCGTCTTTGTGGCAGTGAGCATTGGCTAGATTTTTTAAAATTTCTTATTTTACTAAGTGGTCATGCTGTGATGGATGTCGATGTGTGATCCTGAAATGGATGGAAAATTGACGTCGGACCGAAACTGTTTAACCACTTCAACAAGCGGCCCTGTTTAGAGTGTATTTAAGTTTCAAATTAAAATTAAATTTAAAATTTAAGTTAATACGAATAGGATGTGGGAAATGATTCCAACTTGGTTCCCGGCATTGGAATGTTGTGTGGGTCGGTTGATGACCCATTGGGCGGTGATGATTTTCAGGCGCAGCTGGAGAACGGCGTGGGGACGCGCAGCTCGGCGAAGCTGACGACGTTCTGCGCGGTGACCCCGCTCTGCCCGAAGACGCCCGCTGTGGGGGGGCGGTCCCCGATGTCCGTCAGGACCCCCACTAGGACCCCCTTGGGGGCACGTAGCCCAGCACCGCTCTCCGTCGCCAAGTCCAAGTTCACACCAGCCAGGAATTGCCTGCCCCTTTATTTTATTCGGATTTTAATTACTTCTATTGATTACTAATTTTTTTATATTTTTATAGACCATTACGTTTTTTATGTTGACGTTTACTTACGTTGATGTTTACTTCTTATCAATAAATAATCATTAATAAATGAATAATTAATTACATTGCATTTGGTACACTCCTGGACACTGAAATCCATCCACTAGAAATTTATACAAGTTCTGAGGGAGGTTGGCTTGAAAAATAGTGTAGGAAAGTAAGTCGGGTAGACACCATGCTGTATGCCATGTGCTTTGTGAGCCTATATGTCGTTATGATAAACCAGTTTTCCTTATCGGTAACGCCTGTCCAGTGGAATGAGGATCGACCAAGCTCACAAATATGATTTCTCGTGAGTTTTGTACACCACAACATTAGGTCTTGACCATTACGACAAAGTATTTTCTGTTGGGGGCGGAAGAGACCTGCGGGTAAATTAAGTTAACTAACCTTTACAACTTGGTAAAATGCACCTTTCTACTTTGAAGTTTCTTCTTTTGACAAATTTTATTGTATTTTCATGGTTCTAAATTTAACAGAGAATCAGTGAAACCATAGTGAATCTACTGATTACTACCCCCTAGTAATTAAAATAGAAGACTTCATTCTGTTGGGAAAGATGTCAATGGAAACAATATTTAAAAAATAGATGTGTCATGGAAATTCCCCATCCCCATTAATCATTTATTTTCTAACATCTTTTTACATCTACAATCTCTTTGAATGCTTTAGCTTAAAAAGGGTCTAGTGTCACTTATCATAGGCCCATGGTTCACAATGTGTTCAGCTCAACTCAGTGGCGTAGCCAGCAAGGGGGGCAGGGGGGGCGAGCGCCAGGCGCCCCTATTTTTATTAATTTAAAATTACAATAAAACCCACTCTGGACCCAAAAACCTGTAAACTATATGAAATTTCTGAAAAAGTAAGGACATATTGAGTCTAATTGGGGCGCCCCTAAAGACCCTCAATTTTAAAAATTAAAAGACTATTACGGGCGCTGATTTCAACCAAAGAAGGTGTACAATTTAGTGGAACCACCTGTCCATACATGCTTAAAAGGGCTAGCGGCATGCTGGACCAAACGCTTGTTGACATGTCGAGGTAATGACAGCGTGAAACCAACTAATTGCCCAAGCCATTGTCTAACGAAAGGGTAGAAAAAGACGTCAACATCAAGTCGTCAGAATGCAGAACCTGTATAGAGGTTAATGCGAATGCGTCAATTTTTGGTGTAACTTTGGTGGAGCGGTCACCTTACTGGCAATTCATATCTGTTTCTTTTACTCATAAACACTTTTGACACTGACACCACACTTAAAGACTGAGGTCTTCTCCAATTTAGCTGTTTTACACATTGAGCAAGAACTCACAGAAACAATAGCTTTTGAAAATGTGACCGACAACTTTGCGAAAATGAAGCCTCGACGAAAGAAACTTATCGTTGGAAAATAAGGGTTATTTCTCAAAATTGGTTGAGCCATTTGGCCAGTGAAACGAAAACAAGCCGTTTAATTGAGCATGAGAAAATTGAAAATTTTTATTTTTGAAAAACATTTTTAAGTTTTTGAACTGAAAAACGCAGAAGTACTCTGAAAATTGCATCCAAATCGTTTCAGCCGTTTGGACAGCCGAGCGCGGACAAACGGACAGAAAAACAAAAAAATCATGAATGACTCTTTTTAGGAGTGAGTGCAAATTGAAAGTATTCGCTTCACTCGCTACGCTCATCCAATTATATAATATACTCATATTATTACGTAAGCGTAACATTTAATTTTATTACATTTTATTATTAATTTTGATTATTGATTTAATTAGTTTCATTGGATCAAGAAAAATAATGTTTGACCATAGCAAACTACGTCATATAAATTACAGTGACAAAAATTGGCTAATACACGTTTCTTAATGCCTTATTACTTATGAGGATGGCGCCCCTATTTTTCTGACCGCCCCCCCAAGCTCCCAATCCTGGCTACGCCACTGGCTCAACTACTCAGATCTTTATCTGGCACCAAAAATATAAAATTTAATTAATAATATGGAGATGCTTTTCACTTTTGTTCTAATAAAACTAACTTTTTTTTGGACCACAATTTAGTAGCGAAATATCCAAAAATTTCGCCAACGATTGGAACTTTAACCATTTGACATCAAGTCCCAAATATCCACAAGCCAACGGGATGATACAAAGAGCAGTTCAATCAGTAAAAAACGTCATTAAAAAGGCCATGCTCAACGATGATGATATTCAGTTATGTCTATTGGAGTACAGGAACACTCCCATACATGACATGTCAATCACACCAGCTCAATTACTTATGAGTAGAAGATTAAAAGGGACATTGCCAATCAAAACAAACTTGCTGTTTCCCAAGGTAATCAATAGAAATCTATTCAAACATGAATTAGATAAATTACAAACGAAACAGAAACAATATTATGACAGAGGATCCAGACCCCTAAAACCATTAGCAGTGAACGATGAGATCAGAACAGCTAATCACGAGGGTAAATGGATAAACGGAAGAATTGCAAAGTGCATGACTAGACCACGATCATATCGCATTCGAACGGACAAGGGAACCGAATTAGAGAGGAACAGACGACATATAATAGAGGAAGGGAAAATTATCAGTCCCTCATCAGAATCCAAAACAAAAATAGCTACCTGTCGTTACTAAAGACAGTGCAATTAAGTCTACTAACGCTTTGACCCCTTTAACGTCAAGGTATGGCAGGTTATTGAAGCAACCAATTAGACTAGCATACGAATAATTCACAACTAAACTCGACAAATATTGTAAACATTATTTAATAATTATAGCACTAGGCTATGCGAACACTCACTCGTGTTGTGGATGAGCGTTATTTTTACGCACACCCACAACGCAATTATATTGCGCGTACGCATAGCCTAGAGGCTTTTATGATCGATTTCAAATGTTCGGCGTTAATTTAGCAGCTTTCTCAATGTCATTGAATATTTCAAAACGTAAAAATCGATTTAAAGAAAAACTATTCAATTGATTTGCTTGAAATTAACACAGTATCTTCTTTATACGATTTATAATGCACTCAGTAAATTTTGTCAAAATCGGTTGAAGATAAAGTTTATTTAGTTGCAAAAAACTGCAAAATCGCTAAAAGCTCGTAGAAAGGTAGTTAAAAGATGACAAAACATATGTTTTTGAGTTGTATTTAGTATTTTGTTCTCAGCTTAAGCCCCCTGCTTTTTCAGCAAAGTCGGGGTTACAGTTTCCTAACTATTCAAATTCTACAATATATTTCAGAATTTTCAAAACTTTTCTTATTTTTTACAGCCAAAAGTTATTTATATAATCACACCAAACTTAAGAAACTTATCAAACAAATTGATATGCAGCTGTGCTCAAGATTTTGGATCTACATCTTATCTTGTTGAGTTTTTATTCGCAATGTTGCGACGATTTTTTATGATTCTAAATATCTTCAACTCGAGATTCAAATGGATGTTTAGGTGCGATTACCTTCATTTCTTGTAGGACGCTTGCTGTGACGCGTCAATCACCACCTTATGGATCCCATTGTTGTTCCCCACCACTGGCTTAGTACAGTCTGAGCCAAATAATGTTTTGGGGCAATTTGTTTTTGGGGCAGTTTTTATTTGGGGCATTTTTTTTTTGGGGAAGTTTTTTTTTGGGGCAGTCTGACTTTGGGGAAGATTTATTTTGGGGCAATTGGAGCACTCCCGTGAACAATCACAAGCAGGGACAGAGAGAGGGAAGGAAGTCTGTTATGCAGCCAGGAGGTGGGAAGGGGGTCCAGGCACAAGGCGCAAGTGCACAAGGCACAGACTATCGTACGATTGTGCATATCAACACTGTCGTACTACGCAGAGGAAGGTTGGGAAGTTGGGTCGGGTCAGGAAAGGTAGGATTAGGGGTGGGGGAGGGGGGAAATATACTGTGGTTTTATGCAGCGAATATGTAGATAACCATCGTACGATTGTGCATATCAACACTGTTGTACTACGCAGAGGAAGGTTGGGAGGTTAGGTTGGGCCAGGAAAGGAAAACCTAAAAGCAGCACGTGTAGCGGCACGTGAAAAATCATGCTGTGGCGACAACAAGCTATGGTGGAAATCGGTGTATCTGCTATCGGTGCATCAGAGGGCCGAAGCAGGACGACGACACTGCCGTGTCCGGTCTGATTTGGCCGCAAGACATCGCTCGCCACAACGCCTGGCCCGAACTACACACAGGAAGAAGCACGTCTCTTGCGGGTGCGGCCTGCTGGATCGTAACAGTGGTGTGTGTGGCGGTGGCCATAGGCAGAGCGGTCGATGGGACATACTGGCTGTTTGACTCCCACGCGAGAAACCAGCAAGGACAAGCGAGTCCAGACGGCACAGCGAGTCTGGCAATGCACACAGACCTGAGGATGGTGAGTGATATGTTCTGCAAGAACGTGCTCCCGGAACACGCGCTCGAACCAGGAAAATACACGATCGATAATGCGGATATCCGACAGCAATACCGAAAGTGACAAAACGAACAACAACTCGGACATGCCTTCTCTGCAAAGTGTTGCGCATTGGAGGACCGTGTTACCAACAGGTTGTCGGTGAACAACACACCAGGGACAGAGACAACAGAGTAGGTCCGTCATGCAGCCGGGAGCGGGGAAGGGCTGTGCAAAACATGAAAACTCTCTTTTCTTGGATCATCAATTGATGGTGGACGTCTGTGTACCCGAGTCACGAAAATATGTAGCCATCATTAGCAGTACCCAGAAGATCGCATTTGAGCATTGAATATGTAGATAAACACAAAGTGTTAGGTAAGCGTGGCAGAAGGGTCAAATACCATTACCTAAAAACAAATTAACACAAGAAACAAATAGAACCTACAGGGGGCGAAGCCCCCTGCAAGGGGGCTCCGAGCAGATGGTGCTTTGGGGCAAAGCCCCAAAGCAAGCCTACCTTATATAAAATCCTTATTTTCGGTTGCCACGATACTATTGTACTCATGGATGTGGGGATGTGGCTATGTGACTATGTAACTTGCACGGCGTAAATCGCTACATAAATTGCGAAAACGCGTGAAACCACTTGCGACTTGCGCGCTGCAACATTTTGGCAGCGATTTTAGCCTGGCTTGATGGGGAAAACAACGAAAAACGCACGCGATTTCACTCGGCCGAAAGTCATCATTTCTGGAGGCAACAATTGGCAACAACGCTTGACTAAATGTTTTGTTTATCTCCATTGAATCTAAGAATGAGAATGAGAATCCCCGTCTAAGCCCTTTCAAAGCGGGGATTTTGTGCGACCTTATTACTCGACGGTAGAGCAGCTGCACAGCAGGCGGAAGGCCCCGGATTCATATCCCAGTTCGGTTGCGCATTAATCCTGCCTGCTCACCCACCAAGGATCCTCACAAAATATGCTTGCTTAAAATTTTTGGCTTACATTACCCTTGGTAGGTTCAGAATGTGAAAAGAAATAACAACAATATTTATCCGTCGTCAACAGAATTTAATGCAGAAACCTATTCATGGAGTGCCTCCCAAATGAACTGAAGCCATTATTTGTGGCTACCAAAATTGTAAAAATCAATGTCCATTTAAGCTAACATGTAGTCATTAAACAAATGTAAAATATACTTGAAAACAGTTAAGTTACATGTACTAGTTCACATACATACATTTCAAATAAAGTCTTAACCAAAACAATACACCTATTCCATTCAATCAAAATTACGTCATGATACCCACAGCTAGCAAAGCTAATTAATATTTTTTTCCAAACTGGTAGTACGTCCAGTGGGTATCTGACGTCACTTGTCTCTGAGTGGAATAGGTCTATGATACGTTTCAAATTTTCTCATACCTAATGCTCTTGGTACACTGAGCTCGAAATCGAAGCACAATCTACCAGTAGAGCTGTTGATTAAACTACTTCACGGTTGAGGCTTGTAATACCTACCATTCAAAAGCAAGAAATTGTTACAATTTTAACTTTTATTAGGTTGCAATGTGTCACATATTCACATGCTACAGAGAAAATATAAAAATGACAACCAAGTTGTCCACCACTACTTGCACGACTTGCGGAAGTGAAACGAAACTATCCATCAAAACAGGCATCGATGGTTGCATGGCAGCCAAGACACCATCTTTGTCCGCCGCTTCACGGAGCTAAACTTCGTCAGCCAAGACGAAACAACCCGATCATGGAGTAATGCGGAAGATTTAGCCCTAAATTCCGAGTAAATCAACAGAGCCTAACATTGACACAGTGATGCTTGGTGTCGGATAGTTTGAAACAAATATTCTGAACACTTACTGAAATGCTGCTCCCCCCCTACCAAATGATGACAGTGGCACCTTCCATTTCACATTTTGTCAATTTAAGTTTGGTGGATTCACATGGCCAGTCTCCAACAAGAACTGGACCTAAAACACGGATCAATGTATCGGTCAAGCCGTGAGTTCAACCCTTGGCTCACGTTGACAGTATCCTTGACGAATGCCAACCCTCGCGTTGAAAACGTTTAATTCGACGACAAATTCAGTTCAGCATCCAAGAGCCGAGCAGAGCCCGTGTAAACCTACCAACTCGAAGATACAACGACGGGTGAAGCATGTGCCGCCTGCACGCTCGCAAACGATGCGCCACCTGGACCTTCGGCCACGTTTTAGTCTCGCCTCTTCCTCTTGTCGCGGTCGTCGCCTCCCCTGCGTTCGCGGTCGTCCTTGGGCCGCTTGCTCGCGCGCTTGGCCTGCGTCAAGAACTGGTCCAGACCGAACGGATCCTCCTCCGCCTCCTCCTTCTCGAACTGCACGGGGCCGCTGCGCGCCGCACTGCGGTCCGTGCCGCTGAACTCCTTGTCCGGAACGAACCTGGAACAAGCGAGAGAGCCGCCGCCGGAACTTAGAACAGGCGCCGTTGGTCGCCCCGGATAAGAGGCAGCAGTGTCCGTTCCTGAAAGCTAACTGATTGATGATTGATTATTTGTGTTTAACGACGCCCTTTGGCCCTGGTCTAATGGCGTCAGTGAATGAAATGGTGATGATGAGGGTGATGATGAACCTAACCTAGTCTAGAAGAGAGGAGGGGAAACACGGTGCCGGCACGTAGCCTACTCCTGTCGAAAAGCACCGAGGGGACCACCGGCTTTACGTCCCTTCCGAAGGACGGTACAACTCGAACAACAGGATTCCTCCGCTAATCCGTGCTGTCGAGAGGTTGATAAGCAACTAGCAAGGCGAGTGAAGTTGTCATACTAACTTCAAACCCTCCTACCTCTCTCCCAAACAGAACTGATCATGTGCATGATGGTCACCCATCAGACACCTGACTCAGCGCGATGTTGCTTAACTTCGTTGATCACACGAGAACTGGTGTTTCCAACGTTGCCAAACTGTTCGGTCCTGTTAGCTAACTGAAGGCAATTTATTAGAGATAGCAGTGAATAAGTGATTGTCCACTATCAGAATGGGTTAATTTTAATCATTATTCAAGAAACCCCAATTGCCTTCAATATGCAGAATCTGTACTTGGAGTCTTTGCGACCGTATCGAAACTATCGAGCTGAACCACAAGTCGTTCCGAACGACCAAAATAGACACTTCAATACCGTATCGGAGCAATCAAACCAAGCCGCACGCCGCTCGCAATTACCGGTTGGTCTTGATGAGCGTGTCGAGATCCTCGCCGTAGACCTCCTTGTCGACGTTGCGGCTCGGCCGGTAGAGGTGGGCGCCGAGCGTGCCCTGCTCACGCCACGGCTTGTCGTAGACATTGTACGACTCCTCATCGGCGTAGCCCGAGTCCATGCCCTTGGTCGTGTTGAACAGCCGCTGGTCGAACTGCGCCTCGCCCGTCGCGTTGCTCTTCGCCGGCAGACCCAGCGCGATCTGCTCGCTGATGTCGCGCTCGCGGTCGCGCTGCAGCTTGCCCCTGAGGTGGCAACAACGGGCAACGGGTTAGCGACACGAGCAACCGGGTCATGGTTCGGTAATGCAGTGATCGACGAGACCAGGGGGACGATTTTGTGAAAGTTTCGTTACTGAAGTCACTGGTCTTTTCGATGAGAGAGTTGATTTGTTCCGTTAAAAACATCGACAAAAATGGTGATTAACGAGTGAATTTTCTAATGAAATTTTTACAAAATTGTCCCCCAGGTTAGCAATGCAAGAGACAAGGGGAAATGATCAATGATCAGAGAAAATTATCAATCTGGTTCAGCGGTACAACTAGGCCCGTGTCAGTTGCGCTAGTGTTATTCAAGTGTACGCTGAGGTTCGATGTGAATGTCGTGCGGCTCATCACCGTCATCCAACCTAACAGTTGACAACATTGCATTTGATAAGTCTTATGGATGGTGCTTTTGTAGAAATTAGCATCAAAGAGTCATCATCTATCATCACTCTACAGGAATTACTAATATCAATACACCCACTCCATTCAATCAAAATTCTATCAAAATGACGTCATGACACCCACTCGCTACAGCCAGGTAGAGAAATTCGGGTTGTGATTTCCCTATCTTCCACTGTTATTTATTTATTTATTATTTAAGTCTAAGAGTTCTAATACTGGTAAACAGTAGAACATTCAGACTGTTACGGACTAAAACAGACCAATAATAACTAATAATAGCACAGCTAATTAATATTTCTTTCCAAACTGGTAGTACGTCCAATGGGTACCTGACGTCACCTGTCTGTGAGTGGAGTTTGTCTTTTATTACCAATTTCATGTTTCGGTACTAGAATCAAGAACGGTTTCTGTTGCAATTTCGCTGCAAACTAAATTGGAATTCTTGTTCCCTAGCTGGCTACAGTCAATCTTTGGTCTGCAACAAAACGGCAGGGTCGTAAAGCGCAGCATTTCTCTAACCTCTTGTCTGGAGCGGCTCGGGCAATGTTGCGCTCGCGTTGCCTGTCTTTATGACGGTCATGCCTCACTTGGTCTCGTTCACGCGCTTCCTCGTCCTTGTCTGCAAGGAAAACACTCTTTTTATTCATTCATTATCACTAATATCCTGAAGAAAACTCCTAGTCCATTGCTAGAATATGGTAATAGAACTCTACCTGAAAAAAGAGCTATGGTAAAAGTGGTAGGTAGTTATGAAATACAAGTTACCTAGTTGCTAAATTTTGTTTAGTTAGAAATTGACCATTTAGCCATAATACATAATATGATGCAGGTACACAATTTCCAAACCCTCTAACACTCTCCTTTATCCTAAAGGGAAATAGCCAAAACAAATTATTAATTGCCTACTAACTTAGGAACAAAGTTGGTCAGGAAAAGACCACAGGTTTCACATAATATGTCTTGTACACCTTACAGCCATTATCATCGTTCAGAAATTGATTTTTGCTGATGGGAGCTAACATCAGAAAGCAGCCAACACCAGGGGAGAGCAAAACAGCGTTTCATCTTATAATTTCTACCGTCACCGGAAACGTAACTCACCGACTATGGCGGCCGTGCGAATGCCCGCCCTCTCCTCGCGGGCCTTCTGAGCCAGCTGCCGCAGGTGCTCCTCCTTCTTCTCCTTCTCCTTCTGCGCCAGCTTCTTCTCCAGCTGCGCTCGCATCTCCACCGCCTCGCGCGCCTTCCTGTCCGCAATGTACAGCGCCTCCGCCAACTTGGCAAAGTTCTCGTTGATGTGGACCTGCGCCAGGGAAACAGAGCACTCGCGTCAATCAAGGCGGCTTGCGTCGATAACGTCGGCTTGTTGCAATCACGTCGGGTTGTGTCAATCACAGCAGCATGTATCAATTATGGCAGCTTGTTACAATCACGTCAGGTTGTGTTAATCACAGCAGCTTGCGTCAATAACAGTGGCTTGTGTCAACAACGGCAGCTCGAGTCAAAAACAAAAGCGTCCTTCTTTAAAGTCAGCTGCATCCAAGACGGTAACTAGCGTCAATCACGTCTATTTGCATCACTCACTGCAGCTCACGTCAAATGTTATAAATTTCTTAAGACTCGTGTCTTTTCCTAATCTTAGCACGTTAGTGTTTAGAAAAACTATTTGACTGGGTGTTGAATGCCAAGCCCAAAAACTCAAACTTTTCCCGACGTTTCGCGAAGCTGTGCTGGCTGCTTTATCAAGGGTCTAAAACACGTCAAATGTTATCGGTATTGCGTCACATCAGCTTGTGTTAATCACTGCAGCTTGGTCAATCAAGTACGATTGCATCTCAGGTCAGGGTTCGTCAAAAAAAGGCAGCTTGTGCGAATCACAGCATCTTTTGTCAAGAACACTAGCTTACGTCGAATACGTCTGCTTACAAAGGATGACGCTGAGAGTGAGACGTTAACATAGTCATCTTGTCATTCGTCTGCCCTTCTTGGCCTTGTTAAGCCGTACCGTTTTTCTCCTTCCCCTACTAAGTTCAACTGGCATTTTGGCATTTCCAACCAAATACTAGGCCTTTTTTACACATTAAAATCCCAAATTGAAAGTGATTGTACGTGCGACAGACCTGCTGCAGGCCACGGCCGTCGGCGGCTAGGCGCTTGTCCAGGGGGATCGTGTAGCCCTTTGCGTTCTTCCAGTTGGAGATGCACGGCGGAATCTTCCACTCCTTCTGCTCCTTCACCGTAACCTTCCTGGTTGGCGAGTGCAGCACCGGAGCCGGGGGTGACGGCGGACCGCGCGGTATCTTCTTGTTGATCCTGTTCGAAACACACCGTGACTGTTAGCGCAGGGACATTGCTAGCTAGCAGGGACATTGACAGAAATTGGACAGCAAACTAATTGAAAATTTTCAATGATGTTATGATAAGTAACAAACCGTTGATATAAACTAGGATATTTATGATTAGGTATTTATTTCTCGATAAACCACAATGGCAATAAAAATTAAGTCTACTTATATCATGACTATACCAATATCTGTGATAACACCTGTTTACTAATCCTATTTCCTGATTCTTATTGGAGAAATTACAATTGATCTCTGCTAACACAATTTTAAACCAAGTTCCGTTTGAATTGGTATAGCAGTACAAATTGAGGAATTGATATTTTGTTACTAATAATCAGGTATATACCTAACAGTAAATTATCCAAGAGCATAGCAACAGGTAATAATATTTTTTTTTGCCAGGAATAATTTCCTATCCTTTGACTGACTATTTCCTATCTCCATCTATTTCCTATCAAATACCCTTGCATCCTAGTTTAAATAGGTTTTACGTAGTTTAAACATGGTTAGCGCAACCAGGCACAAGTACGCACTTGAATTTGGGTGGTTCGATGGGATCCTTCTGTGCCTCCACCATGCGAATGACTCGCTGCTTCGCCCCGGAATTGAACGCTGCGCCCTGCTGCGAAGGCGTGTATCGGATGTATTGCGCCGGGCCCTGTCAAACACCAAGAACACGGGCTGATTAGCGATGGATTAACACATGTCTTTGAGTTGGGGCTCAAGACCTCTAATTTACATGCCTGCCAACAAATAGAAAAAAAATCCAGTCAATTGTGACAGTACACAATAATATAAGGCTCTAGGGGTTGTTTTCCATTAATTAGGCACAATTAGGAAAGTTTTTGTTTCATCGAAAGTTCTCACAAAGTTTAGTTTTTTTCATGCCCAAGGTCAGGTTGCCCTTTTTCCTTAAGAACTCAAGTGTTTTAACAAAGGAGGTAGTGCTAGTTCAAGACAAAAGAGCATTCTCGGCTAACGTAACAACTAACGTAATAGAATGTTTCAAGCAAACCAACTCTGGCTCTCAGTTGCAACCGTAAAACATCAACTCACCAGTTTGTCAGCGCATCGAACGGGCATGGCGGCAGCAATTTTCGAATGCGTAAGCTTCTCCAAGGCGAGTCTCGTCTTTTCGGTGGTTTCCTGGACGTCCTCCTCATTGGGCCGCTCCAATGTCGGGTCATTCTCGGCCACGATCTCGGCAGGGAGCAGGTCGGACAGCTTCGAGTAGATGATCTTGTCTTTGCCATGGCCTTGACGTGCTATCACGTCATACTTGACTTTGCCTTGCGCATCTAGCTGCACTGCCAGAGCATTGGACGTGCTTTCCTTGCCTTCCTTGCCCATGCTCAATGGATACTGGGCAACAGCTATCTCGGGAAATGCTCCTCCATCTCCGAAATCCTGAAAAGACAGACACCAGAATTTGAATTCAATATTCGGTGTTTGATGGTGCTTCAACCTTTAATGTTACAAGAAAACGTTGGTAGTACGGTCATATTAGGACTTACGGCAGCTAATCGAGGGACCCATCCTCTTCGTTGCCCGTATGGAGGTGCTGTTGGACTTGCAACTACTAAAGCCGTCACATGAGACCGGTTTGCACGTTCCTCGTCACGATCCCAGGCGGACTGCGATGGAGCTGGGAGTAAGCTGGAAATGCAGAAAAGGATCAAGTGAAATCATAAATCGAAGGACATATGTCCACGAATAGCGTTAATAATATAATTATCATATAATGATAATGTGAATGCAAAGGATAAGCAAGTAATGAATGGACATGATCAGTAGTGGACTACCTACAACCTTAATTGAGATTTCAAATACTATATTAAACACCAACCAATGTCCAAAAAAAAATCAGAAAAGCTAGTTTAAGCAAACGTAATACGATAAACACTGATATTTAGGACATAAAGCTTTAATTTAAATAAAAACATAAATAATTAAAATGTTTACCTCGACAGCGACATCTTGTTTTTACTCGGTAGACGTGACGTCACGCTGGCCTGTCCGCTGTCGGCAGTGTTGCAAAATGCAGTTTGGCCATTGTGTGTCATGCGTACTTTGTAATGCGCATGTGTGACACTTACTGAATACTGAATGAAAACCGAAAATGGCAGCCCACATGAAGCGAGGAAAGGGTATGCACATGTCTTTATTTACCTAGTTTTTCTTTTCTAATTGGGATTTCTTCATGCTGCGCGATGGAACGCAAAGCTATGATTTCAAACTAAATCAATTAATTCCTGTCACTGTCCAGGAATCAAGCTGAAGGATTATTATTTTAACTAATTTGTAGGTTATGACTTTAAAATATAGTTAAAATATTTATGAAAAATACTTAAAGTTTTTTGGTTTTCTTGCAGGAAAAATGAAAAATAACTTAGGAGCACCTTCAGCAAAGAGAGTCCGCATAGAGCGTACAAAAGATACTTTAGTTGAAGAAGTGTCTGGTCAGCAAAATGTCGGCCCACAAAACATTAGAAGTGAGCCTTCCGAAGCTGATTTGGATTGCATTGATCTTGATGGGGGAATCGATATGGTAGAAAGTGGATCAAGGGAAGAGAATAACAAGATTAAAAATCAAGCGGAAGAGGAGTCTCTTCGGTCACTGTTCGAGTGTCATTCAATTGGTGTGTACCAAAAATATAATCGTTTGGATAAACTAGTATCGGATGTAGTCAATGCTGTGAAGGATTCTATAGAGAAGAAAACTGAGGGAGACCTTCCGAGTGAAATATCTGCGGATTGGTGTTCGTCATTCCAACATCATATGGTCACCCTGCCATCAGCGCAGGTTCAGATAATTTTCAATGGTTTGCTGAATATACTTGATATAGACTGCATAACACCACTAGAGAAGGATCCTGAAGGTAAATAATAAATAACCATAAATTATTTAGTAAACTGTAAATAAATTTTTGCCTAACTGTTCTGTATCAGATATTAATGCCGGTTTCTTTCATCAGATGTCAAGTGCTTGAAAATTTTATCAATCACCTCACAACTGCTAAGAATTTTTCTTGGAGGTGTGCACATAGCAGATCACACTGTTCATGCTCACCGAGTCGTGCAATTCTTGAAAATGATGGGGAAATTACATGTTCTACTTGGTCGACTGGGATCTGCTCTCCTCCAAAAACAATATGTAATTTTGACGAATTTATTACTCATCCAATCAGAAATTTACACCAATAACCACTTTAAAAAAAAATCCTATGTAAATTAAATTATGTTCATTTTATAAGGTGAGATGAGATTAGAATGTTCATAAGTTCCATTAAAATCATTGACAAAAGTTCTCATCACATCTCACCTTGAAAAAATTAACAGAATTATTTATTTATTCATTTATTTATTAAAACAGATTTGCAAGTACATGTACATTGCGGTGTCTGAGTAGTCAACAGTCATTTCACTTACATAGTACCTACTATCATATAATTTCATTCTTAATACTTGGTTCTAATATAGTTATAAGTTAAAAGTATAGTAGTAGTAGTAGTAGTATAGTATAAATCGCACTGCTGAAAAATTGCAAAATTGCATTGCTGGTTTTACCTATGTCAGTTTTTATGTGGACGTCACTGGTAGGACTTGCATGCAAAACCTATTGATAATAATACTAGTTAAGCCACCCAGTTAAAAAATAACAGAGTCACCCTGCTAATAATTTTCAATGTTGATACATTGTTTTCAATACAAACCTTTTTTTAAATATATTGACACCTCCCAACCAGGATCATTCGCTGATGGCTTCGTTTCTGGCCTTGTGCTTGGCTTGGGGTGACTTGCACATCCTGCTCCTATACTACCAACCAATCGAAGAGATGACTGAGCGGCCAAAGCTGGCAGACGCAGACACGACGCCCACCAACCTCTTTGGGCTGCACTCATACATGGTCAACGACCAGTGGAGCCTCATTGCGCAGAGAATCACCAACTTCGGGGAAAGCACCAGCAAACGACTGCTGGTATGACGCGTTTATTTGATATTTGTTCCGTACACAAAAATATCATCCGGGCATTGATTCTTGACTGCTGAAGCACATCACGTTCAATCACACATTTATTTTAACTACTGTTAGCCATGATTGCACTGTGAACGTAGAGCATAATTCATTAAATTTTAATTAGCTAATATGTACCTATGTATTGCTGGTGTTAACATGATTGTATACAACATGCAACTTACACCTATGAAAAATAACTTTCAGGACAAACTGATCCTGCAGAAGTTGAGTGTTATGGTGATGTTTGACGACGGAATTTGCAAAGATGCCAGTGCGGCGGCTGCCAGGAGCTTGTCAATGAGCCTGGAAGAAGATCTGCTGCCGACGCTTGGCAGGAACGGTTTGATGCTGACCGGAAGCCTTGACAACAAACAGATCCTTGCCTTGGCCGCTCGAATTGTTCATCGGATAAAAACTGTGAAGAAATGGCCAGAGAATGAGTTGCAGATGCCAGGAATACAGGAGAATAGGTCAGTGGTTGTTGACAATAATAATGGCACAGAAGTGAAGTATTCATTTCAAGATGGGAAGTATTCCCAACCAGTAATCAAATCAAATGATAATTCCAATGATTTGTGAAAAAACTTGAAATATTTTTGTTTCCAGGCCTTTGATCTTGGGTCTGCTTGTGCAAACTTTGAGTGGAATCGGCGAGATTTTTGGTTCTTCGAAATGTGGCGAGGCGAGTTCATTGCCGCGTTTGGTTAAGGACGTGGTCGCATATTTCACGTCTGCAACAATCCAAGACACAGATATGATATCTCATGAAACAGACGAGTTCTTCTCCAAAATTGTCACCAACATGTGTCATTGCCTTGAGAAGAACTTGGAGAAAGATGTTGCTGTAATAAGTACAGGTATGTCTTCCTAAATATTTTGAGAATGAGCCAAATAGAAAATAAGATTTGCTGACTCTTGATACTGAATGCTAGTCATTTCTTTTATCATTCAAATGGTTAAAAAACTAAGTGTACTTACAAATTCATTGCTTAATTTCTTTTCAGAAAAAACAAAGGTTAATTACTACACTCTTGACCGCTCGCTGAGAATTCTGACGGCTCTCCCACTGGAGAATTTGGATGAAAATATTCAAACTATTATACTAAGCTGCTGCCTAGCACTTGTTATAAGTATGGAGACTGCCTGCCCAGATGATGAAAAGTGGAACGATATGCCAACTGAGCAAAAAGTTCAAAATCTGATTCTTCGTAAGCCAGTCATTAACGAAATATTACTTAAGTCATAGACCCTGTAGTGATGAAATTACAAAAAACTTTAAAAATTCCAGGCTTATTGGATGGTAGAAGAGCACCAAACATCAGCAAACACATGAAAGTGGGCTTGTTTCTTCGGTGGCTGTCGCAGGCAAAGATTGAACGTAACGAGGCTCATTGCCGCAAGCTCTTAGAGCTGCTGTTCGGTACGAGTCTGGCGGATATAAGGTTTTTAGAATCTCTTGAAGTTGGAGTCCCACTGCTCCTGAGGGATGGAGATAAGAAAGCAGAAACAAACCACCCTGTTCATTTTGAAACTGCTATTATTCTGTTGCAGACAATAAACAAGGTGACAGTGAAAATTAATTTAAATCTACGTTGAAATGGACAAGAATTGTGGGACCAGAATTAACTTTGTCTTTTTTGTCTTCTAGTGCAAAATTTCAAATAAAAAATTGGAATTTCGGTGTCGACAAATGCAAAAACGACTCGGTAATCGCCTAATGAGATTTTCAAGTAGAGTCAATGCGTCTGAGTTTGAACGCGATGACCTCTTGTTTGGCGCATTCAGTGCGTCTCTTAAAAGCTTTCTTTCCACGAAGGACACCGACTTGCTGAACGATATTGCTGCAGGCATCAGAGACGTGGTTGTTAAAATGGTACGATGTTTGCACTTTAAAATAGCGCATTCAAATTTATCCAAGTAAACCTTTAAAAAATATGAGATTTCAGTGGAGACCTTCTACTTTCAGTTCACGAAGGTAAAAGAAAAAGATGCTCACAGCTTAGCCTTGTTATCATTACTTCTTGAGAATGAAATGGTTCTGAAGAAAATCTTACCAGAAGACTTCATGTTGACTGCTTGGGAAGCTGCCGTGGATGTGGAAAATATATCGGAGCAGCACGTCAAATTGATTGAAGCAATGGACTGGGAACAATTCAAGAAAGCCATAAATGCACTCCTGGATGAAATGGTAACGCCAAAGATACCAAGAAGCTTTAAAAATTGCATTCAGGCGCAAATCTTAAGTTACCCATCTAATCCATTTCTTTTAAACTTAGGAAACATCATGCAGTGAAGCAATTACGCCCGAACAAGTTGAGAAATATTCCAAGCTGTGGACATCTGTGGTTACAGCTAGGCACAATAACTACAAGTTCCTCTTCCTTTTGAAGTCACTCCCAAAACTTACCAACATTCTATTGACTGCATTGATTATGGGTCGTATCACAAACATCAAACCGATACTGGAATTCAATTTGGCTGCTGTCAATCAAAGAGATGTAAGTGAAACCTCTTCAAACAATGCAAATTTTTCCATCGGATAAATGTGCTAAATTTTTCCATTCACAACTCCATGCTCATGAATTTGCTGTTAAAGTTGCCCTTTTTTATTTTGCAGGAGAGAACATCGAAAGTCTTGCTTGACTTCTATCTTGAAAGCATCACTGTTTTATCATTGCCAGATATGCATTCAGTACAGCTTGGACTGAAGCTACTTACAGACATCTTCTACAAGTGCTCTGCGCTTGTGACACAAGCTCTACCAGCAGTTTTGCAGCGTTACACGCACATCATGGGACTGATTGCACATGCAGCTAGCACCGACTGTCAGGACCCATTACTGGAGACATGTGCTTTTGGGGTCGAGAGGTAGCTATGACAGAATCTACTATGTACAATTAACAAAAAAGAGAAAATGGAGATGTAAATTTGTATTGTGTCGTGTTTCTTATTGTTAATTTTTCTTAGATTGGCTAGTTTGATAGCAAAACACAACGGATTCACATCTTGGGGACCATACAACATCATTGCAGATATTCTACAACAGTTTGAGATGTATGCATTGAGACCTGATATAAAGGTAAAGTTGTGATATTTTATTTAGGTGGCCAGAAGAAAAATTAGTGGTAGAAATTATGTCTTGTGTCAAGGGATTACCAAATGCTTGTATCATATTACTAGTGGACACGTCACTGCCAATATATATTTTTCTTTTTCGATATTATTTTGGTTGTTTCCCTTGCTACGTTTTTTTACATTTTTTTTTTTTACATTTCAGATACATTTCATGAATGCAATGCACTGCTTCTTTGAGAACTGTGACTCGAACATTATTTTGTTCCTGGGGAAAACGCTGACTCCTGCCTCCAAGACGTTGTTTGAAGCCGAGTACAGAAGCTACATCACTCACCATCGCTATGTTGGAAAAATTTAAACTGCGGTGATGATAATTGCATGCTTCTACCTCTTTTGTGATTTTGACCTTGAGAGCTTTTTTTTAATAATTTTTACAATGCACCTTCATATGTGCATATTGGGATGAAAACTACTTTTGATGCAACCTATGTGAACACCTTGGTTGCTGAAAAGTAATTATGGCATAATGGAATTGACAATAAATCAGAACAGGTTGAATAACAGAACAACATGGTATATTGCTATTTATTTTTTGAGTTTTTATTCAAATTAGTAAGAAATATTAAAGGAAGAAAAAAATTGCATGTTTGCTTAAATAAAATTTAAATTATGTGCCTATGTATAGGCAAAACTGGGCAAAACTATGAGTAAATTTACTAGTAACTAACATAACTTCATACGAATATTTTGACAGCGGTTAATGTCTAGTAATTGGACAAGTGACAACAAATGGTGAACGTTTCTTAGGCAAAAAATTAAGAGGTTCCATGACTTTTTCATCATGATTGTTCACTGCAAATGCCGAGGCATTGGGTTCTTCGGCACTCTTAGGGGAAAATGTTTCTTCCGTTTTATTCGGTATGAAGGTCAATTGAGTTGTCGGTTTGATTTCGCTCGATGTTGAGGCTAAACCTACTTTGTTTAGATTTGGTTCCAACGACACAGAGCTGACATTCATTTCTGGGAGGAATTTGTCATCTTTGAGATTTGTATCACAGGTCGAAGGAACTTCACTTACAGAACCAACAATAAAAGTTTCTGGACACAAGTTAACATCACTGTTTACAGCCCCATTTTCTACAGACTCCATTGTGTTGTTCACTTTACTGTTTTCTGCATCTGTGAATTGGGAAGGTAATTCTTGCAAAGTTACCGAATCCGAGCCCATTTCAACTTCACACGAGATGTTCATTTTTGGTACAGAATCAGGCTTGGAAAAAGTGCTAGGTATTGCTGTAGTTAGCTCACTTATTTTAGGCTGCAGTTGTTCTTCCTCCTGGTTGGGACTATCTGTAGTCTTATTCCCATCGACATCGTCAGCAATAATGGTTTTTTCTGGAACCTCCATTTCCTCGTTGGAACTATGAGAGGGAAATATTTCCCCACTTGGATTTGAAATGGCGTGGGTTGGCTGTGGACTGCCTGAAGGATTTTCAAGACTCGATTCACTGGATGAAGAACCAACAGAACTAGAATTCTCAACAATGTTATCGGGAGGCAAGACATCTTCTCTACCAGGCATTTCAACCATATCTACTGATGGCTCTAATTTTGGAGACTCCTTCACATTTTCCAAGCCATTGTCATCTGCGTCTCTCGTAGCTTGCGAAGATATTATATGTGGACTGCCCGAGTTTTGTTTCAATTTTTCAACGTCAAACGAGACTCTCTTGTTGGGAGAATCAGTGTAAGCCTCGGAGAAGTGGCCAGAAGCAGTCAAACCGTTTGCACTGATTCGAGGCTTCGGCTGTTTGTCTCGGCCAGAACTTTCCACCAACCCATCCTTGCTTCGGAGCCGCACCGAGCTTGCATCCTCGACACTGGGGAGCAGCGGAAAATTCTCAACATACCACGAAGATTTACTCCCTGAAGTCTTGCTCTCTGAAGCTTTGTGTGTGCCTGTCGAGTACGTCACGGAAGTCAAAGTGTCGGAAGACTTGTAGTTTCGCTTACCGGATGTCTGAAAGAACTCGGCGTACCAATAACCACGCGACTTCTTTTCAATTACAAAAAAGAAGAAGAAAATCACAAAACCTTGCAACGATGCAGTGATGCAGAACAAATAAGCAAAAAAGACATATCTTGCAAGGAATGCAAATGTCCAAGTGAGACCGAAGAGAAAGAACAAGAACACTAGGATACGAATCCGGCGTACGGCAATCATCCCATCGGACAAGCCGTGGCGTTCAATTCCAGGTTTCAACGCTCCCCATCCACAGCAGGAGAATATGCGACACATAATCGTTATGTACGCTACCACGTTGATTGCGATAATACACATGACGGGGCCTAAGACGGTCGCATAGAATGCCGCCCCGGTAGGGTAGCAGAATTCCCTGTCGATGCTGTTTTTGGTTGAAGAGGTGTACGTTGTGGGACCGATTATGAGTAGGATGGCGATCGGGATAACAGGGACCCCCCAAGCAAACAAACTAGATTTTAGCAGTAATTTGGAGGTGTTCCTGTTTCCAACAAGAGTAAGCAGCCTGACCACTTGCAAGCCGGACATGACAAGCATCCAGCAGAAGCAAGCGAGAACGGAGTAGTGCATGACGACGCCGATGAAGATGCAGCCGGCGCCCTTGCTGCTGCCGACTCTGCCGTCCAAGAGGAGATAGGTGACCAGGTTGAGCGTGAGGGCGGCGGTGAGATTGAGCAGCACCTGATTGCCGATCTCCTGACGCCATGCCTTGAAGACGACGCCGGTGGCTACGATGACGAGCAAGCCGATCAGCGAGATGGCGCATCCCACTTTGGATATGACCTCCAATGCTTGCTGGTGACCCTCGGAAAGGTGTCGGCCGGCACCGGTGATGATTTGAGCAAAGTGTGTCAGATGGCTGCAGCGGCATATGTTGGTCGCTTTGTTCAGGGTGCAGCCTTTTTCGGACCAAACGCCACTCTGCAAGTCCCAGTAGGCGCACGAACGTGCTTCCGAACCGGAGGAATTCATTGGCTTCAAGTAAATCTCGACCACTTCTCCGTTTGGTAAGTTTGTGTGGTCGGGAATTTTTTCAGGACCTGACAATACAATGTTAACGATACGACTATTAACTCTAATAGGGGACTTAAGTGAATTAAATGTTGTGACGTTTGTGATAACAGCAAAAGCCAGTTTCGTATATCGAGATGTAATTGTTTCAGGTAGATAAACAAACACTTCCTCTTTTTCACTAGGCGATTCTCTTGATATTTTCCTATCTTCAGCGTTGATACTATTGATGGTATCCTTGCCTTTCTCTGATGTCAGAGAAATGCCAATCACCGGATTTTTCATTCTCAGATTTGACACTAGAATAGCCAGCTCAGAAGATCGGATATCTGAGACAAATCCTTTTTCATTGGCGGTCAAATTAATGTTGGACAGGATGACGTCGATGTCCTCTAGAGCTTTCCCATTATCTGGTGCAGAACCTATGCCTCTATTCAGCAGTACTTTGACCAAGTCAGTCACATTTGGCAGTTGGTCCGGCTGTGTCGGTTTCTGGCTCAGGTTGTGGATTTTAAAAAAGGTTGAACCTACCAAATCCAAATCTTCCTGCGCCAAACTTTCCATGCGAGATGAGATTAAATGATCCAACTGTTTGTTCCATCTGGGATCTTCACGGGTGATTTCTTCCCACCTGGCTCCGAGAACAGTGTCACCGACACAAATGTCAACGCCATTCGTTTCGGTACCGTTCATCAAAACTCGAAACGAATTTTTTTTGGACAGGAGACCAAATGGCGAGTAGAAGAAGGTTCCTTGAGAACTACTCAAAGTTGTTTCTGGACATGTTTGTGAGAACTTGTCAATAGAAGTAATTTCTGCCATCACATTTGTCTGTCCGATACGAAATAGAAAACTTTTAGGAACCAGTACGCGAAGTTCTGGGTGAGCTGGCCGCAGCGTGACGTGGTAGAGAAGTTTAAGTAAGCCACCTTCACTTGTGATTCTCTTCAGATCGATGTTTGCGTCCGTCACCTCCAGGTGACGTGCCATAATGGTGCTAAATTTTTGACAGTATATTTTAATCGGGTCGTATTTCAATGGTACTTCCAACAGAACCAAGTAGCGCTGATAATTCTGTTTCGAGGAAATTTCCACCAGGACCCGCTCAGAGAAAATCGGGAGCTGTGTCTCGTAATCCCTGCCAACACACCAATAATTGCCTTCATCCATTACTTCAAAAGGAATCTCATTGTATTGAAGCGACCTATTTTGCCAATTGCTATATCTTCCGACTTCCTTTTCCATTTCAGGTTCAAGCATTGGGGTGTGCCTTGTTATCGAATTGCTTCTCAAACGAAGAAAGAAGCTTTCTTCGATGATGGTTCTGTGCATGGTTATACTGCGCATATATTGCTTGTTTGGAGGGGAGATGGCAAATGTTCTAATCTTGTAGTTCGGCGATGTAAAGCTTGACAGCGAGGCATCGCTGTAGCAAGAGACCTTTTCTGTTTTGTTGGAGACAAAGTTGAGTAACTTCAATGTGAGCCGATTGGGCTCACCATGCCTGTAAAATATCAACACACCTCCAATTATAAATGATGAATATTTATCCCCATAAATTAAAATATTAACCCTTTATTCTTGTATGAGCATAGCAAGTGAATTCTGAATCTTGAATTTGATCCCCTGCTGAAAAAAGATCAGATATTTTATATTTTGTTTATTTTTTTCTGTGTGCTTGCTGAGGGCCTTGAAGTTTGTAACAGACTAAACACAGATACCGATTTTTTCGTACATTTGAAATCTCTGAACTTCGATCTGTGCCATGCTTTTGCAGTATGCTTTTGCAGTTACTGGTCATTAATATATTTTTTTTAATTCTGTTTTTTACGCATTTTTCATGAAAATTACACTTTTTTCGGTTTCTTAGCGTTTTATCAGTTATTTTACAACCGATATTTACACAGTGCCATTGAAATTCTAAAATCAAGATATTGTGTGATTTAAGAATCAAATAACGCAAAACGAAGTGTGTGGTAGACAAACAAACTTATGAAAAACAACATCGGAGACTTTTTTTTCAGTCGGGAGAGTTATCACGAAGATCCGCTTCACTACGTAATGGGTCCCGAATTAAAATAATGTTCAGCAGAACCACGTATGGCCATATCTTCGAGGTGCTCAAAGTCCAGGTAAACTTACGACAGCTGCAGAGACAAGGATGGCGTCATCCCAGGGCGTCGCGATGGCGTCTGGCGTCGCGACGTTAGCGCGCAGAATACGCACGTGTCGTCGTCACTCAGGGCTATCTGCCTTCGCCCTAGAATTACTTCGCGTGTTTCTCGACGAGTTCTGTAGTGTAATGTTTTATTCTTTAATCGACCGAGGCTTTTAAAAGTTTCATGTATGGCCTGAAATCGAAGAAAAATGCTTTCATCATGTTTTACGGACTATAGAATCGAAGAACAACAATCTATGGACATAATATAGTATCGGCTAGAATAATTGAAAGAGATTTGCCTACCGGCATTATCCATTGTTTCTTGTTGCTTGTGACACTCTGCAACATCTCAGCGCTCACATAATCAGGCTGTCTCCCACTATAGGAGTCATATTCACTATAACAGATTTCGCCGATGACCTTCTCTAGTTCTTTCCTATCGATTATTTGAGAGGGTTGATCACCACACACAAAGTTATGTTCGAACACGGAAGATTGTTGATAACTCTTGAATTGATATTTATTTAAAAGATACGCCGATAACTTGTTGTCAAAGTAAATACACTCATCACTCTCGTCGATGCCTTCGAATTCATCCGTGCACGTGCTAAATGCAGTCAAAGTGCGAAACTGTCTCCGAGGCAGAACACACAGAAACGGCAGTTTCTGATTCGATCCCTCGGGACTACAGCTCCTTTCCTCCTGGTTAGTTGAAGACAGCGTCAAAGTCTTGCACTCGTTCGTGGAACCATTTAGCCATTTCCATCTCGACACGTGGTATGAGTAAAACAACCCATTTTCCCAACTGATATTATTTTGAGCCATTTCATTGTTCAGCGATTTGTAATCGCTAGGGTAGCGCCATACTGTCGAGATGGACAACTGTTCCTGGAGAAGATAGGACTGAATTGCACCTCTGTTTTTCTCGACGAATGCTATTGGGTCGAAATCCACCGAATTGTCTGGAAGTCTGCACATACTAAATGCTTCTAGCCACGTGCCCGGTGGCGTGACCATCAAGCACGTCTCCGAGGAGAATTTCTTGTAACCCTCCAAGCAGCCGTCATCGTCGAGGGTGGCACACACCGCCGCCAGAAGGAGCAACAACAATCCCTGTGTGAGCCAGCTCATTTTCACTCTGGCATCGGTAAGAGTAGATAAGAGTGTGTAATCGAAGAAGACGCCCATAGATCCTGTAACGATATGAGTGTGATTTTTTTTTCTGTCGTTTCCAAAATATAATTATTCGATTGATTACTTATATCCTGTAGTTTTTTAAGCATGCTATAGGAGCTGGCAAATTATTCACTGACAAAAATGCACGAGCAGTTCTTTCAAAGATGGATTATAGCAGGTATTGTGTATATTGTCTACTATAGCTTCAGATAGATACTAACTTTTAACAAGTCTCGATACTGACAGCGTGCTATTTTCCGTTAAATTGCTACATAGCTAAAATATAATACTCACGTTTAAAAATATAATAGATTATGCAGTTGTTGTTCGATCAAAATATAGCATAGTTCAAGTTCCACAATAAACATCATACTACTGCAAATGTCGGTGATTTAATATGAGAAACGATCCTGATCTTTACATAATTGATCAAACTAAAATGCACTGACTAATCGCCAACCTGTCCACTGCACTTATAGCAACGGCGTAAACATCTGCATCCAGTTGCAATCGTCGCTCCCTCGGCACTAAGTCATCAGACGCGTTTATCAGCAGTTAACGATACCTAGAAATGTGCGGCTCAGGCAACGGGTGTCACCGACTGGCCGATAGGAGAGTAAGATTTCGCTGACTTGCTGATGAAAAACACATCTCGACACGCCCTGTGGCCTGCATGGGAAGCGTTATCACCGCTAAGGTAAACCTGGGTGTCGGTGTCCTGATAGATTTCACCGTTTTTTTCCGATCTATGCATCCGACATCGAGAAATTTCTCTCAACTTATCAACGAAATAAATATTCCAAATCAAAGACCAATACATTGCAATCCAAGTGATATTTGTTAAAATACCTATTTATATACATAGTAAAAAATGTTTAACCATGTCATGTAAATAAAACTAGTCAGAGGATTACGCTGAATAAATAACGTTCAGCCAGGTAGGTACCGATAGTGAATCCGATATTAAGACCTGACATCAAAGATCCATAAACATAATCGCCAAAACTATTTATTACGTAACAAAAATTAGAGTATTTCGTCCATTAAAACTGGACAAATAAATACAAATAAATTTCAACGGTTGAAGATAGAATCAGTTGGCATATGACCAACCTTGGTTGCAACCTAGCCGTTGAGGGAATGCGCGTGGGAGGTGCATTCCTGGAACACTCTGTAGAAGCCCGTGTGTTCCAGAGGGATCTCACACTGAGCTCTTCCCAGGTAGTGGAGTCGCCCGAAGTCGTCGCAGCTGACGCGACCGTCGTGGTTGCAGTCCTGTGTAGCAATCGAGATGTATTTCTTTCAAAACTTGTCACAATTCGAATGCATGCGTTGTAATCCGCGAAGAACGCGAACGTTGAATATCAGGACTCGGGACTGGGGGCTTGGTGACTTGCCTGGAAATATCTGTCCACGTATCCTTGAACGGTTTGAGCGGCACAATACGGATCGGTCACGCAATCGTAGTACGCTGCAAATTACGACGTGCAAGAGGAGACGTATATGTTAGCTCGAGGAAATTGCAGTGACATGACATGGGAAACATGTGTTCGACAATATTCAAGCGCCTTATAAGCTGCATGCATTCTTTCTTTGTGCAATTTGTTTCAATCTGATTAAAACATATTTTCTACTCAATCTTCACTCTCAATAACTTCAATCTATACTCTTTTCTTCTCAACAAATATCTTCTTATCCTCTTATCTACTTGATTGCTATTCATTGATTCAACGAAAATAGAAACAGTAATGTGATTTCTGTAAATTAAAAGCAGTGTAAGTCCATTAATATATGTTTACAAAATATTCTCCGATTGAGCACCGAATCATGGAGAATAAATAACGTCTTCAGAGTATTTAGCCAAAATGTCAAAATGCACGATGTCATCGTACCAATCGTACGTTTACATAATTAGCATCGCCTCTTCCTAATCAAACTCTAATCGACAGACAGTAATTCAAATGACACACAACGAAACGAACGAACCGACGAATTTGTCGGGCAATGTCTTCATAAGGTAAGATTGGACAGAGATTTGCTCTCTCTCACCTCCACGCCGATAAGGATGATCGCCATACAGCACTGGACTCCCAGCATCCACCCAGTAGCCCAGCGAGATGAGGAATGGACCGCACAGATCCCGGGTGCACCCAATTGACATCGTGCAATTGCTGGTGGCTTCACAGATGCACCCCAAGCAGATTTCTGGTATCAATGGCCTCTGCCTTGGCCGGTGCCCTTGGGGTTGACTCGCAACTGAAATTTAGGGACACAATAATCAACATCCGCAACCCACTAAAATGTCATGCAAAGCCTAGAGAGCCCGGAAATAGCTGGAAAGGAGTTTGTGACATTTAGCATGGCAATGTTAAGCCGCAAGTGCTTATAAAATAAGCAATAGAGTTCAATTAGTTATTTTACACTCATCAGCCCTTAAGCCTTCGCCGCCAAACGCAGCCGAGTAACGACAATAAAGAAATTATTTTGTTAGCGTAATGATCCCCGACAGCAATGTATTCATTATAAGTTGCAAAATATTTAAAAATATGCGATCATTTTCTCTCCAGCTAAACGGCCTACAAGAGTTCAATGCTGCGATATGATATGCATTTAAAAAAGTAAACTATGATGACGGTACAGATATTATGTTTGTTGATTAGCCGGAATTGATTTAAATGAGACGGTGCACGGTATCTTTAACCACCAAAGAGATATTTCTCAATCGTTTAGCCGTACGAATGGAATACCAGTCCCATGAATAAGCCAAGGTCCTTCACGAGCGGAATTAGAGCATAGGTATCTCTCAATCGAGCAGGTCCGGTGTAGGAGGGCAAGATTGCATAGAATTATCGAATACTTTATAACTTACGAATTTTTCCGATTTTTCTAATAATGGCAGTGACCGGATAAACTCTAAATCCGCTTGAGGTCGTCCCACGACGAAAGGGCCATAAAATGTAAATCGAGTCTATAAATGTTTGCGGATATTTCATGAGTTATTTTATAGCGTGCCGATTAAGTGTATATTTCAGTGCAATTGCTTTCGACCTAGAGCTAATAAAATCGTGACGAATGACAAATAATTACATTATTTATAACACGGCGGTTTCCCGTCTCCATTTTTGCGCATTATTACGCAGTCCTATTTAGACATTAGACAGTGATTCTAAACACACAATCTTTCTCATTCCCAGCATCACTATTCATGTGGTTAAGGTTACAGCGTAAATATTGATTGTGGAATGATTAGCATGTGCTTGCAGCTAATGGAGCGGTCCTTGGGAAGGGAGAAAAATGCAGAGAAAAGAACTACTCTGACATGATGAGCCATTATAAATGTGTGTTTCATGTGCGATTCAAATGTTTATCCCCTATTTACCTCACATTTGCATCCCTTCGTGGTAATTTGCAGTGGAATGGTGGTATATAGTCCACCAAGGTTTTGACCGAGTTGATTACCCCACAAACGGTTTGTTTAGGCATAAACTTATAGTTGATTACATAATTTTAAAAAATGCTGCAATTTTTCCCAAAAAAATCACTGATCCCCTCCCCTCATTTAGATCTTATATGCAGCCACAGTCACCTACGTCGATGTTTGCCAGGATGACGAACGTGACCTATATTTTGTGCGGTGGTAAATGACGCTGGTCGCTGGGTTGCAATACATGATCCCTGCAATGCAATGACTGGTCCAAGGAACCATTTATCTTCGCAATACAGACCACAACATATCATGTTTTCTAGGAAAAGTGGTTAAACGGACACGATAAATAATTTTATCGGACGTAGCCGTATCACGTTTAACAGCGTTGTCTTATTGCAGACAAATTTCGCAGAGTTTTATTTCGATCGATTGATTTATCTGTCTGGCATATCTGTCTGGTATATCTGTCTGGTATATCTGTCTGGCATCTGTCTGGTATATCTGTCTGGCATATCTGTCTGGTATATCTGTCTGGTATATCTGTCTGGTATATCTGTCTGGCATATCTGTCTGGTATATCTGTCTGGCATATCTGTCTGGCATCTGTCTGGACAAATTGTAAAAGCAACTGGGCACCCACACCATCGTAAAATGCATGTGGATAACAATTATATTTCTCCAGATGAAAGCCAATAGCCGTAGCGCTCATACCATGCACTCGGGAGGTCTTAAATAAAAAATAAAGCCTCGGTGATCCCGTAAATCCCCTAACTTGATGCATAATATCAATCGGCCAATCCTGAATCCACGAAAATTATGTTGTTTGTAGTGCGATGGGTTCTCCCCGAAGCTCCATCAAAGTACGCTATCCACAGCCTCCCTCCGGTCAGCCTCTCATCTTCCAATTTCAGCCCCTTCTTTTGGTTTTCAAGCATGGCTCAAATTTTTGTCTTCGGAATGCTTCCAAAACGCACGGAAAATTTATTTTTATGTACTCGCACCAAAAATAGCAAGCTCAACTAACAGCAAGACATATCAACTAATTCAAACTAATTCAAACAAACAATTCTAAAAAAATTGCTATATCTTAATCCTTTACTATTGCAGCTTTTATACGGTCGGAGCGAAAAATCTGAAACTTTTAATATCGTCTCTATGATTTAAATTGAGGTTTATAATTAAATAAACAAAGTTTTCCATCAAATTCGAGAAACTATATGGTTTGTCCACAAAAGTGGACACAGGTATTCAGGGGTAGTATAAATATCCTAGCCGTGAAAAAATACAGAAGTTGATGTCCAATAAAGTGAGTATAAAGTGACTAGTGGCTAGTGAGACTGAGAGGGTTAAATCGGGGGTAAATATAGAAATGTCAACCGGACTTACACCCAGCTAAAGCCGCTGCAGCAACGAAGACAACACCGAGCACCAGTAAACAGAAGCGTCCCTGTCGGTCCATATTCGTGTCTTGATCGTGTTCTTGATCTTGACGGTCTTGACGCCGCAGAAGAGTGAGCTAATCTGGCGTCTTCGGCTCCACATGAGAGCTATATGTATCCACCGTTGGTCGCATAGCCGCGTACGTCCCACGCTTGCCTAGCCGTAATGTCACTCGAGTTATGACAGGATCTCGATTCGCATTTACTGATTTCAAGGGAACTCCAAAGAGACCGAGACCAAGTCGAACAACGAATCCGTTTATGACTCTAGGACATGTAGCAACTTAATAAGTTAATATAAAGAGCATATATTATGTATAGGTAAACAGTAGAGAGTGCCTAAAGAAAAATAACTTGATAATAACTTGTCTTGGAGTCATCGTAATGTAGCGACAATGTGGGGGTTAAGGTATCACGCGATGATTATTGGTATGAGGAACAATTTACTGCGACCATGACTAATTAATCGAGCCAATGTCACGACGGAAAAGTCAAAGAGGCAAATAAATTATTGCTATTTGGCAACATCGAGGAATTTAGCGCCAAGTCCTTAGGCTTTGTGCACCTGGATTTACCTACCGTTTTACACACGGATATTGGAAGTCAACTGGGTTCGGACTTCCGAGTTGGTGCCAATTAATAAGGCCATTCACCAATCATTAAATTAAAAAATACATTGCGACTCAGTGTTTTAATAAATAATATAAACAGATGCAAATACGAATACATGATCCTGGCTGCGGATTCCTATTGATTTGCTTTCAACCTCCATGGCATCTTTCCAATATCTTTGGAGCTTGCTTGTCGCCTCATCCCATATTTTTATTTGTTCGCGACAAGAAGACAAATCAAATGGATAATTTGTTCCATTGTCTTTGACTGATTAGGATGGTAAGATATGGCAAAGATATAGGTAAAACAGTGGGTATAATAATTGTAATTCCCATTACAATGAACCCGGTAGAAGTGAGCGTTATTTATCCATTTTACTTGATGGCTGATGTCATACAATTTCGTCTCTGTGACGGATCTAAATGGTGAATAACCGTAAAGTAAGTAAAAATCGAGACAGGATAGTTACAAGTCATTGCCGGTAAGTCCTCCTCTTCTTTCATAGTTAGAACGGACATCCCTGGCCTCGGGTTATGGGATTTGATGTAGCTATAGCTACCTTATTGTTAGACTTTCCCTCATCTCGGGGAAGCCACGCTGCGTCAACAAGCAATTAGTGGCCCGAATCATTTAGATTTTAGACTATGCACATCAAAACACAAGATTTACCTACAAATCTCACCACATGAAAGGAATTCGGTGAATCTGTTGTGAATACTAACTGCGAAGTTCAAAGGTTTTGGGGGGGATGGGGGGCTCAATCCAAATAACACTGCTGTGTGGAGGTGTTGACAGTTTTCATTGGTTTTTTGAGAAAGCTAGGGAGTGCTAGTCCCCATCCTGACTCTTACACATATTGATATGTTACGATTGCTACTCACACTCGTCTTCCTAGAAAAACGTCCTATATTACCTATATACCTATACCTATACCTATACGTACCTATATTTTGACCGAATGTGGAAACTGGAAATAACTTTTTTTAATCCGTTTTGATCACTTATAGATTTAAAAAATTAAGACTTTAATTTCATGGAATACGAACGCCACAGTAGCCGAGCAATGAGATTGAGAGCAATGGACTTCGAGCAAAAGTCAGATTCGTTATTTTTTCAATATTTTAAACGGAGAGACAAAAATGGGCCAATGGCAGTGCAGGGATTCAGCGGTCCAGCTGGTGTTGGATCTGCCGAACTCAAGGTCGTTTGCTTGACAGTCTGTCATTAGTCTGTCAGGTCTCTGTGTCTGATATTGGCGTTGAATTGGAATTTATCGTGATATCTGCGGTTCCTTACCGTCTCTTTCCAGAATTTCGCTAAAATGCAGAATGTAATAAATTCGGTTAAGGGAACTGCCCTAGGCGTGGCAGAGTTTTTAACACCCGTGTTGAAGGTAAGTGCTTATGTCTTGCATGTTTTGCATAACCTCAATGACAGTACTACTCCAAATTCTATACATAATTGAATTTGGAGTCTGACTGCTTATAAAGTCACGCATGTGTATAACATAAAAACATAAAAACACGACGCTTGTCACCAACAGGAATCCAAATTTCGGGAGACAGGAGTATTAACACCTGAAGAATTTGTAGCTGCTGGAGATCATTTAGTTCATCAATGCCCTACATGGCAATGGGCCACTGGCGACGATAGCAAAACGAAATCATACCTGCCTCGTAATAAACAATTTTTAATCACACGCAATGTTCCATGTTCAAGAAGGTGTAAACAGGTTCGTATCAATTGTAATTTTTTCTCATTATAGTCCTTGCCTATCATTGAGCAACACATTATCCTTTGATAAATATATTTTTACTGACGAATATGCGGCCTATCGAGTTAGTAAGACTTTTGCATGTCTCACTATATTATGTTTTCCCTTAGATGGAGTATTGTGATGAACTTGAAAAAATTATCGAAGATGATGACCAGGATGGGGGTTGGGTGGATACTCATCACTTCGACACAGCAGCATCGGGACTAGATGACAAAGTATCGGATATGACCTTAGAGAGCACTGATACAAACTTAGACTGCAAAGTGAGTTAAAGTAGTAATAACAATTATATGCATCTTACTAGGAAAGAAGCTAGCAGAGCATAAATAAATATTCAAAGTAGTGAAGGGTATATTTTAAATTCTAAATTATGGGAAAACGGTATCCAAATGTAAAGTATCTTGATTTAATTAGGGAGCTCGTGCTATCGAACAAGGGAAGGCAGAGAGTGACGACGATGATGACGACGACGAAGAAGCTGCAGATATGGAGGAATTTGAAGAAAGTGGATTACTAGATGAAGATGACAAGGTGGGCATGTCTAAATTTTACTTGCGATGAGCAAGGAAACAAAAATTGTGTAAAAGACTTATTTAACTACATGTGAATACATCTTATTTACGACGTGTTAATATCCTTCAGGCAACACTAACTCCAAACCAAGTGGCTATTAAAGATGCCAAATCCACAACTGAACAAACTAACAATACTGGAGGGGAGATCATTCACACAAGAACCTACGATCTTCACATAACATACGATAAATATTATCAAACACCTCGTTTGTGGCTATCTGGGTATGATGAAGTAAGTAACGTTTGGATTGTCGATGAAATGGACATGAATGAAATGAAAATTTTGGCCAGTTAAAATAAATCGATGATTCCACCATAGAATCGGAAGCCTCTCAATGTTGACGAGATGTACGAAGATGTCAGCCAGGATCATGCTAAGAAGACTGTTACTATGGAGACTCATCCCCATCTACCAGGACCGCCAATGGCATCAGTTCATCCGTGCAAGTAAGCTGCTTGATGGCAATGAGATTCCAAGGAAATACATATTTCTTTGAATTCAAGCCAATTACAATATTTTTTCTGAATTTCTGCCCTCTAGACATGCCGAGGTGATGAAGAAAATTATCCAGACGGTGACTGAAGGAGGAGGTGAACTGGGTGTTCATATCTACCTGATTATTTTCCTCAAGTTTGTACAAGCTGTTATACCTACTATTGAATATGACTATACGCAAAACTTTACCATGTGAAGTCATTCGGTTACGCAATTGAATGGAATGAAAAAAGGTACATACGCTTTTGATTTTGCCGCCACCATCGTTTCTCAGTCCATAAATGATAATCAATTTCCACGATTTTTTATTTTATTGGAATGCAATCATGAGCAATTGCGATCAGTCCTATTTCAATCACACTAAGCCAATTCTGCCATTAGATCACATACAAATGTGAGTTGGACAATTTTTCCAAGGAGGCACAATCTTATAGATTGAACTTACATAATATTCCACAGTGTTGCACGTGAAAATGTTTAATTTCACATACAGTTTATGTTTTAAAAAAGTTTTTTTTTTTCCATTTTTTAAACACACTGTACAGGTGCTTGCATGTCAGAATGGGCAAGCAAGCCACCCTACCAGAATGATCCATGCTACCAAATAATAAAGATCCCAAACAAAAGATTGGAACATGTCCATACCTATCTGCTTAATAAATAAGTGCAATATTTTTCTTCCAATTAACTTGTCTGTTTCTTTGTCCTTTTTGCACGAGTTGAAAATGGTAACTTGTGTATATATTACCAACACCTAATTTCATTCCTACCTTATATTTACATAGTTCTCTGCAAAATTTATACATAATATATATATATACAAAAATGAGTGGAAAGAGAAAGTGAGATTGCACAACTTGATGAAAAGTTAAGGCAGCAGCATAATAAGGGATTGATTGATCTAGTATTAAGGACCACTTGTACTTTGCCTTTCTCCAACCACATATTATTTACTTTCCAAGCCTTTTGGGGTTCCATAAATAGTTGTGTATATATAATAAAATCTATTACATGAAAAGATCTTTCTTGTTGAGCCAACTATTCTGATCCCACAGTGGAATTAAGATAATCACATTGTACGATCGACTAACCTTTTGGCCCATAGATCAGCTAAGTAGTCTGAAAGATACTTTCTTCATCTACGTGCCTTTTTAAATCCATTCAAAAGCTTTGAATTGGCTTGCAAGTAAAAATTCCTGGAGATTTTTGCCTGGGTAAATTTCATTGATAAAGCAATCAATCAACAATAAATTTTGAGATCGTTTTAGAAATTGGAAGGAAATCCGACGACGTGTCTACAACACGTTTAACTCTATTGTCGACTTTTACTATCAGCTAGCAAACCGGAGGCTAATATACCAGCTCAGCTTTTAGAAAAAAATTCTAGAAAAAAAGCCTGACTGTGATTCCAAATTAAATTTCAGGTATCAAAATTCAAAATAGTTGTTAACCTACTCTCTTCTAAATTCCAAAAACATACTTGGCAAAAATATGTCTTGATTTCTTGTCTGTCCAGTGCAAAAATGTCTTGTGTACCTTGCTCATCCCATGGCACGCAAGCATTCATGGATTAAACCGCGGCCTGGCTCTGGCCTAAGCATGGTCGAGAAATTCCGATGTCATTTGGCTGACGTCATACGACGTTACCAAGCGAAGTTTTTGCCCGTCCTCGGTGGTGTATTCGATAGAATGTTCACCACCAGACAAGCCGTCATCAACGTCGTCTTCGATGGTTATCATTGAGCGATCGGCCTGAGCAAACAAAGATAAAAATATCAGCAACAGCGTGGTATGAGAGCAAGTACGTTCTGGAAAATTGCAAGTTTTGAATGTAAGGCAAAAAAAGTAAACCACTCTTTTCTTTTACAATGGTCCGCTTGAAATTGGTGTAGCTGTGGAAGGTTCTCATCGCATTGTAAGAAAAAACTCAAAAAGCTCAGTTCATTAACTGCCAGTGCATTTTATGACAATGCACGAATGGTTCTGTCTTTTAAACATGCCCAAATTCAAGCAAATAAATCTCACCATGGGTTGCTCTTGACCGTCATTGTTGATCAAACGCAAGGGAATGGTTTGTCCATCAAGTGTCGTCACTTGTAGGGACTGGCCGTCAGCAGTGTTAATCTGTAAAGAATAACGGTTTACTGTTATTCTCATTTGGGTAAAATAATACAATAATGTTTTTAATCACGGTAAATTTTAGAAAAATTACAAGAATACAAATTCCTAACTATGCCACATTGGTTTTAAGTTTTAAACAAGGTTTGGTGGTGATTTCTACAGACCATAGTGGGTCAAATAAGTGTTTCACAACTGGGCCTGTCATCCCCACGTCCCAGCAGCTCAGAGCCTGCCGTCTTTACGAGGACTTTCTGTGATGGGGCCACTGAAGCATGAACACTTCCCTCGATACGGCAGAGGGCCAAGTCGGACTCACCGAAACCTGCAGCTCCCGACCATCCTGCATGGTGAAGTGGATGGGATTCCCGTCTTCGTCCGTTACTTGCAATGACTGCGGGTCGATGTTTACCGAGGGGTCGATGTCGATTACTTGGCCTTCGTTTGGAGATGACGGCTCCTCTAGCTCGCAGTCCATGCCCATTGCTTTCAGCTCATCCTGTCCCTGAAATGAAACAAATCAATTAGAAAATGATGGCATTTTAGTGGCATTTTTAGTAAGGTACCAAATTTTCTATAGGCTACACTTATCATAGGACACAATTCTATAAAGATTTAAATAGTCAAAGGCAACATCAATGTGCATCAGTACTCAGTAATAATCAGTAAAATAAATGAATTATAAATTATATACTGTTGGTAATTGAACAGCCAAGTGTAACAAACAGGTAAGTCAACTTTTGGTCAAAATGAGTAGAGCTGTGTTCCTTAAGCAAGGAATTTCCATCGTTATGTGTAAAGTCAGCTAGTACATACCACACTCCATTCCCATTTTAAAAAACATTTTTGGTTCAACAGTTCAACCTGCTACTTCCTGCATTTTGTCATTTCCTGTACATTAAAGCACTTTCAATTGCTTTTTTCCGGTGTGTCGCATGCGACACATTTCTGAAACGAGTCGAGACTCACCTCCAATTCGTCGTCAGGCATGATGTCGTCTACAATCTGCAACGTCTGCGAGTGCGTGGGATCGTTGGGATCTTGGTAGGTGACGTAGATCACCTTGCGGCGGCCGTCGTTCGCCGACGCTAACATCTCGACGGCATGGTCTACGTCGCCACCCTCCTGGTACAGAACATTGGCAACGGTGAACATCTCAGTGCAGCATCCATCTAAATTCACAATTTCTTATCATCCTATACAAATACAATGCATCTGCAAAACTGCTATTTTTCAAAGCTGTTTCCGTAGTTTGTTTGCTAGTCGAGTTTGCTAGGCCCTATGTATAATATGTATGTTTATGTATGTATGTATGTATGTATGTATGTATCTATGTATGTTTAATTACTTGAAGGCAACTGTCATTAGGGCTTCATCTTTGGTGCAGTTTATTTATATCTTTAAAAATGCACATTCAATCATCTGGCCCTTGATAAAATAAGCATTTTGTATGGGATACTCTGAAATATAGCAAGGCCACATTAGATTTGCTTTAAAAGGATAATGGAATTCCGCCCTAAGCAAAGGAAAATGGCATGTCGCAATGAAGTACTGTTGCTAACTGCTAATGCTGTCGATTGAGTGTGGAACTGAATCTCCAACCAAAAGCACCTCCAACAGCAACAACACTGAACGATGTCGGATGCAAATCGCGCCCAGCCTGTTGACGGCCAGACAATGAGCTGACTGCACCGAGGTGGTTTCAGCAGCGTACGCACCTGCTTGGCGATCTGCGCCTGGATCAGGTTCCACACGCTGGGATCGATGTCCGTGCTGGTCTTCGGGTCGTTGCGGTGCACCCGCCGATGCTTTGTCAGGTTCGAACAGTCCGAGAACGTCTTGCCGCAAACGTTGCACGAGTACGGCTTCTCGCCTGCGACGAAAGACCAGCCGATTAAGTTGGTGGATTTAGAGTCTGGCTGATTATTCATTATCGGTCCCCCAATTCAAAATTCATACAAAAACTACTTAATAGTCAGGCTATTCAACACAAAACCTCAAAAGTTCTCAGTTGTTCACAAGCATCCCATGCTGCATAGGAAGTTGATTGACAATTTAGATTTAGTGATAAATGATAAATCTCACTTGTTTCAAATTTTATATTTTAACCAGCAGCGTAACAGATGGATATCAGAAAGTAATGTTAAGCAATCCGAACGGCGATCACGCTGGGCGAGTGAAAGTGCGTGTAACGCAGCGTGCACTGCGGAGGGACTCACCGGTGTGCAGGCGCATGTGTTTCCGCAGCGCCCACTGCTCCGTGAAGCCGCGCTTGCAGTACAGGCACATGAACGGCCGTTCGCCCTTGTGGCGCCGAGTGTGGCACTTCCACGTGTCTTTGTGCAAGAACGCCTGCACCAAACATAACAATTTGTTAAAAGTTAAGAGTGGCTTATTTTCACTTGTGATTCAAGCGTGGATTTAAAAGATTTTATGTGTTGGCAATATTTCAGAGTTCCTTATATTATGATTGTTATGGAAACAAACGGAAACAACATTGAGCGTTCTTACATCTGCAGCATAAAGCGCATGTTTTAAACAAAATTTAAAATAGGTTTAAGCCGAGTTAAGTCGCCTAAAATAATATTATATCTTCAAATAAACTCATCAATATTAGTTTAAACAGTCCATCCAGCCGCCGCACCGTATGTTTGAATTGTTTCCGAGCCACGACGAGACCTACAAATCGGAGGTTGCACGCATTCTATTACCAAAGAGTTATAATAATCCCATGGAAAGTAACACCAAGGCAAAAATGCTATCAGTTTTGTAACGAGTAAAATCACATTTCGCGAGTACTTGTATGCGACCGAAAAACTCCCCAGCGGTGCCTCGGCACCTGAGGCAGAAGAAACTCGTCAGCCAAACGACCGAAACGCCGCCGCCCGCGTCCTTGCCTTGTTGCAGTACTCGCACTTCCACGGCCGCTCGCCCGTGTGCCGCTTGACGTGTAGCTTGAACTGCGACGACGTCGTGAACTTGCGGCCGCACGTCTCGCAGCAGAACGGCTTCTCGCCGGTGTGGATGCGCAGGTGCTCCTGCAGGTTGCCGTTCTGCGAGAACGACTTGTTGCAGTGGACGCAGGCGTACGGCTTCTGGCCTGCGGGGCAGAGCGCCGCCGCGATCGCGGTTCAGACGGGTTCGCAATGCCGGCGAAAGGGCGTTACAATAGAGGCGGCTAGAAATGTCGATCTTGGAGATTTCGACTTGAGTGGACTTGTTGAAAGTGTAGAATGGAAACAGAGATAGTAGAGATGGACATGAAAAAAAAACTAGCAAAATTTTTAAAATGTAAAAACTCTTTTAGCAGTACTAGGTGAAATTGAAGATTTTGCTTACTTGCTGCGCTTGATAAAATTTAAAAAAAGTCTGTAGGTAGGTACAGAGATAAGATAAGTTTGACCTACCTCTGTGACAAAGGCAGTCAAACAATAGATTGGTCTACAAATAGGAATTGAACTGCACTGCAAATATCTTTGCATGCAGATATTTCTCATTAGAAAATAGAAACTAAATATCAAATTAAAAATCTGTCTCTCCGCCGACCTCTGAACCAATATCTTACTGCGGTCTAACCAAGGAGTTATCTGTACACTTTTGAAAGGATATCGAGTAATAAAAATGGTTTCCCTCGATCCTCCTGCTCATTAACAGTTAAAACCCCTAGAAAACGTGCACCCAAGCCGAGGCCCGCTGCGGTTCTCACCGGTGTGCCAGCGGTAGTGCAGCGTGAGACTCGTCTTGTGCGCAAACTGCTGCCCGCACTTCTCGCAGAAGTACTTCTTCTCGCCGGTGTGCGTCGGCTGGTGGTTCATCAGGTTGGCGTTGGTCTTGAACGTCGCGCCGCACAGCTTGCACGTGTAGGGCCGGTCCTCCGAGTGCACCAGCTGGTGCCGTTGCAGCAGCTGCTTGTGTTTGAAGCTCTTGCCTGCAAGGCGTAGCCAGAGCTCAGCGGCGTGCTTACTGCCGAGCGCTTGACTCGAACAACGGCGTCAAGTTTGAGCAAGGGTGTTATGGTTGTGTGATTATCGGTTCTGCTCCGGAAAAACCGGTTCTCGTGAGATCACCGAAGTTAAGCAACATCGCGCTGAGTTAGGTGTTGGATGGGTGACCATCAGACACATGATCAGCTCTGTTTAGGTGAGAGGTTGGAGGGTTTGAAGTTATTACGACAACTTCACTCGCCTTGCTCATCAACTTCTCGACAGCATGGATCAGCGGAGGAATCCTGTTGTTCGAGTTGTACCGTCCTTCGGAAGAGAAGTAAAGCCGGTGGTCCCCTCGGTGCTTTTCGACAGGAGTAGGCTACGTGCCGGCACCGGGTTTCTCCTCCTCCCTTCTAGGCTAGGTTCATCGTCACCCTTTCATTCACCGATGCCATTGGTACAATGCCACAGGGCCAGTTGTAAACACAGCGAGTCGTTAAACACGATCATCGATCAACGAACGCTACGCCCGTTCCGCCACTCACCGCACTTGTTGCAGACGAAGCGGCGGCCGTTGTTGTGCTCGGCCTCCTTGTGGTAGACGACCGAGCTCGGGTGGTTGAGCACCTTGCCGCAGATGTCGCACGGGAAGCCCTTCTCGCCGTCCGCCTTGGCGTTCTTGTGCGACGCCATGTGGAAGTTCAGCGTGTTCTGGTAGGCGAACGTCTTGCTGCAGACGCTGCACGTGAACGGCCGCTGCTTCTCGTGGATCGCCTGCGGTCGGAGCGATTGGCGCGTCGGTTAACAATCGCCCATGATTTCGAAGTGTCTCGGTGGTATTGTTCGAAGCCAGCGTTGCACATTGTGAAGTATATTTTTTTACCGTTAGTAGGTCTCGGTCTTCATATTTGAATAAATTTCATTAGGTTGCAAGCAATGCTTAATGTCTTAATTTGGCTTGTTGAATTGTTGAGTGCGTTATTTGCACGGCTGTAACTAAGATTAAAATTATTTCGAAATAAATTGGGTGTTGCATTTTTACAAGTTTCTAGAAAATTGTTAGCAGCCTTAGCAGTTTTAACGAAATAACGCAAATGCGTGACAATGACGCAAACAGCCTAACACTGATCGATTGCTAAACAGCATTTTTTAGATAAATAACTAGACAAAACATTACAGTCTCACAGTCAGATTGATTGATTGATTATTGGTGCTTAACGACGCACTGTTTTGACAACTGGCCCTTTGGCACTGGTCTAATGGCGTCGGTGAATGAAATGGTGATGATGAGGGTGATGATGAACCTAACCTAGTCTAGAAGGGAGGAGGGGAAACCCGGTGCCGGCACGTAGCCTACTCCTGGAACGAAGGACGGTACAACTCGAACAACAGGATTCCTCCACTAATCCGTGCTGTCGAGAGGTTGATAAGCAAGGCGAGTAAAGTTGTTGTACTAACTTCAAACCCTCCAACCTCTCTCCCGAACAGAACTGACCATGGATTGCCTAAGCGTAATGTTTCAGAGGTGAATGTGGATGGAACCTGTGTTTACAATTTTGCTCCGTTGTGACCGATTTATAGTGAAACTTTGACCGGCCAGGTCCTCTTTGGGACACCAAATCGCTCACAACAGTGCAAAACCGTACACACCTGTTCTTCAAGGATTCGGTTTACACTAGCCGAGGACAGGCAGGCAGGCAGACGCTGACCTTGATGTGCACTTCGAAGCTCTGCTTGGACTGGAACGTTTTGTCGCAGCGCTCGCAAGGGATGCGCAGCCCCGAGTCCTCCTCGCCCGCCCCGTTAGCCCCGTCCGCTCCGCCTGCCATCCCCTCGATGATGCCTTCTCCGCTGTGGCTCGACTGCGTCTGGTGCTCCTGCAGCGTCTCCCGGTCGGAGAACACCTGCAAACCGATCGGTGACCGTCAGAAAGAAGACTAGCATTCGATTGAGATTAGTTTAAAATGTAGTGGTTAAGGAGCCATGCTTATAGAAGCAATCAGCGTCAAGTTTAGCAAAATAGTTTTAACAATCACCATGGACCTATAGTCAAAAGAATATATAGAAGAACAGTGTCGTTTAGAATTCTTACAAGAATCGATTTGCTGCGCAAAAGCTTAAATTTAAAAGCACATTTTTAAGCACGGCAAATAGATTGGTGAATGCTATCGGATTGCACATTGACGAAGTGAAAGTACCTAGGTAGTAGATAGGTATGCATTTCACATTTACAAAATATCAATAGGCCGTATCTAGTTATTAATTATTCTATATTAAAAATTAAAATTATATAATGCAAGGCTTTGGCTTGGCAAGCCCGGATTAAAAGCAACCCGAGATGCCCTAGGTGAAGATGAAAATGTGACCCTGTGTTTAATTAAGGAAACAAGAAAGCTAGGGAGCTAGTACACCAGACAACCCTGAAGATGCCAACATCACCGCGACAGGTGACAGGTGTAGCAGGGAGCTAGTACACCAGACAACCCTGAAGATGCCAACATCACCGCGACAGGTGACAGGTGTAGCAGGGAGCTAGTACACCAGACAACCCTGAAGATGCCAACATCACCGCGACAGGTGACAGGTGTAGCAGGGAGCTAGTACACCAGACAACCCTGAAGATGCCAACGCGCTCGTTGGCGAAACGTCGGACAACGGTCCTTTTTAGGACCACCAACCCAGTCAAACAGAGCAGCAACCGTGAAGCCACTACTACCAAAGATAATATGTATGTAAAGTAAAATTTTAAATCAAAGCAATCTTCTTCTTCTTATAATAATTATAAATAATGAAATCACACATCCCTATACTAATATTATCCCTGTGGTTTGGTGTGTTTTCATCAATTTCTTAAATATTATTTAAAGATATTTGTATTATCAATTATGTCAACAGGTGTGGGCATTTTTAATTTTTATATTTAAAAAAAATCTGACCTTTACGAAAAAGGCATCGAACAAGTCATGCTGCCGAACCACTGTCACTCTGCACTCACCTCGTTGCACTCGTTGCACTCAAACTTGACGCCCTTGTGGCTGTTCTTGTGCAGGAAGTAGCGGCCGCGGTGCTGGAACCCCTTGCCGCAGATCTCGCACGCGAACTTGGTCTTGCGTCGCTTGAGCGGCCGTGTGCGCGGCTTGTTCATCACAGTCACCTCGCCCAGGTCGGCGCCCTCGTCCGTCTCCAGGTGCCCGATCACCTCCATCGAGCCGGGGATCGGCGACCGGATGTACAGCCCTCCGTCGCGGTCCTCCTTGTCCTCGTCGGCATCGCCTTCGTCCCCGTTGTCTTCCTCGTCGATGACGCCTTCCTCGCGGAAGATGCGCTCCAGTTCTTTGCCAGCCACCGCTTCCATGAATCTAGTCGTTAAATAATTAACTATTTAAATTTTTTGTTTTTTACACCATCATAGGTCGCAGTCAAATGTATCTCTGTCCAAGTCATAAAAATCAAACCAACGTGGTCTTTTTGAGGACCACAAATTATTCACAAACCACAACTGAGTATGAACTGAGTATGAACTGAGTATGAACCAATCTATGTGACTCATCATCAGTTAGCACTATTAAAATTCTTACCTGAGATATAAGGTGGTAAGTTCTTAGAAGTAACAAACATTTAAAACAAGAATTTGGCTTCTTTATTAAAATTGATACATGGCCAAAGGGTTGATTTGCAAGTTGCTATCAGTATCAAAATACCTTCATCTATTTTGTTAGGTAAGTGTTACCATATTAATATTATTGTAGTTACCGTTGAGGTAGCTTTCTCTTACGACGTCTTCTCCCGTCGCCTTCTGGCTCCTCCTCTTCTTCCTCTTCTTCTTTTACCTGCTGCTCGGGCTTTACCTCGACAGACTCGATTGGCTCTGGTTCAGCAACATGCACTTTGGGAGGTCGGCCCCGCTTTCTCCTCGGTCTGTCCAAGCCATCAATTTTCAACGAAATCGGGTGACTATCAGTATAAAGGGCACCATCTGGTAAAACTATAAAAATAAAAATTTGTTAGCCTAGGCTATAAAAGTACCTAGCTGCTACTATGGATTGCTAATTCCTTTCTGCTCTAGGTACGGGCCAACTATTATAGTTAATAATAGGAACTTAGTTCCAATATAAAACATACTTTGTATTGTAATAATGGAACTTTCTTCGTCATTCAATCCATTTGCTTCGACGTCTGCTGTCGGTATAAGCAAGGACTCTCCCGTTTGCGACGGACCGAGAGCCGGCTGCGATTGTGCATGTCGCTCCTTTCGCTGAACTTCCAGCTGAGTTTTCCACATTTCCCGCAACTTCTTCTGTCCTTCGACCAGAAGCTCGAAGAACTGTGCGGTTGCCTGCAGTTGAATGTGACACCCCGGGCATATCGTCCGCGGAAGTTTGCCATCGTCATTTATCTGAAGATTTCAGTAAGAATCACTGATCAGAATGACAAAAATAAATTTCTAGAGGATTTCTCAAAGTGAAAAGTGAGGGCTATCAAGACGTATTAATTGAATATATTGTTAGTTCCTAATATACCTGCTAATGACAAAAAATCCGATATTCAAGTCTTGGCTGGCAATCTCTCACTGCCTACCCCTCCCCCCAAAAGGCCGATGGATGAAAGGAAGTTATTTATCAATGTCTTATCAAAGGGACAAAACTCTATCAAAACATAAAAGATGGTATCATAGACAAATGTATCTTCATCGATTTAAGGTTTTGGGAATACAACAATTTTATGAGAAAATAAGAGCACTAGCCTGATTTGGGTAGTTGCCTACTCCATTTTGGCAGTGAAAACGAAGTCAAATAGCTATCCCAAGGCCGATGTAAAATATGTGTTATTACCTTAAAAGGAAGATAACGATTCACAAGATCGCTGTAGTTTTCTTCACCTTCTCCTTCCTGATATAATATTACCCCATTGGCATTTTCTTCAGCACACAATCTGCAGAACGTCGAGTCGCATAAAAGCATTTCCATTTTGATTTCTATGATGGCGGACACATGTAACCAATCAGTGACTTTGTTCTATAAGCACAAGGAATAAAAATATACTGACTCCTATTGGCCGTTACTTAATTTTTTATTAGGAAGATTGGCGGTAATTCTCAAATACAATTTACTGACACCGTTTGCATTTAAGCTTCTATGAGATACTTTTATTATGAAACATTATTCACATTTACGAACAGTGAACATACCAAAAACGTCTATTGACTCTTTTATCTCTCCATATGACAATAAAAACCATGCCCTTCCAAGACAAATGATAAAAAAACGAATTTTTGAATTTACTGCCAAAAAAAGTGTCATTTCTTGCAAATAATTTCCATTCTGTGATGCATAAGAACCGAAAGCAAAGCCCGATCCAACCCCCTCCCCTATTATAAGTTCTAAATATACACCCAAAAAGGGAAACTGAACGGAAATTCAATAGCAGGGTCTGGAATCGATCTTGCGGCCCGGCCGGCGCCACTTCTATCTGATCATCTCTCGGCGCCCAGGGCACATTGAAGGTGGGCCATCACCCAGTCTTTGTGCAACGCTCCATTCATCAAGACCACACCACACCGGCTAGATTACAGCGCTGTACAAGGCTCGGTGCGTTGAGACGGCCAAGGAGAAAATAAATCTGCCGTAATCACATTAATTTGTCAGTGTTATCGTGGATCGCCAGGTGCCGTTGGTGCACATATAGTGTGCCTACTTGCGACCTGTCGGCAATACGAGCGGTGAACAGACAATCGCTCGTGGTTCGAATTGGATAGGGCGAGCGCGAGGGATCACAACGGCTGGCACGTTTAGTTTATCGAGTGCTGTTGAGACAGTGTAACAAGACTCTGAAGAACACATTAATACTTTACACACGCAGGTAAGAACTAAAATTTGTAGCGCTTAAACTTTCTTTCAGAACTTATTTGTACTTTTAAGCGATCGCGCTTGCTGTTGTTCCAAATGGATCTGCGCTGGATTCCAAAACTAGCAATTGTCGTTCATATAAGTTGACACTGACCAATTAAGATTAATCAATGAGTACCATGATTCTCTTGATGAGTGCAACGGCCACTCGGAAGTGAGTGGACCAGCTTATCGGCGCGTTGCGGTTGGTGCTTGCTTGGTTCTTTGTGTGACTCTGCAATCATCTGCAATTCTGTTCAGTTTAATCTGTGGCTTGTTTGTGGGCTGATTGCTGCCGCATTGCATAAACATATGTGTGCGTGGTTCATTCTTAAGCTGGTAATTAAATTGTGATTTTGCTTAGTGATACACTTCAAGTTATTTGTCGCGTATGAGTTCACAAGAGAGTTTTTAAATATACTTCAATTATTTTAGCCACTTTTATTAAATTGTATAATATCAAATAGACATCGATCATTATGTGTTCTGTGATAAGGTATGTTACCTACGTTTCAAATCCGACATAGCACCAATTTTAATAATGTTCGTATAGATTTTATGAGAAACTTCTTACCAGATATTACAAGTGCAAAATAATTGATATTGTGTTTTAATAAAATTTCACGATTGAAGATTGACACAGCCTTGCAGGCTCACGCTCTCGATAAGTCTTCGGCGATGTCGCGGAAATCTAGGTTTGATTTCAAATTGAATCAACAGTGAAATCTTCTTATCAAGATAAGATTGTTATCGGCGCTAAGAGCATTGACATCATAGGAAACCATTTCGCACATGGTGTCGCCAACATTAAAGCCACAAAAGCAGCTGTCAGACATCCGAATCTGCTATTTGTTCACCTGTCAGTTCGTTTGGCAATCAAAGCAAAGTAAGCTTTATTTGCCCTGATAAAGTATTGTCTGTGTGTATGGAGAGCTCTTCGAATCAGAGCCGCGAGCAATTTTTTCAATTTGCATGCAAATTCCGAGTTCACAGTTCGCACAGTCAATTTGTCTAGATTTTGCCTGCAACTTTGGTTTGGCATTAAACTGACACTGCAATTATGTGCGCGTTGCTGTATATGAGCCAGTGTTGAACGCCGAATCAACGTATGCTTTGTAATCATACTGAAACCAAACACCAACCAATTTGATCGAAATAAATTACATTTAAAATTTTCAGCCAACCTTTGAATATACAATTGAAGCGAGCTGCTTTGTAACCAGAGGCTGACATATATGTTTATGGAGGCGGATTTTCACAAAGCAGCAGCGATATAGTTTTATATTACGAGAGGCGTGCCTTTTTTAACACATCAGTAAACAATTCGTATTTTGGAAGAGAAACGAAGCCTTCAAAATGCGCGCCTGCACCAGGATATGAACCCATCGCCGGGACCCTTAGTGCTTGCCGAGAAATTGCATTATTGCATGTCTACTAATATTACTTAGTGAACTATCAGTGGCACTAGGTAGAAGGTATCCTGGCTTCCGAGGGTACAATGGAATGCAGCTCTCAAAAGAGACGAGAAGCATTTTCCTGGCTTCGTTTCCCTTCCACAATTGCTTTCCGTTTCAAGTTTCCACCAAGAAAAACAAATTTCCTGCAGTTTTAACATGTTGCCTAAATATACATCGTTATACCGATTGACAATTCTACAGAATAAAGCTCTTATATCGGTAGTCGGCACTCATAATGTCATGCAAATCGCGTAAAGTTTGGCACTAGACAGAGTTACCTGCGCGACATGTCATAGCTAATGAAGACAAACTGCGAGCACACCTCCAAACCTTCAGTTTAGCTGGGAGCGTACATTAGTTATCCTCAGTTTAGCATGGAAGCTTCACCCGCACAATTGTACAACGTGTTTTGACTCCTGTCATTACGACGCGTTGCAGAAGGAGCGTGGTGGCATGATTGGCACACTATTGCTTTTCATTCTTAATTTGAATCCCCAGGCATCTTTGGAAACGAATTTGGAGCGTAGCGAATTTAAAAAATGAGAGAATCGTAGGTATATTACGCTCTACCATATACGGAGAGCTAATAAAGTTACAGGGTATATAATATTATTGTGCACAGTGAGTACGAACTGTTTCCTGTATTGTACTTTAGTTAAAATGTATTATCAAGTCTTCTCAAGCTGACCTAAATTTCGTTGATATTTTCATGTCTAATTATATTTTGTAACTTCAGAAGCTCTAAGGTCTCTCTCGTCATATTTTCCACTCGGCGTCAGCGCATGATTTCCATCTCGGCACTCAACTCTCAAGTTCCAAGCACTCGATATCTTCATATTCAAGCTGTAGGTCTGCATGATACGATCCATTTCACTCTAAGAAGATGCACAAAATATATCACTTTATAGCTGAATACGAAATTAATAATAAATTAAATTGAAATAAAATTGTGGCGATTACCAAGCGAATTATTTTCATGGCGACAGTATAAATATAATCTATAGTGGACATTGGATGATTGGGACACTGAGAAGGAATTACAACATAATATCTTACAATAGGTTCAGCTAATGACAATTATTTAATGAGAGCAAAAAGTTCGTCTGCTGCGAGCAGAGACAAATGCCTAAATTATACGCTTTTGACTTGAAAGAGACGTTTCTATCAAGTCACTTTCTTATACGGCGGCGATAGAATAATAATATACCACTGAAATGATAAATTAGCAGGCTGCAGCTTGAATCGAATGAGAGTGCAGAAGGTATAATGATCCTATAAATTATTAGCCATTCAATTAAGGTTTCATTAAATAAAGCACGGTGACAGCTGCGTGGAAGGATTTTGGTCAAAGTTTTCCATTTTCAGCCAATGTGTTCGAATTAATTCGTACTCTATAAACTCACAGCCACAATTTCCGCAATAGTTCTTTTTTCGAAACACGTGACTCATTTCTAGCTATAGAAATCTCTACGCAAGGGATGCTTCCTTTCTCATACTCGATGAATTTATGATCTCTACATTTATGCATGTGATTGGGATTACAATTTAACAATGCGTAATTGTATTAACAAATATATACATTATTGAATCCTGATACATTGATATTGGACTTAGCCTTGACACCACCGCAACACAATCTCTACAATTTACTTTTCACTCCACAAACCGTGATTCGGGTTCACACAATTAATATTTAGATTCGATCCGAACATGCGGTCGAAAACAGATCAGCTAACCACAAATTGCACCATGTAAATAAGGTAACAATTTATCAGACAGATTGTCGACAGGGATCCTGTCATGAGTTTAGTCACCACACAGAGTACAGACATAGTGGGAGGGCCCATCGACCTACTTTGGAGCACGGATTCCATGCAAAATCTAGGAGGTATAAAAAGAACTTGACATGGTACACCTTCATGATTTACAATACTTTGTGCGTCTCGCTGTGCAATTAGTAATTCACCATCGACAATCATTTGGCGATAGAATTGGTAGGAAATGCATTATGTGATATGTAGTAAAGATAACTTTTACAATGGCTAATTTATTCGAAGATTTCCTTACAGCTTTATGCAGCCTCACAGCTGGTCCTTGAAGCAGATCCTATACGATAGCCAATTCAGGACCGACTGGCATAGAAATTAGTTCGTAATTTTGATCACGAGCTTTGCTACACGAATTACAAATTGCAGTGAAGTCTTATGGGCAGATCCTAATGAAATGATTCGGGCCTCGGGTCCAATAAAATGATTAGCAGAAGGAAGGATGGCTCTCGGTTGATTGCAATTGCTATGCACACGGCAGCTGAGAGGGCTACATTGCAGTTGCAGCTTCGATGCGCAATTAGGGAGGCAGGTAAAAACATTTTCGTTGCACTATAGTGCGTTATTAACGCAACAAAAAAGTTTATTGCATGCTACCTTATTGGCAGTTTCGGTCACGGAGTGCTTACGATTTTTTATTTTTATTTTTTGCTTACAATAACCCATGTGTTTGTAAGCACGATTTACGTGCAAAATCGCACTTTTCAAGGTATTATTAACTACACATGTGATTTTACTCATGGTTCATTACTCATTAGTCATCGTTACACCTAGTTACGGCGTCACTTTTTCTTATGGTATGTAGAAATTTAATTTAGCATTTTTTATAGCTGTAAAGAATTCCAGGAAATTGTCAACATTGCTGCAAATGGTTGCTGATTTGGTAATAATGGCAATGATTTTGAAAATGGTATATTTTTATTCTACAACCATATGTCGTTATGAACCTACATCGTCGATAGCTATTCAGTGTAACGGTCTAACAATAATCCACATCCAAATAGAATTTGGCCATTCTGTATGCACAAAATCAAATGAGCACTATCAGCTATCGTATCTCGCTCTGCTTGGATGGATCTCGATCAAACGTTACCCGCCGTCGAGCCTTGATAGTTGGTACAGAAGGCAAGAAAGAGAAAGGGTCAACACTGCTAGGTGTCGGGTCAGCCAAGTAAATGTGTTCGCATCGAACGTCAGACGCCTGACCGATACTTTCCACGGATCCGACAGCACGCATGTGACAGGCGAACATAGCAATCACGGCTGGGCATGGTAAACACATGATATACCTATAGGCTAGGGGCCAATGCATGCCGAAGCAAGTGGATAATGACTACTTGTACATGAGATTAGTCTTATGCACTTCTACGGGCGGCGGTGAGAAAGCGTGTCCCATTGATTTGATAAGAGCAGACGGCCTATTTCGTGCCATTTCTTATACTTTCGATAAGATTTAGCTAATAGCTATAGGGTGTTGGTGGAGGTGCCGTGATTTGCCGGGCAATTTGCAATGTTAATTTATAGTGGCAGCGTAAGGGCGTGGATGACATACTTGTAATCCATTAAGTGCACACCGAATGTAATTGCATCCCTGCACTGCAGCCGAGACATTTTTCCAGAGAACCCACATCTGAATTAGCTTTGCTGACGCCCGTACACAAATCACCTATACACTGAACACATTGACCAAGTTACGCTCTCCTCGGAACAGTTTGTTCAATACGACGAGGATGCAGGATAATGTAACACATTCGTGCCGACCGAATAACCATCATTATCATTTTCAAGATGATTTAATATCTTTCCAGTTCCACTTTTTCACATTTTTACCACATATAATTGAGCGCCCGAAACGAAATTGTGACAATCTAAATTTATTACATTTTCACAATTCCGTCGAGCGAAATCCTGGGGCTGCGGCTGTCACTAATAATTAGGATCCGTTAATTAGGGGTGATAGTTTTATGACGCTGACGTATCTTTCTACGTCAATTGGGACGTCAATCTCCTGACACTGATTCGAATTGGTCCAGTATAAGCAGCCCTGAACACTCAGCGTTTCAGAATCGCACGCTTTGCGTTTGCTTGATGTTGGCGAGCACGTGTGAATACCATACCGATTGCCGACAAGGAATAATTAACCGTGATCGTGTCTCCGGCAGTTTCACGTCGGCGATTGCTTCATCGAAATAGCGATGCGATTTTTGCGACACTTCGGTTGCTTGCAACTCGCGTTGACGATCATTATGGTCGTATTTATCAGGGAGTGCGTCACAACTGATCACACATTCGACGCTGCAGCCTGCGATCTGAGTGAATTGTGTTGTTGTACAATGTTTTATCTTCCAGACTTGATGTTTCATTGCAACAGTTGGATAAGCTGTAACAATAATTACCGTCTATCTTTATGTATTCAGTGAGGAATGAATTTTGATTCTCAAAAGGATTACGTTTGAATTATTTTAATTTAGCCGTAAAACTTAATCAAATTGGAAGTCTTGATAGTTGATGGCCACCTGGTTTATTTGATCAGCTGAGAAATTAAGTACTTAACGAAAGCAAATTACCATAAATAATTAAATCAAGTTTCAGCTCGATATTCCCCACTGTCCTAATCGTGAAATCACTTGCTATATTTTGTTATTCTAATTTCACAAGCCATTCAACATAATGTGGACTCCACACGAGCTAGAATTTCGTACGCATGCAGAACACCATTTTTGGTGGACCCTTGTAGATTTAAACATCGATATCTGCAAATATTTAATAGCTGTCTATGCCCATTCACTGCAAGCCCTAATAAATTTAATAAGCACCTGACACCGGTCAGCAACACTCCCACCAAATTGGTGATCGCGGGACTCGATATACCAGAGCGCCGTCGTATATGATAAGAATCACAAACCGCCTGAAGATTATTCTAATTTCGCCATCCATTTATCTGCAGCCTCAACATTTACAATCGTGGCTCTCCATTTATTGACGCTTCAGCTGTGAGATTCACTTTAATTACTGTAATCGAGAGCTAATTACAGCATCCATAAACTCAATGATGACACGGCGGAGCCCTGTGCAATTAGACTTTGTATCCTCCAGTAAGTACTACGATCTTCGGTATATACGATCATGGTCCATGGATGGTGGCGTGTATTGTGTTAGACTTGGCGACGAACGCACCTATAGCTATAGGCACACACCTCGCACCAGGCTGATTAGCATTCAGCACACATCGTGTTGTTTTGCCATGCAGTTCTTCGGACGACTCGACATGTTAGGTTCATACGCATGCAATGCAACACCAGGCTTACAACTTATAACTTAGTAAATTTGCAATGTGTAATATGCATCCAATAAACGAATTATTTGATGAAAGAACACGTAATATGTGTGATCTATTTTACCGATAGAAAATGTTATAAGTATTGTTCTCATTGATTGAAACATTGTCTGAAAAATGAAGCGTTTAATAAGGAGATATTTAATTTAACTTAAACTGGACCCACTTATTAAAACGAGTAAATAATTCCCACAGTTCTGCCCACTATACATGTTCCCATCTAACCAATAACCTATGGGGCTATCTCAATTAAAAGTAGTCCTAATTAACGTGTCCGGTCCGGGCAAAATGAGCGTAAGGTGAACATCTTGGGCTCTCGAGATGTGTGCCCTTATGCCACTAGAATTTTGTCATACAACTGATTTTCAAAGCAGGTTAGTGCCGTGTTTAATAATATTCCAAACAACATTGCCGAAATGCCAAATGAAATGTTGATTGAATGCTCGAAATGTTTGCTTTCTCAGACGATCTTTCCTGACCGGGGTCACGTGGTTGCTGGAACCAGTGGAACACTTGTCTCGTGTGAGGATTGATATTCATATGGGACGGTGACCTCACGGCAATCGGGGTCAAGTGGAGGGTGGGGCAAGGAACACGAATTACCAAACAATGGGAACAATTGTTGGTTGTCTTTGATACTGATTACGTGACAAAAATTGATTCTATCGCATCTCGTCGTTCCTTACTCCGACAATGGATATATTGAAACAATCAGAGGCATTGAATTATCGCAAAAATAGATTGTTGGCTTTAAAAAAACATCCCCTCTTCTTGATCGAAATTAATCGGAAATTACGATTCTGTTTGAAGATCGTGCATTGATATCACTTCCTAACTATAGCTCTGTCTACCGAGTTCCGTTGCGCAGTGTATAGGTATATCGCTAGCTTTGATATTATACCTAAGATTCTTGAAGATAAAAAATAATTTGCCACTCGTCGATATTACCTTCTTCATCTGGCGATGAGCTTCAATTTTTCTTTGCTCGAAATCGCAGTAGACCATCTCAAGCACTCTTTCTTCGGCATTGTCCTCACGCATTCCAGAGGCTCATTGAGCTGCTTAAATGCCATCAGCCGTAATGAGAATCCGTAAGGTGGACCACTACCCAATGCCTACCCACTGCTGAGTGAACCTCCAATTAGCAACACCTTATTTGGAAGAAACTAATTGCACTGTTGCGTAACAGTGCAAGATAAATAATATCGTGTTATTAGTTTCTTATAGATATTCTATTTTTACCTGCTGTTATTATTTATGCATGTTTTTTTAAATGATCCTATAATTTATAGCAGGTACATGTGGACTTGGTAAAGGACTCTGACAGAAGGAGGACGAAATTTTATCTTTGTCAACCGTAGCTAAATTGTAACATAGTGTTTTTGTATAATATATAGATATACTGAATTACCTATTAGGAGCAGTGAGTTCATTTGTAATTTTCTCGAGTAAATCAAACTGAAAGACTCATCCGTTTAAGAGCGTTCAAGACGAAGATAATGACCTATTAAAAACCAATAAAACAAGTCTACGTAGTGGACAACTTTCTCAGCGGTAGCCACACGTCATTTCGTCCATCCATCGTGAGAATCGATAAAAAGTTATTTATTTTCGCCCGCCATAAACAGACAGAGCACCCATCCAGATGGATTAATTAGGTAATTAAGGTCTCAAACCATGTACTATTTTACTATTAAACACAGATAAATTAAACGAATCATTACTCATATTAGATACGTGTGTTTGATAAATAAACTGTCAACGTAAAATTCTAGTTTACCTCGTTGCATGTTTGATAAGTTGGAAATTAAAAGTCATAATCCGTTTGGATTTGTGTGGAGCAAGCAACTAGAGTTTCATGACATCGAATCACCTGAATAATGTATGTTGCTGCCAGGATTCAAAAACAGAAAATGCCTCGTAATGATGCAAACAACACAGAAGCTGGGCAGTAATCAACGCGGGTGGCATTTCGCTTCAACTGTAAATCATCATCCGCTCGTAAACCGCCGCAGATTTATGTCGGAAATTGCACAGACACCTGCAGCATTTTCCAGGCTATGAAATATTTACCTACTTAGTGTTAGTACTTAGTGTTAGTACTTAGTGTTAGTACTTAGTGATCGGCCGGCTTTATGTTGTTGAACCTACTTAAACATTGGTTTTTGCGTGAGCTGGACCCAAACTCATGAGCCACCACCGGCGACGTTTCATTCGCATTTCAAATTGATTTCTAGACTGCTATTCGCATCAACAGCGCGCACAAGAAAACTTTCAATCAAGACAGGCTGTCGTATTAATATGAATGATTCCATACGGGTGCATTCCAGAACAGGTATACTTGTAAATAATTATAGAGTTCATGCAAAGGTCAACAATACCGATACTGCCAATGAAGTCATCGTGTTGCATTATCTCCGATCAAAGATAGATTAACAGTGGAGTTGTACTAATTGGTAAATGATCCCGAGCTATTGGCCATGTGAAAGACACTGGGGCAATGCCCTTCAAGTGATTGGCTATTTGTTAGCAAACAAACAAGCTTTTTATCGAACTATTTGCATACCGATAATTATGTTTGATTCGTTTATTTTTACACTATATACTCGGTAATGATCTGCAACATATCGAAATAACCGTGACACAACGCTGTATCTGCGGTGCCTTTACCTCTGGCTGCATAGAAAGCCCATGCGAAGGCCTTCGCTCTTTGATGATAGGGCAGGACAGGTAGACTATAGAGAGATGAACTTGAATGACGTCAGTCCAGACTTTTTATGATTGTTTTTAATACATTTCGATGAATAGGTAACACGTCTGAGTGGGGGGACTATTGCAGCTCTCTCGAACACGCGAGTTAGTCTAAGAAACGCCGGCCACAAGGACTGTCCTATCGCGTGCGAGACTGTCGCCGCTCCATGCGCTTCGGATCTATGCACTTTCTGGAAATGTGCACTTAATTATCGGTCATGTCTTCCAATATGGTGTTCGGTTCGCTTGGGTAAGCCAGTCGTGATGCTCAGCATCAATCAAGTAGCGTAGCGTTGTGTACACACTACACACAGTGCACACAGGCCCCATGCATTTCTCGCGATGTCAGTCACCGGCCAGTGCACGAGGTGACCCGTTGCAGACATCTGCAGCGCAGAACCTGCTGCAATGTTCTCTTCTGATTCCAGTCTCGTGCAATCCGAAGGCAGCGACGCCTGCACCAGTCGCCGCTTCTCATCCGGCGACGGCGTCGACGCGATGACATCGGCGACGACGGCGACGTCGCCGCCGGCGGATACGATCGGCATCTCTTACCATCCGATCTCGCTGCCGCCGTCCCTCCAACAGCGACGCAAGTTCAGCTTCCCGGCGGCTCTGCACTCGAACCTGCTCGGCCTCTCGCAAGCCAACGAGAACGGCGGCGTCGGTCACGTGTCCGCACGACGCCGTTTCAGCAACGTCAGCGACGCCGTCTCCCGGAAGCTGTCCAACACGATCGGATGGCGCACGACGACAGCCGTGCCGACGCAAGAGATCGTCGAACAGGGGAAGTCGTTGTGCTCGCAGTACATTCGCAATCGGCTCAAGCGTTCCGGCGTGTTCAACCGGAAGTGCGGACTGCAGAGGCTGAGGAACGCGGCGACGCTGCCGGGCGGCGTGGTGGTCAGTGAAGTGTTCCCTGAGTTGGTGAGCATCGGCCAGGAGTTGGAGCGGATGCATCCGAAGTTGTACACGTCTGTGACGAGGCAGGCGAGCGCTTCGCCGGGGGGTGGCATCCTCGCGTCGGACAAGGCACCGGGGGTGGTTCTCACGGCGGTGGGAAGGGAGTTGTTCAAAGTGGACGTGACGTGGGGCAAGGTGGTGTCGTTGTTCGCGATCGCCGGGGGCTTGGGGGTGGACTGTGTGCGACAAGGACATCCGGACTATCTGCAAGGGTTGATGGAGGCGATGGGAGAGGTGTTGGAGGACGAAGTGGCGCCGTGGATTATCACCAATGGTGGCTGGGTACGTAGAATTTAAGATGTTTTTTTATTCACAGGATGAATGAAATTCCAGGGCCGCGTGGTACATATTATTTTTTTTTACGTAAGCGAGAAAATGTTTGCCGACACCCACACAGTAGCATCACCTACTGCATCCTTGCATGTCTCCCCATAATGCCTGTATGTAAAGATGCAATGGAAATAATCTGTGTCACTCAAGCTAATGCTGGGATCCTCAAATTAATCCATGACATCGCAGACGAAAAATTTAGAACTTCGGGACTAACTCTTTGGTAAACTAGCATGCTAGACATGCCAATTCAAATAGGTGCTATGCTTTATTTGGTTTTTTTTGTGAGCTGAGATTTGAAAATCTCGAGAACGAAAATCCGTCATTAGTATCATCGTCATTAGTATTAGGTCTGACCATGAAGCCACCAATATGCCGGTGTGATTGTGGTGCAATTGATGGGAAATTACTACTCCCAGCACTAACCACCAGTGTCTTACTGCCCCTGGCAGATATGCAACAATCACTACGTAAACGCGCTTCATTTTTCAATTACATAACTGTCTGTCTGAAATTATTTCCATCAGCTTTGATCGAATTGTCGACTGCCGGTGATTGTGTCGTTGTTGACGTTAGCAGGTGGCGCTGCTGTCGCAGTGCAAGCCGCCAGAGAGCACCGAGATCTCGAGGAGAGGGTTCTTCGGCTTGTTCCTGGTGCTGTTGGTCACCGTGCTGATGCTGCTCGTCCTACCCCGCTGGTTCGGAATAAACGCCACGGCCACAGATTTCCAAGCTGCGCTCAAGACATGAGGATCTCTTCCGCCCAGACTCCGTCAAGTTTCTTTTAGTGCCAATAAATAGCACCAGGCATTTGTTGAATTGCTGAATATTTGATTAAGTTATTTATTGGCCCGGGCAGCCAGCCCAAGATGCCGTTCCTAGATATTCATTTGATTCTCATATGAAATAAATCAAATGTCAGTAAATTCTCGAGTTGTGGCAAGGAAGGATGTGGGTATTTCCATTCACCCAATTTCCTGATGCCCAATAATTTGTATAATTTCTGCAAGGAAGTGTGGCAATCTCTAACTTGTAATTAAGAAACTAGGATCACGTAGCGGACACATAAACTTTGGCCTTGGAGTGTTCTGAGAGGTCACTAACAATAACAGAATAGTAATAAAAGATTGTTTTGCTTCAAAGGAGTATGAAATATCAGTTTTATTTTTATTCGGTGACAAGCTGTGAACTTGTCAGTCAATAATTTATTTCAGTACTCCAGTTGGCATCGAAATACTTCCTCCCATCTTCCAATTACGAAATAAATATATAAAGCAATGACATAGGCAGGCATAGATCACTTACATCACAACATTTAAATATCAAGAAAAAATTCTTTAAAAAAACTTTTAAAAAAGTGGTTGGCGAATTTAGAAGTCGGCTTTGTCGGGTAAATTGGTTGGTCACGTAATCTCAGCCTGAAACGCAAACATTACGATTACTTCCAATTCATCCATCAACCGACAAAGTGGGTCAAAAAGAATCAATTTCCTGGCTGTAATAGTTAAATGCATAGGAAATAAATAATAAAGGAAGGCTGCTTACATGTAATAATTAGGGATAAGTTAACGACTCCATGCGTCTAAAACTTCTCTTCTTCTAGACCGTGCTTGAAGAACATTAAAACGGGAATGCTGCCCCCATCGATGTCTCGGTACTCGAGCATAGCAACCATGCCGTCGATGTCCATGGATTCGCCTAACAAAAGAAATTAGGGTGTTAGTCGAGAAGAAATACATCAATCAATACAAGACAGATTAAAAGAACTTTCTTTCTCAGTTTAGCACAGTTATTCAAAACTCTTTCAGGTTGACTAGGGATGCCAGCTGTTATACGGTTAACTGGCTTGGTTACGGTGAAGACATTATTCGGATCTGATAGTTTTACTTTTAACTATCCGGTTATCAAAAAAAGTAAATCAATGTTTTTGACATCAATAGTACGCAGCCAGAAATGAGCAGCTAGCAGGAGCATCTGCTGCAATCCCCACCCTAACTTGTACAGGTCTGACAGTCCTGACCTGGTCCAGTCCTGGTCAAACCTGTGGTCAGTCAGAACCCGAGACTCCTACAGATGCTATTGCTAGGCACTTGGGAGGTGGAGTAGGCAAGTCTGGCAGTCTACTCTAGATGTCGAAAACCTTTTTAATTTTTTGGTTTTTTAAGGTTTTCACACTGTCCGGATATAATCCGGAAGGCTTGGAGATGGTTTTACTGACAGAAAGTATCCTTATGCTAGGTTTAGTGCTAGGCGTACCCTACGCTTCGCGTCGTCATAGCTTCGGCGTAGGGGGCGGCGCGTAAGCGATTTTTGTTCAGTGCTGAGCAACCGAACTTGTGAAGCGTAGAGTAAACATGGCGGATGACAGGAGAGTACGCCGGCTGCAAATTGCCCGATTGACAGCAATCGTGTCATGCAAACGCAGTGCACCATCGAAAAGTGCAATTTTTATCAGCGTTGTCAGCTGAGGAGCCTTGCGCCAGAACCTGTCACGTGCATGATATATTTTTAAACAGATCGAACCAGGGTTTTCACGAGAACCTTGTCGCCGAAATGTGGTTAGGGGACCACCAGAATTTTTTAAATTTCAATCGGATGGATGTCCCCTGCCAAATTTGACGAATTGCTGGGGATTGTTGGGCCTTTCCTTACGAAAGAGACAATATTTCGCACTGACGATTTCAGTGCCTGCGCGTGAACAAAAGTAAAATCCTGCGGGCTATCGTGGTTGTTCATTTTTGCTGTAACGAAGTGAAGTTCAACTGACAGTGACACCAAGTCAGCTGTTACGAGCCCACCGCCATGTTTATATTTGATTTTCGACTCGAGAACGAAAGCAAAGAAGGTACCGCGCGGAGGCTACGCTCCGCTCGAAAAAGTTGAACACGCCTCAACTTTAAAAGCTACGCCGGAGAGTTCCGGGGAAGAAAGTCACGTGACCTGGATAGAGCTTCTGATTTGTTGACGTGAAGCTATGACGACGCGAAGCGTAGGGTTCGCCTAGCACTAAACCTAGCATTAGTGTTGACATTTGAATGGGTCTAGAAATGGGAGTTTGATTGCTGTAAATTTTATTACATTTTATTTGTTCTAAGTTGAAACAAACCTGTGAAGAATTGCAGATCCTTGAATCGACCAAGGATATCTTTCATTATTTTGTTGGTGTTGTTCTTGAAGATAGGGACTTGGTCGGGGCTGTTCTCTTCTAGTTTCTGCACAAGCCTGCAAATGATAACACACTTTATCAGCTCAATGTATTAATAACAAATGAAAGACATAATCCTCTTCCCTTCAGATTAATAATGATCAGTATCAGATGCACCCAGCTGGCAACTAAGATTTTATTGCTATCCACAGTGGCCTCATTTGATATGGTTTGATTATGTATGATAAAAATCAGAGAAATGACTTTAAATACGCTCCTAGACATGATTTATCATAATTGGAATAATCTTTGGTGGTAAAGCAGAACTGAGAAGTTCCAAAATTGTATTTTTAATTGGCATTGTTCATTGCTTATTGCTTTTGGGAATGATATTCCACTGAGTATTGTCGGAAAGGAATGCGTTTTTATGTTCTGTTTTTTTGGTTGCAGTTAGTAGATGGCACCTGTGCTGAAGTATGGTGGCTGTGGTTTAGAATGGTCATGTATTCATTGAGGTATTGTGGTTATTTGATTTGTAACCTGCGCCTTTTTTGTTAGTTTATGACCATTGATTTTTGTTGAAAACGTTTTTGGAGGGGTTTTTGCTTTTAAAAATAAAAACTTGCAGATTTTCGCACTTTCCGCAATACTAGGAAAAGACCAAGGGTTGGTCTGCTTCATTACACTTTACGATAAAGATTTTCTGTCCTCACTAAATTTGTTGCTTTGTGGAATATGGCCCTTTTAAGTTTTTGCTATCATAACTACGTTATTCCTTCTAACAAGATGTGGTAGAAGTTATATTTCAAAATATTAATTCATATTATATTGTAAAGGTGCCAGGTTGCATGATTCATGGTATGATTATCAACAACCAATGAAATATTTGCATGACTCACTTCTTCATGTAGTCCTTAAGGTAGGCAGTGAATCCCTTCTTGTCAGGAAAGGCATAGCTCTCGCACAGTCTGTGATTCATAACAATGTCGACGCCAGATACCACACCGTCTTCAACGCCTTCACATGCCTCCTCAGCCGAAGGATTAAACCCATCGATTTGGATATCTCCTTCTTTTCTCTGGATATGCTAAATAAATAAAAAATTGAGAAGTTTTAGCCCACAATACCTTACAGTACATAATTGTAAATAGTGGTAACTACCTCTTGCCACATTTGCAGGCTGCCTTACCTTGCCATAAACTTCGTACATGACTTCGTCAACTAGTTTCATCTTGTAGGAGTCCGAGAACATCTCATCACCTGTTGACAAATTTGAAGCAGTCAGATTTTAACATTACGAAGAGTAATCACTGGAAAATGATATCCACATACAGAATTTTTTAGTGCATCATTAGTAAATGAACTAATCCAGCATATGGGCCAGACATGTCTGTGGACAGATGTGTCAAACTCAGTGATTGCTAGTTTTTTTCCTGCTACTCCTAAATTTTAGCTATTAGGTGCATTTAAAATCCAAATCGTACCAATGAGCTATAGGCGACTTATAGAGGATATAATGACAGACAACCTGTCAAAACAGCCTACAAATACATTTTGGCAATTTGGCCTATTTTGGTGCACCCTAACCTAGGTTTGCGCCTTCGAACATTTTACCAAAATACTTAATAATGGCTAGGTTGAGAATTAAACTTATGGTCTTAAAGTGTACGAAAATAAAAACTGCCCATTGCTTACCAGTGAAAATATCCTTGTAGATCCTCATTTTGGAAGATGGGGAGAGATTGAGTTGCCACGGATGAAAAACGGTATACCGTCGCCGCGATGAACTCTACGGAAAGGCCGATCGAAAAGAGCTCTGCAGCAACCGCAGTGTTGCCACACATTCGCCGCATCGCATATCATGCTCAGCTGTCATATCGTTCACCTTCAAAGCGCACTGTCAGTCAGATCAACAGTTGTGTCAATGGTTGTGTCGTAATAACGCGGTAATCCGATAAGTTAGCAAGATTCTAATTAGGCTACAGAAACGCCATCGCAATTACTCTATTTTAGTGCGAAGTTTCTTGGTAAGTAGCTGTGCAGTTCGTCATAAAACAGTGGGGTGTGACTGGGTAACTTTATCTTTCTGCTTCATCTGGTTAGGGAACAGGGTTTCTCGTAAAATAACAACTAGGCCAAGGACCTTAAGACCCACCCGAAAAGCTATTTTAGTACATATTCAATCTTTTCATTGCAAATTTCAGATCCCGTCGCGTTGAGTAAATTTAAGTAATTATTGTGTGGGTTTGATTTCTTCAGGTTATACACCGGCACGAGTGGCCGAAGATTTGAATCGATGCCCTACATTTTAGTTCGGGGTAACCTTGCTTCTTATGGGCACAAAAATCCTTGGCGAGTGCTAGTGTCTGGATTGAAAGGTAGTATAAGACAATTATTTTCAATTCAACATTTGCATCTTGTTTGGCCAATGCATGGAGAATGTCGCATCTTAATCAATTAGATATGTAGGTACTACTACACTTTGTGGTAATAATTGCTTGCTTCTAGGTAAATAATGCTATAAATTTGCAAGTTTGTATAAATTTCGGTCCGCAAGCATGGCGTTATGGAAAATATCACTAATTATCCTTCACATACCGTAGATGTCAATTTAAAGATTGGCCCATTTCATGTCACTAGCATGGCAGCACATTTGATTATTGATTTCTTAAAATTGAATGAGACCTTTTTAAAGGTTGTAACATTTTGCTTGTGTGCCTATTTGATAGAAGTGGTTATTGTGTTTACTTGTTATGCCAGTATCAAATCACTAGAAATATATTTTTTCTATTTTCTAGAAAACCTAAATGTTTTTTATCTGCACAATTAAGTTTATTTTGATTTAAAAAAATGTCTACCCACACTGAGATTGACACTCATCAAAGTGATGATGTTAGATTGTTGATCATTGATTTAAAGTTTCGTCTGAGGTAAGGGGATTAGGGGTTTGTGTTCCTAGGTGGGTGGATATTTTGAAAATAAATAAATTTAGAAATCAAAAATGGACACTAATGCAAAGTTGTAGTAAACCCATTCATTATTCAAGTTGAACATAGAATCCTCTTGTGATCAATCTTATTCCCCTTAATTGTAAAACTGATTACAGAATCTGACATCGAGCAACTCAATCGGTTTGCATCTGGCGGCTACTGCGATAACTCAACGATCGTCTACCTTCAACACCCCTGCGTCATTTTGACTGCCCTCGAAGTTCTCGACTACAAGGTCGTTGCTTCATCATCGACAGTAATCAAGCAAGACTATAATGAGTATATGTGGACTATGAAACGAGATTTTCCTGAACCTGAAGTTACATTATCGTGCAAGGCAGCTGCAGCAGAATCGGAATCGGTGAGCAAAGCAATGACCAAATTGCTATTTTTATTTAGTGAAAACATCTGAAAGATTCACACAAAACTTTAAAGATGTAGGTAACGAGCAATTGCTCGACGAGCGAAAGATCCGGTTTCGTATCCCGGTTTCGTCGCACTTTTTTCCTGCTTTGGTACAAAGTTCAGATTGGCCCTGGTATTCTGAAGTGGGAAGTTGAAATTTTTGTGAAAAACATGACTGCTTCAGAATAGATCCAATCCAATGATTATATTTTGTGATCTACTTATCCAATTATGCTAAAATTTGTTTGTGTTTCTACTTTTCACAGAAATAGAACTGGTAGCTAATATCTCTCGATGGCCCTGCCAATGTACACATATGTGTGTGTGAAGGGGTCCTTGCATTCGATGGACTGTTCAGTCTTTGGACTAATAGATGTCGAAATCCAGGCACTGGAGAAACGTTTTCAGAACTCTACCGTTCAAGTCATAAATGGTGTCCTTATTAAAGGTATGACATGACATACCAAAATAAGAACTTTTTTTGCTTCATTAATTTTTTTTTTGTTAAGATTTTGCTCTGCCCAGGTTTTTATTGGTTTCTACTTGGCTTCACCTTCTGGGATTGGTTTACATTTATTTTCTACTTTTTCAACTTCATATTACTTATATTTTTACAAATCAGAAGCTTCAATTTTGTAGTTTTCATATCATACTTTGTATCGTCTCATAGGTAGGTAGGTAGGTACCTACATAAATATTAAGCTGTAATCCACCAACAAGAATATTAAAAATTACGAACTTTGAGGTGACCTTGGTCAATCTAAAATAGTCACCACAAATTGCAAAATTAATACTACCTACTTCTACCATGGCCCAATGCCTATCACCCTTACTAACACAAACTTTACTTTATCCCTCACTTTTCCATCATACTCATACTCATACTGCATAATGTACATGCACAAACTTATTTATTCTTTCAGCACGTTCTATAATATTTTCGGTGAAGTCTTGCAACTCTAACGGGTTCGAGACTGGTGCTACTGCTTTCTATCAGGCAAAGGAGCAATGGCAGGGAGCTTGCAGCGCAGACTATAGATGTTGTAATCAGTGCTATATCGGTTGATGTCTTAATACAATGTGGATTGAATTCTTTGTTTCAGCAGGTCCTCCAGTCAATGTTGTCAACGCATTGAGTCAACTCGGCTATAAAGTCGTGTCGACTACGGGTGAAGGGGAGATAGTTTGGACCATGGAGAGGGAGTTGTAGATAGGTTAAACTGGGAGAAAAATTAGATATATCCCAAAATCCCAATGCATAGCATAATGTCACTTTAGGTCTTAGTTAGAAATTAATGTATTGGGAATTAGCAATTACCTCCTTTCTTTAAATAATCTGAGATGCATTTTATCTATCTTCATAACTTGAAAGTAGAATAGCTTTTCTAACACTTTTTGTTACCTTCCTTAATTGATCTACAAATCTGAATAGCACTGGTACCTCTCACCGTAAGGCTTAAATCAGTGTTAACACAAAACATCAAATAAGCTTTTTTGGAGATTTCATGAACACCTTCACGTTTCGGAAGAAATACGACCAGGTACCAGTTAAATCTAAGCAAAGCTGTAGCCAATGTTGAGAAATGTGTAGGTTCGTGTAACAGAGAGTCGGAGGAAAGACTTGAGCATTATATTTTATTTTCAGAATCATAAATAGCAAGCAATCATGGCAGACTGTTCAAAAGATCATGACCACTCCAATTGCAATTCAATCGTCGTAAACCCGTCTGTCCACCAAACTTTGGAGGAATTAGATTTTGAGCGAGGAATTTGGTATGCAGGTAAGCATTATTGGTGACACAAAAAAATGTAGAAAAAATCCTAAACACAATAAACCATCCAGAATTAACATCATACGACCTTTAACATCCAGCCCAGCAAGGAGACTTGCAACGTGTGGATAAACTCCTCGTGCAGGGTACCTCTGCAAACGTGCAAGACTCGGCTGGTTATACTGCCCTGCATTACGCTGCGCGAAACGGCAACATCCACATCTGCCAGCGTCTCATCAACGCTGGCAGCTCTGTGAACGCCTTGACCAAAGCCGGCAACGCAACGCCACTGCACCGGGCAGCCGCTGCCGGGAAGGAAGACGTCGTCAAATTGTTGATTCGTGCCTCCGCCGATGTCAGGCTGGCGGATGCCGATGGGAAGTCGGCTCTGCATCGCGCCGTGCTGTCCGGAAATGCCAGCGTCGTCGAATCTCTGCTAGAGCAATGTCCAGAGTTAAAGCAGGCGAGAGATCTAAAAGGGAAGCTGCCCGTAGATTATGTTGATAATGAAACTAATGCAATCAGAAAACTTTTAATGTAGCATGTGTGTCATATCATGCTAATCAAATTAACATTTGGCAATCTATGGATTGCAATTCGTGGGTAGGTACTTATGCTAACTATGTGTTGTTATCTTCAATAATGTCTTTGTTTTTCCGTTTTGTGATAACAATTTATCAATTATTCTTGTTTTTTAAAGCAAATCTTTATAATTTACTTGATGAAGGTCCACATCTTTGCAAGGCTTTCTTCAAGCCAGATCTTCAATGTAGTTTTTATTGTAAAAACTGTCAAACCAGACCAAAACCCTTTACTCTTGGCTGGTAGCTACTCAAATTAGCATAGTGGAACTCCTTTTTATACTTTGCTCAAGATGTGATTAAGTTTCTAGTTTTTAGTTTTTACTACCTATATATTATAAACATAAATATACACTTCCTAACTTTTATAAAACCAACTTTGGTTTGCAAATGTCGTTGCGAGCACCAAACAACAGCTATTTGTGGCTTTGCTAATGCATTGTTAAGATTTTGTGATTCTTTATTAGCTTGGCAATTCCAAAACTTTCTGTACTGTGATTGTGATTTAAAAACCATTTGGCACTTGTGTGTAGATGCACCTAGATACACTTGCTAGCACTACTGCATTGCAGCAATTTCATTGACATCCACTTAAAGTAATTGTTGTGTCGGTAGTTTGGCGCAGGCTGTTGTGTGTAAAGGTGAACCAATATTTGTAAAGCCAGCAACAGGGGGTGATGGATGTATTAGTATTACGCTTGGTATTAATGGCTCGGTATAAATAGTATTAGGTTACAGGCGTTACAAGGGAATGAAGTGACAAGAGCGGCGATATAGAGAAAGTCATTCCTGCCATTAGCAAAATGTTTGACCAACTTGTTGCAATGGTAGTAGATTTGAGAGAAGAAATTATTTGCAAAAATACAATATGTATACCTATATTAAAATTAAAATTTTATTAGATTTATTTAACTATGTAGGGCGGATGGTCAATGCAATATCTTTATGATTTTAAGTAGGGTCTAGTAGTTTCACTTTCCTGTTGTTGTTAAGCTTAATCATTGTCGACCCACTACTAGCACACCAAACACACAAATTTTTGTCTAAAACTATATTTTCACGTATCTGAATGTAACAAAAAATGAATGTGCTAAAAAGTCAAAACTCTAATGTTCATCAATAAACTTGATAGTCTGTTGCATTAAATTGAGCATTATCTTGTTTTAATTTTTAAATAAGTCTCCAAATTGGCTTCTATCCAGAACAGTCGACTTAATACTGATGTGAAGGGATGTGCACTTTTCTTTATAGGCAGTAAAATACTGCATGCTGCATACAGCAACATTCAGCTTGTGTAACAGTGCACAGTTACCTTTGGTAGTTAAAACAGTTTATTTTGTACCGTAAATTGAACGAGTTTTCCATGTGACAATATATCAACAAGTGGCGTGCAATAATACTCCCAATCAGAGTTATCACTGTTTGATAACAAATAATGAACATTTCGCCAAGCTTATTAGCTAGTGAGAAGAAAGGAAAGAAACCTGTACTTGTGGAGAGTACAAGTTTTCTTGACTAGGTGAGCAGATCTGACACTGATATATCAGATTGCATGTCAATTGCTCGAGACAATTGCAACGAGACAATTGCTCAAATAATGGGCAGCGTAAGTAGAAAATACAAATAAATACTATCCACTAAACATATTAGAAAATGTAATAACAGCTAGAAAAAGTCAAGCTTAAATAAATTACTAAGTTTGATAGATAACAATTTATCGAGTCAACAGAAATGACCAGAAACTATCACTAAATCCTTAAAGGAAATACAACACGTGTCTAATTGCAGTCGAGCGCTGCATGATATTTCGACGTAAACTAATGACTGAGTAATCAGGTATCGATGTCTTCTAATAGTAAAAACTTCTTGATCATGTACGGTAGGCGCGAGGTAGATATCCGATCGTGGACGGTCTCTCCGAGCTCGTCTCTGATTCGGATGCGGCAGAGGTCTGCCAGCCGCATAGGATTGCACTTCATCAGCTTGAGCCAATCGAGTGCCGTCGTCGGTTCTTGCGTTGGGTACGGGGGACCGAGGTACCGCGCTTGCGACAGATTGTACCCCGCACATACCAGCATCCTGGAAGGAAATAATGCATTGTCATTTAATAACATGATTTTCTATCTATGATTAGAAACCTGTATCTACCAATGCTATGCTGTGATACTTTTAAAACCATTTTATTAACTGTGAGTTGAAGTCTAATTGGCGCTAAATGGCTTTGCAACACACGACCATGTGCGGTGTAATTCAATTGTTTCAGTGACTTATAGTTATCTCCACTGATCTCTATAGCCTTTGAGCAAAGAGACTTTGATGCCATATTCAGGCCCTTTGGGGCACCTTCTCCTACTTCCAATTTTCATAAAATTCATAGGCTTAGTTATATATTATTATTTTATTATTCCTTTGATTTGGCACTTCGGCCTATGGACAAAGTTTTTACAGTACTATATTAAATTTTACAGTACAATATTATAATATACTTAGTTAGTTAATACATTTTTTGCTATTATCTTGAACGCTTTCACGTCACTTGGTAGGGGGTTCACTGCGCTTCCTGGCAGGCTATTCCACTGTTGAATTCCATCTGCCACAAATGAGTATTTCCCCACATTAGTTCGGCAGTTTTTGGCCATTAACTTCAAGCAGTGGTCCGACCTGCCGAGACGCTGTGCACCCTCTAGCCTTGCACCAATTTCTGTCCAAGCATGCTGCCCTTCCAGTGACTTATAAATATTACATAATTTTGCCACCTTCCTTCTCTTTTCCAAGGTTGGCCACTGTAGCATCTCCATCATTTCTGTGGGACTGTGTTGACGGCCATATTTGCACAGAACGTGCCTAACCGCCCTTCTCTGTACTCTTTCCAGCGCTTCTTTCAGCTTTTTTGTATACGGGTCCCATGCTGGGGCCGCATATTCAAGCATGGGCCGTACCATTTCCAGATATGCCTTTTCTTTCACCCGCATGTCTGTGCCTTTGAGATTTCTCATTACAAACCTAAGTTTTCTATTTCCCTTTTTTACAATATTTTCAACGTGGTCATCCCAGTGGAGGTTAGACTTGAGAGTTATTCCTAGATATTTACAATTACTTTCATACTGCAGCTGGACATCACTGAGTTTGTAATTAAAGCTACTAACATGTTTTTTATTTGTAAATTTGATTAGCTGGCTTTTTGCACAATTAAGTTTCATATTATTAGCCTCTACCCATTCTTCCACATATTTTATATTATTTTGTAACATTACATGATCCTGTGGGCCTTTTATTTCTGAGTACAATACACAGTCATCGGCAAAAAGCCTTAATTTACAATTTAAATTTTTTCCAATGTCGTTTATGAAAATTAGGAATAGCAGGGGCCCTAGCACGCTCCCCTGGGGTACGCCAGACGTTACGTCCAGTTCATCTGATAGGGCTCCATTCACTTTTACCACTTGGGTTCTTCCTTTCAACCATTCTTCTATCCATTTGCATACCCTTATGTCAATTCCTAAGTCACCTATTTTCTTTATCAGCTTTCTATGAGGGACTACGTCAAAGGCTTTGGCAAAATCTAGCAGTACTGCATCTGCTTCTCCCTTTTGTTCTATGACATCAGACAGATCTTGTATCAAACCAGCTAGTTGCGAGTCACATGAGTGTTTCTCCCTGAAACTGTGCTGAGCTGGTTTGAGCTGGTTTGATTAGGTGTAATAACAATTTTATAATTGTAGGAATATTTTCAGTTTATAACAGGTAAGAGACCTACTGCACCAGTTCAAAAATGAATATTAATTGGCTCTGCTAAATAACAAAGGGAGATAAGGAATTCACAACCCATTGCTCTGCCTTGCTTTAGCGAGTGGGTATCATGACGTCATTTTGATAGAATTTTGATTGAATGGATTGAAAAGTGCATAATGTCGAAAACTTGTCTTCTCTTTCCTTGACCTTGGATCAATGCGAAGCGCTATCCATGCAATTGAAATCAGTGCTTATTCTCAACACAGATTTGAAAAAAATTGGTAAAACCGGCCGTATCACCCCTCGTTACCTGGCGAGCGAGAAGCGGTTCCGGTTCTGTGCGATGTACAGGATGTCCATGTAGAGCGAGCAGCCGACGTGGAGGTTGAGATCCGAGCCGTGGCGCAGCAACAGCGCCGCCGCCTGGTACTTCTTGAGCAGGACGGCCCGGTAGAGCGGCGTGTCGCCCGCCAAGCACGCCTGAACGTTCAGGGAAGCGCCGTGCGAGCGCAGCGCCGCGAACACGCGCTCGAACTTGGCGTACTCGCACTGCTGCAGGTACTCGACTGCCTCGTGCAGCGCCGTGCTGCCCGTGATCGAGCTCGGGTAGTTGGCGGACGCGCCTGCCGAACGCCCATCGTTTAACGGACGCCAGGACGATTGCGCCCGGGGGTTAGGAAGTGTTTGGTGGACTCGGTTGCTCTGATACGCCTATCCCATTCGATCATGATGACGTCATGATACCCGCTCGGTAAAGCCAGGTAAAGCAGTTCAGGTTGTGATTGCCCTATCTTCCTAGGATAATTGGTGGAGCTAATTATATTCTTTTACAAACTGGTTGCAAGTCCGGTGGGTATGTGACGTCATTTTTCTCTGATCAGAATAGGTCTATTAATATTTTATAAGCTCAGATTAGAGTGTTTTACAATTTTTGTGATTAGTTTCTACTTAACTACTGTCCAATGTCCATAATAGATGATTCAACAAATACAGTTTGTGGGAATACCAATGCCACCTACGCTACCTTAAAAAATTTAACAATGACTTGCTGTGATCTTGCTTAAAACCAACTATCTTTCAAGACTGGAATATAGGAAAATCTCGGCAAAATCAAGTGACAACACGCTGATGGCAAGCCTGGCCGACTAGCTAGAAGTAAAAGTATACAAGTGCAGTTATCATCTGCAACTCTTTTATAAGTCAACGGACAGTTGACACTTGAGACTGATCATCAGCGGCAAACAAAGCCCCCTGATTATTAGAAACGAAATACCAATTCCAAAATTTACATCCGTACCGGGATTCGAATCTGGATCTTTGTCTATCCGGGACACTGCACTAACCAATTGTGCTACACGGACAACCAACTGTGGAATTGATATTAAGTCAAACTCAAATAAACTTAATATCAATTCCACAGTTGGTCGTCCGTATAGCACAATTGGTTAGTGCAGTGTCCAGGATAGACAAATATCCGGATTCGAATCCCGGCACGGATGTAAATTTTGGAATTGATATTTCGTTTCTAATAATCATTGTCTACCGTACATGCAACGAGTATTTGCATTTAGGATTAAATTCACACTAACAAAGCCCCCTCTTCAAGATGGCGTAAATAATGTTGTGTTAATTTGTACCTACATGGCTATGGTCCTTTAATTTAAAACCAAGTCGCCTAGAGGTGGCGCTGACGACTCTGTCATCAAAAAACGCCCAAAGTCAAACATAGCCCCTGAATAAGATGACATAAGTAATTTCAGGTTAAATCGTAACTAGAAGGCTGTAGTCATTTAATTTTAAGCCGAGCCGCCAAGGCAGCGCTCACAATTCTGCCACCAGCTCAACGATGCTATTCGGCAGAGTTCCCTACATTCCGCAACCTAGCAAGATAATCGCTAAAACCAAAACATGCGTTGAAACGGCGCCGATGGCTACGTACCGTTGCTGAGAAGCAACTCTGCGAGCTGCCAATGTCCGGCCCGCGCGGCAAAGATGAGCGGCGGGTTGCCGTTGTCGTCGCGCAGGTTCACGATGGAGCCGGCTCTGACTAGCAGCTCGGCCATCTCGAGGTGGCGGTGGAGGACAGCGTAGTGCAGCAGCAGGTGCGACTGCGTGATCTTGGCGCCCGCCAACAGCAGCAGGCGCACCATCGGCACAGCCTTCTTCCAGACCGCCTCGCACAGCGGGGTGTGGCCTGAAGGGACGGGGAAGTTGTTTTTTGGAGGGTTCATATGTTGCATGGCAATTAAAAGCTATTTCTTGTAAGAGATTTTTTAAATGGGTGCCAGCTTTAACTGAATCTGGGACTTGATTTTAGACCAGTGATAGCAGTTTGAGCATGCAGTTTAGCTTTGAAAAACACTCGGAAAATTGTTCACAGCTTATAACTTTTGATAACACAGTTCAATTTTTTTTGTTTTAAAATAACAGGCTAGAACCAAAGACAATTAATAAGCCAGTTGTCGACAAAGATTTGCTCTCATTTCTCTAATCTCTTTCCGATGTTTTTTCTTTTCTGGATGTGGCATTTCCTGATTTAACATTCAATGATCCAAAGTTCATTTGAACTAAATTGTGAAAAATTTCTAGGCTGCAATACCATTGTATAAGGTTTGAAATATAAGATGTGACAAAGGTAAGCTTAACAGGAATAATTCATTTCCTCCTTATGATTTCCGTGCGCATTTCCAAGCAAAACCCCAGCTCGACCGGCCCACCGTGTATCTCCTCGATGTTGACGCGGGCGCCGTGCTCGATGAGCAGCTCGACGACTTGCTCGTGCTCGCGAACGACGGCCAGCATGAGCGGCGTGCGGTCGTTGGCTTCGAGCGGGTCGACCTTGGCGCCGGCGGCGAGCAGCAGGCGCACCGTGTCCATCGCGCCGCGCGACGCCGCGTAATGCAGCGCGGACGTGCGGTCGCCCGACTCGCAGTTCACGTCCGCGCCCGCAGACACCAGCAGCCGCATCACCTGTGCACGAACGGGCCGCCGGAGCGGCGTTAGAGACGGAAAATGCTTGGGTATTTTCTTTTGGAGAATATTGTTGGGCATATTGTTGAGCACGAGCACCCATGAACTGTCCATCGGGCTCAAGAAACCATGTCCCAACCGTCCTCTTGGGTTTCTTCTTTCAAAAGCTCATGGTTTTGTTGGTTTGATTCCAGGAAATGGGGGTTACAAAAATTGTTTGTTTCTACCTCTGTCTGGTCGCACGCCGCCGCCAGATGAAGCGGCGTCAGGTTGTCAAAGTCGGCGACATCCACGCGACAACCTAAACCGACAATCATCATTTCAGCTTACAGCACTCTAGGGGCTTCCCCATTTGACACGTTAGTGCAAACTCTCTAGTCCTTTACAGTCAACAAATTTATCTTTTTTTGGGGATTTAATTTTCTATGTTTACTAAAATATAGGTACTACCTGCAGCTAAGAGAAGTCGCACCCCTTCTATGGATCCACTTTCAGAAGCGTAGTGCAAAGCACATCGGCCATACAGATCTTGGTGATTGAGGTCTCGACGCTGGGGAGGTTGAATCAGCAGAGAACTGGTTTTATCGAGGATATCTGCGTACCAACGGTATTGAGATGACAGTGAGTCTTCTTTCTCATTTAGCTCTCCAATGTCTTTCACTTCTTCATCCCATTCCAGTTTGTCCATACCGTCCGGTGTTGTCATGTCGTTCAATGCACAAAATGGGAAGGTTCCTCCGTTGCTGTTCCAGTTTTCGTCTAAAGTACGCCGTGACTCGGCTCTGTCACTTGATTGCACTACACTTGAATCGCCTTCGTTGTGTATCACGACAAAATATCCTGAGTTCTGGCAGGCAGCTTTACTGCAATTACTGTCATCCGGATCAGTCACATTCGGACTAAATTCAACTGACTTGTTTAACTTTAACTCAGGCAAATCAAACTGTCTCTTTGATTGCATCTCTCTGTTTTGGAAACATTTAAAATTATTGCTAGAGTAACTGTGATTTTGATCTAGTCTCTTGATATCACTATTTTCGCCTTGATCAATATCTTTGCCATATCTTCTTCTGCGTGTTTTAATTGACAGTTGAATTTCTGCCTCCTTTTTGCAGCTAACTTCCTGAGTGTTTTCGGTCGAAGCATTGTTAATATTCAGTAAAGTTTGCAAGATAGCAACATTTCCCAATTCAGCAGCTAATCCAAGCAATGTTTTTCCAGATAAGCATATAAAGTTCACATTAGCACCTGAAAAAAAATGTTGGAAATATTAATGGAATTATATACCAAAGGAATAGACCAAATTCAAAATTCAATCAATAGACAACAATAATGTCGGTCTCCCATCGAAATATATTTGTAATAATCTCTTATAGACCCTGGCATGGACATTTCATATGTGGCCTATTGGCATTTGCCGGCGATAGATTTCAAAGTGATTGATAATGTACACAAAAAAATAAATCCTATTCACAACTATTTAAAACAAACAATGACGTGGAGGAAGCAGAACTTGTCTTTAATTCAATAGACTCAGCAGTGGAAGAAAAACATTCCTTAATTTCAGTTTGGGGTCACCTGTAATTTTATTTCTTTACCCATGGGGTGAAATAATTTGCAGTGCACCAGAAATTCCAGGGCCTGTGCAGGTGCACCTATAATGCCAAAATTTAAGGGAATTATAATATTTCAGAAGACCACTCAAAAGGTTTGTAAAATTGGCTGATTTCGACTCGCAGCACTATTATTGACTATGAACTTATTTACTAATACTTGCCTTGCCTTAGAATACTAGCCACACTGCTAGTATCATTGCGTAGAATCGCAGAGAGGAGTTGATCTTCAAGGGAATCTTTTGCCATTTGGGGTATTTGCATGGCCATCATTACAACGACCTGAGTGACAGTTGCTAACACAGGTCGACATTAACTTCCGCATTCCATATACACCAAACAATGAGTGAAAAATTCAAAAATTAACATATTTAATACGCTTAGCTGCAAGAGCTCTTCCATATTTATAACATTATTAAAGATCTAGACATTGAGTATCTAGTCCAGTGAGAAACTTCCTCCTAGCTGTCATTTTATCCTTCCATCAAACAGTAACCTAACCTCAGCAACTTGAATCAGCTGCTTCGTAATAATTAGAACTTGGCACGGAATAAACGGAGGAACCAAGGCAAAAAATAAAGCAAAAATGTACTATACAAAATAATCCAAATGGTGATTCGGCAGGGGAGCCTCTCATCAGCCAACAATAATAGGATCTTTGCATCAGTCCATCGTAATCCTAATGCCTCGCATTCCTAGCATTTGCAACCCATCGTATCCTAGATTCCTAACCCATCGTATTCTTGACCCATCGTATTCGCAACCCATAGCGACTTCCACCCCTCAAAATATTTCCCCCACCATGCGGTCGCTGGGAGCGCGGCAGCATGGCTGGGATTTTAAAATGTTACGGTTAACCGGGCCTCGGCAACCCACCCGACTCTTCTTATCTCTCTTCAAACGCTCGCACCCGCAAGACAGTTGCATTAAAGCTCACATTATCATATCGCAATGCTTTGGAAAATATCATATAGTCAGAAAAGCATATTTTCTCAAATATTTTCCGAATTTTCCGAACGGTTTTCTTCAAATTCTAGAAGAATCTGCCAAATTACTAAACGGATGCACCCTCTAAATTTCAGCTCGATTGGATCATATTAACATAACGGACAAGTATGTTTGTGCATATCGGTGGATAGCCCTCGTCATGCACTTCTTTTATTTCTGATTGTCTTTTTCTTAAAAATTGAAAATGAAAGAGATACCTATAAAGGATTTAGTAGTGCGGTAAATTAACATGGTGGCTTATGGGAGATGGGAGTGCGTGCGGGGAAATTGATGGTGCGGGCGAAAGGGCATTCGGCGGGAGTCAAACCGTGCATTGATGGGTAGCTGCTGTGAATGCGCATATTTTATTTCTTGTAGTATTTATTTTTCTTAGAAATTGAATTTCGGCGAGTTATCACGATTTTAGTTGTATTTGATACGCCTTATCACTCAGTTAGAAGAACTCGATAAGTTATGATCCGATCGAGCTGAAATTTGGAAGGTGTATCCGTTTAGTAATTTTGCAGATTCTTCTAGAATTTGAAGAAAATCGTTTGGAAAATTCGGAAAATATTTGAGAAAATATACTCTTCTGACTTTATCTCTATATGATATTTTCCAAAGCATTGCGATATGATAATGTGAGCTTTAATGCAACTGTCTTGCGGTTGCGAGCGTTTGAAGAGAGATAGAAGAGTCGGGTGGGTTGCCGAGGCTCGGTTAACCGTAACATTTTAAAATCCCAGGCCAGTCATGGCGACTTGCGAATATACGATGGGTCGAGAATACGATGAGTAAGGAATCTAGGATACGATGGGTAGCAAATGCTATTAGTTAGGAATACGAGGAATATGATGGGTTGAGGGGCTCCCCCCTAGTACTATTACTATTAAACTAGGTAAACGATTAGTAGAACACTCGTTGCAGGATGAGCGAGCCGTAATCTCCGAGGAGAAATTCAAACGGAAAACATTTGACAATCATATTGTTGAAAACAGTGCTTTAATGATCAAGTATTTTTATTATTATTATTTATTATTAAGTCATTTTATTTTTCTGATTAGCAGAATACTTCATGCACATATCTGAAACTTTAGCAATTTGTTAAGCTTGTTATCATATATATTCAATCCAAATTTGGTGCGGATCGGTTAATTGGTTACGAAGCTAGTACCAAAAAACTGAAAAATTTACGGGTTTTTGCTCATAAAAATGAAACGGCTGACCAGATTTTGCTCAAAAACCATACAGCACCTCGCTGAGTCACCACGAACGTTTTTGCCAAATTTCGTAACGATCCGTGACCTTTAAGTAGGGCTGCTCGTTTTTGTTACAAACAAAAAAAAAAACATAAATCCAAATGCTTTTTTTTCCCCTATGTTGTTAAATTGAAGCATTTCGCTCGCTTCGCTCGCTCATCCAATTATATATTTAATAATAATATACATTATAAATTTATTTATTTATTTTATTTATTTTATTATAAATAAACAATTTATTTTTAATCATCAACTGACGAAGCTCATACATGTTAATGTACCATGCACTTATCTACGAGGCAAATAATATACGAGGCAAATAATACAAATTAATATTTGGATTGTTTTCCATTCTCTTTTTTTAACTATTGCCTTGGTTCTTCCGTGCTTTCCGTGCTGGTTTCCATGCCAAGTTCACGGTGACCTGTTTCGTTGATGGCCTCTTGAGTCGAAATGTACTCGCCAGAATGTTGGACTTTTTTACCTTCTGCTAATCAAGTTAAATACGAAGAGGGATGCTTTCGTGATAAACCTAAGCACTGTGCAAGTTTGATTGACCGTCACTATTTTAATCATGCGGTAAGGCTCTTGATCACTTGAAGAAATAATGCGAGTACTGCGCCACTAACCTTATTTTTGCTTGTTGGGCTTGCTAGTAAAGTCAAAAAATGGTAACACATTTAATTGCAGGTTTCTGTCATTCTTCCGAGCGTAAATCACTGTCCAGAGTCAATATCGGCAGCTCTTACAGAAGATTGCAGCTATTACTATGTGAAGAATGTAGGGGTTGAAGAACTTGTTTGCAAAGAATTTATAGATGCATTTGTTAAAAAAGGTGGGTTTTGTATCTCTAGTTCATGAACCTACCTCCAAAAAATGTCAAATGTGCTACAGAGTTTATTTTTTCTATCAGTATTCTTGGCCTTACCATATTGTGCCGCCTATGCTGCATAATAATACATTATGGTTGTAGCTGGTAAAGATAAAACCAAAGATTTTTAGAGTTTATTTTTTCTATCGTGGTATTCTTAGCCTTACCATATTATGCCGCCTATGCTGCATAATAATACATTATGGTAGTAGCTGGTAAAGATAAAACCAAAGATTTTTAGAGGAAAACATATATACCCCAGTTGTAGTTTTTTTTCTGACAAGCATAAAAAAGTTTACTTGTATTCTAAGACTTCGATAAATTTTCTAGGTGAGCTGACTATTTTGAGTGACGGCACGCAGATTGACATTGATGATTGTCTTGCGTTAACTCCTTCGAGCCATCTCATACTCTCACTGCAAACTGAGACATATCAGGAGTTGGGTCTTGAAGGAAAAGCATCATTCTTTTCTAAGAAGAATCCTCAGCGATTTGGTAAGTCTTCTCTCTTAAACTGGATATGCTGGATGGATTAAAACTAAATATTCATGCACTATTTACCTCTGTTAGTTAGTGCCTGAAACATCAATGTCAGCTTCTATTTTTACATCATAGGCTTGTAATTTCTTTTACAGTCTTGGTGTGAGATAAAAGTCTGGTTGATTTGACTTTATTTAGATAGTTAAAAATGCCACAAAATAAGCAACCAGCACTGCTCCAAACCCTGGCTTTGAATGCAGTCGGCAAGTTTGTGACTTCGGTGGGACGATGCATAATCGACCCGATTTGTTTGATCTCCTCCCGGAGCACTCCTGCCGGCATGGAAGTCTTGCAACAGAGCTTGGACCATTTGAACGAACTTCTCTTCTCCAGCGTACCTTGGTATCTCTACGATAAAATGGCAACGGAAGTCCTGAAGGCCGTAGCTGCTTTAATCCAAGAGACAAAAGTGAAAGTGAATTACATGGACATGACGGTGTTCATAAATCACATGAATGTTGTAGTGAATTTAACTGAAGTTGCCGTTCATCCGCTACTGCGTCGCATCGACTTCTCGTTGTGGCCGAAAATAATGCGTCACGTTCTGTACAAGCGACTCGACAGGATGACGGGACTCGAGGTTTTGAATCTCGGCTCTGGCACCGGCGGCTGGAAGACGTCGGAAGCGGAGAAGACAATCTCTTCCAGTGTCCGATCCATGAGCAACTTGACCACACTGTGTCTGTGTTTCGATTGCACAGACCACATCTTGTCCGTTGTCGGAGAGAGCTGTCCGCAACTGCAATGGTTGGATGTCACTTCTTCGCGATCGGTCACCGATCGCAGCGTAGTTCCCTTGCTCAACTGCCCGAAGCTGAAAGAACTCAAGCTTTATCGAACATCTGTCACAGTTGATGGATACTCGCGTCTTTTCCTGGGTCTGCCGAGCTTGCACGATTTGGGCCGTTGCGACGAATTTGGAAGCATTCTCGAGCACTTAAACGCCAGTGGAGTAGACAGACTTTTTGGACTACGAGTCTTCCAGAGTAGGGACGTCACTACAAGTCACTTAAATCTACTAATTAAAATGTGCCCGAAAGTGAGCCATGTGTCACTATATCATGACGAAAGAATAAGTGACCTCACAGTCTTAGCAGGACTAGAATACCTCACTGAACTGAAAATCCTCAACTGTGATTTCTTTACAGATCTTATAAAACAACTTCTTGAAATAAAAGGTCATAATTTGACAATGTTGCACTTGGAGCACGTTGAAGAAATTGATTTAAATGCCCTACGGTATATCAGTCAATACTGCCCCAATCTCAAGAAGTTAGTCTTCTATAACTGTGAATTCCTAGACCACACATCATTTTCACTGCATCGTCTTGACGTACCACCGTTTCGAAACTTGGAACATCTCCAATGCGTAGCCGACTGCAACCTAAAGCAACTAGACTTTCTGCTGTCAAATTGCCACAACATCAAGTACATACACGTAGGGTCGTCGACTGGCATCGGAGATCAGCTGATGGCTCAAGTGTTGGCGAACAACCCGATGAAGTGCCTGAAGGAGCTGAAAATATTGTACAGTGACCACTTGAGCATGGAGACTGTCAAACTACTGATGACACGGTGCAAGAAACTGCGCGTACTTTCGGAACTCGAAAACTGGCAGCAAATCAGCGAGAGACAATTGCTGGATTTTAGGGAAGAAATTGCTCGAGAGAATGTTGATCTGGAAGTGCGGCCTAGTTTTTCTTGAGATGATTAATGATTGTCAGTTTATTGGACCCATGTCTCTTGTTAGTTCCATTAATTATGTGTAGTCTGTTGGTTTAGTCAATATTTTGATTCTATAATTTTAAGTACTACGTACATTATCACAGTTATTTAATAAGTCCTTGCAAAATTTTAATTTCTGTTATGAGAGCAAATTTTTTGGAAAATAATAATTTAAAAAAGAATATATTAATACACTAGCGGGTACCCCGCTAGCCACTGTAGGCGGCTTATATGCCCATAGGGCAAATTTTGAAAAATAATACTTTTTAAAAGAATATAGTCTTGCATGGCTCGAAATAGAATGCAAGATATTGTTTTCGTGCTATGAAAGGTTACCACTATCTACTTTCTGTTTGTATGGTGATATTTTCTTTTCTTATAAACTTATTTTCTTAAGGTGGATCCGTACAGAAATTTATTGTTTTTGTTTTGGTAAAATTTTACTCAGATGTGGTGTATGCCGGAAAGAAATACTCAAAAAAATATTTTTAAAAATATTTTACTGGAAATTTTCCGGAAAATGTGAAAATTTGTTTGGTAAACATGCCACCACTCCTTCCCTCAATTAGGTCTAAATATTGGTGATATCATTCTTGACTATTTTTTTTTTCGATCAAGACACTTGCAGCTTGCCAATAAAGGAAGATGAAAGTTTAGAACTGCATACTTTTTCAGTAACAAATTTTTAAACAAAGCAAAAAAATTGGCAAATTTACGTCATATTTTAACCATTGACAAAATTTAGAGAATGTCGGCGCGAATTGAATTAAGTGTCTTATTATAATCCCTGAAGTTTGGACATTCCATAAATATTAATTTCATTTCGATCGGACGACTGATACTCCCCCCTAGCGGGACAAGAGACAGATCAGCAAGCGTAATTTTCCATACTAATTTTTTAATTTTCCGGAAAATTTCCAGCAAAATATTTTTAAAAATATTTTTTTTAATATTTCCTTCCGGCATATGACCACATATGAGTAAAATTTTACCAAAACAAAAACAATAGAAAAACTGTACGGAAAAAGTACGGATCCACCTTAATAGAGGTTCAAGAAAATGAGAAATATATATTTAATTATTTACTTTTTGTGAAACAGCAGAGCAAGTCCAAAGATTAGAAATGCTGCTTTAAGTGCAGACGCAATGCCAAATGTTGCCTAATATCGAGAAAAGTAACACATACATTTTATCATCATCCAGACAAACATAATATATTATATTCATATTTTAATTAATTACTTAAAACTAGTTAGACTTACCTAAGGTAGTACTGCCGTAATACCTAGCTGCATATCACCTGCTAGTGATACGTTTTGGTGTGATATTATTTAGGAAATCAAAAAATAAAACTAAATGGCTTTACTGAAAGCTTATCTAGATACATTTAATTCACTATTCACTATTTAAATACAAACTTTTATAATATTGATGCATTTGCTTCAAAATTAGATCTTAAAATCAAATCAAATTAAATACAGGACTGGCCAATATTACATAAAAATATTTGCATGTATTGTTAAAGAGGTTAAAGTTTGTAACTTATAAAGCACAAACTGTATTATTTTTTTATTAAAGCCTCAAGGGCTGAATGGCAAGGATGTTAATGAAACGACTGATTAGACTAGACTATTTTTGGTCTACCTATGGGTTTCATGCATATTATATGCATTCAAGTTGACAGATATTTCCTTGATCTGTTATCAATTTTTATTCAAGTAGAACCGTCAAAGGGGCTTTTACACAAAAATTCGAAGTCATTTTAGCAAGAAATTTTAAAAAGTTAAAAATTGTGTGGGGTAAAAAGAAAAAGAAAAAATGATTATAAAGTATTAAAGCTATAATATCTTTAATAGCTAAAGTATACTGTACACTTACCCCACTTAATTCTTTTTACAATGAGATTGGGACCTAGGATTCTTTAGCATGTTAGTTTTGGCTTTGGTTATCCTAGGTAGGTCAATAGAAATGGAAATGTTAAATTTTAAAAATGCTTGAAACTATTAAGTGAATATAGACTAGTATCAATATAATCTAAAAGCTCAAAAATCTTGTTTGTATCATGCATGCTGGATTGTTTTTCTAGTTGACTGAAAAATAAACTGTGAATCTCTTTAATGTGTCGTTTAATTTGGAAGCCCGTGATTGTTTTTAGTACTAATATCTAGATTTCTCTGTTTGTGGGCTTTATCAATCTTCAAGCAACAAGCATGGAGGTGATACCATTGGATGTTTCTTGTGTTGTTTCCGGTAACCAGTCGTTGATCTGGATCTGCTAGAAGAAAACTTTGTTCCTGGGAAGAAGAGATATGATCGTGTGAAAAAATGCTTAGCTGAAAGGCTCAATGTCAAATTCAACCTGCTTGTGGCATGGGATTCTCCAGGCAAGTGAATTTCAACTTACATTGTATTTATATGTGGTATTAAGTGGTCAATTATATGTTTCAACTTTTTTTCCAGAAGAAACGGTTTGCCCGTCTTCGGTCGCTGCTTACTTTAACGACAGAGGGTTTACTGTGTTGGAGTGCACACCCAATTGCGTACAGAGAGAAGACAAGCAAGTTGCAGTACCACTGCTGGATCCCAACGACATTGGTGCATGCACACCTGCTGAGCTTGTCGAATGGATGGGTGCATACAGCCTTCGAGCAGATCTGTGAGTCCTGGAAACACATTTTTTGTATTCTTTGCAGAATTCATGATAAAGCAAAAAATCAGTATTATGCTACGTAGGCTCCAAGTGGTCGGTAAATTTGAAAATATGTTGGGTAAAACTGAAACGTGGACTAGCTATGATGAGAAACCCCATAATTGATAACTTCGGCACATCTTTTTAAGGTTCATCTTAATATGCAACATTATAATGGCTTTTTAAGTTTTTGCCATGCCATATGTTAATATCCACAGGACACCGTTGCATCTAGTCTATTTTATGGCGTTTTCAAAATTAACAAATTTAGTTGGGCAGTCATCCCTATGCAAAAAACAAAACAAAAAAAACCCTTGTTTACTGTTGACTTTTTTTCAGAACAAATCATCCTGACAGTTACATCTCCTCATATCAGGTGCCACTCAAAAACAGACAATGCAAGAATGTGCACTATTTGCAGTGGACTGGGTTTTTCACCTACCGCAAGATACAGGAACTCTTTGAAAAACTCAGGTGTGTTATTGTCCTTACACCAAATATCTTACTACGCTGTAGAATAAACAAAAATTTTGGCAAAATCGGACGACAGCGAGCTTGTGGCAAACCTGGTGGACTGGCTAGAAGTTAGAGTAAACAATTGCAATAATCACCTGCAAATATACTATTTTTTTCAACCATCAGTTGAAAATTGAGATTGAGCATTAGTGCAAAACGAAGCCCGCCTATTTTACGTAAGATGACTCAGGTCAACGTAAGTATTGTTGTTTTGTCAAGTTGTACCTAGGTGGTGTGGTGTGCTACTACCAGCCCAGGCAGCACTGACGATTTTTGCCGTTAATGCTACCCCGGCAGAGATTCCGATACTATTCTACAGCCTACTACGACATTTGCTTGCACTAAGTTATACTCACCCAACTACCGCGTGGATTTATTTTCTGAAAATGGATGAATTGTAATGAAAGTTCATCCTGACCGAGAGTTGACATGGTCCACTATGTATGCAATTTTACTTAAGAGATTTTTACAAATCTTTGACTTTCTCTTTTTGAAGGACTTGGATTCCTTCACAACACCTGAGTCCGTGGGCCTGCCTGTATGTGCAAGGATTCTCTGACAGTCCCGTCAGCTGGGGTCTGCAAGAGCACAACTTCTACGACCACGGAGATAACAACTACGCGATATTCATGCGGCCAGACGAGCAATTCCTCACTTGCTCAGTATTGAGTGGAACCAAGCGGCCTCGAAGTAAGCTCAACAAATAAAATCTGGGACAATTACGACATTTTTATATAATGATGATTTTACATTTAAAATATTAACTTCAAATAAGTACCAGCAGATTATTCAACATGTTATTTATTCTATTTCTTATCATTATCATATATCAATGCTTTCGTACAGAACGTAAACTTATTTGTAATTAATAATAAAAATAGAAATTTCATTTTTTGCACTTCTTCTTTGCTTCGTTGGGATTCTTCCTCATCCAGTACTTGGCTTCTGCACCATGGACCCCTAGCATGGCTGACCTTGAGTTCACATCTCGCATCAGGAATGGAGAAAACCCTAAACCAAAAACAGAGGGACTTTTAAGAATTTGTTTCACATTGAAAAATTATTTCATTACTAAATCAAGAGAGATGCAAGATAAAAAAGGGAGAAAACTCAGAGAGGACTAGCCTGCGATGTAGTCGGGGTCAAGGGGGTTGTTTTTCATGCGTGCCAGCCGCGTCGGTCTCTGCTGAGGGAAGCGCTGATCCTCGCACACAAGCGGAAAGCTCCCGTGTTTGCCACCTTTGGGCATCGGCAAGGAAAACTGGGAACACAGGATAAATTGCAAACAGTTAAAAAGTTGTAGCCACCACTGTACATACATTTCTAATTGCATTAGTCAGTAGCAGCTATGATAATTAAAACATTTGGACATTGTTCTAGTGTTTGATGGTTTTTTTATATATAGCGCCGATTGCCAAGTAGATTTTATACTACGAGTTGGTGGAATGTAAATGCCAGCCATTTTGAAGTATATCTATATTTATACACAAGTAAAGGGATTATTTCTTGTTTCCTTTTCACGTTCAAGATTTTAAATAACTAATAGAGAGCATCTTGGGCGACTCTTTATCCGGCTTGCCAAGGCTGGCAATTACTATTTTTTATTTCCTTCACAGACATCCAAATCTTCACCCTTTCTCATAGCTCGTTCTTTCTTTCCCATTTTCCCACAATCTTCTTCTGACAACCTCCTCCTTACTAATTTTTTTAAGCATGTCCTTTTAATTAGTTGCCATGGACATTAGAATTCAAGAAAATGTTTCACACCCAGCTCAAAACCGGAGCACTAATTCAGCACACAAGACGTGGACATTCTCGTTAAAGATTGTTTAACTACACGGTCAGCCGCGGCCAAACCAAGCTCACCTTTTTGCCGCGTGCCGTTATCGGCCGCCGGGCGTTGATGTGGATCTGCTGAGTGCCGTCGGCGTTCAACGACACAGCAACCCGCTTGAGCGTCTTGTTGCCGCAGTTCGGACAGAACAGCTTGGTCATGACGCTGGTCGTCTTGAAGCAGCTGTAGCAGCGCAGGATCCAGGTCTTCAGGTGCCGGATCTGCCGCCCGTCCACTGAGACCACGTGAAGGCCCAATTGCTTCAGGACGTTCTGCAATGCGATGGTGAGGATTTGCAATGGTAGCCATTTTGGAGACCGACATTGGATGTTTAAGACTCATTTCTTGTCCTAATCTTAGCATGTCAGTTTTCAGAAAAAATATTTAACCGGGTAAGGAATTCGAAGTCCCAAGGGTTTAGACCGTTGATAAAGCAGGCAGCATAGCATTGCAAAATGTCGGGAAAAGTTTGAGTTTTGGGACTTAGCATTAATTACCCAGTTAAATTATTTTTCTGAAGACGTTGGATGAAGTGACTTGTTTGAGGTGAATTTATATGGCGGAAGCTTGGCTGGATGAGGATGAGGATAATGCCTCTTTAATTTGTAAATTGTTAACATGTATATTTTAACAACCATCGGGCCACAACCTAAGTTGATAATCGAATTAGATTTGTTTGTGATTGTGACGGAATGCCCTCTGGCTCGAAGCTCTACTTAACCAAGCTATCTGGATGGTGTGATTGGAGATCCAATTAAATGAGGCAACAGGAAAAATGCACAAAATATATATGTACCTGCATGGCAAAGTCTGCAGTTATACAAGCAACTGTAATTTCTTCTTCATCGTCAGACTCTTCGTGGTTCAACTCCTTCTTCACTTGTTCGACGTTATCGACCGTGATCCAACCTGCATCGTCATCGTCTTCGTCCGAACATTCCTCCTCGTGGAATCCGTCGTCACCCAAGTCATCATCTCGCTGTTGGTCCCTTGGTGCTTCCTCTTGTTCTTCTCTAACCGGGATAAGCACATCCTCTACATCTTCCATTTCGTCGTCATGTTCATCGATGTTTGTGCATTCCAGATTTGCAAACTTTGCTGTCAGTTCTCTTTGCAACCTCTCTGATGCTTCGTTATCTTGTGCCGAGGCATCGCTTTTCATTTCAACTTCGGATGATGATGCATTGCTCTAAATAAGAAATGAGATTGTAACAGCAAATTAAATAATAAGTAGAGCATAGAATAATTATGCAATCATAGAACTTGCCGCAGGAAGGCAAGTTCTTTGTAGATCAAAATAAAGTTAAGCTATGAATTGGAATGAGTACCTTGCTCGATGACGGCAGAAAAAAACCAGCCATTCCTGTTGGTACGCCATTGTCAGAGTCACTTGAAAATGTTACAATGCGGTTGACCTGTGGATCTAGCTTCAAGTGTTCAGTACCAACTTTCTCCTTTTCAAGCTGATAGGTTAGAGCCATCACCTTGATGTCTGTTGCTGAAAGGCTGGGATAGTCACCAGTTTTCTTGGAAAACTCGGTGATATACTGTATGTTTTCAACAAAAACATCTTTTAACGTTAGGTCGTACGGCAAGACTACAAGAGCTCTGAGTTGACGTTTGTTTTTTATCTCGTCGACAACTTCTTGTACAGTATAGACATTATTTGCAACTTCCTGAAAATAAATTACAGATGGTCAGTTTGCATGTTACCTTCCATTTCAAGAAAATGCTTTTCATTGCTGTTCGTTTGGCGACACGAAAGGTCGTGGGATTGTGACTTTGACATCAATTTGATAAGCGGTGGATGTATTCTTCTTTTAAAGGCCACCCTTAAAAATCTTATAAGCTTAGTAAGATCTAAGCATTATAGTATATTTACAGAGGCATAGATTGCAATGATGCACCCATTGCGACTTTACAGTCCAACAATTTGCTGATGGGCAATGAGTATGTGCATTGGTCTTTAAAAGGCAAATCATGTAATGGCTTTGACGGAAATATTAAAAAAAATTAAAGGTTTAATATTATTAATCGTTTATCACTGCAAAATGAAGATATTTTGAAAATAATGATCCATTAATAAAAATATAACAGTGAGGTTATATTTAGCTCCTAAGTTGAAACCATTTTTACTGTGTTAAAAATATAAGGCTATTAGCAAGAAATAAAAATATACCTGGAGCGATTTGTTTTTGATGAAAGCAGTCGTATCAACTACCAAATGCTCTATTTTATTTTTATTTTCCATGTTGTGTTTATTAATATTAACACGTGTATATATTGATGGTTTTATCAGAACAGCGCTGCGAACGACGAGCGTCGAACCCACAACTTCAAGTTGCGACTTGCGTCGATTGTTTGTGACAGCTTCGTTAACCGTTGGAAGCGCTAGCGTCTAATTTAAAGTTAAAATGGCGTCCAAGTTTAGTAGTGATAACCCAGTCCTTCCCTAATCAGTTGATAATACGTCAGTGTCACATCTATAATCTACATGCGTGCATTTAGGTAAATCATCATTCATTATAGGTGAATCATTTATCTATTTTGGTGTTGGCTTTTTGGGTGTTCAGTTACAGGCTCGGTTTCTAGTAATTACGGTGTCCAACATCATTTTTGTTACACTTGATAAGGAATTCTCTGCTATCACGTCAAGGCTGTCTGGCACAATCATAGTAATTTAAAGTTATTAATTTTATTGCAGCATCCATCATGAGCAGCACCCACCCACTATCGTGAAGGTGAATTAACCAATCTACCCGCGCAGTGTGTAAACCCTTAGCTGTCATCATGTCAGAAGGGACATCTCCTGGCTTTCACCAGCTAAGCGTGACAAGTAAGAAATTCCATTGTGCTTTTGGTACTCTGTAATGATTATAATATAAATCACTGATAAATCTTTATTTAACTTATTCAATTTTCTTACAGTCGAATGTGCACACATGAGAGGAAGTCACAGCTTTCTAAAGCCGAATCCTTATGTGGAACTGTCGATTGATGAAAAGCCGCCACGGAAGACAGAGGTTGTTAAAAATACGTATCAACCCAAATGGAACGAGGAATACACAGTGTACGGCCATACATAATACTTCATTATATAATACTTACTGACCTATTTGAAACTTAATTCTAATTCTTATGTACAAACTTCAACTTGACCTTGATATTTGCTGACCCATTTACTTTGAAAGAAAATACACTCTCTTAACTACCTGTTGTATATAATTACATAGATGATGTTATACTTATCTAATCATTTGCAGCTTAATGAAATTCCAGTGTACACAACCTAGCATGTGCTACAATTGTGTACTTTTAAAGCAACCAGTGAATTTAGCTAATTTAGAATTCTTACCTTTCAGCCTGGTCACACCACACTCGCATCTCCTGTTCCGGTTGCTGGATCACAGCGCTTTCCGCAAGGATCCTGTAGTAGGTAGCAAGCGGCTCAGCCTCTACGAAGTACTCTCGCATTACAATGGAAAATGTGAGAACCTCGAGCTGACGCTGGACCTCCTGACGGAGACGAAACCCGACAGCCACTCGATCGGCCAGAAAGTCGGCGAGCTAATAATCCTGTTGAACGGCATCAAGATCGACATGAGCTCTTGTCCCCCTCCCCACGGCAGCGATGGCATTAGACAGGCTCAACAGACATCGCCAGCGACACCCCTAGGTTTGTTGGTGTTTTGTTAATTCGGTTCAGCTAAGTGGTTTTTTATTTAATTTGCTAATTAGTTACTAGAAAAGGTTGAAGTTTTGGATGGGGAAGAAAATGAAAACGAAGACGGGGGTAATCGCAAGGCTTGGCAAGCCGGATTAGGAGTCATCCGAAAAGATTATTAAAATCTTGACCTTTGGAAACAAGACATAAAGATATATAGCTTGTCTATGTTAGTCAAGTTAGAGAGAAACATCCATTGTAATAATCCATTGAAATCAAAGTTATGATTTGTAGTTTTGGCTAGAATGAGTCGGTATCAGAAACTTAGTAGATACCCAGTTGCTAGAACGACAGTCATTATCAACGATAATAGTAGTAGTAGTAGTAGTAGTCATCTGACATGAGCAGGCAGAAAGCTGTATGACATTTAGGTAACCTAACTCAGAATTGAACTCAGTGTTGGAATAGTTATATGATCCAAACAAGTCTCAGTAGTCATTACAAAAGACAATTGGTCCATGAAATCCATACCTGCCTGTGGCAGCGATCCTGGCCACAGTTGTGATGGTTGCCGCTTGGTGTGTTTAAATGTGGACGCGTTGTTCCAGTGCAAAGCAACGCGGAGCCGGTGGCAAGCCGCAGCATCCTGAACGGCGGGATCCGCGCGCGCATGCGTCTGCACGGCGTGGAGAACACGGCCCCGCCGCCTTCCTCCGACTGGAACAGGTCGCACATCCCGCTGCCTGGAGCGATGCGTGAGTCCAATCTAACCTCTTCAGTCTTTATCTAACCTTGGAGATAGTTTTCAAATAAATTTCAACACAAATCTGCTGCTTCTGTTTTGCCTATAAAAACAACAAATCAATCAGTGTGAATTTAATCCTGAATGCAAGTACTCGCTGCATGTACCGTAGACAATGATTATTAGTGACGAAATATCAATTCCAAAATTTGTATCCATGCCGGGACTTGAACCCGGGTCTTTGCCTGTCCAGGGCACTGCACTTATCCATTAAGGTGGATCCGTACAGAAATTTATTGTTTTTGTTTTGGTAAAATTTTACTCAGATGTGGTGTGTGCCGGAAAGAAATACTGAAAAAAATATTTTTAAAAATATTTTACTGGAAATTTTCCGGAAAATGTGAAAATTTGTTTGGTAAACATGCCACCACTCCTTCCCTCAATTAGGTCTAAATATTGGTGATATCATTCTTGTCTATTTTATTTTTCGATCAAGACACTTGCAGCTTGCCAATAAAGGAAGATGAAAGTTTAGAACTGCATACTTTTTCAGTAACAAACTTTGAAACAAAGCAAAAAAATTGGCAAATTTACGTCATATTTTAACCATTGACAAAATTTAGAGAATGTCAGCGCGAATTGAATTAAGTGTCTTATTATAATCCCTGAAGTTTGGACATTCCATAAATATTAATTTCATTTCGATCGGACGACTGATACTCCCCCCTAGCGGGACAAGAGACAGATCAGCAAGCGTAATTTTCCATACTAATTTTTTAATTTTCCGGAAAATTTCCAGCAAAATATTTTTAAAAATATTTTTTTTAATATTTCCTTCCGGCATATGACCACATATGAGTAAAATTTTACCAAAAAAAAAACAATAGAAAAACTGCACGGAAAAAGTACGGATCCACCTTAAGCTACGCGGAAAACCAACTGTGTCATGGATACAAATTTTGGAATTAATATTTCGTTAATAATAATCGACAAATCAATCGACCAGAGACTTTTTTTAAGCAATGATCTTTAGGTGTGATTCCAACATATTTCATCTAATTATTGGCTTTATTTTGCTAACTGTGTGGACCCTTTCTTGAAGACACATTTTATAATTTTAACTAGTAGTCTCAAAAAGTTCAAAAAGAAAAGAGGAGGCAGCATAGCTTTCCAATCACTCCCATGAGAAACTGGATTACAGATAGGATTTGCTAGGCATTCTTAGCAGGTGTTCACACTTTACAGAGCTTTATCAATCATAATACTTTTTAGATATATCTAATTTTTTATATATTTCTGACACATACATATATCAATCAGGTGCCATCTTCCTTTGCCAGTATAGTTTTGAATTAGCAATAGATGACATTCACTAAATGGTAATGAGTTGCAATTTCACTAGTTTATTTATAGCAAACCCAGTTGCATTCGACTCCCTGACAACCAGGCGCTCGTGTTTTGTCCAGCCCCCGGCTCTCCCTCGCTGACATCGAACGGGACGTCGCCGGTGCCGAACGGCTCGGCTCCGGCCGCCAACGGCACGCCACCCCCCGGGGCCACGAACGGCGCCGCCGCAACGCCGCCCCCGCCGTCGGGCTCCCCCGACCGGGGCTCGTCGCCCAACGTCGAGGAGCCACTGCCCGTAGGGTGAGTACAAAGTCGAAGCGCTGCAATTTGGTGATATAATGCTGGTCTGTTGTTTTTTAGATTCAACGGTTTTTGTGTGATTATTGACGGTTAGCAATGTTGATGGGGTCTGAAGCAGTGATGGTAGACATTTCTGCTGAAACCCAGTTAATCATTCCCCCGTCCCTTTAGTTATTTAGACAACTCATCCATGAAGCCCAAGGATTCTGGTTGGCTGGCTTCTTTACAAAATATTGAAAGTCATGTTTAAATATCTGGTGATGGATCTCTCTCTAGTGATGTATGCAACCTCAGTGGAGAGTTGGTCTGCGTCTGACCACTGCGGTAAAATAAGGAGCCTTCAGTGCATCATGAATAAAGGGAAAATTAAATTTAACTCGGCAAAATTTACCTACATTATATTCCTTGAATAGACAATACTTTCTCATCAAAGAGCAAAATCATACAGAGAAAATATATCACAACTCCCCGTACGAAACATCGCCGCCTTTCCCAAGCTTTAACCCCAGGCCGACGGCATAGAATAAAGACCTCTACCCTCACCCTTTCATTCATCCATAGATCATAGTGCTATTTGTCGAAACTGTGCGTCGTTAAACACCATCATCAATCAATCGATCAATCGCAGGTGGGAGATGCGCTACGACGTGTACGGCCGGCGGTACTACGTGGACCACAACACGCGGAGCACGTCGTGGGAGCGGCCGCAGCCTCTGCCCGGCGGCTGGGAGATCCGGCGCGACCCTCGCGGCCGCATCTACTACGTCGACCACAACACCCGGACGACGACGTGGCAGCGGCCCAACTCGGAGCGGCTGCAGCACTACCAGCACTGGCAGGGCGAGCGGGCGCACGTCGTGCAGCAGGGCAATCAGCGGTTCCTCTATCCACAGGTACAACCAGAGGTGGGCATCGTCTTTCAGACTAACATTTACTCCGCCGATCTCGATAATATGGATGGCGGGTCGCACTGAGCCAATGTCGAATGAAGTGTAGTCAGATTTTCGTTATCTTGGTCGCCCTGAATACGGCAGATACGGCTGACGGCTGGTCCTCACTGTTCGTGCAATTAAAAGCCACGCACGTTGGTATGATTTAATGATCCTGGAATATGAGGGCCACTAAACAAGCCTATTGTGTAGACTTCAGATATTTCGGTATAACCAGAGGTGGGATGTATTCGTGACAGGTTTTGTGGAGTGTTTAATTTTGGTGTTATGAACTTATGGTGATCAAGGCGGGCTTTATAAAATGCATGGAAGCTTCGATACATCAGACTCAGAGGATGTTGTTGTTTTTCTTTGTTGGTTGGAAGAACTCAAAGCATTGAAGAGAATGACTTGCCTTGCAGGAAATGGTCGGCATGAGCAGAAAGGTGTTAATAAACGTTTCGGCATGCATTCCTCGTCAACATAGTTGCAGGGCGATGGAGCAGAGAGCGCGTTGTGACACTTGGAGAATTTTCAGGTGCCACAGCCGGCAGCTTCGGCGACGGCTGCACCGGAGCCGGAGGAAGACTCGTTGGGAACGTTGCCATCGGGCTGGGAGAAGAGAATCCAGCCGGACGGCCGGGTCTACTTCGTCAACCACAAGAACCGGACCACCCAGTGGGAGGACCCACGCACTCAGGGGTGAGTCGGCTAGCGCGGGGTTACGCAGAAGGCGCCATTATGCAGGATTTACATGGAGGGGGAATGAAGGGACGGTTTTCATACTGTCCTCGAATGAATTGATCTGGTTTCAGTGATTAAAACATTGACGCTACGTTTATTTATTGGTGAAACAGTTCGAATGGAAAGCAAACATGCATAGAAGAGCATTAAATTTCCGTTCATTGCATACGTGCCAGTCATTTATCCTGACTGACATCATTCTTAATTTTAATTTTGGATCAATTTAGAAAATCAATACTACCGACAACTAACAAGGCATTAAATGAAAATTATATTATATACCTACCTAGTACCGTCCTCGTCTTGCGAAATGAACTTTGCCAGGTGTTGATTCGAATCTACATGCAAATACTCGTAATTTTAGAATGAATATTTTGTTTATAATAATAAAGTTTGCTAGGTGTGTCTCTGTTGGACTATAGAGGTACTAACGGTTGTGCGCTTCTAGGCAAGAAATGGGAGCGGACGAGCCAGCGCTTCCTAACGGCTGGGAAATCAGACTGACCGAGGACGGGGTGCGGTACTTCGTCGACCACAACTCGAGGACGACAACTTTCCAAGACCCGCGACCCGGTGCTCCTAAAGGGTAAGACCACGTAACTCTGCCTAGAAATTCGGCGATGGAAGCAAAGAGCTGTGCCTAATCAGTAAACAGGAACAAGCCAACTTGGGATGATTGACAGCTGCTGCTGGTCAAACATGTCGAGCATGAAAATGTGCTTTGTTAAATCTTTATACCCTGCCCATAGCAAAGTTGTAATAAAGTTTTAAACAGACCAGAATGATATAATCATATTACTACGTTGATTCTAAGCTGTCGTTACTTTTCCCGCAGACCAAAGGGCGTGTACGGAGTCCCGAGGGCGTACGAGCGGTCGTTTCGATGGAAGCTAAGTCAGTTCCGCTACCTGTGCCAGAGCAACGCGTTGCAGAGCCACATCAAGATCACGGTGACAAGGCAGACGCTCTTCGAGGACTCGTACCACCAAATCATGCGGCTGCCAGCGTACGAACTGCGCAGAAGGCTGTACATCATCTTCCGCGGGGAGGAGGGCTTGGACTACGGAGGCGTTTCAAGGTACACAGCCGTTGTGGTGAGGCATTTCTATTCATGTGCGACTAGCGAGTAGCAGATATATCCTAACTTGATGTTTCCTCGTATGTTGCAGAGAATGGTTCTTCTTGCTTTCGCACGAGGTCCTCAATCCAATGTACTGTCTCTTCGAGTACGCCAACAAGAACAACTACAGCTTACAGATCAACCCAGCGTCGTACGTCAATCCTGACCACCTTCTATACTTCAAATTCATCGGCAGATTCATTGCAATGGTAAGACTTTTTGTGTGTTATTGCTATAATAACGCAGAGAATGCACTTAAGTTTGGAGCCATTAGCAATAAGCTACGTACCATCTAGGTACCATCTAGGTACCATCTAGGTACCATCTAGGTACCATCTAGGTACCATCTAGGTACATTCTGGTCTGTTTGGTACCATCTAGGTACTAGTATGTTTTGCTCAAATTTAGTCCAATTGGAATCAGCAGCTCTTGGCTTGAAACATTGAGCGCTACATCCTTTATTCCATTGTTTGCATCAGGCATTGTATCACGGCCGGTTCATCTACTCTGGATTCACGATGCCGTTCTACAAGCGAATGTTGAACAAGAAGCTGATCATGAAGGACATCGAGTCCATCGACCCCGAGTTCTTTAACTCGCTGGTGTGGATCAAGGACAACAACATCGACGACTGCGGCCTCGAGCTGTTTTTCAGCGTCGATTTTGAGATCCTTGGACAAGTGATCCACCACGAGCTGAAAGAGAGCGGGGACAAGATCAGAGTCGTTGAAGAGAATAAGGAAGAGTACATGAGGTAAAGCAGAAGTGGTCATTTCACTTGGGAGGGTTGATTTTACTAATTCATCCATTCAGAATTCAGATGTATTGAAACGCTGCCGATTGGGATTGCAGACTGATGACTGAATGGCGGATGACGCGGGGCATCGAGGACCAGACCAAGGCGTTCCTTGACGGATTCAACGAGGTGGTGCCGCTCGAGTGGCTTAAGTACTTCGACGAGCGCGAGCTTGAGCTGATACTGTGCGGCATGCAGGAGATCGACGTGGACGACTGGCAGCGCAACGCCATCTACCGGCACTACACGAGAAACAGCAAGCAGGTCGTCTGGTTCTGGCAGGTACTGAAACGGCTGTTTGCGCTTTCATCCTTTTTGCCGTCGTGGGGATGCGGACGTTCGAAATGAGGCTTCTTATGCTGGTCTTCAGGCAAAAGTGTTGTAGGAGGCTGCGTGCATTGAGTTTGAAATTTTGCAGGAAATTGGTAACCTCTAAAATCTCTGCAAAATCATCGGAAAGAGACTCGGCACTCAGTCGGCTTGGAACGATGTGTTTCTGAAACTATGAAATTTTAATCTTTGTGTTTAAATTGTAAAATTGGTAGTAGGTATGCTGGAATTCTACCAAATATGACATGTATTTAACTGAGATGAGTTTCGTAATGTGTGGCTTGAAACCGAGCACATGTTTGAAACAATGTGGAGTTGTACAGCCTCCTATTCTTATATTCAATTCTCTCAGTCCCAGAGTGGATGCTGGGATATAATAAAATCATAAAACAAATAATGAATGTGAATATTGCAAAACTATTGTTTGTTTGTTCCACAGTTTGTAAGGACGACCGACAGTGAGAAGAGAGCCCGACTTTTACAGTTCGTTACGGGTACCTGTCGTGTGCCTGTCGGAGGATTTGCTGAGCTAATGGGTTTGTGATCCTTTTTAGTTTTATTTTATCCTTCTTAAGCTTCTCTTGAACTGCATGCCAACTTTCACCACTCATATTCAATTTGAAATCAAATGTAATGCCATCAAAGCGCCGTTTCATTTAAAATTTCCATCAAACCCAGGCCTCATTTTTGAGCATTAAACAAAGTTTCTACCCTGAGGCAGTGTTGGGTCAATTACTTTTGAAAAGTAATTTAATTACATTACCAATTACATGACTCTGAAAATAATTAAATTACATTACAAATTACCTAAAACCAAAAGTAATTCGTTACATTACTAATTACTTACAAAAAATACTCAATTACTTTTCTAATTTTTTTTTTGTATTTTTGCATATCTCTGCATATCAACTACCCAGATAACAATATTCGGTTCTTTGAGTAGTTTTGTGTCTTTTACTTTTGTAAGACAATTGCTGCCAAATAAAATGGTTTTCACGTCAAGCCTGTTCAGAAAATTTGCCCAAGCTCACCTCAGAGTTAATACGCGTAATCTGGCCATGGGAGCCTCTTTAACGTGGGCCACCTCCTCAATATCATCTAGGTTCTAAGCAATCGTCTTTTTCTGTATCAGACATGTTTGAAGCTGATCACTTGTCACAAGAGATGGGATTTTACGGTTTTCCGTCGGCTAAGCCCGTCCTCGGCCCGACCAGTCCCGAGTCCGGCCCAGCCCGAAGCCCGACGGGCCCCCCAATTTTTTCGGCCCGATCCGGCCCGAAGTATTTTCCCAAAATTTACATCTGTCCGAAACTGTCCGAAGGCCCGAATCTGTCCGAAAGTCCGAAACTGTCCGAAGGCCCGAAACTGTCCGAAGGTCCGAAACTGTCCGAAGCTTTCGGGTAAATACTTAATTAACATCGCGTAATATTTACGAATGGAGTGGAAGGCATGCGTAAGAGAGGCAAAATTTATTTTAAAAAACTTAAAAAACAAGATAACTCGTGACTAATTCTATTCTAATTTCCGAATCCGTCAAATTGCCGGCCGGCTGGCTGGCACCAGCGAACTCAAGCATAGTCTGCAAATCTCATGTCGAAAATTCCTCAAAGTCATGAAGGACCAAAGCCCAAAGCCTGGCAAGGCTGCGTGAGATCGGTCTAACAAGCACGTGGCATGGGAAAATTTTCACTATCGCTGTGATACAGATACAGACGTAGTATGGCTTTTCGGGAATTAGCTTCGACTGCAAAACGAGGGATAATGTTGATTACAGAAGCCAGCTGCGAGTAAAAAATATCGACTCGAAAGAAACATTACGGCTTAGATATTGGACAGTAAAGGGAATTCCGAGTGCACGGGCCACTCCTCGACAGCCCGAACCGGCCCGACCGGCCCTAAAACCCGACGGCCGGGGACGTCCGGCCCGAGCCTGGCCCGACATCTCAGATTCAAAATCCGGCCCGGCCCGAGGCCCGAAAGTTGAAAAAAAAATCCGGGCCGGGCCGGGCTTTCGGGCCGTTCAGGCTTTCTTTCCCATCTCTAATGTCACACTGCATGGAAGAAAATTTCACGTGGCTCACCGCGTTAAAGCACGCGAGACTAAATCCCGGCAGACAGCAACAGCAAGGTGCTGGCCGGCCGGTGCGTGCTGGGTAGGGAGCAGACTTTGGGTGACATGTAGACGCCACATTCCCGCCAGCGGGAATTTAAATTATGCTAAAAATAGTTGCTTAATCCATCCAAGTTGTTATAAAAATAATTTCAGACAAGCCAAAATATAAAGTAATTCGGGGTTTTTGTAACTTTTCAATTACAATACATAAAATAATGTAATTAAATTACATAACAAATTACCTTCTCTTAAATGTAATGCATTACATTACAAATTACTGAAAAAAGTAATTCATTACAGTAATTCAATTACTTTTACTCAATTACTGCCCAACACTGCCCTGAGGGTTAGCGTATTGAATGCAAAGCACCTTCCGAACATGAGCTCAGCGGGTGAGAGCGGGACAGCCGCGTCGCGAGTCCGAGAACCGACCAACACAACGCTCGTTCTCTGTGCAGGGAGCAACGGGCCGCAGAGGTTCTGTATCGAGAAGGTCGGAAAGGAGACGTGGCTGCCGCGGTCACACACCTGCTTCAACCGCCTCGACCTGCCGCCCTACAAGAGCTACGACCAGATGGTGGAGAAACTCAACTACGCCATCGAGGAGACGGAAGGATTCGGCCAGGAGTGAAGGCAAGGTCAGTCGAACCGAGGCTCAGCTCCATCTCCGTGGAGTTTCACGTGAATTCTTATCCACCTTCGTAAAAACTGATTCCTAGGTACATTTCTATCGTGAAAATAATTGCTAAGTTGGTAGGCTTACCTTTCTTGGCCATCATTTACGGCGAGCAGTTTACGTTGCCTTCGTTCAGAGAGAAGCGTAGCGATTTTCCGTCGCAAGTTACTTTAATTTGATTTTGTGGCAAGTAGATGGCTGTGCCCTATAAAGATAGCTAAACTATTAAAGATTATCGATTTATCAACAATGGCACAGAGCCAGCAATATTGATAGCTCATGTGAGCAGCCATGAGTGCTAAACTGTATTACAAACAGCTAGGTATGGAGAATGCCACCATCAATGCATATGTGCATACCAATGGCAACTAAGGAAGGAAAAAGTTAAAACGTAATGAAAATCCTCTTAGAGTTTCATCAAATAATCTTGTTACTTAGATATTGTTTAGAGTGTCATTTTATTTACTTTGTTACTGTCAATTTTGATGGCGCTTTCTGGTTATATTCTCTTCAAATGTTCAGAATCTATCACATTGTAAATACAAAGCATATTTTATTTTTACTTTTGTAGATTTTTGTTCATGATTAGTTTGAGGTGAGGTGGCAAAATGTACATAGGATTATACATAGAGGCCTACCAAGATATGAAACTTGCCTAAATCAGGTGCTAAAAAAGGGCCGCGAGCAAGTCGCAGAGAAATGGACGGTGGCAAGTTATTTGAGATCTTTTATTGATTGATACAATTGGCACACAACATGCAATCGGAAGTAAAGGGCACCTTACCAAGCTTCTAAAGCCAAACAAAACTATTGAGATTTTATCAACTGGCCAATGCCGACAAAGAAAAACTGTGGTAGGATGTAAATTGATGTACAAATAACAGGAATACTGATCAGTTGTGTTCGAACTTTGCTGGATACATATTTCTGAACATGCACCATGTATTTTAAATCGGGGTATATAAGTATTTGCCTTTATCCACTTTAACTATTGGCAATATCTTATCTGCATTACAAATTACAGATAGCTAACTTCATCATCTTTAGCCTATTGTGTAAAATAATAATGCTAAGCTATGGTCGTATAATAATTCACTTTGTCTTTGTCTAGAGTAAATGAATACTATTCTCAAAGATGTCCACGACAATTGTTTTATTTTTCCAATTTGTCATATACCTAACACCTATATTTTACAAGTCATCAATCCTCGTTTTTGAATTCAGACGGAAATAGCTCCAAAATACTCGTTTCATCCTGTCAATTTCGAACTTCTCACGTTTCTACTTTCTAAATGGATGTCTTTTAATTCTGGCCCTGAAGGGGTTTAAATTTAATATATAAGTCATGATTACAAACCACTTTGGCCTAACCCTGTAAGTGATGATGGATTGCTAACAGCTAGTACCTGGTATTGTTTGGCCAGCTTCTTTAGAACAGTTTCCCCCATGGGAACCAATCTTGACCAGGCTCAAGATCTTCAGTTTTGGGCACGTCTATTTTGGGCAACGCATCTCGATTTTCCCACCGCTTATTGAAGTTGGGCAGATCATCTGCGAGGAAAGATCACAATCATTGATAATATTGATCAATGATGGGAATTGATTGTGCTCAATAGTTACCAGCTAAAAAGGAAACAGTATCCTACCTCCATCGATATTGACAAAGTTTTCTGTGCGTTCTTCTGTTCCGTTGGGATCAATTTTAGTAGTTACCGAGTAGCTCTGGTCTCCCAATTTGCGCGTGACTGTAGTTACCTGGTTCCCCTCGCTGTCTTTCCTGGTGCTACGAGTCTCCACTTTCTAATGGCACATTAAGAATACTGGACTTAGGAAAAGTACTTAATTTAATAGCAATGATAATTAAAACTTTGTATTAACATTTCATACCCCATTAGAAGATTGGAGATGCCAACTATTCGAAGAAGAGCTACTGGAAAAGAATGGCGCATCTCGCATTTGATCAAAGAAAGTAAATTTCCGAGGACTTTTCACAATGCTGTCGAGACCCCCGGATTTGATCCTGTTTGGAAAACAAATTTCTGTAATAACATAAATGCCACGCAAATAATTTATATACCTTATTTAGGGAATCGCTTCTGCGTTACTTTTCATCCAGATCCTCATCCAATGATGGCCTGGTAGCGACTCGATACTCAGGTTTCAAGTACTGGTCTCGCAAGTTTGTTTTGCCACTCGGGCTCTCTGGTGGTTCTAGCGCAGGAAACCCACGCCCTAGAAAGAAAACTAAATTATTAGAAAATTTCCAATCTTTTTAGATGGCTTGGAAGCAAGGTCGCTTTTTGCGTGGAAGGGTTCTAAAAATTTCTCGTTTCAGATCCAATTGTGTGTCTTTTTTATAAAAGTGACAAATTTTGTGGATTCCATGTCTGCAATTATACCTATATCCATCCCAGATGTTTGTCCTTCAATATCAGTGATTTGTTTTTCGAAGCCTCGCACAATTTCTCCCATTGTGTGCTCAAAGAAACGTTGCATTTCCATAGGATTGGTGAACACCTGGAAGGAAAATGGTTTTCCTGGTTGTCTGAAAAAAAAAGATACATTACATCGAGTATTTGCATCTTGAATCCTTTATTGGAGTGGTAGTAGCTCAGTGGCACTGTAGTTGTATACTAGGGCTTCGCATACGCTCTAATCGCGTTGTAGATGAGCGTATTTATTTAGGGCTTGAGGCTAAGATTTAAGACCTACAAGAATATGAAGTTAGTTGCACCTAAACCTTCCACATGAATCTCGAGGGATAAATATTAAATAGTTAAGAATCATAAAAAATTGTCGGAAAAATGCGAATAAAAAATGAACCAGATAAGATATAGATGCAAAAACTTCAGCACAGCTGCATATCAATTTGCTTAATATGTTTCCTAAGTTTGGTGTGATTATAAAAATAACTTTTGGCTGTAAAAAATAAGAAAAGTTTTGAAAATTCTGAAATATTTTGTAAATATTGAATAGTTATGAAATTGTTACCCCAACTTTGCTGAAAAAAGCAGGGGGTCTAAGTTGAGAACAAAATAAGGTTACCTGAAATTTTTATCAAAATCGGAGCAGCCGTTTGCCCTGTAGAGCGCGAACAAACACACATACACACAAACAAAAAGAGAACACACACAAGTGTTTTTTTCTCCACTCAGTAAAATTGAAGATTTCGCTTCGCTCGCTACGCTCATCAATTAATGGTAATGTCTTACCGGAAATCGTCGTCGTCATCATCCTCTTCATCTAAATTCCAGATTGGTTTGCGGAATTCGTCCTTTCTGGGTAAAGGATCAGTGGGCCTGAAAATTTGAAGAAAATTAAGGAGAATGTCCATTATTCCTGTGCTCCCAGTCAACCTACAATGTTATACTTGCCTATATCTAGCTACAAAATATGATTTTATAAGTGTATATTAAAAATTTCAAAGACTTTGTCTACGACAATACTACTATCATTGACCGGCGCATTATTTTTGATGAAATCTTTTTTTCTTTGCAAGAAACTGCAAACTAAATTCTCGGTGGGTAGTCTGTTATTTTGTCAATTGGTACTCGTTTCTTGTATTGTTTTTACTTGGACCATTTCTGTTCGTCAATATCCAGATTTCAGTTACTGCTCGGCTCTAGACATCTTCTCTTTCGATGATTTAATAAGAACTGTGAGTTCTACACATTGTTACCGAGTCTATAGTTATATGTATAGCCAGTAGATCTACCATTTTTTACCAATAATAAGATCTTTGGTATGGATGTACCAGAGATAGTCAGAGTTCTTTATTTAGTGTCATTTAGCTTGGCACTGACTTCAAACATCACGAATCTGTTGTCAGTCCATATTATTATTGAGTCTGAGCCTAAGACCGGAAAGTACATAGTGCATAACTAGGCCTAGTGATGCAATCCACAGTCCATCTTTGCATTGCTACAGAAACACCACTATGGATCAAGTATTAACAGAATCTTGGATGTGGAAACTGTCACATTTCAGCTTACCTAGTACTCCTATAGATCCCTGGGTCGGGAATTCCAAAAATATTTCGGAGCAAGCTGGTAATGTCCATTTTCGGTCACTCAGAAGCCTCTCGGCCCTAAATTTTGTGTTGAGAGCCAATCGCCAATCTGCCAAAATTCTGCGTAGTTAAACAAGGCACTGTCTGTACTGACAGCAAATGTCAAAATGCAGTCACGTGGTTACCAATCAGCTGTCGACCTTTCTTTTGTCAGTAACGAACATGGCGTCCAAAAATTTGGTGTTGCTGAGAGCGCATATAAATTTATCAAAATATGTCCAAAATCTGGTGTCTATCTCTTCACGATGCATGTCAAACGAGGCTAGTGGTACGTGGGTGCCTCAAAAAGATAAAATAACTCATACTGGCCAAGTAAGTAGACGGCATTACTTCTTTTTATAAAGGCTCAGAAAGAATGGTATCTGGTATAATTTCTCTTATTTTCAGAGATGGGAGAAAAATGATTACCGATTAGCACGCTTTGTTGACAAACCGAAGCTAGTAAATCCCAATTTTTCCATCGAATTGATTGAAAACAGTGAACCCGAGAGTTCCGAGAGCCGAGTGGTCTCTTGCGATGGAGGCGGTGGACCGACGGGACACCCCAAAGTTTACATAAACTTGGTATGATTTATGAGTTGCACAGAATCATAGAGATCTAAAAAATGTCCCACTCTTTCTGTTATCTATGACTTTAGTAGGTTGTTGTATGGTATGTTCAGTAACAATACTTCAGATTTAATTATGAATCCCTTGCAAAGCATTAACAAAAATTTTCTTGGCAGGATAAGCCAGGTAACCACTCTTGTGGTTACTGTGGTCTTCGGTTCTTCAAAGATGACCACCACCATTGAAGACGTTATTGCGAGCCATTGTAGAAATTCTCATGTATGATAATGAAATATAGATCCTCTAATAAATTTGACTGTGTATTTATGTTTTTTGTTTTTATTCAAGTATAAAAATTAATATTCTGTGGGTTTCACATTTTCAGGGTAGTTAGGACATGAGGAAATTTTTTACGAGAGTGGTTTTTAATAATTTCACTTCATCACAAGATATACATTTTGACCAAAGAAAAATAATAATACATGAACTTCGAAAATAATTTCATTTTCGACTAGTTTTGATTACAATTAGCAATTTACTTGCCGTGTACAGCTCCATTAATACCCACAGTTATGGTAAAGGTAGGTAAGCTAGTTCAAATTAAATAGTACCCTTTTCAAAATCAGAGTTTCAATGGTTTCTTCAAAAGAAAAAAACGTCTTTTAAGAATAAGAAACCAGTAGGTAATGAATAATGATGAATAAATTTTATAAATCAAAGCAGATGCAGGCTGCAAGTAATAGTTCATCATTGAAAACAAATTTAGTTGCTTTCACATTCTTCTTGCTAGCCCTCACACAAGTTAAGATGTTTATTCTTTTTAAAAAAAGCCTCTTGTATGTTGTGTGGCCTCATATCTTTTAACGTTGAAAATTCATAAATAATTTTAAATCACCAATAAGAAAAGATTGTCCAGCTAAGAATCACATTATTTATTCTTCGGTTTGTTCATCATGGGATTCCTTCCGCCTCCACCTCCACCGCCACCGCCACCCATTCCACCACGGCCGAGAGGAGCTGGCCTTCCTCCCCTTCCACCTCCAAACGATCCTAATCGGTGTAGAAAATTCCAGGTTATCAGCTGAACAATACAGAGTAAAATGAACAAACATGACAAAAAGCATATTCCTACCTCTGCCACCGCCACGTCCTCGCTGGTTCTGGCCACCTCGTCCTTTCATCTCACCCCGTCCCCTGCCTTTCACAATTGCATCTTCCTTCACCATATCTATGACTTCGTCAGGTATTCGGAGATATTTAATGGTGCTGCCTCGAATGTAGCATTCTGGCATTCTCCAAAATTTATCACCATCCTAGACAAAAAACAACGTAAACGTTTTTGAACTACCTTAATGGCACTCAAAACTCAGTGTTCATGGTTCATTACAGAATTGTACTTAAGATAATTCATTTTTACTTACTCGTGACGTGCAAATGACTTCTCGTAAGTTGATGTTCATCCAGTTGTCACAGCTGACTAAGTGTCCGTTGTAGGTTTCTCCATTTTTCAACTCAACCAACTAAGAAAATGAACATTAAAAAATTAACTTTTCGTCTTTGGGAAATCTGATAGTAAATTATGCTCACTTCAATCCTAGGACCTTTGCTAGGTCGGAAAGTGCGTCAGAAATATAGGTTATGGTACCTTACCATAGGATGATTCTGGGCAGTCCGTAGTAGCGATAACGGCAACTGTAAACAGAAATAAACTTAAAACATGCAATTTACAATAATGAACGGAAATTCACACCAATATTCAACATACCATGTCGTAAGCTTTGTTTTTATATACGCAAAATGTACGACAATTGACAGGTTATGGGATCAATCTGAACGAACGTCTGTGATTGGTCCAATTATGACGTCACATGCGTCATCGCGCGCTCGCCATCGCATCACCGCGGTTAGCGGTAGTAGCGCCTAGCGGTGAAGCTACAGGAACATAGCCCGTCTATTAACTACCAATAGATTTAATGCTGCTTAACGGATAACAACTATTAAGATATAATTTCATATATTTTTATATTCATTATGTTTCAATACTCAGATTAATCAGCATGCGAATAGTGTAAGGCATTCATCAGATCGGAGAACGACGACCTCGCATCGCAAGCGCCAGCGGTACTTGTCCAATAATCGCCATCTTTAACGGGCAGGGCTGACAACATCAAACATCAGGTTTTTGAGATTGGTATTTTAATAAAACTAGATTCCGTCAAAAGCATTTTTCTCTTCAATTGCATCTGCTATCGTTTTATCTTGTACCTCTAAGGACTTATGCTTGAATTGTGCATAATTATGCGTTGTACGCGATGGTTGTAAGGTGTACAACAATTTCCAGTACGCTTGGGGAGCAATTATTTTATTTTATCATGGGATGGGATGAACTAACCTCTGCGCGAAATAAGTTCCCAACAATGTATGTACAAGGCCGTTGTTTTTCTCCGAAAAATAGTCTGCAGATTTGGTACCACTTTTGACGTGGTGCAAACACATGTTGCTCATGCGACCACTGTTGGCATGTCTTTCAAATATAATCTTTTGCTTATTAACATTTATTTTTAACAAAACTGTATAATTGTTAGTGTAACATGAAATGTTATTCTGTTTTAGTTTGAACAATCTGGATTTCATCCATTTTCAATGAAATCACCACCATGACTTCTCCTGTAAAAATAATGGAGCCAGCTGAGGAAGTTGAAGTTCCTGTGGAACCAGTAATTCAGAGCCCAGACAACTCGCACTGCTTAATATGCCACAGTAGGGTAGGGGTATCATCGCGAACCTGCGTCGAAATCTTCACAAAGAATCTTGTTTCTGAAGACAGGCCCGTAGCCTACACTATAGGAACAGTGCTGGGGGATGGCTTGGATGGGCAATCCTTTCACAGTCATGTCATATGTAAAAAGTGCTTTAAGCTCCTATACGAACTCGACGAGATCGAGTCTAGAGCAAGCGAAATTAAAGAAGAGATCATGTCGAGTTACAAGCACACGCTCCAAGTGAGGATTGACGAGAAGAATTCACCTCAAGAAGTTGACAATAACATTAGTGGAGATAAGTTACCCCTGACTGTTGAAGATAACAACAGCGTGAAATTCAAAATATTATCTGCAAGAGGACGAAAGAAAGCTTCTCCTAAGAAATCAGTACCACCATTTAAAGATGACGAAGAAGGGTCTGCGCCGCAAAAGGTATATGCCACTAAATTTTACCTCTTTGTCAATTTTTGTTTGTGTTTCGCACACTGACCGGCATGTTTTATTTCAGGAGAATGTGGAATGCCAACCTGACTATGACGAGGGAGAAAATCCGGACAGCGACAGTGACTTTGTCCTTGAGCTACCTGAAGTGGACGAAGGGCAAGAGCTTACAGTTGAACAGGACGGGGACCAGATTGTGCTCAAGATTAAAATGGAGCCGGACGACAACGGCGATAACGAAAGAAGCATCATCGTTAGGCCAAAGAAAAAGAGGAAAATCGTGGCCAAAGAGGAGGAAGTGGAGATTCCCGAGAAGCTCGTGTCAAAAGACGATGCCAATTTCAGTTGCTGTGTCTGTCCCGAGGAAAACCGAATTCCTTTGGATATGAAGGGTGTTATCGCACATTTAAAATCAGAACACAATATCCGAGTGTACATCTGTGACATCTGTTGTCAGGTACTTACATGTTAGAAGATGTTATCCACCTTTGTTTTAGTGCAAACAGAAATAAAGTCATATTTTCTACAAACAATGCCAAAATATTAACAATAATAGATCATAGCATTGTTTACTGAAATTACTTGTTGTGTGAAAAGTTATAGTTTATGGTCACTGCCTACTAGATAAATCAGTCACCACGGCATAGCTGAAACACTTAAAATAAAAGCTTCATAAATCTGCTTGACACATGCCCAGAAATTAGAGATTTTCTTCATTGTTTCTACTCAGGTATTCAAGAAGCGTAACGATCTGTCTGAACACCTGGACGAGCACGTGGCCACCGAGGAGGGAGACTTCCAGTGCGAGACTTGCAATCGGATCTTCACAAACCTGCGGCTGTTCCGCGTTCACAAGCGCATGCACTACCCACAGACCAAGATGTGGACCTGTGAGTCGTGCGGCAAGCGCTACAGCTCGCGGAATCTGCTTGAAGAGCACATGAACACTCACACCGGCACCCGGCCCTACATGTGTCCGGTGAGCGAAATAACTAAAGACCACAATCCATAATCTAGACGATATACAATAGTCAGTAAAGCATGGAGCTTGAGAAAATTTAAACTTTTTTCTGGCAATAGAAATTAGGGATGCCGGCGGTTCCCCGGATAACCGAGTCGGTTACGGTTACGGCATTATCCGGATACAGTGTTTACTATCCGGATAGTAAAAAAAACAACAAAAAACAATGTTTTTGGCATAATGGGGAGTACTCGGCAGAAATGGCTTCTCCACCTCCCGAGCGGCTGGCAGGAGCAAGCAGGAGCGTCTGCTGCATATCCCCTCCCCCCCTCTTCACTCAGTAACTGCCCCTCAAGTGCATCATCTTTACCGGAGTCAAGTGAGTCATCATGGCCGCATGTAGGAAACCCTCGCGGACGTGGGAAAAATGATCTGATTGTTTCATTGCACCGTCTGTGTAGGTTGAAATAGTATAGGGCGCACCCTGCCTTGCCTCTCCACTCTCGTTTTTTCGTTTTTCGTTTTTTTTTTTTGCTGTTCAGAGGTCCTTTTACTATCCGGATAATATCCGGATACTGTGGACGGTTATCCGGATACGGTTATCGTAACCGAAGGCATCCCTAATAGAAATGCACTTAGGAGCATACCCTGAAAGTAAACCTTTATGTCCTGAAATTGAATCACAAATAAAAAAAGTTTTTCACCTGCCTGTTAAGCCCAAACAAAAAATAACACAATATATTTGGAATGAGTGTGACTTGGAATGGAGGTAAACAGTTCTTGCTCTTTCTTTGAGTTTGTTGTTGCCTTCTAAACCTTTAAAATGTGTAATAGGTTTCTGACCACATCAATGTGGTCAAAAAGTCGAGCTTATGCAACTGCCTTTTTAAGGCCGCAAGCCACCAAACCCACAGCACAGCCGTTAACCACACTGTCCCAACAATACAGAGAAATTGACCATTCAACTCCAATCGTTTCGATCATCTTACACACGCATCTCCCGCAGGTGTGCGGCAAGGACTTTGCATCGAAGTACACGTTCAAGGCGCACACCAAAACGCACGAGGTGCGCCCCCGGCCGTTCGGCTGCGACGAGTGCAGCAAGTCGTTCCTGAGCGTTCAGAACCTGCAGCAGCATCAGCGCACGCACAACGGCATGCGAAACTTTGTGTGCGAGCAGTGCGGCAAGGCGTTCGGCTCGGCGCGCAACCTTGAGGTCCACACCGTCGTGCACTCGGGCTACAAGGTGAGGCCGGACGCGTTTTCTCTGTGACTGGCATTGCGTAGTCGTGGAGAACGATTTCAAATGTCTCGCACGGCATATGGGAATACCTGCAGAAAAAGCTTTGGAGAGCTGGTGACAAAATCGTCGGGCTGTTTTCGCGGTTAATTGACGCAGTCAATCAACTCTCTATATGTTTTTTTTGTACTTTTTTTTCTCTTGGACTGAACACCATTAATTTTGGAGTTTTCACCTTCAGCATCATTTGGATATTGGAGCCAATTGGAACAAACTAATATAGAGGGCTCCAAATATAAAGGTATATCCTTTCATAGGTATGTGATGGTATCTATCCGTCATTTAGCACATTTTGGCCCGTTCATTTTGTTTACAAGTAGCGATAATGCAGAAGCTGGGTCTGCAATTTTTTATACTTCCTTGCTGGCTGCTAGTTACCACCTATGTTACCACTGAGAATGACTGATAACGAGTTTTGAATTCGGAATCAGATAACTTATCAAATGAGCGTAGGAATACCATTTGCGTTCCGGGGACAGTTATTCTGTTCCTCAATGCGACTTTCTAATGTAAACCGTGCTGAACCGACAGCCCCCCATTAGCACCGGACGCTAACTGCTTCATCGCCTGCTCGTTCCAGCCGTACATCTGCCGCGTGTGTGGCAAGGCTTTCGCGCGCAAGGCGGAGATCCGCGACCACGAGCGCACGCACACCGGCGAGAAGCCGTACCAGTGCGAGTTCTGCGGAGCCACCTTCAGCCAGCGCAGCAATCTGCAGTCGCACAAGCGGGCCACCCACTACCAGGACAAACGGTACGCGCGACGCGGCGACAGACAGGGGCTCGGAGGAGGTCCTGATCTTGAACCCGTCGATTTTGTGGTTCTTGGACCCCGTCTCAGAATTATGTCATATCTACCAGTCAGTATAAGTAGTAGAAAAGTTTTCGGGAAATCTATTTAACCGGGTTATTGGATGCTACGCTACCAAACTTAAACTTTTCCCTGTGTTTCACAAAGCTATACTGCCTGGTTTATTGACTTACTCTAATTACTCCTAAGATTAGGAGAAGATGTCTCCTAGAGGTAGATATAACTTGACAGATCCTAGGTGGGAATGTCTGTTCAAAATTAAAAGAACACCGTTTCCCATTGTTCCTGTTGTAGGACAATTCTCGTAGCAGAGAAAACCAGACATCGCCCCCAATGTTTTGTTGGTCGACCGAAGTTTTCCTTTCTTCCGGGCAGGTACAAATGCGGCGTGTGCGCCAAGGGCTTCAAGCGGCGGCGGCTGCTCGACTACCACATGAAGGCGGTGCACACGGGCGAACGGCCGTTCAAGTGCTCCGTCTGCGACGCCACGTTCGTCTACCCCGAGCACTTCAAGAAGCACCGGCGGATCCACACTGGCGAGAAGCCGTTCCACTGCGAGGTCTGCGGCAAGGCGTTCAACAGCCGCGACAACCGCAACGCCCACCGCTTCGTGCACAGCGACAAGAAGCCGTACGAGTGTCTGGTGAGTCGGCTACCGCCGTTTATCTCGGCCGCTGGTGTGTTGCTCTGAGCGGGTGGCCTCGGTTTATTATCTTGTCGCCTCGAAATCTCATCGCCATGCGGCGTTTTGGTCACATTTTTACGGCTGTACCTATGTTATCGGGTCAGGACGTTTGAATCTCCATTGTTTGTGCACATGTAATATATTTTTACATTACTGATGAGTGATGGACAATGGCAAAATCATATTTTAGTAATCACAGTGCTGGTGTGAGTTTAGTCTCATCATTTGATAACATTGATCCATCCCAGTGAATTGTAGCTGTCCATCATAATGAGTAGGTAAAAATGGTCCTTGGGCTTTGCAATAAGTTACTTTTATAAATTACTCTGCCCAAAGTCCCATCATGCCCGACTTCGAAAACAAATCACGGTATCTGGTCAGTAAGCGATTAGTAGGTATTTCAGTGCAACAACTGTCGCCATCTCATGCCGACGTCTCGTTCGAGTCCAGCCCCGTTCGGAAACTAACCTCCTTTTCCCGGCCGCCAGGTGTGCGGCGCCGGCTTCATGCGCAAGCCGCTGCTATACAACCACATGCAGACGCAGGGCCACCTGAACGACACGATCGTCGTCAACCAGCCGCGGCTCACCACCGACGACGACCTCATCATGGAGGCGTCGGTCGCCGACCTTGAAGACCACGACGACGAACGCGACGAGGACGAGGTGCTCGAGATGATCGAGGAGGGCGCCGAGGAAGAAGACGAAGGCGGCGAAGCCGAGACGAAGCTCTACATCTCCGAGATGAAGCACACCGGATCGATGCAGGGCGACGAGGAAGGCCGCTACATCACCGGCGAGCACATGGAGTCGGAGGGCGACGAGGTGGAGGCGGTGGAGCACCTGATCATCGACGGGCAGGTGCACTTTGCGCACCCCGACGACATCGTGACGATGCACGGCGACGTCGAGTCGGAGGAGGCGGACGAGGACGGCCGGACCCGCATGGTGGTGGTGCCAGCGACCCCGCGGAACCTCTCCGACTCGGAGGAATGCTACGAGGAGCAGGTGGTCGAGATGGAGGGCGACGAGGGGGACGTGCGCCAGAGCGTGGTGCACGTCGACGACGGCAGCGGCGGGTCGGTGCAGCTGATCCAGATCCAGCTGCAGGAGTCGGACGGCAGCAGCGGCAACCGATGGTACAACATTGTCAATCAGTGAGAGGAGTGCTTGCGATGTGATGCTGATCGCCGGTGCGAAATTGCCCATTGGTGAGAGGCAAATTGTACGATATATTGCTGGTTGCTGGTGGTACATTATTGTCAATAAGTGAGAGGAGTGTCCAGCAATGTTATGCCAGAAGTTTGTACGACATTGACAAACTGAGAGGTGTATCGTGCAATGTTTTGACAATCGCTGGTGCAATATTGTCAATCAGTGAGAGGCATTTTTTATGATGTGATGGCAGAAGCTTTTACAGAGAGGTGTACCGTGCGATTTATTGGAAGTCGCAGGTTCTATATTGTCAAACAGTGATAACCGTGTCGAGCGATGTTATGGCTATCGCTGTTTTAACATTGTCAATCAGAGAGTGACTCTTCAACTTAATTACATTGCATGCAGCAAAATGTATTTCGGTAAATAACTTATTATTTATATACTAGGTATTTTATCAGTTTATGATCGATAGTGCTGACTTGCCTGCTTGAGATCAATGAATTTGATTTTTGGGGTTTTCATACTATTTAATTTGATATTGCAATCCTATACTGTAGAATGAGGAAAAATGGAACAACTCCTCATTCTATGCCTATACCTAGAATGTAATTTTCTGCTAATCCCGGAGACTTTGTGTTTGTGGCTCACTGGTATATCTTACTCGTATCGAGTGCGATAATAATTGTTAATACGATTGTAATGGTTGCCTTTGTTTGACTTTTTAAAAGTTGTGAAAATACATTGGTAGTAGAAATTGGATTTTGCAGGGGATTGATCTGATTTGAATCCCAGCCCTTGCCCCAAGGATCTTTGGCCAAAACCTTCCAGTTTTTTTCTTTTTAATTGTGCCAACTTTTGGAATCACTTTGGCCAGGTGAACTCGTTGTTTATATACCTAGATGAAGTAGATATTGATAAATGAAGATAAAGTACTTTTAATTTTTGCATCCGTTTTATTTTTTAAATCGTCACGTACCTATATGATGATGTCTATGATGACGATTTGATAAACGCTATGATGCAGCTTGATGCAAATCCCACCGACTACGACCGACTATAGCGGTCTGGCAATATGGCTGTTTGACGTTGGTTTGACGTTTCACTAATAATTGTGTTGTCTCCTGAATTAATATGGTTAGGTATATTACCTCTTGCGAAAGAGGGTATCACTAGCAGTTTTTATGATAATTACACCTTCGGGTCTTAATAGGTTGATTTCATTTTTTCAGCTAAGTATAAAGTGAACACAAATAACGTGGAAAAAATTTTTGGTTGACAACTAAGACATTCTAACCTTGTCCTTGTGGGGGACATGAAAAGAAAATCTAATTAGGTATCTACATGAATAGAATTCGATTGTTGGTTTGATTTCTCTCAACTATATACTTTGCATATATTTTAGGATTGACAGGCACGTTCTTTGTAGATAGAGTTATATGTAGCAGCACAGGACAAGGATTTCCTCTCGGAATGCTTTGGATACCTAAGCGACGATTTATCAGGAGGTAGGAACAACTCACAAACATAATGAATTCATTATTTGCATGATACCACATAAAAATATTTTAATCTGTGTACAGTATTTAAAATGCTTATATAATTTTATCTCACTTCCTCCGTCAATCATTTGCTTTTCTTTTGCATGATGTAATATGAAATCCAAAGTGCAACTTATCAGCAAGTTGCTCATATCTGCCATTATCCTATGTAATATTTTTTACCTGGTAAAATGTACATAGTACTGAATACCATACTTTCCTCATATTTGTTCTGATGAAGTTGCTTATCTTTCTCCTACTTGTTAATACCTTTTCGAGCTCAGATAGAATTTGGTACGACTGTACCATTTTCCTCATCCATGAATTTTAGTTCATAAATCACCTTACTGTTTCAGATGCATTAAATCGTAAGTCTTTCCAAATAAAGATTTTGCTAGGTGGTGGTAAAAATTGCAAATACTAACTGCCATCACAATGCAATGTTTGGGTGGAAGGTTTTCTTTGCACGACATTTTAACCCAAGTGGTGACTCGGACACCAGCTCTAGCATGCATCAGCTAGCATGCTTTGTAATTCCATTGTGTTTATGTGAATAGAGCTTTTGTTAAGAGTACTTGTCTTGCTGCTAATTGTTTCATCACTATGGGGTTCTACGTATTTGCGAAAATAATTACCCTTGTTCTATGCTGTATTCCCATCCTCTTACGGCTCACAAAAATGTAAGTTTTAGTTCAATTTCTTTTATAAGTAAAGACTGCCTGTAATGTCAAATATTTATACAAGAAATATTTGGTAACTACCTGTAATATATAATGTAGGTACCTTTGAGCCATTCAAACCTTGGAGCTATTGCCAATTAGGATATCATATAAAACTTTGTATTAATCCTACCATAAAAGCCATGGCCATATATCATCCATACCCACAAGAATTTCTAGGTAACTCAAACAAAACTTCTTTTGGTTTCAGAATTGTATTCACCACAGCAATTATAATGCTTGTGGTTGTTGTGATATTGTTCGGGCTTATTCCGATCATATTCAAATATTCATACTCCTTACAAAGAAGCATGGTGTTTCTTAATTTCGGTATGTTTACTAATTACCTAATACATTAGTATATTTTTTATAAAGCTAAGGTCAAAAGTTACACACTGTTTAATTTTTATTGTGGGCCAAAGTCACCCCGTTTTACGGTAATTATCTTCCTATACCTATCAGTGAAATTGGTTTTCTTAGTTACTATTTTACCAAAAATTTCTTTATATGTTTGCAGTGAAATGGCCTCGTAATCCTGAGTACGACAACCCAGAGAAGTATGGCATGAACAACACTCGAAACTTTTATTTGACTACAGATCAAGATGTGAAAATTGGTGTTTGGTATGATTTTTGTTGTTCCTTCTGAAAGTGGGTCACAACTCTCACAAACATTCCTCATAGTACTTGTGACAACTAAGACCCAAAGAGTTATAAGAAGTATAAAATTCAATGAACCTTTATTTTCCAGGCATTCTCTTCCAAATTCTTTATCCGACCAATCCAAGGATTTTGACGAAGTAAACTACAACCTTGCATTGGACAGTGGAGAGCCCATCATTCTCTACATGCATGGTAATTCCGGTTCGAGGGTAAACGGCCATCGCATCGAACTCTACAAGCTTCTCCAAGGGCTCAACTACCATGTTATAGCATTTGACTATCGCAGTGAGTGCACCTCTATCTTATGATAATTTAATGATTGTTCAATCACAGTTTATTCTTGAATCTGTATAAATTTCTAGTGTTTGGTTTTCAGTGTCGAGAAGTGTACTTTTCATGATTTAGTTTGAAAATGATGATATATTTCGAATGCTGATTGTAAAATCGCTCTAGTTACAAAATAGCCAATAGGATGGTTTCAAAGTGCAAAGAAACAGTACCGCATTGTGCACAATAACTTCGATCAAGTGACTGGCCTTGTTTATACACTTCCTGAACACTGTACCAAATGACACATACGTAGTGTTGATTTTCATGCAACAATAATAAATTGGTGAAACAAAACCAAACTGCAAATCTTTTGCAAATTACCTTGTCATTTTATCTGCTTCTCATTCAATTCCAGGCTACGGTGATTCAAGCGACACAGAACCCTCGGAAGCGGGTGTTGTTGATGACGCTATTTACGTTTACAAGTGGCTTTCAAAGTTGGTGACAAAAGCCCCAATATTTGTATGGGGTCATTCTTTGGGAACAGGGTAGGCTTGCATGGTTTTTCAGTCTTGCTTCCTAACAGTGTGCCTTGGGAGTGCTGTCCATGACAGCTTCTTATCTCTTTTCTCCTTTAGAGTTTCCTCACATGCATTGGCACTACTGGCACTCGAGAATATTAAGACTAAAGGACTTATCCTGGAAGCTCCGTTCAACAACCTACGAGATGAAATCACAGAACATCCTTTTGCAAAGGTAAGTTACCTATAAACAATTAATGATAATAATTTCAAAAGCCTTGAAAATTTTAGTTGCAGGCTAATTTTTTTCACATACTGATTCATGATTTTCTATTTATCTCCTAGATTTTCAAGTTTCTTCCGTGGTTTGAATTCTTTGTGGTCGATCCGATGACGGAAAACATGCTACGGTTCGAAACGGACAAACATCTGGCAGAATTTCAGGCTCCAGTATTGATTCTCCATGCCAAAGATGACAGGGTCATTCCTTATGCGCTTGGGAAAAGGGTATGATTAGCTCTGTATATTGGTTGCCATGAGCACTTGGGCATTTTTTTTTCGACTCGACGAGCTGTATTTGATTCATTGTGTCGTACTTTCAGCTATACGAGACAGTGCGGCTACTGCGAAACGACTATGGAAGTAACATGGAATTCATTACTTTTGAGAAGAATTTAAAGTTTGGCCATAAATTTATTTGCAGATCTCCTCGTTTACCAGGAATTGTTAGGTAAGTTTTCCCACAATATTCAGCTGTTTTATAGCACGTTTGGGCCTAATAAAATTTATATTTCGTGTGATTTTGTCGTTTTCTGTGCGTTTGAAGATTTTTGACAGAAAACTTGTCTTTTTGCAGCACATTTATAACCAAAAACTCCAAATAACAAAGAGCCTCGTTAGATGCATTTCTAATCGGAATACGAAGCACTAACATTTGTCCAGTCCCTCTGTAATCGAATTTTGCAAGAGGGCATATGATGAGACGGTAAACCAGAAGATTTTATAACCGACTGCTGTGGAGAAAATTTAACTCTACATCTCTTCAATCTCTCTTTGTGTCTTGTCCCTTTACTCTTAGAATACATGGATCTTAGGTTTATAGCAACAGCTGTTCAATTCAACTTATACTCAAATGTTTGCCACTAGCAATCAAATTATTTATGTTTGCTACCAGCAATCATATTATAAATGTTAAATAATGATACCATGTTATTTATTTGTACTGATTTTCTACTAGAAAAACCATCATACAATATTTGTGCGTGGAAATGCAATTATGAATTATGATACGAAATGTTATTTTATTAGAATCGATATTCAATTCATAAATTCTGAATGCTTGCGATTCATTCTGCAGTTATTAGGAGTTAAGCATTAAACTTATGGGTTCCTTTTAAAGTAAATGTGATAAAATATTACCTGGTATTCCCCAGAGGGTCCAAAGAAGTCCATGCATGCTGGAAATGGACAAGAAGACGAATGGTTTGATGACCAAATTAGTCAGATTGCCAATGTCGGTAATGTTCCGTAGAGAGAGGTATCTGAAATACCTTGGAGGGGATGTAGAAAATAGAAACGGACAGTTTTACACAGGTATTAGTAGGTTTTTAATGTTGGATGTCGATTAAAAATGGATGTGTTAAAATAATGTTGTAATATTACTAAATACACGATGTTACAACTGGTTTAGTGATCTAATATAATTTAATTCCTAAATTGTTTCAAAGTTCATTTTGCCTGAGAAATAAAACGTTTGATAATCAACGACATCACAATCACACATGGTTGCCATCACATTCATAACGTAAAATGCTAATTTTCCATTAGTTGTGCAAAACATATCCCTAACTTAAATTAGTTGTCAATCAACAAAAACGGCTTCCTTTCCTGGCATACGGCAGTGAAAGAAGCGAATATTTACATTGTTCCTTGTAGATTAGTTGCCAATGGCAATGTTAGTGCCTTGTGTCGGTGATATTAAAACTATAACATCGTGAGTTGACCGTATATACATCAGAAAGCCAAAAGAACGACAATCGCTGGGTGACGTTTTAATCGGTGCGGATTCAAATCTCGACAAGGATGTCGTGGAGCGGCTTTCGTTCGAGGTCGGGCACGGTAGCGTCGTCAGCTGGGTAGCCCACGGGCAGCAGCAGGGTCAGCTTCTCGGAACTGGGACGTCCCAGGAGCAGGCGCAAGGCCGGACCGCAGTTGAGGGGAGTGCTCGTCAGCGACACTAAGCCAGCGTACTGGAAACGGAAACAACATTTTCGGTTTTGATCGGAATTATGCAACTGGTTGCTTGTATTCGTGTCAACATTTCTAGGCCAATTATCACAAATTGGTGCATTTATTGCTCCATGTCCATTGCAGGTACAAAAAATTTATTCCTTGCTATTTGCAAAAACTGACTAAAATTTATCAGAGTTAGTGTTTTCTAATCTGAACTTTTTTTAAATCTCAAGAATAATTAACAATAGCATTAGCTATTTGCATTTCAAGAAGTCTACAGACAATAGGAATAAAGATTCTATATGACAACTTGGGTTATGCCGCCGATTCCGAGGAAGCACGAATTGACCAACCTATATTCTATGAGTAATTTGGTTCGTTTAATTTCCCGATGTAAACGTACGTGAACAGCGGAGATGAGCAATCCAGAAGCGATGGCAACACTCATCTCGTTGTAGTAGTGTATGCGTTTGGTTCCGTCCTCCTTGAGGCTGTACATCTGCTTGAACACGAGGATGAGGTACGGGGCAGTGGTCAAGTAGTCTTTCACCCAGTTAGTGCGCAGGGGTTTCAGATCGGTCGTCCACTGGTTTCCTGTTATGCAAGACAAATTAACGTTTATTTTCACACATTGAGAACTCTGAGAACTTTGCTTGAAGGCAAGGGGAAAAAAATAGGTGTCTAGGCAAATAGAAGATGCTATCCTTATTATTCATAACAAAATATCCATTCCAAAAATTTTATCCTCGCCCCGGTACGGATACAAATTTTGAAATGGATATTTTGTTTCCAATAGTAAATATTATCTACCGTACATGCAACGAGTATTTGCATTTAGGTTCGAATCACACTAGAAGATAGATTTGATTGTTTTGAATGCAAAGGTACTAATAATCGTAGCTAGCTATTCAAAGACAGGGACTTTTTCCCTACTCAAATTGAACTTGGGTTTTTCATTGGTTATTAAAAACAAAATGCAAATACTTAGTGATTGTTTATATTTATACATTTTTGTATTTGCATTGCCTCACCATAATTTTGACTGATGTATGCTGCATGAAGTAATAATTATATTTATTAATATTTAATTAACATAGATGTATATTATAGTGGGCTTGGGAGCCTGCCAACAAATAGATGTTTCTTGCAAGATCCAAGAAATGCCATTAAATTTGTCGGTGGAATAATATTTTGGGATAAATTATTTACTAATTTAAATTTGCAGCCTTCACTTCCACCATTTGATGACTAAAAACGTTTGTTTTTAAACATTTAAATTAATTTAAATACTTCTTTGAATCTTTAAATCATCCTTAAAGTTAAGAAATTGGGTGAGTCACAAATTGTGAGTAGTAGCTAAATTTTGGTGGTTCAGTTCGAGAAATAGGAAATCTTCATTTTTGGATAGTGATTTTCTTCGTAGTTCTGTTTGCTAAGCTTGAGCTGTTATTGCATTGAACTAAACTATGCCATCCACCTGCAACAGGAGTTCTTAACATGTTGATTATTGATATTTTTGCTTGCCAATTTTTATTAACAATAAACTGTTAGAGGTAATACATCTACTTGCAAACGAAATTTAATTAATTTTAATCCAGTTAAACATACTAAATTCATGGAGTATGTGAGATCTAAAATGATTCCCACTGTCTTGATATTTACTTCAAAGCTGCAACATGCAGGAAAAATGCGTGTTTGCTCGATTGCTTATGAACTATTTAAAATTAAAGCTTTTGATCTGAATGAATGTTCTTACATAGACAAATAACTGATTTTCTGTCCCTCTATTTGACTCCTGGACATTTTAAAAAATTGTACATCGTCATAAAATTACTCAATTCAGGAAAAAGGACGAGCCAACGAAAATGTTTTATTTAATAAGTGCTTTATTGCGCTTTCATAAATGTCTCACTCTCGTAAAAGTTTCTAATGATTTGTGTCCTTTTGTCTCTAAAACAATCGTAGCAATCACCCATTGTAATTCTGATAACAATGCAAAATTCCCCCACCCAACATAGAAACTTCAACTCACTGCATCAGATTAAGATATCACACCTATCACAACCACACTAACAAAAAAAACTGCACAACTCACCCATCCGCTTGCCGTAGTTGATCTGCTCCTCCTCTTCAACAATCACGCGAATCTTCTCCTTGACATCCGGATCTGAGACGACCACGTACGTCCAGGGCTCGGTGTGTGCCCCGCTGGGCGCCGTGCCCGCCGTGCGCACCACATTCCTGATCACGTCCGCCGGCACCGGGTCGGCGCTGAAGAAACGCACCGTGCGTCGGGTGTTCATGAACGCGAAGAACTCCTCGGAGCGGCGCACCATGTCTTCGGCGGGGATGCGGTTGTACTCGAGGGGCACGTGCTGGAGGTCGTGGGGCAGGGCGCTGCCGGGATCGCCCAGCGACTCATCCTCGTTGAAGTCGTCGGGGTCTTCGAGTTCGGCGACTGGAAGCGTGTGGGAGGGTTTGAGGGTTAATTTTTGTTAATTGTAGTGGAGGGCTTGACTAATTTTCTGTTATTTGTGGTGCAGGAGGTTGAGTTTGATACCGTGGGAGCTGGCTATAGGGTTACTTATAAATTGTAAATGGAATAGGGGCCGAAGGGCTGATATGGGGGGAGTGGATATAAGAATCAATTACCTATTCTTTGTTTGTATTGTTTAATCATGGTACGCCTATGCCATTGTTGATGTAGATAAATGGTTTTTTATTATACAAATTCCTAAAAGAAAATGTCAAAGGACTCTTTGTGTCCTCCAAGCCCAAATATGAAATGTAAGCAAGGAGTAGTTGAAAGGTGAAGCCCGTCTTGGGGAAGACCGAAAGATGGATGAAACACATAACTAAAAAAAATAATTATGGAAAAGTCTGGTCACGGAATTCTATTGGAAGATAGATAATATTACTTCTTGACAATCGAAATTGTGTGATGAGTAGGTAATGGCTGAAGAAAAGGTCCGAAACTGTTTGGGTGATCGTTGCTCTTTCTTATATTTCTGAGTGCTTTTGCTTTTATTTCGTCTTTGGATAACTTATAGTTGGTGAAAAATCCACAACAACTTCTCAATGGAAGGAAATATCAGACGCATTTTATAGCACTACTATACTATGCCATTTTTCACCACGATGCCTTTGACCGAGTGTGTGATCCCTTCAGTGTGCAATTTTCCAGCCCATTGTTATTTTTGCCCTCAAATTACAACGTTTTGAAGTTCGAAGTGAACCGAATCTTCGCATATAGCTATCGATTATTTCGCTCAGAATAGTGGCAAGTGGGTATCACACGGTAAATATATTGAGGTGTCAGCTAACGAGTCCATTGCATATTACGTTCATGTCGCGTTCTCCTGTGGCCCATCCATTATGTCTGCTGGCATGAATAACCCAGCGGTCAGAAACGACCCGAGTTTATTACAGACATTGCATGACTTCGTGTTTATGGTTCATGATGACACCAGCCGTCCCTACACGATTTATCAATATTTTACGAAACACATTTCCCATATCGATTTTTGCAAACGAAACACTTCTCTTCGACGACCCATTAACATAGAGAAGTATAACGAAATGCTGCACATAATAATATCATTAGATGCCATCTCATCGCATGTCCTATAAGCGTTCGTCAATATACGACACGGAAATGCCCGGTGTGAAATGTATTGACCCCGGTCATCGATAAATAAAATCGATCTTGATATTCGGTGACCACTGAACCCAGAAGTTTCATATAGTTTTCTAGTTTCCTAAGTTTGCTTTACCCTCCTTCCTACCACTCCTACGACATAGGAAATGTGACGGCTGATTTGTTAGAAACGAGATCGATCGACATTTATAAGCTCTCACGCGAAATTGTAATTATAGCATTTAGTTATATCGCTGTCTGCCTTCATGTGCCGGATATTCTCGATTTGTAGTTGTAGTGCCTATATGTTCCAAATAACACCGATTTATACAACGTTTGGTACAGGTTAGTGGCACCGAATAGCAAGGCGTCAAAATAAAATAATTGGTGTTAGTTGAGTAGGTATGTTAAAATTTGCATTACCCTTTCAATGACCTATCGAGATTTGAGAACTTGAGAAACATCTGTGCTCTAAAAATGGATAGACATGTTGCATTATTAAAAGCCCGTTAGCTATAGTTTAATATCTGAAATATCAATGAAGAGAGAAGGGATGAAAAATACGATTGAAAGTCGGAGTGGTTCAGAGCCGTAGATTGTAGAATTGAGAGTATACGGTTTTGCTCTGTTTAAAGTAACGTTGTGGCGGTCCAAAAAAAAAGGACATTGTCGATTGTCGACGTGTCGTCCACGATGGCGTGGACATCTTCAGGACTGTGAAGATGTGAAGATGTGAAGAGCACAGTCCTGAAGATGTCCACGCCATCGTAGACGAAACGTCGACAATCGACAAGGTCCTCTCAATTCTAAAAATACGATTTTCTCACTTTTTAAATTACATCGGTATAATCTCCATTTCATTTTTCTGCTTGCAGTTAAGCTACATAAAATATTACAGCAGCTAAACAGTGATTAATAATGAGCTCAATTGGCTTAATATAAACTGAGAGGATACCTTTAATGCTTCCCATAATGCTAGCGTCATATACCTTGATCTGGTGTCCTGTAGACTTGCGACTTCGACGGACTGTCTTGGGAATCGTCATGCTGGTCGCCAGAAGAATGGCTAGTTGTCGTTGTATAGTACAAGAATCTTGCTGCTAAGTAGCACACTATACCCGAAGCAATAAACGGCCAGTATTGAGTTATGAATGGCATGTACGGCAACATCTTAATATTTTTTTAACCACCCTAAAAATGACCAAGTGACTCTCAGTGGGCGACGAGTGTACCAGCTCCAATCAATCCGATAGCAACGCTATGAAATTAAAATGAGTCCGTTCAACTATCACCTGATCGTCGGAAAAATTGATCAGGAAGAAAATCAACAAGAATTTGACGCGACCTGTCAAGAGTGGTGTTGTTGGTCGACTGGACAGACCGATGCCCCTCACCACGCGCGTTATCGGATAACCCTTGCTGGCCCTTCTCGAGCAATCAATCGAAACCGCTAGCGACTGCTATATTACTAGAAGCACCTCCACCTATCTCCTTAATATTCGCTTCAGGTTTCAAACACCTCTTATCCCTTCTCCACACGTTTTATCCATTGCATAATCTGTCGCATGCCGAGTGGCAAACTATTGGTAGCAAGTTTTCCATAGATCTATCACAATTTTAAACAATCATTTACACCCTAAGGCATGAGATTTGCATTTCTATGCAAGAAATTGTCTAATTCGGGTTCACATTCGTCCTCTGGGTTTCGTCATCGGAACTTGAATAAGTCAACTTTTAAAGAGTTGTGACTAAACTGAATGGGTTTTGTTATTTCATCCCAACGCTGGTACAGCAACTGATGGTGTGAAAGTGAGCATGGAGGTCTGCGCGCTTCAAACGTGTTGATTTGAGCTAATCTGCGACTGGTTTTCTGCATTTAGGTCAGGTCGCTGTTTTATTCAAGTATCTTGTCTTGTGCAACTTGACTGAGACGAAAACAATTCGTTTCGCAACATTGTGTGCGCAGCAATGAATAATTCAAAATTTTGGCACTAGCTTGGGCGAATGAAATACGTTTCATACGTTTCTATTATTCACTTGGAATAATATATTTTCTAAGTACTATACCTAAGAGCCTCAAATATTGAGAAACAATAAGAAATTTCTTTGTTAATAGACCTTCCTTACAAAAATCCATAAGGGATTTACAAGTTTAACGGACAATTTATTGAATGGGCATTGGTGAAATATATTTTATCTCTATCCGTTGTCTCAGTATGGTCTCAAATAATATAATAACATGAAATTGATCAATTTAATTAAAACAAATATTTTGGCAATTGAATACAATTCGATATTTTTGTTTTTTCAACCATGTTCCATATTCATTTTTAATTCAGGCTGGCTTGGCAGTTTCGCGCTATCCACTCCAATCCACTCCATCCTTACGCTGACCGCAGTGCCCTCTATCCTTCTGCAGCTAAACTTATCTCAATTAGTTTAAAGATCGGCTACTAGAGGTGTGCTGGCATCGTCCAGCCGGATTTCAAAGTAAATAATTTTCGTTCGCTCCAACGGAACACGATGTTTTTCTTATGATTGATTCGGCCGTTGTTTTGGTGTTGATTGCCAGCATTTGGGCAAATCTGTGAAGTGCGCGCTTCGAGCTCGATAACTCTCTCACCAGAAGCTCGAAAAACCCTTCGCCGCGGCAGCCATGGCGTTAATAAACAACAATTATCCAGATTAAGGTCACATCATAACATTATCTCCATCATCGTTTAGCAGCGAGGATGTCGGAATAGACTTAGGAATGTACTACAGGAAAACGTGCCGCAACCCAACCGCCTAATAACGTTCACTTAAAATTGATACAGTCTCTCCACGAGCCTTTCAGTGGAGCGCGAACAATATCAAGTTTACGTATTCTTTATTATTGACATACGCCGGGATGTTCGATTACGGCAGACGAGGAGGCGGGAAGTCAGTCGGCCGCTGCACGTTCCATGTGTCAAACGTGTTTCTGTGAGAGCGTGCTAGCCAACACTCGCTGTGGACATTGGCGTCCAGAGATCCAAGCTGCTGTCGCTGTTGCTGCTGTCAGAGACATTGTTCTGCAAGTGTGAAACGGCAGAGTGCGACCATGGACGAGGCCAGCACCTCCAGGTCGACGGAACACGAGGAGCAGTGTCATCGGCTGCCTGTCATCGTTGCGACAGAGACAGTCACCCATGAGCTCACTTTCGGTGAGTTTCCCAGATAATTTTTGTTGTTTTCTTAATTGAGATGAAGTTGTTTGGAAGTAGGACGCAGGCGGATGGTTTAAAACGTCGCAGAGAAATCACTCGCTGTAAATCCATCCCGTGTAAACACGCGTGCCGGTCGTGACAGATCAGGAAAAATCGCCGAGGTCAAATTGGACGGTAGTGGTCAGTTTCCTTCCGATTGATCTTCGAGCAGATGACCACCAGGACACACTCTAATGGTGACCGTACTCCAGCTCGCTGTCTATAATAGGGCATGCATCGGGTTTTATTTGTACATATTATAAGGCCTCCTCAGAAATGGGTGTTACCTGTTTACAAGCCACAGGTTGATGTATATACTACCTTATTCTTAGCTCCAGCCTTATTGGTTGCTGTCAATTTCTAATGACCCAGCACCCGTCAAATTACACGACAGTCGCGCTAAGACGGACAAGAACAGAGATATTGTATTCCTTTTCGACTGTACACGACATGTGTGATTTGGGTGGGTCTAGAAATGAGTTGTTGCAAAGTTTGATCACAGTGCATTTGTCAGATGCGAGATAAGCCCTCCATTCCCTGGAAAACAGAGAGAGGGAATCAAAGCTGAATGGCGATAGTGTGCCAATACTGCTGTTAACTTTTTACTATCCTTTCACGGGTACTTCACGTATACACCTCTGTATACATACACCCAATATTATGATGGCTTTTGTAAGTTGTCTTGGTTAGCTCTTGCCAAGGCCGCCAATACTCGCAGCTCGAAGCTCACAGCTCGCAGCTCGCTGCCGAGATGAGTTTAGTAACAGCGGGCTAACGCACAGGTTTTATAGGTTCCTCCATTTGGATGGCAGCCAGTGTCAATTGAATAGTCCATCATTTCGCGCTGGCCTTAGCTTTGCTATATCTGCTGGCTATTCCTCTGTGCCATGCGAGTATAACTATAGCTGGAGATGACTAGTGCACCTATTGCTACAAATTATTGACATAATGATATAAATCAGTTTATATCAACGTACGGTGTGGTGGGGATGGGTGGAAAGGGGGGGGGGAGGTACGGTCACAACCCTTGGGGCACGAAGGCAAAACACATTGCACGGCATGGGTTTTCTTTGCGTCGTGCGTCGGTCGGAAAATGGCCAGCGAAATTAACGATGCCGGTTTGACGTTGCTCGTTTGGCAATTGATGACCGCGATATAATCAAATAGCAAGAGTATGTGTGTTTAATGTTTATTATACATTGTACAAATAGGCGGAACTTTGTTTTTATATCCCGGCCGGCGACGACCTTCTACTAGATTATATTTTGAGCTCAAGCCAATATTTTTGGATGCCCTTTTCGTTTCCAAATTATTCATGAGCACGAGGTATAAAGATAAATTCGCAAGGTGCTCATTTGAGCTCAGCTCAACGTATACAATGCTCGTGTACCTGTTTTTATAAGGTTTAAACAACTGAATAATTTAGTGATAGATTTAGGCTTGAGCATCGCCTTCACCATTGCAATGCATTGTAAAACAGAGTACCTCTCCAAATCATGCAAATTCTCCAAATTTCAGCTGAATAATTAGAGCAATTATAACCCGACAGCCGGACTCAATGTAATCCACAGTTCACTCGTAATTAGTAAAGTGTCTTCGCGAGTCCCGAAACACTCTGCCGATTCGAAGCATTTGTCAGCACGTCCATATACACTTTCTGCAACTTTCTGCTGCGATGTACTTGCAAACAGACACGCACTGTTTGCTCATAGTGCGTAATGCGTTTAGAGTGAGTGAATGGCCTGCGCAAGGTATTGTGCTGTGATTCTGACAGGCTCATTCAGATCGTTAATTGTACTCGCACATGTGGTTGACGTCCAAAACTAATTAATGCCGGGAATTTAACGGAACGCGAGTTAGGAAAGTTTTGAATTATTTATTCGCAGGCAGCAAATTCGAATTCACGAGCATTATCAATCCGATACCACTTTGTCGCACGACACAGTGGAATAAAATTAAAATAAAACTTTCATGTGATATCTTTTGGATTGATATAAACTTTAATCAGAGATCAATTATAGTAATGCAGGCTTCAATGTAATGTGCGATGTAAGTGAGTTGGTATAATTAGTTGAGTGGTTGCCAATGGCAGGACCAGGGTTGGGGATGAAACGGCACCGTGTTCTAAGCTAGCCGGTGGCCATCGTTACAAAAAGCCAATCATGGAGCACCGAAATTGGATGTAATTTCAGCTCTCAGCTTACAGAAGCCACAATCACATGAGCACGGCAGTGGAAACTTCATTTTCACTCGATAATCACATGCTAATTACTTGTTAATTACTTTACTGATCACTGATCACCACTGATGACTAATGAGTAATGACTGGATGCTACTAATAAGCAATCATGCCGGACAATGTGGTTATGTACTAGTTTAGGGTGATTGCATTACAGTGTGTATACAGTTTCACCAGTAAAATACGTGATCGCATAAGACACAAGACAATTATTCCCGGAATCGATTGAAGACAGTAATTCAAGTTCAATCAAAGTCGTATCAGTTAGAATCTTTTGAAATTTTTAATGTTGACACTAAAAAATAGGAGCGTACGAGTCTTATTTTACCACATATTTCACAATGTTTCATGACATCGGTTTTCTTATCTTCAATTGGTTTGCGATATCTTCCAGCTGAGAGCTCAGCAAAATGGGAACCACGTAAATGCAGGATAAGCGCGGAATAACGCAACATTGCACCTGGGGTCACTGGTTGTTCCACGGTTGTTCCACGGTTGTTCCGTGGTCTGGTCCTCTGTGCGTGGTCGCTGCTGGATATACGCATTGCGCGTAACCAGTGCGTTCATATCGTACGCACAAGGGCGTGTGACCCGGCGCCCGTTCGCCACTATATGAAAACGCAGGAAAAACGTTTTTCACAGCGTTTTTTTCAGTTGTTAATTATTTTCAGCACAGATAGGAACCCTAATTAGTACTGATGTATGTTGTGCGAAGGCAAAACACACAGCATCATAATGTGGCCTCTTTCAACCATGATATTTCACTTTATTTTTAATGACACTGAATTTCCGATATAAAATGAGTGTTCACACAGACCCCGATCATGAACCGTTGCGTGTAAACGCAGAGAGATGTTCACTTTTTGTTCGATGTTCAGGACAGTCAATGAATTACTCAGCATAGCTTTGCGATAGGTCGGGTAATTTCCAGTGAAAAGCTTTACATCCAATAAGTCGGTTATATATATTAGCAGTTTGGTTTGATTCCAACATATTTCAGTGTATTTTTTGCTTTCAATGATCTTAGAGTTTATAACAGTGCCTCTGTTGTTTGTAAACTAATGGCGAGTGCAGCAAAAGTGCATCAACACAACTCCCTTGTTAAGCCATCATGAAACGCCGAGAGCTCAACACGTGATCGCGCCCGTTTGGCCGGCAGAACATCACATACACACACACACACAAACTCATTCGTCTTGTTGCTGCATGGTGCACCCATTTGGCACAAACAGCACAAACTTGCCTGTAGCTGCTAGCACTCGTCTGTTGCTAGCTTATTAATAACACCTTTCCATACAGCCACCGGGTCAGTAGCTGATCTGGCGACCAAACAATAATATTACGCACTAATAGGCATGAGTCGCAGACATCAAAGGGCCCACAGGTCGCTTCGTCACCCATTCTGCCTGCCGATATACGAAATTGGCACACTATGGCGTGTAAAATTGATCGAGTGATTCACTCTGTTGCTCGCTTGGCCAATGGTTGGCTCAAAGGGAGATATATCGACACGTGTCTGTACTCTGTAGCATGTACACTCTGAAGGGGTCCGGTTCAGGTCCCGAAAACATTCTCTGTGCTCCGTATGGCACCACATTCCCTCTGGCGTTCATCGTCGGGGGGTAATTATCGATCTGGTCAATGATTTCTCTGTACACTGTAGGCAGTGGTGGTGGTGGTGAGCACGGTTTTGTTTAATTTCCCTGAGTAAAGATGAACGATTTTAATTGAGTTTAAGAGCTTGGCACAATGTTTTAATTAGAGAGTGGGAGTGCGATGTTATGTAAAGGGATGGATCTCAACTCTCAAGTAAATGTCACTCGACTTGAGTGCTGGTAGGCGTTTCGTTCGGCTCGGTCTATTCTTCTCCGAATGATGCTCGTTTTCATTACCTTCTGCAATTCAAAATATGAAAGACGCTCGTGTAATATGTAACTTTTTATGCTGCTGGTTTTAATATGAGATGTCAAATGCTATTTATGCCAGCATGCTAAAGCGTTGTCCCTAATTTCTTCTCCGTATTACTCTGATTTTGTCGTTGGTTGATCGTATTACTTCATCTGGCAGAAGTTCGAGTTGACACGCGAAGATAGAAGCGTATTATTCCGTGCCCTTCTTCCCTTATTATAATATCTTTCCCCGAGGAATTCTGCCAAATGGGTTACACTCTACAGGAGTAGAGCTGGCGAATCGATAAAATGAACCAGTTGCATGGAGCTTCTAGCCCTCAGCCATGATCATCATTCTTGCGTAAATGCGCGCGGTTCATCCAGAAATTTCGCAAATAGTTTTGCTATTGTTAGGGAGCAAGAGAGCGAATTTCAGCGAAATTATGTTTTACATATTGTGGGTAAATAAATCTAGTCAGTTCTGAATCGGACCCTCGCCGTGGAAATACTCTTCGGTGCGTTTTTGTATTTATTTACAGTAGTATTTTCCTCGACTCCGAGGAGGAAAAAGCAAAGCAAAGAGACGCGCGTGGGAGAAATGGGAGCGCGCAAAATCTTGTTGGATATGAAACTTGAATGTCGCTGATGGGAAAAATGGAAATTGAAAGCACGAAAGCGGAATCCGGAGCATGAAAAACGACGTTTCATTTTCCCAAGTCCGTAGCGCTGCTTCGCATGCGTCTCACATTCGCGTTGGCAGCTACTAGAGTGACGGGATGCGAGCGGCGATATGAGATCATCATAATAATATAATGGAGGTAGGTAAGAATCTGCGGTTTGCGGGCAAGGTTGCTCTCCTAGAACAGGAAGGTGGTGTTATGCAAAAAGCGCCAGGAATTTTCTCAGCGCTAGAGAATGAGATAAATTTAGATTTTAAACTCGGAATGAGTGAAACCATTTCGTCGGCTAAACCAACTAAACGATTCCGACTGGTCGTTGTTAGTATCCAACTTAATGTCTGTCGAATAGTGTTGCCCATGTGCGGGAGGCGTTGTTATAAATACATCGGAGATCTCGCCGTGTAGTCTCACCATGGTCTCACAACGTGGCCGAATGGCCGACACGTAATTAGTTATTTTTGATAGCGATATTTCGCCCAAACATTCCTCATCGCGAAAGTCCGCTCACTTAAATTACCCATCGCTGTCGCGAAAACACGGAAAACCGTTCCCGCCTCCAAGGTGAAACCTTTGCAAATCCCATATTTCTTCATTTATTAAACGTATCTAATTTGACTTTTTTATGAGCTCAGTTCAGCTCCGGTGGAAATCTTTCCCTCTTAATTTCCTCGTTGGGCCCATTCGCTTTTACTTTCCCCAAAGCACGTCGTTGTCGTCCATAAAGAGTTTTAATTAATTCGCTTCGGCTACCTCGTCCAAAGGGTAAATTATCTTCTGTCCTACATGTAAACATTGCCAAGCAGCCGGCCGCGGAGGGATGTTTGGTATCGATTGCAAGCCACCCTTACGTAGTACGAAGCGAGGCTCCGCTAGCTTGCCGCTAGCATGGGACCCGACGCCGACGCCGACGCCGACGCCGACGCCGCCGCAAGAGAGAGGGTTTGGCCGACGGCGTCGACTCAGCGTCGGTATACAAAGAGCGACGGCGAAAAAAAGACGGCAAAGTGCGGCATCAGGCAGATGGAGCCGGGATGCTGGGGCGCGTAGAGAGGCTGGAGCAGAATCGAAGGAGGATCGACGTCACCTTGACCTCGATCTCCGTACAGACCCCCCTCCCCCTCCCCCGTGACCTCCAACCTACCCCCCCCCCACGCCTTACCCCAGATAGCTCTTCTGCATCCCTCGCGGAGTCGGAAGCAACAGGTTGGAATCTGAAATCTGCGCACCTTGGACTTTGATAAGACGCAAACATTTTTTTTAGATAACTCTTCCATCTACTTTAGCGCAGATTGAAAAGTTGCTCGGAGAAGTTTTGTTGCTATTAAATCGGACGCCGAAATCGTCGAAATCGTCGTCATGGTGAGATAACAGAGAATCGCACATCATATTCACGACTTCCGTTTTCTTGTAAATCATTGTAAGCCGACGATGCTGTGATTCCGACTTCTTGCAATGAACAACAAGTGCGATACAATCGATTGGACGATGGATTGAGTGCACGACTACCTACTCCCAGTTGTCAATCGGCGTACTTCTCACTCGTCGAAGCTATCTCCTGCGCGTTCAAGGTGTATGCTAGCCGACTGCCGAGCTGCACACAGCTGACACGATAATATCGGCTATCTTCACCTTGGCCACCTTGAATCTTGAGAAACAGTAATATGGTTACTTCATCTTTGTTATGATAATGAAGAACGAAGAGAGGCGCCAACAACAGCCCTGTGTTTACTAATAGAATGATTGCTTTAGTAAACATCTTCTCGATGTTGTGTATGTCTTACTGATTCTAAACAAGAACACATATTGGTTGGCATTTTGGGTAATGTATGGGCAATAGTATAATGGAGTGTAATCGCGGTGGATGCATATGCGGCTTATCCACGAGTAGTTTTTTTTTTTATTATCTGATGTGGGTCCTTGAACAAACATAGTTACTTCGATTAGATACTAGAATTTATTAGACTTTCCAGCTTACGATAATTATTCGGTCAATTACCCAGACAAGAGATTGAGCAAAAAATAAAGATTAGCACGAACTTCATTCTATTTCACATGTTGATATGAATTGGGTTCAAGATTGTCGCATCTTCTATGCGACGTTGTGTACCAAGACAAAGCAATCTTCAATTTTCGGGAAGTACTATTTTTGTACCATTGTTACATAAGATGCATTTGCTTCACATCTATGACTACACCGCTATAAGCCACCCGGTGCATTCTTTGTACTTGCGGTGAGCTCGGCCAAAATTCCTGATTTAATTCACGGTTGACGATAAATCTTCGTTGTTTCAAGTAAACTGATAAATTATGAGTGTTGTTTCGGTTAATACAAGCTGTAATTGTGTTGCTACCGATGTTGACAGCAGTTTTTCCAACCTTGGTGGCTTTAGTTTTCCAAGGCGGCCAAAGAAACATTCCGCATTTGTTTTGTGATGAACGTATTGACTTGGCACCGAAATAGCACAGTTCATAGGCCATAACTCAACGCCGAACGCCACTAATTGTTTTCTCCTCTTAATCTCGCACACTCGTGTCCATGTTTTTATCAGCACGAGAATAAAATACCGATGGCCATCTTGCTATTCTCATTGTTTTAAGACGCCTTTGATTATAAAAGCAAATTGCGTGCAGGATGTTGGGTATTCTCGGTTGATGTTCGATCAGCTTGTGCCTGCACCTCACAATGCAAGTGCACATTTTTCATTTCCTCGCCGGGATTCAATCGCCGCCTCCGGTGCGCCTCTTTACCGATAATTTTATTCATTACAAGATTCATACGCTTAATTTATCTAGAATGTAAAAAAGCATCAGACATTGTTGTAGAAGGATGTTGATTTTTACAAGGATGTGCGCTTTTAATTTCACATTCAATTTACTCACGATGGACACAAAAGCAACAGCCTGAGCAAGAGAACAGAATGTAAGATTTCATTATCTTAACTACATATTAATTTATTCGTTTATCGAGTCGAGCTTTCCTCGTGTTGTCGCCAGTGCATTGCGGTCGATCGCTGCAAATTGCGGTTGAAGCGATAGTCGGTTCATAAACAAATGTGAAATCAGTGAAATGCTTGCTGTTTGCCGAAGCCATGTTTGACGCAAACTTGCTCCATCCTCGCTGCTTATAAATAAGATATCGACCGAAATTTGGAGCAAATTTAAATGCCTTTGACTTTGCAATATGAAATAATCAAATTTTACATTGTACGGAGCTAAAAAATAGTCGGGTTTGATTTGCTTGTAGGCGATTTGCGACCAGATGGCTTTATCTGTAATGATTGAGGGAGGTTGCGTTAATACAAGCGATGATACTTAAACCATTTTTAACAAGCCATTGAAACAATCACAGCCACAGGACACAATCACCATACATGTGCAGCGATCACAAACTCCATTCGGAAACAGATTTGCTAATATTTCGCTGACCCTTCAACGCACAGGTGTGAAAGCCGTGGTTTTAGCTAACTCCTTGGTGTCGGCTCTCGCGTGTCAATGTGATCTGCTTACCTGGGTTACCTGCATACAGCATCCCACGATAGCAGCTCGATCGAGGCTAACCCATCGTTCGCAAAGATGAGACGAGATACGAGTGGGTGCTAAGAACCCAGGGGTGGGGTCGGTCATTGCACTAGCTACATGCTAACCTAATGCCGTAGCTGACCGGCCCTACATTACAGTAATTACCTAACACTTGTTCAGATTAAAGCTAAGTTTCAGGTGACATGAAACGGACAACGTGGGCTGACAGTCAGCTTTGTGCGAGGAGACCGTTGCAGTGCAGTTGCTTGTCCCATGGCAGACTTGATTGATTCTTTAATTAGTGTCAGCTGCATCCTTTTATGACAATACCACACAGCATGCTAACTGGGTCAAAGGTCGCAAAGTGGCTGAGATATGATTGATTAGAGCACGAGAGTCAATATTGACTTTGCTGTGGTCGTCTGATTGCGATCGATAAGCATGCGTAAATCTTATGCTTTGCTTTGTAAATTTGTATTGTTTTGGTCGAAGCTTAACTCTGGCGAGTTTGCCCGGGGGGCTTGCGTAGTATAGGCAACCCGCGTGGCACTCTATGTCGTGCTTGAGTGCGCTAGGGGGGTCGGTCGAGTAGACACCGGCTTTGCAGGCGCCGCTTGTTAGTTTGGCAAAGTCTACCTAGATGCCAGGTGTATGCGTTCACCGAGCGCCGTCCGTGATGAATCGAAGAAATTAATAATGACAATGATCAGAATCATATTATCGTGATATTATGTACCTACATAAAGGTATACTACAAAGTTTACTATATAGATTAAATTAGAAACCATATTATATCTTATCGCGTGATTATTATACAACAGAAGACGTTTGCAGGCAGGAAGAAACTTGAATATAAGTGATAAATTATTGATAGCCTTAGCATGCACAGGTATAATATTATAGTTACTAAACAAATAAATATTCAGAATTTATATCCATGCCTTTTGGCCGATGAATGATGATGAATCAATAAAGTGTGGATATTAAAACTTTCGAACTACTACAAGGAATTGTTTCGGAAAGCTAAAACTATTTACTAAAAAGATACTCGATTCGAAACAAACTGTGAGATGCATTCGGCAGCACATCTGTATCATAGTGCATGGACTGCACTTGCACATCTTCAGGCGTTGTTTCAAATTGCACAGTAATTCAGACGCAGATAATCACAGGTATTAAAGATAAAATGCATGCAAATCGATTCACTACATATTTCCAAGAGGAGGGGGGTAAAGTAACTAGTATCTAGTATACTATATTTTGTTGTTGTTCGGAATCGGATGGTTCCGATATTCCTCGTAATCATTTCGCTGCACGACACCCACTCGGGTTCCTCGAAGAAGCCCACCACTTTTCCGAGTCGCCACGAATAACGAGTAACGAGTAACGAGTAACTGGTAACAACGCAGCAGCAGCAGCGGCGGCGGCGGCGGCGGCGGCGGCGGCGGGTGCAGTCACCCCTGGCCTGTGCGACGTCCAAGCGTCGCGACGTCAGGCGTCCCGACGCCCGGCGTAAAAGTGAGAAACCGACGCCTCTCTCCCGGCGCTCTCCTGTTTCACCACCGGCGACGTCGACGTCGCCAACTAATCGAGTTGTTCCCTGAAATGCACACGATTACTTCGTTGCTCGTAGAAACTAGAACCACAGCTCTTCCTGATTCTCGGATGGCTAACGAGTAACGACTTCTGGAGAGATGCTAAAGAGAAAGATGGTGCTGGTATAAAATACAGTTAGAAGTTTTTTGGTATGTGTTGATAGTCACATTTTATGAACTTTTTTTCGGCTTTCAAGGGCAAGTTTCGTGTTCAATTAGTGAATCTAAAACAAAATGCTGGCTAAAAACCATGCCTTGTGTTTCAATGAAATTAGCAACAGTCTGTTCGTATAATAATAGATACACGCAACACGTTCGCGGAGGCGTTCGCTTACTTCACACAAGCTAATAGCATTAAGTGCGTGATCTATATTCACTTTTTACTGTCTTTTCAGTTCGGCCAAGTGTCAAGTGGCCAGTTATAATTATCGGACTCTCGCCGTCCAGGTCCTTATCGCGAGCCTGTGTACAGAACTCACACAATTAAGTCTTTATCATCGGTTCGCGAAAGCCACGCTCGCATCTGAACACGCCAAATAGTTCGCCTAATTTGTGGATCCGGTGTCTCCGATGCTCGAGTCATATTATAGTGGTCATAGCGTGCATGTGGCATTTGTGTACGATGCGTGATCTTAGCCGGAATTTTACGTCTCAGTTTTCTGTAACGTTGAAATGTTTCGCCGGCAAGTTTGCTGGAAACGTTGTCACGCAGCAATCGCATCGAAGACCTCCAAGTTTTCCACTCATTTTCCGCCTCTGAGCACTCCAACGGCACAATCAGACAACTCCGCGCTATTCGAAGGCCACGCCGCTGTTGATTCTCTCGTTATATGTTTCATATATTTTGTCATTTATATTATGCATTATCAAAGAGAGAAGACTTGCGAATTAGCGAGTCCTTGGGAAAATTTGATATGCAGACAAGGCCTATTCGAAATTATTACCTAGATACCTAGATGACAGTAGTAACTATTAAACATTAAACAGCAGGCGGCGAAAAAAAATATAGCAAGCAAGGGGTAATCGCGAAATAATTGCATTCTACGTAATTTTCTCCTGGAACTCTTTGATTCGGATGAATTGAAGGTCCGTGCACTTCCGACATCAGTGCTGCTGCCATTATTTTAATGCCAATGCAAGACGTCCGTATGAAATTAGCCGAAGGATGTAATTTACTCTCTCTCTGTACGAAGCCTCTGTCGCAGGACTTATTTTCGTCGACTCCGAGTTGCTGGTGCATTGCTTGCTGTTGCTCGCTCGCTGCTTCGAATTCAATTGATGAATCTAATGCTTTTTAAACGAGTTCGTTGATTGCAAACAGCGCGCAGCGACAGCACTGCCGACTGCGCGCTGCCAGCTGCGCGTTGGCCTTGACTAGCTGCGTTGCGTTGGCTGTGACAGTGCGTGACAGTGCGTACATACGCCGCCAACGACGCATGTCAGGCGTGCGTGAGTCGAAGCGTGTTGTGCGTAGCAGTGCCCCAGCGGCTTAACCGAGGGAGCCAGTGGCGTACGATCAAGGGCAGGAAAGGATTGTGATTGCTAGTGGTAGAACTAGAAGTCAAGTTTCGTGTGTATAGGCATTCCCGTAAAATCCAATATTTGATTAGCACGACTGATCTGATGACTGTGAAAATATAGCCAATTTTGATGGCCAAATAGCAACTGGCTATAGTTTTCACTTCATACCTATCCCTGGCGACAATGCTGCAATGTGGTGTTGGAATAGCGGAAGAAAAGGCACGGTTGAAACGCCACAACGACCCGTTTCAAAACGCAGTTTACTTGCAAAACAATATGCGTCTCCAAATAATTAGCCAATCATGTTTTTGAAACACAGCGAAGCAAGGTTGTGCATCACAGCGCCGAGTTCATATTAATTATAGAAACCCAGTTCAACCAATTCCCGTGCGAGCTATTGCGAGTAAATGCCAATTTTTCACTTTTTAGTCATGCACATACTTTGAAAAGTAAATTTCCCTGGTAAACAATTTTCACAATCGCTGGCGTGCGTTTTTCCTTGTTCTCAACTCAGACGCAGCAGACGTTTTATTTTATTTGGCAGCCGGTGTGCCGAAATTCTCCGGAACTCTGCTCCGGACAGTCGTACGCTCCGCGCCGTGTCCCAAGCAACCACCCACCCGCCCGCCCGCCCGCCCGCCCGCCCGACGTACAGCCTCCGCCCTGAACCCCGCGAGATTGATCATATCGAGTCCCTGGAACTTCCCACTTCGCCGCTCCATGCTCCAAGCCCGATTCCCGGTACGAATAACATGCATTTCGACCAAACGAAGATGTCTGCTTTTTCTAGGAAAACCACCATTACCTTTTGCATGTCGCAAACGAACTAGAAAAAAAATCTTTTTTTGTATCTGCATTACCTTGTGCCTTGTATTTGCGTGACCTTGGCCTTATACCTTACCTGCTGAGAAGTGAGAAGAGAGATAACCGACTGCTTAGAGCCGTTCCGTTCGTCGATGTGTGTAATATGTATTGCTGGCAGGAGCATCTGCAGCGTGGACATAAGGGCTTTTCCAGCAAAGACGCGTGGAAATTACCCTTCGCACCTGCCTTCTGGTTATGGCTGGAAGCTGCTAAAATCAAGGTGCTACACATGCCATGCTGCTGCCAGCATGGTTTTGCTAAAGGGTATAAGATGGTTGAATTATATCACCGATCAGCATGCCGACGAGCGTATACGTGAGCGGTAATTGCTTGTTAAGTTGTAAAAGCTTGCATGCGAGATCTACAGAACTGCTACTAACTAATCTAGAAAATATTCCTCCAACAGACATATTTTTATCTGAAATATTAATACGTGTCTAACCGTCTCGTATGCATTAATTATAAATCAGTTAAAAGGGGTCATGGTTTTACATTGTGTATGCTGTATTATATGAATTATTGTGGCGCAGTGTTATTAATGCACTTTATTATCCCTTTTTTGATTCACTTAAAATATAACTGCAGTTTCATTTCAAATATCGCCATTTAGATATCTTTATGATGAGTAAGTGCACCCTTGAAGTATATACAGTGAAAAGATGGTGAAAATCGCATTTATCCGCTCTTCCTGTCTTCGACAAAGAGTATCAATTTTGTCTGAATGACTTATTCCTCCACAAGGAATGGAATGCTTCAGCAAGATTATACTACGCCGTGGAAGACGCTTGCGTTTAAATCTGTTGAAATTTTCCTCCAACTCCTTGTACGCCTTCTTTGAGAAAACCTTCGGGAAACTGGGGCATGACTGAGAGATCCAAAGTTCGGATGAAAGGAAAATCACTTCATGCTGCAGCATAAGTTACAGTATTATCCTCGCCCGACTCAGATGTCCTTATGGGATAAATGGAAGGCGGCATTGCTGTCGCTTATACGATATTCGATCCAATGCCAAAATCTCGTCCAAATGCTAAAAAAATATCAAAGCTTACGCAAAACTGCAATTCAGTGCGCTCCTTTCTTTCACCTTTGCCATGGTTAAGTACAAACAAAATCCCGTCCTGCACAAAACTGCACATCCACAGTTCCTTGTAAATCACAGTAATGTTCTAATTGCTTGTTGATCTTCGCTATTGCTGCACATTCGCGAAGCATCAGAGAGTGCCGACCGTCCTTCCTGTCCGTCTGCTGCAATGCAGTGTTCCACTTGTGCACTGCTCATATTACCTCGGAAAATAACAACCATTTTCCGTTAGAAAACTTCCCGGTTATCTTCTCGTTATACTGGGTTAATCACGCTTTTCATCTACTCTTATTTAATCAGCCGAACAGTAAATCGAGTATATAATGCTTTCGGTCTTCTATTTTTCGAATGTAGCGTTCCAATTCGGGGCGTTGGTGTCGTGGTCGTAGGTAAACATGCTGTTGGTGCATGTCTTGTCTTAGTGGAAGCCACTAGCCAGCGTGCACCGAGCACCGTGCACCGGGGCCCTCAGGGGAGTCAAAACCGCGGCTTTCGTTTGGACGATTGGGAGCAGGCTGGGACAGAGACGGCGTCCCATCGTCCCAATCGTCATTAGCCAGCGCAGCGATGCCAGACAACCTTATTCGATTTTATCGCTACTCTTCGATCATTCCAGAAGTTTGGCGCAACTGATAAGAAGACAATTTATTGATAATTACAGTGGTTTTAAGTCTCAAACGTCGTCTATGGTATATCTGGAGTTTTATGTACATAGGAGAGAAAAAAAGTAGTGTAGTAGTACAGTATGCTCTGGACAAAAATGATTGCCATCTTGATAATCGATTACCTACTTTTTACTTTGTGGTCCCGTTTATTTTTTTGCATTGATGTTGGCAGGTTCTTGTTTCTTTATAAATACTTGTTTTGATCTACAACAGCATGACCGGTACACGCATGCAAGGCCATTTTGTTGCAAGCTATCAACTTTTCCTATGTAGCTATCGGAGTAGCTCTGCACATTTCGTGCCGATAATGAATGCAGAGGCAAAGATAGCTTGTGCACACAAATTCTGAGCTCTGTGAGTGTGTGTTGTAGTCACTATGGGTTCAGCGTTTAACTGTTAAGTTCGTTAAGTTCAAGTTAAGTTAAGTCAAGTTAGTTCAAGTCAAGTTAAGTTCGTGCAATTGTCTAACAAAATACGCACGTTTTGCCAAAAATCGTGGCACATCTTGGTAACCTGTCTTTCACCAGCAAACAACTGCATATGGTGCTAAACAAACATGGTGTCGAAATGCTAGTATTATGCTCTATCAAAATGTTGTCTTGCTGCTCGTTGTTTGTTCGATGTACAGCAGCAGCCTAAACAGAAGCAATGCATGTCAGCGTTATCAGCACTGAGATAGCAAGCACAACACCTCGACGAAGAAGGTTCGCCATGAATAATAGAACATTGTTTTTGCAAAGAAGTTTGGCTGAGCACTTATTTTACCTCTGTTGATCAAAATAATCTTAATTTACTTTGCTACTTCTGCCAATGCCGTGTCATTAGCTCACATTTTTTTAATGTCTTGCATCCTTGCGTATAATTACAGATAGCACTACACATACATATGCCATTCAATCATATTCTGATGCATGATTATCATATTTATCCTCACTTCACATCGTTATTGAATCGTAGGATTAGTAATTAGTATTGCACGAGTTTTGCTTATAATTCTCAACTACCTTCGTACACTTTGAGTTCTTGACCACAGATCTATTATTAGAACGCTATTGTATTTGTATCATAAAACATGATAATGGTGATAACTCGAATCCGGTATAAACGATCCTCGTTTGGTACGGCGTATCCTGCTTCACAGCCACGACTTCTTGCACGGAAATAACAATCTTCTAAGCTGAACTGCACCGTGGTTGAGAGTCCGCGTTTTCCCTATCACTTGAAAATCTCCGCACGCTGGCACACATTTTCTTGTACCAGTGCGAGGGTACCTTAAACTCTTATAGGCCCAGCTCGCAACACAATGCATTATTGTTTGTTCTAGAAACTAACCACGTAGGTACATACATAATGTTAGTAAGTGCACTACGGTTTGTCGCATTTGACCACATGCACCAAGACAAAGTGTTACAGCTGCATTTCATTATGCATGCCGTTATAGCTGTTGAAATTGCTGAATGCAGTCTGTTATACATAGCGGGTACATTTTGTATTGGAGATGATGCTTTCCGTATGAGGGTTATGATGGCCGAAATCATAGCGTGTGTTTTTACTTTTGTGTGTAGTAGTAATTTACACGCGATTACGTGAGATATCAGAATTTTTTCCTTCTCGCATGTGTCATTTTTTGTGTTTTAAATATCGCACACCCTATTTCTGTTATAATGGTGTATTATGGCACTGCAAATTCAGCCATGATTTTGGTACGGGATATGAAGTTATAGCCGTCCATTAGACACACTTTTCAGTGTAGTACTTGCTGTATACGCAACATAGTGGTACGTACTGCATCTGTTCTGTTGCACAGCACACCTTTAATCTGTTTCGCTTCATTATAATGCATCTCGCGTAACCGGCTTCATGGCAGCTGTTTGTCATCAAAGAAATCGGAGACGAACTTAACATTTCAAACCTATTTTTTAATAGTAAAAAGGTGCTAAGCATTGATAAATATTGAAGCCTGTACTGCACTTTCTTCTCAGCAACTCAATTATAGACAGATGATTTGCAGGCAATTACAATTACATTGTGATATCATCGTGATTAGGAGCTGCGATTATTGGCGTAACCATTCGTAATATCCAGTTACCGTCAATTAAGAACACACGCAATCTTTTAGATTATGTTAAAGTAACTTTGAAAAAGCTAATTAAGAAAGTTTATTATTTCAAAGAAATTCGTGAATTCTAAGCTGACACCAAAAAATAAGAACAGGAAAGAAGAACAGGACACGCACACTCTGTGATAATTTTAACATATAAAGTCAATTAATTATGCCTAAATAAAAACAAAACAGTTTTATCTATAAATGATACTAATTAGCAGATAAAAGTTTGACGACCTATCGATTCGGAAAACAAGACATAAAGTTGATTGAAATAGCTTCACGTGTCGTTGTGTCGATTGGATTGTATCACATCATTTGCAGCAGACTGAAAGTTGCCTTGTTTGTGGGGGTGCAACTGATCGTCTCGTTAGCGGCTCCGGTGCCCAAACGAACACGCGAACGCTCGAACACACGAACTTGGAGCCTGAACACAGCTAAAGGTGCATTTCCGAGTGACAGTCTTTGTTTCTGGTGATCATTCCGCAACATGAGCATCACCATTGCACTTGCGCTCAGCTGCCTACACTAGGTCGCACCGTCCGTTGTCTGCGCCTGTGAACATCGCCACCGGTAGGTACACGGTCATTTTACAGGGCCTTCGAGAAACGACGAGAAACTGTTGAGTCAGTTTCGTTGGCAAAAAACCATACCAAATGTAATTTATTCATCGCATTATTATAATATCTTATGTGAAAATTATATAACAACTACCGAGCACTAGAAACAACACTTGAGAGTAACATCCAAGTTACCAGTGTCTATTAGTGCTCATCAGTTGAATATTTCTTACCTAATCATAAGGGAATAAGGGACTCAATTAAACCAAAAAATTGTTTCTGTGTGACAATTGGGAGCTGTGAATGAAAGTAAGATAGCTGTGTTCGCTACTCTAAGTTACCTGTATAATTTACTGTGTACCTACTCGCTGAGCGAGGCCGTGGTAACACCGGCAAACACCGGCAGAGATCGGCCAAGACCGGCAAATGGCCGCGAAGTAAGGCCTGTAGATTGTAAGAAAGCCACGAGCGTGGTTACAACAAGAGAATTACAGTCGCGTTCGTTGCTGCAGCAGGAAATTGCTGATGCCTACAGAATGGCGAAACAATAACAAATTGTCGTGAAATAATGAGGAATGTCTGGTCTGGCAAAATAAAGTGGCAAAGTCATCATGGTGTATATACTTGAGGTCCAGAATCCTGATCATTATAGAGAATATTGAAAGGATTAAGGAATTCCTTCTAATTGGCACTTTTTTCCTTGTATGGAAATGGAACTATAATTTTAACCGAGCACTGCATACTTTTTATGTCCAGAATGGTCCAACGTTTATCAATAAATTGCAATTATTTCTGATTACAGATCATTTGTCAACGTAACCTAATGCTACTTCAAAATTTTCTAAGTCCTAATGTCATGTAAGAAGATAAACTTCTCAGTAGATTTTTTGAGTTTACCATTTACTCGAATCCGATATACATTGTGCCTACACAGTGATACTGTGCTTACGTTGTGCCAATATTGTGCCAACATTGTGCCAACATTGTGCCAACATTGTGCCTACAAAAAGCACCAATCAAACGGACGGTTCGTGGAATCTGCAGTCTGCAACTTGATCAAATAAATCAAGCTGTACGTAGTGATGACTACAGTCCAATGATGCATTCTGCTATTTCATGTCCAATTCTGCTTTTATTGCACCGTCTGCATTGTATAACATGCAATAATGGCGATAAAGGTATACGTAGGCTGGTACCTAAATGACGCTCTAATAATTCACGCTACCAGCAATTATCATTGCAATATAATTGTTTTATTATGCATTTACAAGTCAAATAGTTCAATGCAAAGTCAGTTTGTCAAGGCCTGAGGAATTTTACATTATATCCCTAGGATATATATATTTCTCAGATAATGGAGATTCTGTATGTTTGTACTTTGTAGAGCTGGGGGCAACAGTTGCACTTTTAATCTGATTAGGTATTTCATCTTATCTCTATACTCCATTCCTGTGAACTATCAAGAGAAAATCGTGGATCATTCTACCTTATCCACGTTTCGCCCTTGTCGCAACAATGAATATTACTCCGAAGTGACAAGGTCTCTGATGGCCACAGCATGAGTCTAACACAAACAGATTGTAATTGTTTTAATCAGGCGCAAGGTTAAGACCCTCGATTCAAACGCAAGATAAGGTATTTTTTGAAGAAGCACGCCGGGACGTGTCGATATTTTATAACTAACATCGGACATTGTTATTTATTTACCAGATTTTTATAGTTTTTGTTTAGACATTGCGACACTGAAACAATTAACATATTGTGCTTGTTGGTGCAAGATGAACAACAATGCGGGCTGCTAACTCATCGAAAACGAGTGCGCGTACCGTGTGTTTACGATGTGGCAATATAACGAACGACCGTTGAGAGAAACAATTCCATTTACGCAGCTGGCAAACTTGAATAGGCCTGTCGCGGTGGAGGCGCCGTGTTCGCGTATTCGAAATTTCCTTCGCCTTGCACATATTTTATTTGCTGGCAGTGAAATGCAATGAAACTGGCGAATAACTATCGGATTGATCAATTTAATGCGCGTCCCTAATTCAGATAGAAAATTATTCATTCAAATTGGTAAAACTTGTAAATCTGGCCAGTGAAGAGAGTGCAGTATAAGCAGCAGTTCGTGACATACGTTAGTTAGTCAGGGGCAAGGAACCTCTAAGCACATTCAAAACCTTCCAGACAATTTTTGAACATACATTTATTATCAATCAGTTAGTCGTACAATCCCCCCAGATGCTGTCATCGAGACTTCTCATTACACAAATCCTGGGCGCACACGTTTTAATTCGTGCAACAGACGAATACGGACGAATAGAATTATGTGCTTCTGTCACACTGAGAAGACAAGGCACAGACCTCTCGTGACACAGAAGCTATCGACTCGAGCTCGAGTTGCTTTTTGATTAGAGTGTATAAGGGGATCATTGCAGGAGGCATATGTGCACTGCTGTGATTTCGCGTTTTAGGCTGCTGCAGGCTTTCCGACGCCTGCGGCTGGGGGTAATGGCTGGTCCTCTGGGAGCCTCACGACGATCACCAGGCCGTTTCTTCGCGTGTCTGATTTCTGACTTCTACGAACCTGATACTGTCTCATTTCGCTGCACAAAATGTACGAGATTTTTATGTAACAGTTTTTCATACAACTTTAACATTAGACCTACTATTGGCGTGGTCAATTATTTTTATAATGCACAGAATGGAAGCAAAATTCTGAAATCATATTAGAAATTCTGATACCGTCTGAGCAATCTATCCATCTAATTTTTTTTGCCTTTCTCCTTATACTTTCAACAATTCTCATCCAACTATTTGCCTCTCAGGTGAATGAGAACAAACGGTGCTTTGATATTAATTCACGAATCGTGATAAAATCTGTGAAATCTGAATTGCTTTATTTCCGAATGCGCAAGGTTTTCTGTGCCAGTATAAATTCAGGTTTATTCCAATCGTTATTTATACACATTTTACATTATTAGCGAAGTTTGCGAAGAAGCATGAAAACATTTATGTAGCAAACCACTTTGAACGGCACGGCGTTATCTCAATCTTTATAGAAATGTTGGCATCAACTAACTGGACATTGCATCTTGCAAACGGACCTAGCGGAAAACCCGAGATGTATTTCCAAATGCAACAATAGTTAAACTATATAGGTACTTGAAGTATTGCACAAATGAAATCAAATCAAACCAAGTGACGAGCTCTGATCAAGAGGAGGATTTTTGATCTCAAACTCTTCTATCATATTCACCTCTCGCGGATACATGCTACGTTCAAGATGTGGGTATCTAAATAAAATCCACGCTATTCGTTTCGTGTGCCGTTGGTTTGGCAAGAAATAGTTTCTGTTGGGTGTAAGGCGTTCATCTTGTTCGTTTTGCCCTCGTTCCTTGTAATTGCCACACATTCATGCATCCGTATCTGGAGATTGGGAGTGGGCCTGGCCCAACTGCCAAAAGCAAGCCGCTCGCTGCCCGCCGCTTGTTTCCAAAAGTTAGTAGAACAACAACGTGAACTTAACACCAATCTCCTCGGCTCGTATACGTATACTTCTCTCTCTTTCTTCCATCACTTTCACGTTACTTTCTCTCTCTATAATGTCGTGCCACTTTCCAGCCTCCGAGAATAAAATCAAATTCGGAACAGGAAGAAGAATCGGGCGTGCAATTGTGATTGGCCGTGTACACAATTCTCCCGTCTAACTGGTGTACTAATAGAAATAATTTTTACTAGCGATTCATTAATTAAATCATATAAAATACGGTTAAAATTACAAACTAACCGCTATATTTTCATTTTCACTTTAATAACCATGAAATTTATTTCAATAGCCAAAAATTTCTCAAGCAAGAACGTTTAATTGGACATTAAGTAAATGAATGAACATATACCTACCAATAGACAGACTACTATAGCAACGAGGCCAGCTTCAATTGACGAGGGCTAGTGCTTATAGTGCTCTCTGCTTAGTGCCTGCCACGGACTAAGGGCTTCGAATTGCAAGCGCCTATATCCACATCTGACCCGCATATCCTAAAATCTCAACCAACAGCAGGGGACAAACGTGACAGCATCCCGATCAAATCTATTCATATTTCATCCCGTCCGCTGGTCGGGCATTATAACTGAATAACAGCGGACAGCACACTCGCATGATAATCGCGTGCAGCTTGCTTCCAGATCACTTTGATTCGATTCGCTTCGTAATCAATGCAATCATGACCTTGATGTGTAGCTACTTATGCACGCCTGCCGCCATGATGTCGACCATCACTGCACATTGGCATACGGACATGTAAATCCCATGCATCCCATTAGCGAGTCTCGGCGAAACAGGTGTCCACACTCCACAGACCACAGTCCACAGAGCGTGCGAACTGCGAAGACACCAATACCAATCCTACACCACGCTTGGACACCTAATATAAACCCACGCTAATCGTAACTATAGTCCACTCCATTTCAGTAATACCGTTTGTTCCTTAAGAGCATCCCACTATTTATAGCTATTCAAACCAATAAGTCAACACGAGATTAGTGTTTGTCGAATATAACAGCAATTATGAACAGTGCGAGGTAAAATCTGTTGCTTGTTTAAGAGAGCTGTGAAAATGAAAAGTGCATCTTTACCAATTGCTTCCCACACGACGGTCTACACAAATATTGCGAAGGTAACACCATTTTTAACGGGTTGTTGTTGCACCATGGGACTTGGAACATCGGCCTCCATTTTAATAATAATATTGAAGGTCCTCCTAAAGAACCGCGAATGACACATTGGGAGAATGTGCCAAAATATACACCTTGCGGCCTCCTCACCTGGCTCAATGTGTCTAGAGGTGTTTTGGGCGTTCAGAGGCAATTGGAGTGGCGGGCTTGTCTAATTCAGACGGATGGTGGACTATGTGAAATGCATTGCATGGCCATCGTTTGAGCTGTTTAGCATTGGTTCTAATCTTTATGTGCGGCCATTGAGATAGCAATAAAACGTTTATTACCTGTATGTATGAATATCATGCTGTTTAATTCGAAGCAGCCAGGGCACCTTGTTCGGAGGGGAACGGACGTGCGAAATGGTTGTGTGGTCTGCTACATATTATTATATACTATATATCGGTCATTTACCGTCCGTCCACCATGAGCTTTACTGGTTTTACTACATCTACCCACATAATCACTTATCTGTCTTGTTGTCATATGAATTATTCAAATGAACTCATTTTAATATAAAATTATCTAAAAGTGCAGTGGACAGGCAGGAATGCGTTTAGTGCGTATAATTACAATATATATCTAAGCTAACATAGTTTAAATCCAAGCAGCACTATGGCTTAATGACATTGTAATCTCTGTGTTATTTTTAAACAGATAGTAAATGTATAGGCTTCATACCTATATCATATACCTTTATAATTGCAAAAACAATTAATTGCAAGTAGTTGAAGAATTTTTCACGATCGAAAACCGCGGATGTGTATACAATGGTGGTGTTTTATTATTTAATAAGCATGATCGCTGCGATTTCTAACCGCTCATTGCTCGTAATCTTGCATCATTTTGTTACTGCCTATAAGTGCATATACGTTTCTCTGGCCGATCGCTGGTTTTTGTTGTTATGATTTCGATGATAAACGAATTATTGAGCGACTAGACGTGTCAAAGCTCCATGGAAATCTCGTTCGCTTTGATTGGTTCAAATGAGCCAATCGGCGGGCACTGCAGACAGCGATCGATCGCCATCAGAGCTGTGGGATGGCAAAGAGATATTCATGTTCTCTTTAGAGTTTCATCAACATTTTCATCTTGCCCTGCCGGACTTCGCTTCTAACAAGTGAAATGATGAATCATTCGACCTGGAGTCGCCTTATGAATCATCATTCTATTCTGCAGTGCAGTACCGAAAGTTTTTCTCTGTTCGATTATGCCATGAGTAACCCTGTAATACTAATTGAAAGAGTGATGCCACTCGGAAACCGGGTTTCTTGATTGTCTTGCTAGTTTGGTACCCATTTTCCCGAACGCTGCATGATTGATGGCTTGGTCAAACAGCTCTATGCAGGTAGGTAATCCGTGTAAAAATGAGCACAATTTAAATGCTAAGTTGAAATTACCATACAAAGTCAAAGACATTATTGTCATCCACGTGACAAGAACGAGAACCGAAAGCGGAAAGTGAAACTTGAACTCTTCTTTTGTCTGACACTTTTCTTATCAATTATATTATATCAATGTTCTGCTTTTAGATTTTTTCCAAACAATAGGAAATAAGTAGGGCATCGCAGTGTCAACACGGACCTCCTAACTGAGCACTAATATATTTTGTGGGTATTTGGGAAATAGTATTCGAAACAATGAGTGTAGTATTATCGTTAACCTAAATGTATCTGTTAAATGGTCATTAAATCAGGCTGCCAGTGCCAACGCACGGAAAATACAAAGCTTCAAATAATAACAGTGCGATTTTACTAATTACCTGCAGGTATCCAGACGAAAGGTAATTAATCCCGATGAAATACGTCGACAAGATAACGTCTGGTCATAACTTGAAAAATCCTCGCGTCGTGGTGCACAGTTGAAAATATTTATAACGAAGTACAACCCCATTTCAGAGATTAATGGAACAGACCATTGTTATCAGTCCATATAAACTGAACTATTTCCAACTTTTTACTTCACTTTGCTGGCCATCTACCAGTGTATTGAATAAAGTAGTTAAATGCAGTATAGAAGTCCTCGCCACAAGAGATAGAGCCAAGCTGAGCCCAGCAAAGTCTAGACTTGAAGCGCTAAAAGAATGATTGAATATTTCATTACGATTCACGCGCTGTAATTAATTGCCAACTGTTACAAATGGACGAACATTAATCTGAGCGGTTGAGGAAGGCAAGATTGCAGCCCAAGAAGAGCCCATGAGCGTCCGCGATATGATCAAACTGTTTGACAGTGTCGCATGGCAAGCAAAGCAAAGTGCAATAAATAATCATCGATGCGATCGCTTCATTGTCTGCCTGACTCTACTGGCACTACATTAGTGCATGAATTTCAACGGTCGAGGCGAGTCAACGACTCCCCGTGTCGTCGACGTCGTCGATATAGACGCTCAGCTTGCGCCGATATGCTGATAGCTCGTGACAGAGAGCACACTTTGTCCGCGTCGAGAAAATTCATGGTGTCTAACTCGAAAGCAGCGTGCGAGAACAGGGCGTTCGATCACCCGTCAATACCGATTTGACTCCCCCCCCCCCACACAAAAAACCAACGCTACAAGCAGCGACGCCATCGGAGGCGACGACAAGCTGGGGGTCGCGCCCTCGGCCCCGCTCCCCATTAGCGAACAAGAAATTTGCAAATAAATAGAACCGTGTCCGGTACAAAAGAGCGCTCGCAGCGAGCACAAATCTTACGATAGCGATACCCTTTCGAAAATCATGGACATGTTGTGGTGGTTTAATCGGACACCTTTGCAGTGTGAAAATTGTCAAAGACGGCCGACGCAGCACCAATACGGCGCAGGATTTAACAGCTCGTGACTAAATGTAGCACCATTAATGAAATTGGGAGTCCCCCCCCCCCAGCCCCTACCACCCTTCCGTGCCAACCCCTTCTAGAAACGTGAAATTTTAGCCCGTCACCGGGCGCCGTGTCGAGTCATTGCATGTGGGTGGTGGAAAATGGTGGGAAGTGGAAATATCATAAGGCAGGGTTCGTATTGCGCAACCCCACCTTGCTGTTTATGTCATGAATTATAGATGATTTCATTATAACCTGTGGTCCCCAAACAATAATTTGTTGTAATTTAAAAATAGCAATGCTAGAAAAAATAATGTGAAAACAACGTTCAGATGAATTGGTCTCCATGAAGTTTTGATCTATCTATTAGATACGAACATGAAAATGTACTTTCATAATATTGCAATGCCATGCATTTGCATATCTCGTGCTGTATCAAGATAACCCCGTGTTATGTCATAGTCATGGAGATGTTCATTACAGACGCAGGATGCCTGCCACTCGATAACCAGCTCCTGCGAGGATCTTTACCCGACAGTTTTCCATGACCAGCCCCAAGTTTTGGCCCGTCCCCAGCGTGACTCACACACGCACTCCCCACTGCTGCAGCCCAATTCGAGAAATTCGCGAGCGTTTGCCAATATTGACCACTGCTCGACCCAGCGGCGTGCGATGCGGCACGCTGATTTCCGGCCAGATGGTCATTTACGCAGAACGAAGATCGGACCGATTTCGTGCCCGTGATCATGTTTTTGGCAAGGTTTTGGAGAGTAATTCCAGGGTGAATGGGTGGGCGACATCTTTGACAAAGGAGGCCAGGGGTTACGGACAGCAAAACAGAAATCTTTACCCACCCTTAAAAATATCTCGGTCTCAAGTAAATAGTTGAGTGCATATGTTTTTTTTGTCACTAAACATGGACTTATGCAGTTTATCTTGCGAACAGCTGCCTTTGCCCTTTCTCCATTCATTAAATCAAATCCACTGTCTGTCTCTTCGGATAATGACGTTTGTTGCGCAAATAATTATGAATTACATGTGATATCTTTTCATGCTAAATTTTAACCATCCTCTCCTCGACTTGAAAATATTAACGCTAACATGTCACCCCGAGTATACCTACTACATTCCGGGTTTTTACCGGCAGGTTTCACTGGATGTAATGTCACATCAAACCACCCCATCAAAAGTCAATGGCGAATTATGAGTTTCACTCGAAATTAATTTTGTTTTGCATGTGTGATTGATATATACCTATTGGCTAATATATCAATGATTTTAAATACTGATATAAATGCTAAAATATGAAATGCACTTTAACAAACAAGGAAAATGCGTCAATGACAAGGAAGAATGTGGTGTTTTTGGCACATCTAGGCACTGTAAGCGTAACATGAGTAATACTTAGTATCTTGCAAAGCAGGAATGCTATTTTGGACGGAAGAGTAAGCAATGCAATTCAAACTGGCGATAAAATTATTTTGGTCGTAATCCTAGAATGTCCGCCACTGTGTAATACATTGCACTGATGATTACGGTTGACTAGTCGAACTATTCGTAGCGTCTTCTGCCACTCAACCCTTGGCGATAACATCAGCATCACCAACCACCATGATCACCATCCTGCCGGATTTCTCCCCTTGCCTGTGCGATGACAGTTACATCCATGGTCCGACCGAAGTCCATTGCACAAAGCAAATCAACAAGTCCAGCCAGGATCGAGCGATCGTGAGTCCATTCATGTCTTAGGAATGTTGGAAAATGATTCGTTAGCACATTCTTGATTGACAGAGGTAAAAGTGTGTGGACATGTTATATTGACATTCTGAAAATAAGTATTATATACCTGTGGTTTAACTACAAGCTTCCAATTAGTGTGAGAGGGCTGATTTATTACAATTTTAAATGTTGTGAACGTTAGGTATCGTCAGAAAAATAAAGTCAATAACTGGTCTCATATAAAATTTATTTTACAGAAAGTACCAACTAATTAAAACTTATAATAAAATAGTTAAATTTGTATGCTCTGCGTTCCCATCAAAGCAATTAATTCTTACTCAATTCAAACATTTCAAACAAAAATAGTATTTTCGGATATTCCGATTTCTATACGTTTTCTCCAATAGCAACATGATATTGTACTTCGTGGACTTTCCATTAAATTAATCCAAAAAAATCAATCGAAGCAAGATAGAATCTAACAAAACGTGGAAATCCACCACCGTTGGCGTTGACCTACCCTATCACCCGACCTTATACTTTAACCTTTACCAAATTCTAACCCGTCCACATCAGCTAATTGAACGACTTCCCTAACTCGCGCTCGGCGTCGGCGTCGGCGTCGGCGTCGGCGTCGGCGTCGGTTGCGGACTCTAAAGGTGCATATCACTGTGATGACTTGCAAATACGGATGCCCCGTCAGGGTTATGGAAGGGATGTTTACCTGAGGGCAAACAAATTATTAAATTGGGCTTTATTACGACAGAAGGTTTTTTCAGAGCATGTGAAACGTAGCACGCAAGCCAACTATTTTAGTGCGCAAGATTCAATTGAATATTGTCTATGATTTTATATGATTTTATATGAACGCCCACTTTGGAGGCTTGCTGGCGCATTTTTATTCAATGTAGCTTCAAATGAACTATCGAACTCAGTTCAACTTTGCTGACAAGCTTTATCAAATTAACTTATTTCTAAAGACTGCGCGATTGAACACAAATGTATAATAGGAGGCAGCGTTTATCATGGAGGAGGCATGCGGTTGTTGCACCCTTAGTTGAACCCCTGGAAGCAAAGAATTCAATACTTCCCTTGCTTTTGGGGAAATTATTTATCTTACTTACATTCTCCCATTATTTTCATTTTGTCGTCGTTTCATTAAGAAACTTAAATCTTGATCGTCTTTACCAATCTTTGCATTAATACATGATTGATTATATTATTGTGTCCTTCTTAACGTGACCGTGATCAATTTGAAGGCAGCGTTTTATCTTGAGTATCTTTGGCAAGTTTCGTTTGATGCCAACCCGTCACACAACAATGCGCTGTTTTTTTCCTAGCGTCAGTAATCAGTAAATGTACGCAATGTAAATAACAATTGTCAAAATTGTGTCAAAAATTGTCACATTCTCGCACCCAGCTGGTGATTATACAAATAATTTATGTTACATTTTACAAAAGCTAAGTTTGACATTTTGCACGAAAAGTTTTGTGTAAAAATCTAAATGAATTTTTTTTGTCACTTAATGCTGAATTGCCGAAAAATGTATGTCAACTACACTAACACTTGCAGCTCGGCGAAGAAGTTCAAACACATACACGTAAAGTTCGCTGCTAAACTGCAGCTAAGCGGTGAAACTTTACAAAACAATTAATTTCTATGGTGCCAAGCAATGGCTGCTTTTCTTTCGTCCGCACTGAAAGTTAACCACCTGACTGCATCACATGTAACGAGCTTCAACAATCAATTTACCTTTTTCCACCTCTTCAGCTCAGCAAAATATAGCACAGACCATGAAATTAAGCTTAATTTCATGCCAATGCAAAGAAAATGTTTGAAATGTCACACTCAATTCTCAAAATATTACCTTCGTTGCTGTGCAGACCACAAAATGACGTCCAAAGTCTGTCCAACGGCGTGTTTCTGATTTACAAATGCGCGCTCGTGTCCGATAGCCACGCCGATAACCAAATTGTTGATAGCAGATGAACAATTGTGATAACCGAGGCTCATTGGCCGCGACGACGTGTCCTTGTCTCGTTTCGCCCAGCACAAAGAAAGATAATAAAAGAATAAAGAAATACTAAACACGAGCAATGAGCATTGGCAATTCATATGCGGCTTCCGTCAACTAGTCTTAGCGATTCCTCGCGTGTTCGGACCACTTCTTCTAGGCTGCGTTATGAGAACAAATCAGGTGCAGTGCTTTAATCCGGTTTGCATTCGCGACGCACTCTGTTCGCAGCTAAATTTAGATGGCGGAATGTTGTTTTGAAGCAATGAACCCTTGAAATTGAACAAGATCGAATTGGGCTAGCTCTGAAGTGAGTTTATTTTCGCCGCTTTGTCTCAAGTTATAATTTTGAATAAAGAGGTTAACGACGAAAGAGTGACGAAATTTAATTTTATAATCCAATCGAAGGGAAAGACGAAAGAACAGAATAGCTACTGCGATTAGCGCTTTAAAAACATGTCAGATTTCGTCATCGAATGCCTTTACAGCTATCTTTTTAAATCGTGTAGCGTATGCAAGAAAAAATCTTTCAGCCAGAAAATCCGGAACCGATTTCCTCTACTTCCTAATCACAGCTCTCTTTTCAGATCAGTCCAATAAATCCATCATGCGTCAAGTAAATAATATTAACCATACCATATCAATCAGCAGCACAACATGGCTTAATTCAAAACACGTCAATGTGATAAAAGAATTTGCGTAATCGACGCAAATTATTGCAAATTATCGAGCGCTGCACAAATGGGGAGCAATAAAAGTGCACGTCTTATCATGGCACTTTGTGGGTGCACCGTGCACTTTGCTTGCATGGCAGTGGATGCTGGTTGAATTGAGAGATCTGTGTGGGATGGCACGTGCACAAAGTTAATTACATTCGCATTTAAGCTATATATCATATTTGATGGTAACTTGATCAAAACATATTGGACCGAGCAGATAGTGAAACTTGTCGCTCCCTAGGGAGACGCTCGCATCATTTCATGGGGTTTGCGAATGTTAGTGGGTTAGTGAGGTCAGTGGGTTAGAGGGGGTGCTTCAGTTTTGAGGCCTGCATGGATTTAGACTATTTAACCTGGATTTTGGACTACCTGCCTCCTTAGAACGGGGTTGCCGAAATTCGTTTTTAATGACGTCAATTATTATTATTATTTGTTTCTTGAATACATCCGAAAAGTTGTAATTAAATGATCGAAATCTGAGGTAAGCGAAAACTTCAAATTTACTCATTGGCCAAAATGTATATGTTTTGGTTTTTCTGTGCAGGTGAAAGGACCTATCTGCTGATTGCGTTGACATTTTCAGGAAACCTTCGAAACCTGATTTACTAGAATCTGATTCGCTCTTGGGTATTATGTAGAGGGAATCAGGAGGCTGGTTATTTATAATTTATATAATAAATAATCAGATTAAATACGATTTAACTCCACTATGAGTTACAAAGAGACGAAGGAAATCGATTCTCTGCCAAAAATGCCGCTGAAAAAACCAAAAATTACATCCAATTTCTACGTGCCAAGTTTCCCTGTTCGGATGTAGCAAATCACGTGACACACTCCACGTGCAGCGGTCGCCACACGCACGCCCGTCCGTGCGTGCGTTTCCCACGGATCACGTGCACGCGCACAACGACGTCACGCGCGAAAGCGTCGCGACGCTAGCGACTTCGCTTTACGCACATGTTAGACCCGCCGCCATCACTCGCGATCACTCGCGATCACTCGCGATCACTCACGATCACTCGCGATCACTCGCGATCACTAGCCAATTACCCACCGATCGTTTGCAGACGGCTGGCCAACCTGAGTGGATGTGGTACAAGGGTGCGATTGTGTTTAAAGCAGCCAGGTTGATATTGCACTCAATTTCCATTGAGATATGTCAATTACATTCGTTTTCCTTACTGCTTACTATCTTCATTGAACAGAAAAAGATTTAAATCTTTTGGCATTTTATACGTACACATTAAACCAACTTTTGCAAAGTTTTGCCGAACCTATTATGTCGAATACCTCTCCCCGGTGGATTAGAGAGGGGAAAGCAACGATAACGATTAGTTTATAGCATCTATAAAAAAGGAAATTGATATCAAAGTATAAAAATGATGTAGGTTAGTTTTAATGTGATGAAAAAGGGTGTTAGGCAAGTTGCTGAATGAAAATACGATGTGGAAGAAAAACTTTTTTTTCTGAGAAGACCTTATGAAAAAACTCAGTAGACTTTAGAGAAATTAGATCAATCACCCAAAAATTGATTTGACGCCAATTTCATTCTAATTTGTATGCTGTTCGATGAGTCCCCGATAATTTAAAATCAGCCCCATGGCACAATATAGACTATCATGGCAATTATTTGCTTGCTTTGTCACTGTTGCTCGTTGAATCATCACAAAGAATGCAATGATCAATGTCGATAAGCCAGCAACCATCAGCCATTTCCTTTATTTCTAGTTGATAAAAGACAATGCCTTAACTGCCTCCTGGTTTCTGGTTTCGTTGCTTCTGCTGACGCATTTAGGGTATAACATCGTCATGGTGTAACATGGTGTAACATGGTGTAACATGGTGTAACGCATGGCGACTTGGACATTGGTATCTGCGAGGCTTCTGTAAATTGAAGGCGTACATTTTAAAATGAATTGGCCATTGTTTTGGTTTTTATCGGCTGTAATTGCCATTGAATCACTCTGCTTGTGAGATTATTATGTGTCGCGCACTTTAGGAAAATCAGCCGCTACATTTTCACGCTTCCTTGTTTGATGACGAACTAACAGGCTAATTAAAATTGAAACATGCAAAAGAAAACGAAATATATGCTTCCTTCCTTTCCATGCAATATGAACACGCGCCAATTGATTTCCAGAGGTACATTTTATATGACAAATTTGAAAATATTTTAAACATATTACAAGGAATTCGTATATCATAGCGATTTATACACAACACAAAACGCTTTATTTTGGCAACATATCGTGATCGTTACTAATTGACTTCATTAATAAAACGTTCTGAGCACAAAATACAAAGGTCGACCGTCGAAACCGTGTGGTATTCCCAGCACTATCTCATGTGCCTTCGAGATAAAACCTGGATCGAACTCCTTCTTGGAATGAAATCACAAAAAGCCGATACGAATCGTCCGCGGGCGATACAGCTAGACACAATATGGAGAGAACAGCGCTACCGCCTGCCCATCGCACGGTCAAATTCCCAATCACAAGTTCACGGCTCTCCGCGCGTCATCTTCGTGCCAAAAACACCGATTGCCTCGAAGTCGAAGTCTGGTCTCTCTTGGTCTTGAGAGGATTCCTGGCTGCATTCGATGCACCAATCAAGGAAAATGACGCTCGTTGTGCAGTCTTCTTTGTCCATCGCAGAAGCACCCTTTGTCGTTAACTAGGTCAGCGTCGCGACGCCTGCGACGCCGTCCCCCCGGTGTCGTGTCCCACATCACGCGCACGGTGCCTGTTTGACCGCCACTTGTGTTTCTGCCTGTCAACATTGCGACCACTTTTTCTCTACACTAATCTTAGAACGTTACTTTTTATTGAGTTTGATTTTTTGAAGAAGAGCAATCTACACTTACAAACTAAACTACTTATACGTATACTTATAATTAATCTACACTAACACTTACATAATATACCTTATACTTATTTGGTACTGTACTGACTACTGACTGAGTGATGTGCAAATCTATATTTCTTTACACATTAAAATCATGGCTAAGAATTGAAGTTTCGCTGAATTTTTTTGCAAAATAAAAGTGTCCACTATCATTTCGTGGACCAAGTTTCCCTAACAGTGAAAAAGTGCGATTTACCAATTGTAAAACAAAAATTGCGCCTGGCCATGGTTAACCATTTCTCAACTCTCAAACTCATGAAGTAAGAGTCAAAACTATACATTCCATGGCAACACCCAAATGCCTTGTGAAATTAAATTGTTTCTCTCCATCAGCAGCTCCAGCATCTCGTCGGGTTCATTTCGTCGAACCAATCACGACCGTCTACGCACCTTAATAACCCACCCTTCCCACACTGCACGCTCATTGCAGATCATTTCACACATCGCCGTGAACATAGATTCATTCGCTATTTATAACTCGCTGTTTCAAAACGCCCCCGCGCGAGCGAATGAAAGGCCTTCTAGTTTCTACACTGCATCGTCTTATCACTTATCACGTTCCTGGCTGGCCGACGCGTGCCACCCCCCGACGCTTGTGACGTCACTGTCGTGGATGGTGGGCGAGAGACCCGACGCCGATGACGTCAGACATGACGTAGAGCATCATCTTCTCGTTGTCATGGTGCTGAGTGACACGTCTGGAGCACGGAGGGAGGATGGGCGACGGGACGGCGATTGCGGCGGGCACGAGAGGAAAGTCAAACGCCCCAAAACGCGATTGCGCATCGCTTATGGACTATATAGATAACATCGAGTTTGGTGATTCTTTGTTGGATCTGTACGTGATTGTTCTTTGGAGCAGGAATGAGGTTGATGAATCAAGTTTTGGTTGGTGCCTTGTCTTTGTTTGATAAACACGTATAACTTTGATGTTTTCTGCCAGCCTTCCTGATTGAAAAAGGTAAATTTGTTGCAAGATTTGGATTGGAATCGCTCGTGTGAAGAGAAAATGTAATTAACTGTTGAGAATCTTGTCCTGATTTAATTTCAGCACAAGCTGAGATATTTTTAGTAATTAAATTCTGAACTGGAGACACCTACATTTTCGACGCGATATTTATTTTCGTCTTTTTTGTATTAATGTGACAGTTCGCTTCCAAGTGCTCTCAGATTTTAACACTCCCATTCTTGATTAAAGAAACTTGCCAAGTTTTTTTTTATTATATAATTATTATCTCGAGTAAGTATTATAATAGCGCAACTTTCTCTTTTTTTCACGAAACATTGATAAAGTTTATTGCGGTATACACAAATTATTTATAAGCATTAACCATTCCTTTGGTTCTTTCCGTGCTATGTGCCCTGCAATTTGCAGCTTCACACGACTTAGGGAATCTCCCAAATATCTCAGCAATGGTTTCTCCTCTATATACCACATCATGCACCCTCTAAAAAACCGACCACTTGTTCATGAGTTTCAGTAAAGGAGGTGTTTTTCAAGTGATCGGGTTTACTATAAACTAAACCCTACCTCGCATATTTCGTCCATCTGAAATACCACTGCATATTTTGGGTCAATCGGGAAGAACCAAATGGTTGTGTTCCAACGAGTGCATTCTCTCCAGTCCTCACTAGACACCAACTGGCAGCCGGAATTCAATCTTAAACCACCTTAAACTGTCCATATGACTATCAAGTAAAACCAATACCACATCGGTTTCTCTTCCCCGATCTGCCACTCAACTAATTTAACAAACGAAAGCGAAATTAATTATCAGAAAAATATTGCCGTCAATTTCTTGATTGATTTCGATAGATGACCTTAATACTTTGTCTTGATATCGCCACGATCAGAATCATTGATACATGACATTGGACAATTGCGGCCATTAACGAAGAAAGTCTGGCACCTTCTTATTGCTTGTTAGCTGTTGTCAATGTGTTCACCAGCCAGACACGAGGCTTTGGAGTTGAGAGTTTAGACTGCATGAGTCCTGTCTGTCGATGAGATGCGCTGTACTTTGGATGGTCGGGCTGGTCTTCAGAGCTGATTGATAAGCTATTGATCACCTCAGGGACGAGCAAAGCGCAGCGCATGGGCCTCTTCCCAGAATGCGGGCATCGATCTCAGCTCCGAGAATATTGTAGCTACACCGATAACAAAACAGGATTATGTTTCACATTAATTATCAATAGTTTACCGTATCGTTCGTTTAGTTGATGTATTTTCCCCGGGTTCATTAGTTATTTGTTAATTGGGTTTGTACTTTGTTGTAGATCCAATAGCAGTAACAGCGCCCTATAGTTTATCGATTTTATTCCATATTTTGCAACAGCACCGAGACGTTTTTCCGATACAGTGTGGTACATGGCATGGTAACTTTCTTAAACCCTTTGCTGACGGATTGCACATAGCGATGTTAACGGTACACGTGTCTGGGAATAACGCTCTCGAAATTACAACACCGCAATCGAATGCATTGATTGCTAGATTAATATTGACAGGCAAGATTTGCGCATGATGCTAAATGCATCTCAACCAGCTTTCATGTAGACTCGGTGCTCTCTGCTCGACCATCTAGCAAGCATCAACTTGACCTAAAAATAATATTTCACTTTTGACAGCGACAGCGTTCAGCAGTCACACGCTCGAAGCCAGTCTCAATAATCTGGTCATTAAAAGTCACTAATTGTTCGTCATTAATGACATTGACACGTGTATACATAGAGCAATTGAGTTGACTAATCGCCTTGTTTTGTTCATCTTCAAGTAAGTCAACATTGTCCTCAACATTGTCCTCAACATAGTCGCCAAGCGATGGGATAAAAGCCGGTAGAAAATCTGCACTAATCATGCCACGAAACAAGTTAAAAACTGGATTGCTTTCTTTTACCACCAATTGTGCGTGCAATATGCAGTCGGAACAACGGATGCAATGCACGCCCGAGGATTGGCGCTGGCGAATAAACGTCGCGAATTTCGCTATACGAGTGTCTTATGTAAGATGCAAACGAGGATTGATTTAAAGGTACGATCAATGTCATGTTTTATGGTCCGGCAGTAAAGGGCGCACACGACAAGTGGCGCCAGCGAAAGTTAAAAATCATCTGTGGACGCGCCGTGTTTGTTGCATTCTAATGTTTACTGCTATAAAATTGCCAATTTGAGGGGCATGCCGTCATGGCCGTAGCGAAAAGAAAAAACATTGTACCTCCATATTCTCGGGAACTGAATTCCAGTGTGTCCTTACATCGAAATATCGATTAGTGATGTACAAGTACTGGAAATTGTAGCTCGTTGGTAATAATCCGGTGATTTGATGGGGTAGCGATGCACGCCTGTTATTAATTATGACATTATTTGTGGAAAACTGTCGAAATGTTGTTGCACGGAAAGGCCTTGCGTTGGCGGCGAGTTGTTGGTATTCGGTCCGAGCATGCGCATTGGAGGCAGCGGCAGCAGCAAGTGTAAAAACAGCTGAGAGGCGGTCGTTTACAGCTGAGCGGATCGCCTCCCTCCCTTTAAACAAGAGTCAGTTGGAAGCGGTCTGTCGAACGAGCAGCACGTGTGTCAGAGCGCTTAGCGACCTTATCAATTGTCTCACCTTGTTTACTTATTGTTTGAGAGTGAAATTACCAATCGGTTCCACGTCGAAGTGCTTCAACACACGGGAAAACATTCTGCGATTTACGCCCATGAATACATACTATTCAAATCTAGCGTTTTTATCAACTTTTTAGTTTTTTATTTGTAAAAATGCAAGATAACACTTGACAGTGCGACATTTCGAGATTTGTACTAAGTTTGAACAGTGTTTTGTGTTTATTTGTGCGATAAGTGTGCGATCCTTCGATCCTGCTGAATCGCATCAAAGCGAAGTGGTTTTATCCTAACTGTACATCCGCGATACGGAAGTGAACGGTTATTCTGAAAGTGCCATCGCAGCGCTGTGTAGTGTGTGAAACTTGGAAGTTAGTACCGCAAGACCTAGTTTTCGCGTTCGTACTTGCTCTAACCTTAATTGCGAGCATTATTACGATTCGAGGATACTAATTAGGAGGTGCGATCGAATCAAGTGACGACTCTTTCGCGACCGTCAACAAGTGTGCCCGGTGTTGTGCAATGAAGGGAGGTTTTCGCGACGAGACCCGTGCCTGAGGATCGGATCCAAATGAGTGCCATGGGGGTGCACAAGAACGCCGAGCACGAGAGTGGCTACTTCGAGGATGAAGAGGACGAAGACGGACACCGGGTCCCGAGGGACACCCTCTGCCTGAGCAGGAACACTAACAGCGGAAGTAGTGGATGCAGTAGGGACGTGTGCGATATCAATGATAACACAATCGAGGCGACGTCCAAGTCGAGGGAATTTTTTGAAGACTTGTGCGGCAAGAGGATTAATAACAACTCCGAGGATAACAGTAAGTCTCACGTCATGACGTGCCGAAAGCGGGTTGTGAAAATGCAAGTTATTTTTGTATAGGTTCGAAATTGAGTTTATTTGAACAGGTACCTAATCAGCGTGTGATTACGCCGCTGGATCCGGGTTTGATAAACAAACACAGCTATATAGGTTGCGGCATGTGACTTACGACGATGATACTACAGATGATCTTATGTGTTGATTAGAATTTTCAGTGCAAAAAGTACATCTGTAGACAACGATAAAATTGCCAGTTGATTTATTTCCTGCCTCGCATCGCGAAAGAAGTCAGATTTCAGATTAGTCTGCAATCTGCGCGTCTCAGTTTTTCCATCTTCACTGGCATTTCGTCGGCGGCGGTGCTATACGCACTCGATGGAATGTAGGTCGAATCCATAATGGCTTGATTCGAGCGACAATCATAGCGGACAATGTGTTCCAATAGCAAACAGCAATGACAGCGTGCACATACGCGTGCGATTAGTGCCAACTGCCAATAAACAATCACGGATCACGCTCCGTCGCTTCTTACAACACTTCTAATGGCAAGACATCATCTCGCGCCCCCCTGGTCCCCACCTGGCCAAGGAAGCCATCGTCGCACGCAAGTCACAGCGCCATCATCTTCGATCGCTCTTCGTTTCTTCCTAAATGGCCTGCTGAATGCAGATGACACTATGTATCGGTAGCTGCCTAGCCTTGCTCACGATTATAGTTTCACTGCTTGGCCTAACTAGGTCAGTTACAAAACTGCCGGAATCGTAGGTCGCTATATTAGATCTAGTATGTTCGAATCTTAATATATGTAGCGTCTGTACGTGGCTGGATTTGTTTACCAAGAATCAATCGATTTTTTCCACCAAAATGTATGCATATTACATGACGTGATCCGCGATGTGAGTTGTCCTAATTTTTAACTGGGGCCGGGGTTTTGGTTTTACCGTGGTTTTACCCATTACGGGTATTGCCTATATCATGTGTGAACAGAGTGTTATTTTTGGTGACAAGGCACAAACTGATAAGAAATCCGAATTAGGAAAGGAAATATGGCCACTCGTTATCATCGCGGTGTCGAATGCCTGGCTGCCTCCTATACCATGTTGTACCTTTGCGATGACTGCACAAGACTTGCCGTCCAATTCCGTAAGTAGGTTACTAGGCTCACATGCTTCGCGCTTGGCGAGTGTAATAGAAGAAATGTCAAAAACAGCTGGACTGATGTAACACATGCTAGATATATTTCGGCACCGGCGCATTCCATAACATTAGCTTGTTGCTGATTTCAATAGAGCTGCACCCCTGTCTTGTAAACAATCGTGGCGGAATTAGATAACAAAATATCGGTGTCGCATCGTAAACTCAACGGAGCAGATTGCGAGTCTGGGGATTTTCCTCGTGGGATTGGTTTTCTTCGTTGATTCTGAGCGATGAAAACAATAATTGGTTTCCACAACGCGTATACATATTGGTAGCCTGTTTAATTGGCCTCGCAAACTAAGATGAAGTTAGTCTGATAACGATTACCCGCGCGTAATTAGCAAGGCATTGCAAGATAAGTGAGACGCCACGATTAATATTTATACTCGCGTGTCAACTTGAACTTTACACGAGGGAGCTGATGGAATTTGCTACCCGAATGATTCGATGCCGGGGAAATGGGAGGAACACATCGCGCCGGTCTGCTGTCACTGTCATCCGAATGCAAGCATTCTTGGCAAGTTTACATCGCTAGCTGGCAAAGAAATGATTATTAGCATTTAGATTTAGACACACAGCGAGTGGATGCTCGGGCAAATGCGCACACAATGTGTTGAGAATGGCTGTATCACTTAGTACCAGGAGAAATACCGCAGGGAAAGTTCGGACGGCTTTTTACCAGTCTCGACGCACGTATACGATAATTTCCACATTTCTACCTAATTTCCACGATTACGAATTTTTCGTGGTGTTCCTCTAATTAGATGCAGAAGGACATTGTTATGTGCAGATTCAATGTTTTGCAAAAAGTGGGTCAGTGTTAGGATTGTCATGTAAACTAACAATTTCATGCTCACTTATTACTAGTAACAAGGCCGACCATATTGCATTGCAATGTTGAATCTAAGTAGGCCACATCCAAAGTACAGCTAGTTCCAATCTGTGCACCACAAACAGTTCCTATATAATAATACACGACGTAGAGCCAGAGAGCTTACGGTTCGAAACATACTTGTGGGAGATAGTCTACTTCATAATACTGGCAGATCGTGATAATATTATTTAGCACACTTTCAGTTAATAAATGCGCACATATCTTTCGTAACGCCGTGTATTGGAAACTTGGTCGCAACTCATAACCGAGCTTTGGAATAAATCGATGATCAAACAAGTCGGGAATAACATTATCTCACTGAGACAAGACCTTACTGCCGCACGGCACCGCCCAATTTCTCTTTATTGCTTTTAATAATCGAACACAATCGACTTTCATTTGGCGATTATGTCAATCGGCCTGCATCTGTATTCCGATCTTGGCCGTCAATTCCCTCGGCAGTTTGCACAGATTTCCTCTCTCCCGTGCACGGTGGCACAAGTTTCGCACTTCGCGCTGCAAGGACGCGACTCCCAAGGTGGAAACTGGAACACTTCCAAATCACCGGTTCTAAACCCAGACAATATTATTTCTGTTTCCCTCGAATAAAAAAACCGCGATCCGTGGACGTAGATTATTTTGGAGGGGGGGGGGGCGACACAGACAACTTGTCCTCCTGGACATCTCAGACAAAATCAGATGTTCGACAGAAGTTTAAACTTTAAACACCGTTCCACGCCTAGACAATATGCCTTCTCGACAGACGACAAACTCTCTTTTATGCACTCCGAAAGCAAAATCTCGATGAACTTTAACTGAACAATACGCCAAACGAGGTTGGGAATAATATTCACCGTTCACCTGGCATCAGCAAACATCAGCTGTGGATCAAAGTTTGATCAGCTCCTCTTTCTGACCTTATAATGTGAAGGTAAAGGATTCTTCTCAATATCGCCAGCCAGCCTGCCAGCCAGCCTGCCAGGTTGCTGATCGTTTCCTCGGTGTCAGAATGCGAGCTGCATGTTAGGATGCACCAGCTGCTCCTATTCAGAGATCGTCGGCCTGCCTGCCTGCCACCGCCGTGGCTCTGCCATGGCCGCGGCTGGCTCGTCGGGGAGGGTGCATCGGATCCCCCTATCTCTTTGTCGCCCTCCCCCGCCCTCCCTACCGACCTCCCGCCCTCCTGGCCGGCTCCAGGTGCAGCGGCTGCATGCTTCAGGTAGCAGCCAGTGTATCAGATTATATCAACGTGGTTTTACAGCGAATGTATAACATCGCCGTGCCGGCGACGACATGTTTCACTCGGCACTGTCGACCTAGACTGTACTTCGGAAAGTACACCACATCATCCAACCCACTAAATCCAGCCTCCAATTTGCCCCTGTCGAACACAAGGCAGACGCGATATGATATTGACCAGTGACCACCTTTTAGTAAAAACCCGAATCAATTTGAATTTCATTCGGTTCACTCGCTCTCTCAAAAATGACTCCATTGACCGTCTCGACTGCATCTGTTGGTCTTGGTCGGTTCATTCCCCCTGGCTCTTTGCCCGCAGACAGCCGATCACCCCCCTTATAGTCTTGGCTTGTGTGTTCCAGTGTTTCGACCCCTAGACACAAGCTCCGTGAAGCTATGATCGCATGTCGAGATGACGGATTATTAGTTCCTATGGTCTGTGTCGGCCTTTCATTCGATCTCGGATCTGTGTGTGTCAGCCATCTCATCGAGACGGAAATCAGATTGCTCTCGCTCTCTCTCTCTCTCTCTCTCTCTCTCTCTCTCTCTCTCTCTCTCTCTCTCTCTCTCTCTCTCTCTCGGCCCCTGCTGCTGTATGGCTGCGTTGGCTGTTACCAGCTTCCGAAATACCTCTGCCTGCGAATTAGCATGCTAACTCGGACGCCGCTTGGCGTTGCCGAGCGCTCTCGTACAGCGGAGCGTTAGAACACTATAGATCTGTCGGTAACGCGTTCGTCGCACCGATGGGGTTTCATGTGTGTAAATAAAGGCAGGCGGCGACTCTAGGAGAAGATCGGGGAAAATGGAGCGTATTGCTGTCCGCGCGACGCTTTATTGTAGCGTGCGTTTATCTTGATTATTTCCTTATCCGGCCAAAGGTTCACTGATCTCTCGAATGTTGTTGCTGTCATGTTGGCTGGCTGCGTCTGCCGCTGGAATATTAATACGGCGACATTCGAATCAAAGTAGGGAACGAATTGGGGATCTCATCTGTTGCGTATATATCATCTACGCGGCAGTAACTCACAAATTGATTCCGTTTCGTCCATTATTCAAAGCATTGACGCAATTTACTTTCTCAAAATCTACGGTTTTTTCGTTCAATCTACGCACGAACAGTCAAAGAGCAACCACGCTTGTTTACCATCGAGGCAGCATTACAATGGCCCGTTTAGTTGGTTTGTTTGTTTGTCTGTGTACGATCTTATCCTCGTTGCACAATCAGATAATATCGTGGCTACGGGATGTAATAGATTGGTTATATTGTCTCACTCTCTCTTGTTATGATAGCTGGCATAGCGGGCGGCTTTCTCTGGGTGCTGTGGCTGTTGGCTGGCTGTTGGCTGTTGGCTGGCTCGTAGAATGACCTGACCTTCACTGCCCATCACCTTAGCCTAGTTCGCCTGGCGGGTAGGCTGACCCGCCGTCCATTCGACCATACCGTTTGTGCCAGTTTAGTGCCATAGTTTGCATAAAGCTACGCGGATTAGTAATTGCGCCCGATTAAATTACGAATACTAAATACTAATGCACTCGCTGCTCGGTGTCGGTACTAATGCAGCAAACAGACATTACCGATAAACTATTGTATGCTATTAATTAAATACATAGATATTTTCATGTTTCTCAGCAGTAATACGCCGGCAATTTATGTTTAGTGTAAAATAGTTCAGTTTGCCGTGTGCCTTATGCAAATATCTTACTTTATTTACCACTTATGCAGTAGAGTCCTCTATCGTGAATAAACAGGTACCTGTAAGGCACGGACATAATTCAGTTATGGTATGCTTTTTACGTTGACACTAAGTAGAGATAACAGGGGAGAGATACCGTCGCGTGGGCTTTGAAGTATAAGAAAAAGATGTAAGGCACATGCGCGCTATATAGCTGCGACCAGAGAAGGTAGCAGTGCACACGTCCCGCTTGTGTGTCTACTCTCTATCCTGCTGCGGTATATGTTTTGCTAATACTTTACATGGCGGTGTGTGCATGCATAATAATAACATAATAATTTCTAGGTGCATGATTGCTGTGTGTTACGCTCAAATCTATCTGAGCCGCTCTCGCCGCCATCTTTGATCCGGCAATGTTATTTATTATCATTACATAATTAACTTCGATATCCGACAGGCAAAGTCGCGCGGTTACCTTGAAGTTTTTACACGCGTTTTAAATTTGGTGTCACGGTTTTGTCGTGTGTATGCATGCAGCATTATGTCTCCCTTGCTTCTCGCGGCTCGTTATGTAATATAAAAACAATACCGCTGGCAATGATCGCCGCGAAATATACACATAAACGCACCCCGGTGTTTACGATGGAACAATTAGGTGTCATTTTAAGGTGAGAAAAGTTAGAGGCTGCAGGGAAATCTGATAGCGCTAAGCATTCGCCATGGTGGAAACTATAGAAACTGGTTGAAATCCGACGCGTTTCAATTGGAAGGCGAGCAAGCATGGACAGGGGACGTTTGAGAATCACACTTATGAAGGCGAAGGCATCCGTGTGTCAAGAATTGCTTAGTTTTGTAGCGCAGGTACGAAGAAAATTGTTGCTTCTCTCTTTTATAGGCGTAATCAACATTATAAGTGTTATCTGTCGACGAATATAAAACCAAAACGCATGCGCGAGCATTGAGCGGTCAAAGTACCCATATGTAACCTATATAAACGGAGTAAATGCAGTCTTGAAAAAATGGGAAATAAATCCTTGTACCTAAAACATGTAAATTTATCGTATACGCGTACTTCCCCGCAATTGGGATTGCGAATACTTCCATGGACTTGACACAACATTGCAATGTGTACGCAGACGCACTTTCTTCCCTTGGCTGACGACATTACCTTCGATGAAGGACAAGGAAAGTCACCCCCCTCCTCCCCCACTCCCATTGGCACGCGTGCAGACAACTCGCACACTCACTCGTTGAAATCACCGAAAGCTGCAATTAACAAGAAACGTGTCGTCACTCGTCTTTCTCCTGTTGTGGGAGGATTGTGTAATCGGTCTAGAATTCCGAATCTTCGCTCATGACATACATTACATTGCTGAGGCAGTACGTAGTTTATAGCCTTATTCTGGTGTTTGATCACCATTTAGCCAAGAGAACACAAGCTTTATAGTGCTGCACTATTTCAATCGTAGAGATTTATATATCGAGAGGTCAGTGTACACAAGTACAGGTGCTAGAACACAGCAGGAGCTAAGTGTTTCCACTTTCAGTAGGCGTTTTGGCGAGAAAACAGAATGCAGAGGGACACACAGTCTTTATTATATTTAATCATCTTTTATTGCTTTATAAATGTGAACTAATAATTACAGCATCGCTCATCCTACTAACAATGCGACGGTCAAAATTGATTCGGCCTTGCGTTTGCCGAGTCTTTGTTACTCCCTGGTCGAACGAAATGAATAATATTATAACAACGATTTTTTTGTTGTCTTCGTCTTCAACCCATCTTATTCATCTCGGGTTCGTTCACTGACTTGTGTAATGGATGCAACATGTATATCCCAGTCCCACATATATAAGACGTTCGTCTGGTGTGCATTGTTGTGTGCTCTTTCCCCCTGTCTGCAGTTAAGTTACCAAGTTTGAAACAAAACACATTTGTAGGCGAGACACAGATTAGAGGCTGGTCTCGGAGCTAAATGCGTTTAGTGTCTCCTCGTGGGCTAATAGGTAGTCAGGAATATCAATTTGGCTGTCGTGCGCGTTATTGTGTGACCGTCTCCGATACCTGCCTAAGCCCCTGCTGTCGATTACGCATCCTTAGCACAATGCGAATGCACGAGCGTCACGTCAATATTTTGTCTGCACTGTGCAGTTATCCTCAGGATTTCGCCCCATGCCAAACTGAAGCTATTTATATGCGAACACAGGTAGCAACCAGCAACTGTATACAACGCACATCTAAGTGTGATCGATTTATGAAGTAAAATACTATCTTTCAAGATGTCATGTCTCCGAGCTTGTCCTTCAATTGTCGAAACCACGCAAGGATACTTTCAGATAGCAACATGTCGTTAAACTCATCCTTATCAGGGTGTCGATTTTTTCCGAATGCCATTATCTTGACAGAAGTTCTACATGCAATGGAATTGTCTCGAGACTCGTCCTACAAGCACTGCCGTCTTCGAGAAAGGATTGCGTGAGGGACAAAGTGACAAGACGCAATTGGTGTGCTGATACAAGTGTTTGTTCTTTGTTTCTAGTGAATCTGACCGGCGTTGGACGGGTGGACATGACAAACTTTGAACTCCTCAAGGTTCTTGGCACCGGTGGTGAGTCTTCTCTTAGTCTTATCCTATATGTGTGAATTTCACGTTTCGTCCATCGTGTGGTCAGAGCCCTTTGCGTGGCCCCTGTCCTCTCTCTCTGACGCGTACGTACTCCTACCTCAATCTGTCTGCTTGCACAGAATGTGCGTGTGTCAGCGTACAGGGCACGGGTGTTGTGTAGTGTTCAAGACGGTTAGCAGCGATGCGAGCTATAAATGTTACGTACCTGGCGACTGCATACGAGATTCTTGCCAAAAACTTGCGAATGAAGCTCGTAAAATTGTTTGCAAACCGTTTAAAATATGTGAAGTGATCCAAAAGCAACGTTTTGCAACATGCAGAACAACAAATTTACGTTGCTGTTAAGTGTGTCGAGTGACACGAAATTCTATTAACTGTCACAATGATACGACTCGATATAAATCACGGTCTTGAGAAATTTAGTCTCGGAGTTGATTAGTAGCTTGGCAGTTTTTCACAGCAAGTACCTGCAAGGTTCTCAGTTTTGGCGAAAACGCGTCAGATCAAATTTTCCTGATAGCAATGAAATCTCATTGTGATTGGCTCTCCTCTAGTAAACTAGAAGGCACCGGCCAGTGAAAAGTATCGGCAGACCTGTTAATCGCCAGGCACTTTGTGCCGCCTTGTTTCTGGTATGGCACGTACCATCTGGTCCACCATTACTCATCACTATTTCGTGCACATCCAGTGCATCTTCTGCTTCCTTGGAAGCCGTTACTCACAGTTACAAACAGGCCAGCTGTCTGGTTATACCAGCGCGAAAATCGCGAGATTTCTCGAGATTCTTTCAATTTAATGCTGCATCATAATGAGCAATTCAAGCTGGTAATAATTAAACAATTTTCTCTGCCATATGCGGCCGGCCGCGGCTTCACAGTTAGTCTAGGTGGTGGCAACTGGCTATTTGCGTCCAGGTGCGATGGCATATCAGATGCATACTGATTACCGTCGACCGCCGTTCTCCGCGATGGCAATTGCCGGCTGTAATCGAGTGCAGTTGGCTCCCCTAGTTCTCATCAACAATTCAGCGATCAAGAAAATTACCACCATTCTAAGACCCGAAGCCTGCGGAATAATTCAGTTGCATAATGCAATTGCCGCACGTAAATAATAATTCCTTTAAAATGGCATTTAATGTCCACCCACTTACCTACTTACAGCGACATGGTGCACGTTGGTACTTTGATCGGTCGAAATGGACGGCCATCTAGCCGGACGATCTAAAGATTTCGTTCTAAATAGTTTCTCTTTCTCTAGACCGCGGCTAGCCGCTCTGATTTATATATTTCGCGTTCTGTTCTTGTTTCGAACGCTCGAAGAACAATAATTCCCGTCGGGAACTAACTGCTTCGAACAGGAAATGTAATCCACGCTCATTTTATTAACGCTCATTATAAATTCAAATGAATATCGGGCAGTTTGTCGTGGTAACTGGTAAAGTGTCCCTGCGTGGCTGCCCGGTGCTGAGCCTGAGCCGGTGTTTCCTACAAAGCTGTTGATGAAGTGGAGGTGCCGTGGGTTCAGCGTGGCCTTTTCCCGGATCGTTACACCACGGTTCCATCCATGGCAACACGTGCACACGTGTGCCTTTGCCGTTGCCGTGGTCAGGTCGGGTCAGCTGCTAGGTGTCCACCTCGTGTCGTGTCGTTGCAAGGCGCTTCGAGTTCGCTGTACGAGTGACCGACCGCTTACGCCGCCGCCGCCGCTGCCTCTGTATTCCGACGCGAACGGAAATAAGTCCCCAGTCGCGCGAGTTCAAACGCTGCCATTTGCATAACACAGTGTCAACTGATTATACAACAACCAAGTTAAACGTCCTCTTAATTCATTTACAAAAAGCTAAGCTAATTAAAAAGCACCAAAGTTTATAATCTCGAAACTGCAAACAGCCGGTGGGGAAATTCGATCGGGGTGGACTGCAAATGGATTACCGATAAATTCCGTGTGGTTAATGGGCGAGCGACGCGCACAGAGCAGATTCGCCTGACGAATGTGTGCGTTATATGATTGGAGAGCGGCGGTGCGATTGTTTTCATGGCGTATCACCCTCGCTGTTTAGCGCGTGATTGTAAATAATTAACGTGATATACACGTTGCGGCGGTTGTATAACTCGAAGGGGTGGATATCGATTGTGCGGCTCCACCCTCCCCCACCCCTTGCCGAGGCGAGCTTAGACCTCGCGGGGTCGACGGATAGAAGAAGGGTTGTGACCAACATGCGGCGGCGGCGGCGGCGGCGGCGGCGGCGGCGGCGGCAAGAATAAGGGCGCACAGAGCAGATGCTTCTCGGGCCCCGGGATGGCCGCCGTAATTTGGCCGCCGGAGTGGAATGAACTTACGGTCATAGACTTGAAGTTTTTCATTCAGCCTTGCTCGCTTACCTTGCCCCAAACTACTCGCGGTGCTGGTGGTATGTACCGCAATGTGGACGTGTCGGTGTCGGGAACTCGGCACTCGGTACAGAGACCCATCGCGGGCATTGCGCGCAAGCTGGATGGGAACTTGCATCATTTCTGCACACTTGGCCGAACGAATTGGTTCTGATTGCGCGTTATTGTGTACACATGAAAGCCGTATGCATGAGTCACCACCAGCGCTCTTGGTGGCTCGTCTGCCGCGGACACAGCCAGCAAGATGCTACCAGATTTGGCGATTCTCCACGACGCCATGTTGCGCCGTGAGAAGCGAACCTCTGTAACGGTACCGCTTCTGGTATCGGCCGGACCCGATTGCTACCTCTGCGCGCACACGTGACATTCTACTCCGGCACTCAATACTAGTTGCGATACGGTTATACATTTCAGTCGCCATAAAAATTTTCAGACGGAAACTCTTGTCGGGAAACGAGCCTAGTTCTGCAGCATTCGAACCCAGGTACACATTCCATCATGCACTCGCGGTGAGAAGGCACGGCTGCACACAACAAAGACGTAGCTCGAGCCTGGTTGATAAAGTAACATTGTGTGTCCGTTCTTCGGTGGAAGGCGTGGCGGCGGGGCCCGGTGTTTTTACCACGGACGTCGGCTCCACGGAAGCTGTGTGTGCCTGGCTGCGTGCCGATCTCGCCGGATCGCGGGCTCCCTGGATGCTAAGCGATGCGGGGGAGGGTCGGCCGCAGATACCGACTTGTTGATGTGAATGATCGACAGACACGAGCCGTGGCCTCTCCAAGGATTCGATTCGTTTGGCCGCGTGACGGCTGGCACAACAGCGCAGCGCATAACACGATGGAGCACATGGGCAAGGGTTGGCGACCTCACTCGCCCCGGGAGTGTTATGCCCTACGCATAACGCACCGACACCACATTGCCGCCACGCAATAATCCACAGCGCACCGCGACACGACGCAACGGGATGGTCATTACGCAAAACACCAGAGTGGTCATGTCCGCACGCCTTTGGGGTCTCATTATCGCCAAGAAATGTCCGAAATTGTGACATAAACGTCGTTACGGGCGACGGTGATAAAGAGAGCCAGCTTTTCGTTGCGACGATAAAAAATAATAATTTACCGCCGCGAAATGGTCACCGTTGAGCGAGCAAGGGTTGGCACTTGCACGACGTGTTTCCGTCACGAGGAATCGAGGAGCTGTCGAGCTGCGATGCATCGCCATCGATGCGCCTGTCTTTGTTCGCCCCGGCCACGAACTCGGCGCCTCCACCGCGTCGCTGCACGCGTCTGTCTGGAGCCGGGGGTGGGGGCGGGGGTGAGGAGGGGGGGATATAAATAGTTCCTGGAGCCGAGGACGCCGTTGCAGCGTGCTCCGCGCGCGGATGCTGCGGTCCTATACGCGGCCGATCGCTCGGTGCATGCTCGTATCGGTCTGCTCGAATTCCTGTGGCGTCTCGCCAGCGATCTTCGCAGAAGGGGTCAATCAACGAAATAAACAGTGTTATTACATTACAAGTAACAACCGGCGTGTGATATCGTCGGCCAACGCTTCGCCAGGCAGCGCGCGCTCGAACGAGTGCGGTACTCTCCGCAATTGAGGTCATTTTTCGCTGCATAATTTCTTGCAACAACTAGTATATTATAACGAAGCAGCGCGCCCGTGAGTGTGCATAAATTGCGCTCATAATGAGCGGAAGTTGTCATATATTACCCATGTCATTCGACTTTTCCGTTTGAGTTTTCCCTTCAATTTAAATTCTAAATCAAGTCGGTAATGATATTTCCATCGAATCCAATTTAATATTCCCTCGCGCGAAACACGAAGAACACATCCTAGCGGCGCTCGAGTGTCGAATAAAATGGTGAATAATTACAAAGAGACGGTTTACTCGGTGTGCCTGTACACGCCCCTCGCTGCTCCCCCTGCTCCCCGTGCGCCCACCGCTCCCCCAGCTCCCCCAGCTCCCCCCGCGTTCCATCTGGAAGCGGAAGTCGTCGAGATATGGCATTCAACAACGGCGGTGCGCTGCGGTGAAACAATTTTATCGAGCTTGAAGTGGCGTGCACACTTAACAGTGTTGCGTCGCGACCGGAGCGTGAACCGGCGACACGTGAGCGCACGCCACGTGGTGCCCCCGAACAACCCCGAACAACCCCGAACAACCCCGAACAATCCCGAACTACCCCCGGCCGCCGAGGGGTGCGCAGGGTGCACGACCTCGGGTCTGCGCGAAGGGCGCCGAGCGAGGATGGCTCGCGGCGAAGGGTCAACCTCTTCCATCGCGGCTCGATAGGTGGTCCGCATGAGAGGAGAGGAATTCCGTGTTGGAGAACGCCATGTGGAAGAGGAAACGAATCGTGGGTCGGATCGGTATAATCATATACACGGTTTTCGAATTGGCTTCGTTTTTTTTTAATGGAAATCGCTGGAGGCAAGCGTTCCAGTTTTTATCACGGTTTATGTTTACATTAACCCATGAAAATGGAGATCGGAAAAACTAATTTCATTATCAAACTTTGCCGGGGCTGCGAGTAATGACGCTCGACTGGTCTCATTTCGCAGGAATTCCGTCTCTCGCTGGAATTAGAAGGCACCTTTATTATTTTGCGCCGAGTGTAAATTTTTTGAAGAGCACCCAGTCCATCGCAGGTCTTTGCTAATGAATCCGTTAGCTTTTCGAACGAAGCGCAAACAATCAGTGAGGAATTTACCAAACAATTGAGCAACACTTTAAATATGGCTTTCATCGTCTACATGAACAACGGAGTCGTTCATGAAAAAAAAATAACGTATCTTTGGAAGCCAGTGAACTGTGAAAAAAACCGAGAGATATTTTTCCCATGGCTGCGTGGCAAGAAACAAACTACTTCCTCGCGGGAATCGAACCCGCCGCCAAATCACTTGCGCCGAAATCAAATTAGCAGCCAATCACCGACGAGACTTTGATTGACGAAAAAAGTATCCACCGCTGGAACCTCTCATCGGAACTGATTGACCTCGGCAGTAGTCTGCTCGGCACATGCGTGCTGCGTCCTGCGTCCTGCGTCCTGCGTATAGAGCCCCATTTTATCCGGGTTGCCTTGGCGCGCGTCGCTGTATTGTCGAACGGCGACGACGAACCAGAGCAACGTCCGTCAAGACGTTGACCTGCGCCCAGTGCGCCCACCGCTGCCGTGGTGTCGTTACATCTTCAAGGCCGTTCCTCGTTGACTGTTGTTGCGTGAACGCTGACCTGCATTCACCTGGCAAACGCACCGCACGCACTTCGTCTCGGTCTCCCCGCAGACGCGGTCCTGTCGGCGGCCGTGGATGCTGCACCGTGGACCACGCCGCAATCGGCCACGCCTGGCGTGTCACTGTCAAGTGCACACGTGTTGTAGTGCAGCTGAACTGACGGGCCGGCCTGTTGCTGCTGCTGCTGCTGCTGCTGCTGCTGCTGATGATGCTGCTGCTGCTGCTGCTGCTGCTGCTGCTGCTGCTGCTGCTGCTGCTGCTGGGACTGCTGCTGGGACTGTTGCTGGGACTGTTGCTGGGACTGTTGCTGCTGCCACTTGCTACCCTTTCACTTGCCCACGCCGTGCAGCCGGTGCAGACGACCTTTGCAGTTTCCACCGGACCGCGCGGAATCCGCGACTCACGAAACTATGCGTGGCCCAAGTTGAACCGCCACTTGCGTGTCGTACATTCTGATGTAGATCGTCTTTTTTGTCCCTTTGTTCGCGTTCGGCTGCGTGGAAATCTTTGAATTGGTCGCTCAGCGCTCTAAAAGCGCGTGAACTCGTCTGAACTCGGCGCTGAAATCGGCTCGATTCGAAAATTACGCATTGGAAAGCTTCACAAACACAGTAGAAATTTTATTTTCATTATTACCGGGTTCAAAAATAGCAGCGCGCGTGCGCTGAATCTTCCACTGTGAACACCTTATCTCTGATTGGTTTGTTTCCATTGCTGATAACAATAACGGAAGTGCGAATTGTCATCTGTGACTGCAAGTGCAAGATATAATTGCCCGTCGCGCGTCAAGGTGCGTGTATACGCACTCGTGTTGATCTCTGGGCGGAAGGAAGTGTACCGGACGTCGCCGGACATCTCGGACCTTGCTCTCCCCGCTTTTGTTATCGCCCTGCCTCCCTGGCGTGCCCTGGCGGGCAGGCGACACGCTACACTGATTACACTCTCTGGGATGAACGACTAAGTTACCTACCTAATGATCATTCGCGATGGTCGCCAACAAAGGTAGAGGGAACATCCGACGGTGGGCCTTGTCGGAGTCAAACTCATATATCGCGTTTCCTTCTGATTATCAGACATTTGATACGTTACTCGTTTGATGTGGTTTATTTTCGGAGAGGCCTCATGTTGTATGCTCGGTTCTCTCCGCACAAGACTGGCACAGGACTGGCGAGGAGCATGTTCTCCTCCCTCCAGCCACCAACTGAGATTGAAACACTTCTCGACTCACACCGCGACGATCCAGAATTGTCTGACACCATTACGTTGACAGATAGCAGGGGGGAGCAGTTTGCTTGCTCGCGAGATCCTTAGTTAGTTAATTTTTTTCTTGTGGTATAAGGTAGGGTCGGAGGGGACTAGGTCCCACGGAAACTTGCTGCCCTAAATGAAATCGATCGGTTCGAAAATCGTTAAATCCTATACGGGTATCTCGCGCGAACGCTGTTCGCCAACTAAACGCAGTTCCGCGGTGCATTGTTCGGTGTACGCACGCTGATAACGAAATTAGCAACGGCCTCAATGCTGAATTTGCATTCGCATATTCCCCGATCAGGAGCATTGAGTGATTGTGAGGATTCCGAATTCGGATGAATCCAAATGCACCAGCCACGCATTATAGAAGCCATGTCACGAATGCAGTTCTGCCATTCTTTTTTACCGGCTACATTCTATGACCTTAATTTTCCTGGTGGCTTGTTATCGTAGCCAGAGATTGTTCGTTCATTTTATCGCCAATGTGTTTATGAGGCGTCGAGGCCGAACGTAGAAAAATTACCCCTCAGACTTTCTTGAAATAATAATGCAAGGTATAGTGTTGGTGGAAATACGAGCTCTAAACTTACAGATCTCGGCCTTTATTGGTGTAAGAAGCTATATAATGTGCAAGGAGTTTTATGTTTTACATTGCGCTATGACTGCTGGTTACTCTTGGTTTACATTTTTTTTCTTTGCTTGGAAAGGAAAGTTATTGTTGCATATGCGCGAGAGAGTTTTTCTTCTCGATACGCTGCTAATGAATGCATGCATGTGTGTAATCGCGTTTGTTGTTATCTGCCGTACACATCACCCATCACATTGTTGGATCACTTGAACTAGTTTCCATCGGGCAATCTACGACTTGATAGTTTACACACAAGAAAATAGTTAAACATGCAAATGGATTTAAAATGGAAATCGTGAATGGTATCTGGTAGATTTCAATTCACACAAATGTAGGTATCATGCATAATAATATCCTGCCGAGGATGATCCGGCCAATAAAGTATATAAACACTCTAGAAAACATTGATGGCACATGATGCGCCTTGTTTCGCGTGCTCCATTTTGCAAGCGAGCAGAAGAAAGTCAGAGCATCATTGTTATGGAAGATATACGATCGCCATTTTGCAACCAAGCATTTCAGTTGCTAAACATTAAATAAACGATACGTGATGACGTGAAATAGTGGCAGGCGACGGGGGCTACCCACCTAAACCCTCGAAAACAGGCTCTTTGGCACCAATTTCCTGTAACGAACGAGGATACGCGCGGCCCGCGTGCGCGTGCACGCTGCGCAGTTCCGACTTGCATGAGCACGTTTTGGGATGAGCCGCCGTGTCGCAGTTCAGTACTTTGAACTCGGCAAAATGTTGCAGTTTACTTTGAGTCTTTGAGCCGGCGCTGCTGCCGCGGCGAACGGGACCGCAGCGATCCGCGTTGCAGCAAAGATGGCAGCCAGCATGGCCGCACTCGTTTTATCGAGACCAATTCAACAAAACATCCCATCCTTATTCCCCTGTGCTCGTTGCAACCGGAACCGAACCGCTTCTTCATTCTTCTTGGCGTGAACTGCACACTGCACACGATTCATCGCGCTGCTTGCCTGGATCTGCCTCCTGCTGCCTGCTGCCTGCACGGCCTGGTGAATGAACGGGCGAGTTTCAAAAATAGACGATGCCAGCGCAGAAAGTGCATATTCCTCATTCAATTCATTCCTTGGCGGTGTGGGGGAAGGCTCGCTTAGGTATATGGATGTCAATAGCTGACGCCTATGGTGATTGATGAGTGTGAATTGTGAAGCACATTTCTGTAGATTATGACCTGGTCTAATTTACTTTCGAATGGCATTCTGATAGGAAAACAGTTTCCTTTTAACTGCGCGATGCACACAGGTCGTTTGCATTGTCTGGATATCTTCCCGGACCATAATGCAGCCTGTCAGATTACGCACATATAGCATACACGGTTTGCTAATGAGGTTATTCACGATTATTAGTCGAGTGGTTATTACATGGTAAAATTACATCCCATTACGCCTGTCACTCGGGACAAGCGTAATGCCGACATGCATGCAAAGATATGCCGTGAACACTGGAACCGCGCGCGACTTGAAACTTTTCGGCTGAAAATGCCACAGCCTGCAACTCCAACTTATCAACATTGGCCTACTTTAGCGCATGCTCCATGCTTCGCCATGCTCAGATGTATAGCTTCCATTTATTTTATTTGCGCATCTAATTTCTTTACTGATACATTAAACCTTTGTTGACAAAGGATGAGCATGTTACAGCAAACGAATCGCATGTTCTTCGTCCAACTAAACTGTGGCAATATGACAAAAGCTAGCTGAGCGGTAAAGTAACTGCGATCTTACATAATAATACATTGTCCACAAAGAGTCATACCCGTTCATTACTTGTCTGGCGTTAGAGCCGCATTTGTCAACATGCTTCGTGGTCGAACTGCACCGTATGACTTATCCATCAAGCGTCGGCGCTAATGGGTGTCGTCGGCGTCGCGACGGTTCGACGTCGGCGTCGGCGTCGGCGTCGCCGGCTGGCTGGCTGGCACAAGCCAAACAGGCGGCATTAGGGGTCATGCACACTCGACAGTCGCGCGTTTTCTCGTATTCTTCCCCACCGACACACACTACATACCAGGTCATTCACATTGCAAGCTCAATCTAATAGGAACCCAACCTACCTATCTACCTAGTACCTATCTACCTACCTACCAAACTCACTAACAACAGAACAGTAACATAAACACGCATCTCGCGGCTCACCACAGAGCAGCAGCATTGATACCTTCGACTGAAATGTTGTCACGGTGCTTGCCTCTGGTTCGCTTCGCTTCCCCTTCACCTCAATTAACTGATCAATAACATTTTATGAATTTGTCATGGCTTGATTCATGATAATGGTTTGGCGCATATATATACCCTTATAGACTCGACGTAGTACGAATCAATAACAGCTTTCAATCTTCATGAATATCTATCTACTCATTGTTTATTATAAGAGTCAATTATAGGTTGTACCCACACATATACACACACATACACACGAGCATAAACCAGCGCACCGTTCAAACACGAAACAATGGTTTTTACTACTATCCAAACATCATTTAAATAGAATTGCACCATGGCCGTAAAAAGGCGCAACAGTTGTGACACATCCTTGTGCCGTTTGACCCGTGGGGGAACCCACCATTGGCCTCTCCACGTTGCATCCGAGGGCAAGCAGCCCGAGCACAGCAGCAGCAGCAGCATCGTCGTCGTCGTCGTCGGGTTGATACCCCGACCGATGCTCGCCGGCCGGTCGGTCGGTCGCAATGTGCAATGTGCGATCACCGCACCAGAACCGACCTTGGTGGTTTGGTCATCGCGGCGGGGTTATCCACCTGTAGATGTTTAGACGGCGCGGATCGTTCCTCCATCGGCGCATTGTCGACCAACTCGGATAAGTGCGCTCGGTGTACACCAGATCTTCGGATATTTCTGTGCTCAGTTCCGTCGTCACGCTAGCAGAGCCGGTGTCCGCGTGCGCTCGCGAGCTATCCCCCATCGGAAGGTGCGTTCACCTTTCCGTCCACCGGGAATGGCAAGCGACGGGCAGGCCGGGCACAGTAGGTCCGGCGACCACGGCGTCCTATGGCTGGCAAGTGGCTGTAGTGGCTCGCCAACGGTAACGGGACATACGTGAATCGGTCGTGTGCATGACGCCTGAATGGGCACTGGGTTAACAATCTCGCCGGGCGATTGTCTTGCGAGACGCCGCTGCGTCGCCGTTGCGCCATGTGATGCCGGCATGCAATTCGCGTGCAAAGCGCGCTGCACTCGCTTCCTCATGGTACTGCACCGATTATCCGACGGAACTGAAAGAAACGCGTGGAGACGGCCGCTTTTATTTTTGGCTGTGCACCATGGAGTTTGCACTGGGCTGGAATGATGCATCCGAATTTTGGTGATTAGTTTGCTGATGAGTCACACGGCTTGCATGCATTTTTGGGAACGTTGTGCGTCAAATGGAATCGGTGATTCAGTCTCGCGGTTACCACTGATGCGTTTCGCTGTCGTTTCCCCCCTTTTTCAAGTTTGGCTTCTTTGACTCTGCTAAAGGGAAGGAGCGTTCACGGCCGATTGTCTCAAGAAGGGAAGTCGATGTCGTCCGAGATTTTATCGGCCCTTATCGTCGCTTGCAGCCCAAGGAAATACCCAAACCCCGAACTACCCAAACATTCTCTACACGCCCCTAGCTCCTTGCAATATATAAGAGCTCTTCGGCGTTGCATGTTTTGCAGTAATTTTCAAAATTTGCCTGCATCTCACATCTTCGCCGCTATCTGAAGTTGTAGATCATAATGTTTGTTCAGATGTGTTCTGCTATGCATCTAATGATCTCACCTACTTGCTATGGGCAACAGTGGAGTGAGTGCGGGAACCCGATATTAATGCTCGACCACCGAGGTCCATGATTCTTGGGAGGCAGGGACACAAATCTGAGGAGTTCCGAACTGCTTGGTTCTGACGCTGATAATGAGACCGATCGGCACTCGACTCACGTACATTCGCCAGAAGCTCATAACTCATCTCTCTCGCCTTATATTGCCCAATAAAATAGCAGGATTAGAAAATGTTCCAAGCCTTTTTTTCTTGCCAAGAAGGAAAAGGAATACGAAATTCTTTTAACTACATAAACATATAGTATAGCATATGTATACTTTCATATTAGTAGTTGCCAATAAATAAACCATATCACAATCGATTGTTGCATTCACGAGCTTTGGGCGACAGCAAAATGCAGGCAATATGGCTGAGTCTTAAACGATAAAACAATCAGCTTGATTCATCTAATGAGAAAGAAACAGGGCGCTTTTAGAAGACATAGCTCATGTCTTTTTGTTTGCCCTCATGTGTTGTAAGTATAAACTCGGTGGTGTTATGATGGCGGCTGTGGCACATGTGCTGCAGAGACCCCTCCCCTCCCCCCTCCCCTCCCTCCCCGTATCCCTCCGAACACCCTACCAGAAGACAATTAATGTATCTGTGTAAATTGACCCAACAAGTCTCGTGCGTTTTCCCCTTCCCCTCGTTACTTGAGCACTAAAAAAACATGCACGAGCAAATAAAACTTAAAACTATTAAAGCATTAACATTCTCCAACAGTTAGAATGTCTCGATGAAAGATGCGGCTCCTCCACCAAGAGTTGCACTCACAAAAAACGACCGAACGCAATAAATTAAATTTTGCCTTAATTTCCGCGGAGTTAATTATCTCTATGAAAAGTCACAGTCGGCGGTCGATGTTGACGATAGAAAGCTCTTAATTTACTGTCACTTTTTGACAATAAAAGTGAAAATGCTCCCTGCTCCATCTTCTTGGAAGTGTATCAAGCAGAAATCACGCCATGAGACAAAGAAGAGAGACTTTGGTGACGAACAGTTCGCTGGAGATAGTGTAATCACCAATCGGTGAACACCACACACAAACATGCCTTTTTTTGCCCATGCCGTCTCTTCAACTCCACTCTCCGTGTTTGATAAATCAGTTTCGTCTCGCCAAGCGCGGTCAACGTGACACTTTCCTCTTCACTCTTCACTCTTCACTCTCCGCTCTTCACAAACGAAATATAATTGTCGTATTGTCGAGCGGATTAGAACCGGTGCATTCTGTCCTCGCTTTCCTGCGTCGACTGTCGTTATCGGTATCAAAGACGACTGACTCCTTCACCAGACAAGACTCACTCTTTTTAACTAGAACCTCCACGTTATGCATTCCACAAGAGCGTTTAGAATGTGCGCCCGAGCTTTCGAGCACTTTCAACTCTCTAGGAGAAGTTTTATTGCATTGCTAACCGTTTTGTATGTGAATAGAAACGGTGGAAGGATGGTTTAATGCAGTGTAGTACAGACCAACAGGAAAATAACACACAGTGCAAGGCAAATAAATAAATTATAATAAGAGACTGGGCGAAAAGAGGCTGGGTTTTGAAGGAAATAGAAAAGTGTACGCCATATTGTTGATAACGTTGATAACGAGTGATTATGGATGTGGGGGGATGGGGGGTAGATCCACCAATCGACGGTCTCACGGCAGCTGCAGAAAAATCTCCTCAAGAGCGAATTGTCGGCATCGCGTTCTTGTCGTGACACGCCATTAAAATTCAGTCATAATATTTACTCGCCTTTTCAGTGTGATGCAGCCTTTACGATCAGTTATTGCACCTCCTACATTAACATCAAACCATTATAAGATTATTTATTACGTTCAATCATCATCCTGGCACTTTCTCTCGGCTCTCCGAGAGCATTTCATGAGAAAAATCGAGAAATATAAAGCGCTTCCTTTATTCTATCACTTTTTAGAAGACTTGCTGCATGCTGGTAATAACACTGATAAAAGCATTCTATTGCATGAGTAATTAACGTACTTTTTTACTGCGTCATTGTGCAAAATATCCGGTTTTGGACGTACTACAGCAACTCGGCACCTCCACCGAGCATAAAAAAGGCACGCTACACAATGATAGTGGTACCATCAAGCCCATGCTTCAAACGTGACCCAATTTCTACTAATCAACCTGTAGGAGGCAGCCCAGTTCGTTGCCCGGATTATATTGTGTCTGTGTGTGTGTCTTGCGATTTCTTTTTACCAAATAGTAACCGTGTATCCGTGCTCTCGTTGTTCCAGCTTACGGCAAAGTGTTCCTGGTGAGGAAACGCGGCGGCGTCGACGACGCGCGGCTCTACGCGATGAAGGTGCTGAAGAAGGCGACCATCGTGCAGAAGAAAAAGACGACCGAACACACAAAGACTGAACGCCAAGTGCTCGAAGCCGTGCGACAGTCGCCGTTTCTTGTCACCCTCCACTACGCCTTCCAGACTGAAGCCAAGCTGCACCTCATTCTTGGTGAGTCCACCCTCCGTAGCGGCGTTCACCCTCCAGAGCTCCAGAGCTCCAGAGCGCCCAAGTTGCAACCCTGTATAGGTCACGACAAGGTCACTTATCACACAATACCATGCGGTCGCGTAAAGGGGAATTCTTGAGGAAGGGAGTGTGCAGGGCTTGGTCTTGAAATGATAGGAGATATTTTCCATTTCTTCAGCCGAATGGCTATAACATAAAAAAGTGTAGATTTCCAGAAAATTACAGAGAGATGTAAATTGGGTTTTTATAATATATCATTCACTTGAACCATGTTCAATGAAGAGTTTTCAAAAAAAAGACTCTCCGACATTTTCCGGAGGTCTTCAAATGACCCAATGTGCTTTTTAACAGTATTTTCTCTAAAATATGGCGGCCTCGCTCGCGGTGTTTCAAGGATGTCGGTCACACAACAGACGAAGTGCACGACTGATAGGTCAAACACAAAATTTAGACGTCCAGCTTTTGCCTGTAGTCCCGGGGCCCACCACGCCTAAACACTTGGCCAATTCTGCGTGCGCCCAACCCCGAACCAGTCGCTCCTTCGCTCGCTTGTCGCGCGGCGGCCGACGCGGACGCAAATTGGAAATAAGAGCACACATTAATCAAACGGAAATATCACACACGAAATTAATGATATTCAAAGGTATATGAAAACCACTTTCGAAAAGTATGTCCGAGTTGACTTTTCGAATCGTGCGCCTCTCTCGTTAGCATTTGCAGCGCACGTGGTGCTATTACCATGGTATTCAGTTCATGAAATAACAGTTAGAATCATATTTTGACTGCAGCCATTTTATGTTCTCTGCTAGCTATTATTTTGCCAAGTCAGCTAAGGCTAGACTAGATAATATACATCGATAATACAAAGTGGGAGTGAACGTGTCGTTTCAACTTTCAAGTGCATGTGCTGATACCTATTTCTATACAGACTCGGAAGGCATGTCCTTCCTGATTATTGGAGCTTAGCCTTCATCGACTCGCTGTTGCGCGTGCTAACGGATCATTTTTGGGGAAAATTATGTCAAACGAAACCGACATACGGGCGTCGTTACATGCATCCATCGCAAATCCAGCGCGGATTACACAACGCTCGAGAAGTGTTTCGTTTCGTCGTGATTTGATAGGGTTTTATTCTATGGTTTTACGCATTTTATATTTTGTTATTCTACGCCAACACACGGACGCCGTGGTCTCGATTTACAGCGTCGCGAAAATTGGTGCCAATTGAAGCGATTATTCGCGCATAGCCTCGAGCAGCTTGCCTGCCACCCACACTTGCATAATGGCAATTCTCACATTGTTGCAACTGGACTAATTGTGCATGCGTACACATAATTGTTTCCTAATGCAGGCGGGGATAAAAAGTGTGATTTATTTACACTCGATTGCATTTGGTTCGAGAGTGCATTTCGCCATTGCCGCAAATTGTATCGAGGCCGAGTAGGAAGCAAATCAGCGAAAGTGAAACAGATATTGATTATTTTAAGCGATAGCAGATCGATAGCCCGTGGCAGTCATTCACGGCTGATTATCAAAAATCATTGGAAAGCATCGGCAAAAATATGGTGGCAGCCTAATTGTTTGACATCGTATTTTCTTGCGAGAAGCTAGTCGCGGAGTGACTAAAAACTCGTTGCTGCAATTAGGTTTCATGATTTGAGAGTCCTAGATATCGGTAGCTGATATGGAGGAGTGATTGACAGGGCAAAAAGGAGTCCACCGAAACTGCTACGATCGCGAATACTATATATATTGCAATTAATTAGAAAACATGTAATAATTTTCAACTTGTCTCCCCGGCCGAGGGACACACCCAACGCGAAGTTCTAGTAATCCACAAAAACTGCACATAAATCATGCAGCAAATGCACCAGATTTCGATCTAAGCCGGACTTTCAAGAAACACCACACGCCACAATCTCATAATATTCTATTCTATGACATTATAATATAATATACTCTGGTTTAAAATATGCCATTATTATCATACGCTGTAAGTATGTATAATTATGATTGTTACGTATTTAGTAACGCTTTTGCCACAGTTTCTATTTGTAGCTTTTAAATAAAGTTATCCAAAGTATTGTTATGGTCCGTTATAATAAGGGTCTGCAGTCATGCTATTAGATATTATGGCCTTCTCTTGTTAAAGTTGTTGGAAATTAAAATGGCTGAACTACCGTTTGCAGAAGTATTCCTTTTGCCCATGTATTAGTTGTTGTTCACGGCAAAACTATAGCAATCAATCAGCTAATTCGTGCGACGCTGTCTAATATTTCCATATTATTTAAAAATATCACAACGTTTCACAGATCTTTATGTACCCATGTAACAAGACCTTCAAACGCCAAGTGAAACTCCCCATGCAATGGATGCTTGCATGCCGGTATATAACTCAAAAGTCATGCGCATCGTAGTTGCCACGACTCTTTGAATCATTTGCATGCACACGACGTTGGTTCGAACTACAAATATACGATCGTTTCGAAAATTTGATTGCCATCCAATTAAAAAGCAATTAAAAGCGAAAACGTATATAGCGAAACGCCATGCCTGGTGGTGACTGGTGTCGAGGAAGCTTTGCGAGCGCGAGGAAGACATTGCCGCCGAAGCACAATGCTTTTAGACTTGTATAGGTACCCAACACGAGATCGAACCTGGCCTAGTCGACACACTTTTCATTTCCAAATGCCAAGTGTACAGCATGAAGCCATTTTGCAAACAACCGTGCCAAACTCTTGCGGAAGCCTGCACAGTTTCGCTGAGACGTAGTGCGGCCATGGCCTGCGATGAAACGATCAAACATCGCTGCTTGACACTGCGTCTTGCCTAGCTGAAAACCGTCTCAAATTCAAACAATTCCTTCACTTCTAAAAGTATCTAATAACAACGAAAAACCTTTGTCCCTATAATTTGAGCCCATTATGGAAGCTGAGTGTTGAAGTGTTTACTTTTCTCTGCCATTTGGAGCCGTGTAAGATGGCGGCAGAGGAGTCTGCAGAGGATGCTTTGGCTGCGGTAAACTGGTCTCACCAACTGCTTGACGTGCGACAAGCAAGGTAGCACACGGCCTTCACAGATCAAACACATAATCTAACCTCGTTATATCGCCGATCGCCAATCGGTTGCCCGGCGAACGTAGGATTGCGAAAGCTTCCTGCAGACTCCACTACCTTCACACTCTCTCCAAAATGCTTTCACCTGAAGGTTATGGAGCTTGTAAGAGTTTGTAGCAGTTGAGAACGTATGCACTATCAAGTATTTACCCGTGGCAAATATTAGAAGGTGGATACGTTGATAACAATAAAAGACACACGAAAATAATCTTTATTGTTTTTGTGTTATAATTTTCTTAACTGGTCTTAAATTTCTTGTTACCTAATTTATTACGGGAAATATCACATCCTGTTCACAATATTTGAAATTTTCGAGCATTGGGAACTGAAGTGGAGCGGAAATGTTTTGATTTGGAATTAGATAGCGAGCAATGGGGGTTTCGGTTGAAAGGTAAACGGTCCATGAAACTAGTAAAGATTGGTTTTTATGCCGGCATGATGTTGGCTAGATGAATTTTATGGCTTGGATGCGTCTCCGGGGATGGTCAGTCACAGGGTTCACGCTATCAAGCTGCTTTGCTTGGGCGCAAACTACACCTTTATGTACGCGCTATATAGCACAGTTCCATTCGCAGTCTACGCGCTGCCTGGGGCTCTATATGCAACCGTGCATCCCCACAGCCAAAAAGCAGCCAAGAGAAACTATCAAACACGGAGCCGATGCAACTCTACATCTATTTCCACACCGAGAATCGTTCCCGAGCCAGAACTAAATGCACGATTATAATATCAATAATGAATTTATAGGTCAAAGCTCAACGAGAATATTTATTTACTGCGAACGTATTCGAAGACACGGACACTTTGGAATTTGGAATAACATAACTCTGGCGCGTCAGTCATCAGAACCGAAACACACCAGCGCTCACATGCCTGCCTCACTAGGTGAGAGTGTTCACAGCTCTGCAAACAGCGTGCCGAACGACTAACGATGTGATCGCGACCGTGTTTGTGCCCACCGGCCGCAGTGCATTGTGTCATTTGACCCCGCTCGGTCTGGGCCACTCACACTTCGCTCGCTCGCGTCACATGACACGCGCAAGGCGCTGACAGCACGCCTGTGAGCATAGGGGCAGCGCGACCCGCATCGTGTCCCAACGCCAGCCCTGCACGAAGGCACGGCACGCCGCCAGGCTTGAGCCGATGCACCCGACCAACTCCATGCCACCCTTAGCTACTACCGTGCCAGCCAAACCGTCGCTATACCAAGACAGTAGCTCGCACACAGCAACAGATCGTAGTGCTTTCGCTGGCACGGCTCGGACGAATTCAGTGTCCGGCGGTGTTGCAATCCAACTTGCAAGCCGATGTACACATAATGTGCTCACATGCCAGCGATTCTCTGATCGATCGCGGCCTCAGCATAATTTCCCTCGCCGGGTGTCAGTTTCCATTATTATCCACTCGCTCATTACATGCTTATTCTATTTGTTTATCGCTCATGCGCTGGTGTGTGTAGGTGTGTGTTTGAGTGCGCTGCATGTGTCGGTGTAGGCAAAAGCGGGGAGCTTCTTTTCTGGCATCCAATTTGCGTGAGTTGTACCCTGATTGAATTGGCAGCCGCCGCGGCCGATCGCTTCCGAAGATCCAGCCCAGGTATCGAGGGGCTCCGGAGCCGGCCACGAAGCTGCAGAGAACAAGCCGAGAGTGCAGCAGATGCAAGCTGCCATGCACTTGATCGCTTCCCGGCTAGACACGACGACGGAACGTGCCAGATGCGAACGCGGCGGACCCGCCGCGCAAAGATTCCGTCTGTCTCGCAGCGCGTTGTTTGCCCAAACTCTACAACTTTGCCATAATAAAGGACGGGCGTTTGATTTCCGATCTGAATGCTCCGGTTACTTCGCTCGCAGCCACGTCCGCTTGTCCACGCGGCGTCGCCAGAGCAAGGCGCAGCATTTTGTACTATTACCGAGATAATTACGGGCAAATGCATCGCCGTTCATTTCCTGTGTTGCACTTTAACGATGTGCAGTTGCATACGGTTGTGAAATTTACCGCCAAAGCATTTACCATTCGGCTGTCTCGTTTAACTTGTAGATCGTTGATGACGTGTGATTTACATTATGTTGCTGGAGACGTCGTTGTGCGAGCGGCCGGTTGACGGTTGATGGTTGACGCTTGACGCACTGTCTGCGTTATGGTTGCTCCACGCTGGCGGAGCGGCCATGGACGCCGGGTCAATATCGATGTAGACTTCATTGTGGGCGGCGTCAGCGCAGAGCCGAGTCGAGCCCCTACGATTTTATGTACAAACTGTTGTTTCGCGATAATAAATCTTTATAAATCGAACTCCATTCTCGTCACTGCGTCGCACAATGGGAGGAAATTCAAGTTCGCAGCGCAGTCATTGCCATAAGTCGCGACTATTTGCATCAAATATAGAAGCAATTTTATTGATCTTCATAACAGCGAGCAACCATTAGTTACACCGGTCGTGTTTTCCAAGCACATTATTTGCCCCTAGACGCAACCCTCAGAGCAATTTTCTTTCGGACCCGGCACCTCCACCAACCGTTTTCTCATCAACTGGTATACGCCTGGAAGTCCGTTAACGAATGCACCCAGCATTGCTTACTTTTGATTTGAAGCAAAGTTTTTTCTATAAATTGCTTAACATAATGCTAGCAGGCAGTAAGTTTCCGGTGTGGTGACCCTTGGGGTCCAGTAATCGGGTGTGTGGCTAGAGGAGCATGACGCCGGTCAGTGGCCATGGCGGCCAGGTGCAAGTCGAAGGGTGTCTCGAGTGCGTGGGGCCGAGCGACACACGTGGCCACACGTGTGTGTGTGTGTGCAGTGTGTGTGCGTGGGGGACGGGGCGGGGGCGGGTTGCTAGAGCGGCTGTTGCTTCTGCTACCAGACCTCTAGCAGACCTCTAGCAGACCTCTAGCAGACCTCCAACGGAAGCTCGCCAGCTTGCCTAGTCGGTAGCAAACGCCGACGTGTGCTTGATTTACTTTGTTAGGTGACGCACTTATGGATAGGCGTTCATTTGTGTTCGTGATGGCGTTCCATCTGAAATATTATTTGGAAGTTAGGCAATGCCATACTTTGAATACCTAATTTCTTTATACCATGGAAACTCTCAATTTTCAAAGTGTGTCATTTTTTGTTTCTCATTTGCGGGCAACCTCTCTAAGATTATACTTAGTCTGAATAGTACTTTCCGTATCCGTTTTGTCCGACAAACTTTGAATGCATTATCTATCCTGACATTATTCAACGGAAAAGCAAGTTCTAGGGAAAATGTAATTTAAAATACCATGTTAAAAGGTGAAAAAGAGTACGGGGAAAATATGGAAATAAAGATGTTCAAAGTCGGTGCCGTAACAAACCAAGAATAAGTAATAAGTAATAAACCATAATTAGCATAGAGGTTTAAAAGTTACGCGAGATTTCTCGGCCTTTGCTAGATCAACACAAATCAACAGTTGCCGTCCTATACTTAAATCCTTGCATCTAGCTCAACACACTCTATAGAGCTGATGCTGTTGCCCCCCCAACAAGAAAGTTCACGCCAAAGTTAGGCCAGCAAGCTGGGAAACACTTTGAGACTCTCTATACACCTTTGATTCGGTTCCAACACAGTGTCGGTCGTCCCCGCATGAACACGAAACATAATTTACTCGACAGATTCTGCTCTAATTCCATTGTTTGCATTGAGTTATTGATTGCCCATAGCCTACGATGCGAGATTAGTCCAGTCAGTGAGAAGTCTAATTTAATAATTGTGCTAATGGGTTTGCGTTGAGACTTGAGTATACACAGATTGAAATAAAACGTTGCCTGTTTGGTCAATTATAATGTCAAGTTTTACTATTTCGAGTCTAATCTGATTTTGTAATCGATTAAATTGCGAAGAGCCTCGCTCTATTGAGACTGTTTGGTATGAGGACGTCAATCGAGAGATTGTACGCACTGGATGCTTGCTTCCCAATGTTTGTTGACTTGAACGAGGAAAACGCTACTAAAATAATCGGTGCGAGTTACAACGTGAGTTCGCTTTAAGGTTTATCTCCATGGATCTCTGCTAGAAAATTATTCCGATGCACATTGATCTTGTCGGCTATCCGAACGCTAGCGTGGTTTCCTTCGGTTCAATAAGGCAATCGCAGAACAGTTTACACAACAATAGACAACTACAAGCGCATCCTGTGAAATGGCTTTTCAGGGTCGCGAGTTGCACCATCTACCGATTCAGAACGATGCAGAACGATTCAGAACTCCAAGGAAGAGTATAATATGAAACCCTTTACTCATGCCTGCTATTGGCGCCACCGCCGCCGCCGCCACCTCAGTCCCCGCTGCCGGTGCCGCTATCAGTAATATTATACTGATTTCCTCAGACAATAAGGAAAATATCAACCTGTGGCGTAATTCACTTCGGCACCGAGCAGGAGCGCTATATTCCTGAGCCGCACGCAAATTTCTCAGATACCCGTACCGGTAACATCCTCTGCTCCTGGCTTAAACTATCCAACTCAGGTCATATGCAGTAATTATTGCTTTCAGCTATATGCGTTTATTACGACCATGTTGTGTTAGAAAGCAGATGAATTCAAAGCTGTCAATCAGCCGTTCAATAATCATAAAGTCGATTACATGAAAATCATTTTAATTATAGTAATTACAGCTTGAAAGTTGAATTGAAGTTTATGAATGATTTTTTTTTTACTGTTGGATCAAAGCATTCGCGATGCGACTGCGTATTTAATTCGAGATGAAAGAAAAGAATAGTAGAACGACACTGTCTCGTGCTTGCATCTAATTATTATCCTATTCTTTCGTAGAAAAATATATCACTTCATGGACGTTGATGACGTAGTATACTGTCCTCGCATTTGAACTACGGAACAGATAGATAATTAGCAGCTTAGCTGCTTTGAATGGCTTCTAGCGATACAAGAGGCGTGAAAATCAGTGGCCAGCTTGGAACACTTTCAATCGTTGTATTTTCATCCGTCACCTAATTCGGCAAACTTGTTCCTAGCTGGCCTATAGTCTTGGCAAAACTAATCGACCACTGATGCGGACCATCCACAATCATCATGAAGAAATCCCTATTATCAAAAACGAAAATGTAACGCTTGAGAGGAAGTTTGCTTCCCAAATGTGAGTAGCTGTAAAGGCGGAAGTATACCGGTTTATTTTCAGACTAATTTCAACTGCAATCGCTGTCAGATAAACAGATCCGTGATAAAATCATATCACATAGCCGAGGGCTGGTATATTGACAAACCATCTGATGTGCTCAAAGCGAAGGTAAAATCAATTACGGTCGCTATTATAAGTAATTGTGCGAATTAACTAATTATGGTTACAGTTAAAATTGTTGTGTACCATTTACGTTCGGTGATATTTAGACCATACCGTGAAATAGAACACCGAGCTCTTTCTTTCGAGTTGCCTGTAGTGTCTTAACAACTTTAACGCCTTATCTTTTAGTCATGAAAAAGCCAGGCGTGGACCTTGATTTGATTGTCATTTAATTATTCCAGCATTTCTGAAGCGAAGATAAGAAAACCACACTTGGCAGCCAGAAGGCAGGAGAAACGAGGCACGCTAAGTAACTAACGAGTTTCTGTTCGATGTTTCCCTCTTGGATAGTACACTGGACAACGAACACTTTGCATTTTCCGTAACCGTAAATCATTTTGCTAATTCGATGTTATCTTTCAGACTTTTGACTTTTGACTTTGTAGTTTGTTTCAATCAGTGAAATAATATCAAACTTGAATTAATGGTTTGAAATGGTTAGAAATACTAGAGACCATTTTGATCCAGAATTTAGAGACATATAGACTGCAAAGTATATGTTATCCTATAATGCAAAATTTTAGCTAACTTCGAAGGTATCCGATCAGAGTTTCAGGTGACAGGTTGATTGATTAAGAGCATGTTCTACTATTGGTACATCAATATGCCACGCAAAGATATCGAGGCTACGGCCCTGAGCGATGATTTAACACTTGAATGGAGCATAAGTACTGCCACATCCTATAATAATGCCTAATAGATAGACCTATCAGAATATGTGTGACTTTATGAAGAAGCAGCTGCAATTAATCAATAATAGCCGAGATAAAATCGTGGCTCTGCTCTGTGTCACCATTGAATATTAGAACTACAACAAGCATCATCGTAAACACATGTGCTATATTTTAATTGAAAATATTTTTTTGGGCGTTTTTCTTCCTAACAATTCACCTATTCGGGAACAAGGGTCGATTCGATTGCATATATAAGAGAGTAGGCAGCCATCGAAATCAGTATAAGGACATTCGACAGCACCGGCTGTGGTTATGATCGTATGCAAATATATCAGCTTTGAAGGGCAAGCCGAACGATGCTTGTTAGATATAAAATATCACAGCAGCGCAAGATTTATGTCGGGTCCATAGAGAACCGAAACCACCCGAGCTTTTGAGAGGGACTGTCATTGTATGCCGAAAACTCGAAGAAGACTCCATCCTCTGAACAGATTGAATTATTGACAACCACAGAACAAGATCAATGTAATCTGTTTTATACATATATTCATATCCAAGTCAATACATAGGTATATACACAACACGATGCAGTATAACAATAATTATATACACAACTAATGGACCGTTTTATTGGCTATTATACCATGTCAGCCAAAGAAAACGTTTGGATTAATCATTGTTGCAATATGGATTATTGCGATACGTCTATTTTTAGCTCGCCCCCACCAAGCCAATGCCTTATTGGAGCCCAATATAGAACCAAGTAAATTTAGCTTGCGCTGGCAAGTAATAGTAGTAGTGCTAGTGTAATATTTGCTATATTGAATAATAGGTTAAATAACCTGGTGCCAAAAGAAAGATGGTGGTTCGGATGAGCAGTCGGATCTTGGCATAGCAGATCGATCGACTTACTGACCTAGATGAGCGATGTTTTTTATACGGCGGCGACGACCACGACGGCGACGGCAACGGCGACGGCGACGGCGACGGCGGAGGTGCAGACAGGGAAGATAGATACATCGAGCCATCGGGGTGGACGGTCGTGACGAACCGACGTCTGGCCAGTTTTTTAGCGCGCCCCCGCACGTGTCGGGCCTCGGGCCTCGGGCCTCGGGGGGCGATGGCAAGGCATAAACATTTGAAAGTTTACGAGCTGCACCATGCGGACTTTTTTTAGAAGACAATGTACACACTACGGTACACACTACGGCTAAGGTCAGCCAGGAAAAAAAACGACGATTAGCATTTTTTTAGTGGGATGCAGTTTTGGTTCGGCAGCGTCCGCAGCGTGTCGCTCGCCGAGGTAAACAAACGAAAGCACGACCGTGACCTAGCTGAGTGGTACTATCCCGTGCGAACAGTGGCGGCAGCTCGCGGTTCGCGACCAAATCGAGCAGGTCCGATCCGATTGTGACAACGGCGGGGGCCCACACAATTTGCCAATGATATCAGTGATCGTGCGTAACGCTAATCAGTATTTGCATGTTGAGTAATGTTTTCACCATATTAAGGAATAACTCGGATTCAGTTGTGATTCTTCAAGCATGGCAAAGAGAAAGGCTCTGGCCTCATTTTATTTTCATACTTGACGTACTGCTGAATAGTTTATACTTTGCTTTCATGATGTTTCCGCTAAGTTTTTTTTTTCCTCTATAGTTGAAATTAAATTCCGATGCTAATTCTGGGTGTGAAGTGTAAAATCGTGTCTTATTGCGGTGCAGGTATTCGGATTTCCGAACTGTCGTGATGCTGGTTTGCTCTGGTCTCTCGTTTCCGCACCGACCAGCGACCAGCGACCAGCGACGCACTTGGCCGCTCTGCGTTGTGCCCACCCGGTTTTTGGCATAGAAATGGAAATTAGAAATCGACCGAGATGCGTAGCATTCGAAGTCGTTGTAGCGCAAAACATTTACGCAACTATTTCGCTGTCTATTGTTTGGCGTTGTTGTTTATCGTCTGAATTATGTTTAACAATATCGTGAAACGAGCATGCCATGCCACAGGAAGATCAAGGAAGGGGCGTTATTCCAGTTTGTATAACGTTCAATTATAAAGATGATCAGAAATAACATCATCCATATAACGTGATTATACGTCCATTTCACCATTGGTATTGAAACTCGGATCGCTTTATCCTTGACAGATAATATGGCGTTTCGAAATGCCTACCACCTTCGTGCTCTGTGCTATGTACTCTGTGATCTGCGCTCTGCTCTTCGGTGGCGGCGGCCTCTGCGATTATGTCGTGCTCCAGCTCATTCTGCTTCGCACTTGTCCTAATAATAAAAGTCGGAGATCATCTCGAGCTTTCAGCTTTATTAAAGATATAAAACAAAGCAGCGGAGTCTGTGGCAGCAGCGGCAGCGACGGAGGCAGCAACGAGCCAAGCCAGAGTGCAGTGGAAAAGTTGTCATCTGTCCAGAACGCAGTCTGTCCTGTCACGGAAGCTGTACAGGACCGATATTTCTGTGGCATCGCTCTCCGAACGAGAAAGTCTTAGGCCCACGGCATTCACATTTTTTGGGGACACACGATGTGTGCATGGGCACAGGACACGTTAAGAAGATGGCATGACTGTAACTCTGAGATCTCGTAAGGCGAGTCGAAGGGCAGTTGCGGCCTTATCCTTGAAACACCCGATAGGTACACCTCATGGGAGGCTGGGAATGATTGACTGTCAATGCCAAAAGACAAGCTCGCGTTAATTGGTTAAAATTTCAATTTACACACAGTTTTACATCACGAGCAAGTTCTGTCAAAATCTCGTGGACCATTCCCCGATTATGGTTGGCGATTCCAATATCTTTCGACGGCTGAAGGTCGATCTCGAAACACAGAACCGGCACCGGCCGCCATTATGGTAAACGGAACGGATGACACAGCGATGATGCAGCGAATGCAATGGACCTGCAAGAATTCTTCGTGAATGCACACCTTGTACCGCATTACGCAAAGCGCTCAAGTACGCTGCCATCTCTTTAGTCTCGTGTTAAAAACAATGTTGCAGTTATTTTTAACGTAGGTCTCTAAGCCTTCTATTTGAATTACGTTTGCACGCAGCGACTGTCTGTATTTTTAGATCGGCCTTCACCGGGGAACACATGCGCGTATTTTTCACACATCTCTATATACCAATTCCCGTATAATTACTAATTATTAATTAGCGAGAGGTTCTCAGTGCAGCGGCGTTCAATTATCACCTGATCGTGTGAGCAGCACGCTTCTACACTCTACAGCAACATTTGCACAGCCATGCAACCCGGATCAGAACCATTGTATACATGCTCGCCATACCTGTTAGCAGCAGTTGTTCCGACTCAGGAATCCCCTGCTCCCGAATCCCAGTGGATTGAAGTTGGTGCTTTGTACAAACATTAACCGTGGGGGCGGGGGCGGGGGGTGGGCATAATTGAAGTAGCCCACTAGTCTACTTTCCGCTTCTTCGACCCATCTCTGAGTCTCGTCCATGGTCTGACCAAGTCTCGTGTTCTTCTTGTTCCAGATTACGTCAGTGGCGGCGAGCTTTTCACGCATCTGTACCAACGGGAACATTTCACCGAGGACGAGGTCCGCATCTACATCGGCGAGATCATTCTGGCGCTGGAGCATCTACACAGGGTAAGCTGCTCCGCGGGATGTAAGCGGATATTCCGTATATAAAAGCGTAAAGCTGGTGCCACTAAACACAAACATATTATTATGAGCGTCGGCGTACGAAGCCAAGATACTTTATTATATTATACGTTTTGCCATTTTCGCGTTCGTGTCTCGTAGACTGTGTGCACTTACATTGTTTTTAGCGATACAAGAAAATGAAAGTTATGGTGGCTTGATTTTACCTTTCTCCGTGGCAATCTCTTGGCATCTGCTACTTTTTGATAGTTCAGTGTCCACAACACCACGACTGGATTGTGTACTCTCTAATACAATCAAATAGCGAACCGCATCACTCGTCAGTATAACAAACAACAAAAAAAAACTTATATTAGAGAAGTAGGCCACAGACGGAAATTGTCTGGAAATGGCAGGCATTTAACTTGTGTGCTTCTCGAATTGTCGTCCATAGCGACGTTCCCGATTTTCGCTACAGGTCTAATTGCACGCCTAGATCTTGTGCCCGATGAGTAATAGATGTCAATATACTGTCCGCTTTGGCAATGCCGGATCGAATCTCTGCGCGCAGCATTTGCAGGCTGCGCGCATATCAAATGTCCGAACTCCCTGCTCCCGTCTCTCCCAAACACCCGAGTCCCGAGGCCCGATCATCCCGGAATACAGGACGGCTAGCAGGCAGACATCACGCAGTGGTACGGCTTGGCACAGAACTTCGCCCGTTGCCGACCGTCGAGCAGATTCCGAACGAGTTTCTGTTTTGAAGTTCACCATGCATTTAAAAGTAAACGCCTATCAAGAATTTCAATGTTGATTGTCCAGCTTTTTACTCACACACATAGGCAAACACTGACACAAGAGAGTGCAGAGTCGCGCTCGCTCTATCACACACTCGCCACTCTTCACAAGTCAATGGAAAAGAAGCCCGCCGAGGAATTTGGGCCAACAAACGGTCCTTTATTATGAAACGCGCACTCTTCCGCGTTCGCTGTTTAATTTATAGGCACAACACGTGACAAGAATGGCACCGCATTGCAAAGTTAAAAAACTGTCGAATTTTACCATATCATGTTTTACGAGATTTCAAACGAATTGTCTCGTGCAAGGCAGCCAGCTGCGCGCGTTTCGGCGCTGTCTAGATCGTTGCAACTTGCGAGGCAGCGAATCGAAACAAGCAACACCTTGATTTTGACAAGGTGGCTGCATTCACACAGTCAGTTAGGCACTCTGGCAGTGTGTAAACGTAGGTAATCGAGTGACCTCTAGCGCCCGCGGCGAGTGCTGTGCTTGCACCTGCAGCGCTGCCAGCCACCCACACCGGCCTTGTCAGAGTGCCTACAGCCTTGCTGCCTGCGCTATCATACGCACACACAAACAAATCTCCATCGCAGCGAGCGATCTCGACAATTCATTGCTTTCTGGGTCGACACCAAGTGCACGTATCATACGCGATGATGAGGTTACCGTGTGGTTCCCTTGGCATGGAAGGATGGATGATTTGCTTGCGATGCCGATTCTTCGGCTTACAGTTAATAATCGACGAAAGTTGAAGGCAGCGCGGCGAATTCGTTTTCGCAAGCATGGCCGTATAAGAGCAAAGTGAATTCATGACACATCTTATTAATTGCTGGCCAGCCGGTCTTCAGCGATGCTTGATGCGGTTGTCTGTGTGTAGTGTGTTATAGAGTCTGTGCTCTGCAGACTGCAGAGTAGGTCAGCTCGAGCAAATTGATATTGGAATGCACGCGTCCATTGGCCGTCTTGCAGTACGCTTCCCCTTTTCTGAAAGAAAACTCACAGCCACAAAATTATTCCAGCGGTTGTGTTTGCTGATAGCATTTCTATTCGCACTTTCCATGTTAATATTGCATGTATTTACATACACAATTTTTATATCTTTGTGACGTCGTTGCATCGCTTTGACTACCTCAATGTGTGACGTTGTCAAATCGGAAAAAAAATTGCAATTTTTTTAACAACCAGATGTCAAATTCAGTCAAGGCCAGCGCAAAACTACATGCAACATCATGATAATCATCGCTCGTCGGAGTATTTTCTTGACGGATGGATGAACGATTGAGTGGTACACTTACACACAATATAACAAACTCAACTTACTACGTAGTTGGGAGAGTAACCTAACGCATCCACGCTGTTCCCTCTCATCGTGATCGTGATAGTCCCAGCTGCACCAACACACCATTACACACTACACCGAGGCTTATCGATTTGAAAAGCTACCCGTTGTACGACTTCTGCCCACATGCTATCGAAGAAGAAAATGAGCGAAAACAGCGCGGCGCTGAAATTTAATAATACTTTAGTGAGGCATGAAAATACCGTGACAGTTGGTGCCTAGTGTCATAATATTGTACCGCGAAGTTTCGAGCGTTGTTTTGAATCGGCCAAGGCTGCGAAGCATGCCGTATCCCAAGGATACGCCATTTAATTGAGCCTTTGATAATAAACATATAGCGTAGTCAGACACCGTAATCTCTCGGCGCGCAGCAGGCACGAAGAAAAGCTCCAGCCAGTATCCGTCAGCTAAAGCCAGGCGCAATTGGAAATACGAGCATCGCAATGAAATCGACCGGTTTGCTGTCCCATACACAGCCCACTTTTCCTGCCAACTATCTGCCATCGACTTTTGATGGATGGAAATGCTCCTTGGGAAATGTCCTGTCTGATGTCCTTGGCTTGTCTCTGTCCATCAGCTCGGGATCATCTACCGAGACATCAAGCTGGAGAACATCCTACTCGACTCCGACGGCCACATTGTGCTAACAGACTTCGGGCTGAGCAAGGAGTTCCTGCCGCACGAGAAGGACCAGCGAGCGTACTCGTTCTGCGGTACCATCGAGTACATGGCGCCCGAAGTAGTCCGCGGAGGCAGCACTGGCCACGATATCGTAAGTGTCTCGAGCACCCCTTGCTCCCGCCTCCCGACAACTTCTTGCAGTTCTCACCCGAATTACAACCGCAGAGAAATGTTGCACGGGAACAACACGTCTGTCCGCCAATGCCGCCGCTTAAGCTGATCAGCGCATCTAAGCTGTGTGAGAAGGAGGGTGGATAGGGCAGTATTTTGCTGTTCGGCGCCTCGACAAAGTAAAAAGCGTTGTGCTTCGAGGATATCGCCAGGCCACGGGGCTGCTGGGATATTGTGATGCGATGTGAACAAGGCAGGCTAACAAGCTAATGAGTCGCTAAGCCGTATCGACTCTGCCGACCTGCAATTAGCTGCAATTGTTCGTGCATTGATTACACGCTTGTTGATGGCGATGCACAAGATTAGAGACGAGCCGGCTCCTGCTGCATGCCGGCAAGCACTGCGCTCTAATTGATCGAGAAATTAACGCCATCCGACACGACACGACATCAAACAAGATATTGGAGTGCGTTATGGCCGGCCATCCTGATTCGGAATCGTAGTCTCCTTGCGTCCTCGACCTTTCTTATCTCTTTGTGACCTCTTTCCATGTCTTCACACTCTTTCGATTTAAACCTACTTTTGATTTTCATAGTTTCAAAGATGCGTCCAGAAAATAGTTTGTTTTAGTCGATAATATCTAGACGGTCGACGATAACGTTGGCGCGTGCTCATTAATCCATAATCTGAGTGATTCGATTCGGTCTTAAGGGGGTGGAGTAGAGTAGGGGGGGAGGGGAGGGAGGGCAGCCTTATTCCTTGAAACGACAAAACTCGCGAACGAATTCTGCATGACATTTGAGTTTCCAGAAAAAGTTCCTATAGCGGTGGGTAACTTGGAGTGACGAAGCGCTTTTATCAGAACTGTTTGCTATTTACCCAGACAATGATGTCAAGTGCATGCAAGTCGTCTGGAGGTTCAGGTAGAGCAGGACCTCGTGGAGGGTGGAAGGAAGCGAGTTCACGGTACACGGTACACCTACTTCCGGCATTCCTGTCTTGGCCAGCGTGCCGTCGCGTGATTCCCAAGTGAGGTGTGGTTGCACCGCCGCCACCGCCGCCACCGCCGCCACCGCCGCCGCCGGTCAAGTGTAGAAAGAGACACGGAATGCGAGAAGTGATCACAGCCGAAACTCTTCGCACCTGTAACCGGCTGGTGTAACCGTGTGTTCACAGTGCGCCTGTGTGTGCAAGCTCTAGCCTCCGCTCCGGCCGCTACAGGCTAATGAGAGTAAGAGAGACGGAATCAATCACAATATCTGATGAAGTAGGTCAGCCGCAAGGCCGACATGCGTCTGTCAGTAGGTCGATATATAGCGGGGACCCCCTCGCTAGCTGAAGCTAATACAACAGCACACCGGCCACCGGCCACCGGTCACCGGTCACCGGCCACCGACTATCGCAAATCGCAGCCATTACATGCTCGATGCACTTTCTTAGCTGCACTCTCTGCAACTGCAAGAGTATCCAACACGATACTAATGCGAAATTACTTAATTACCGATGACAGTTTAAATGTATAGTCTTAGGGTTTCATGCCACACACTTGTGATGTTGAATAATTACCGGGCATAATTCGTATTTTCCTTCTCAGACATGGCGTGCAAACATTATAATATGCAAGGGGGGATACAGGGAGAAGGGGTTCTGAGTTCTTACAATGCACTTTGTAGAAGTTATTCTTTACCGTCTTTGTTTCTTTGTGTGAGATTAATTAGGACTGCAAGGGAAAAAAGCTGGTGCATTTTCAGCCGAAGACAAACGGTACCTTCAGAGAAATTTTGTGAATTTTGTTTGGAAAGGGAAACCGGCAAACGCCCTCGGAAGACTTTTACCAATAAAATAAACCAATGAAATCTAAGCAAATGCATGCAGAGACACTATGTTCGCAATGCGTCAAGTGCGCAAATGGCCCCGAATTGACCAACCAACGTAGACGGATGATGAGTCGCGTCGACGGTGCATCAAATAAATGCAACACAACGATCCGCGATCTAGGGCAGGTCACAGACATATAGGTCAGGTCACCGTGCACCCGCCGCCTCAGACAGAGCAGCCCCATAGCACGGGCTTTATTATATGGGTCGATATGATTACAAATAATACATTTTCTAGCGAAACGTGGCCGCGTTCATTTGGGAAAAGAATGCCATGTCACGATGCATGGCTCTAATCCCTCATTCGCCTGTTTTTTTTTTCGGTTGGGGATTCAGCTTTCAGTAGGTCGACGCACGCTACCTACGGGGATGTATGCACGCACCTGGATCATGGGGGGATTTGGGACAAACGTGAGGCGCTGTGGCTGGACTATTTTCCCAATAAGCGACTGGGCTATCTGTCTTGTTTGCCTGCGAGCGGCTAGTAGTGGGAAAGCTGGCCGGATCGGCGGAGGGGTTTTTCCCGACTTGACACGGGGCGGAAGCCATGTCTAGCGCTGCAAGTGCTGTAAGGCTAACTTATTGGGAAGTGATTGCGCTGGTCTGCTGGTCTGCTGGTCTGCTGGGATCGCCAGGCAGTTGTGACAGAAGGAACTTCGCTCAAGTGGAACTACTTTGACCACATGTTTGACTAATTAATCGGATAGAAACGAGAGAAAATAGTAACTTGGGAATACAATAAGTTGTGTTATTTTATTTGTATGGAAAGAGAAAACGACTGTTTTTGTCGTAGGTATAACTAAGTCACGGTTTACTTAGCTACCTCTCGGCGGATACGTATAGATCGAAGATTTTTTTTACTTTGATTTGGATTTTAGGAGAAATTTTCTTTTGGTTACCGAGATAAACATCACAGTTTCAATGAATGTACAAAACGCAACTATTTCACTACATTTGCCAAAACGTTCGGCAAATTTTAAGTAGGCCCGAGTGGCTACTAGTGCGATATGACTCGTCCAAAGTGCGAAAGAACGAAAGTACGAATCGGACGGCAGGCGAAATGAGGTCACGGTGCCTAGAATCTGGGTCACAGGAGAAAATGCAAAACGGAGAGAGAAATAGCAAACTTACTCACGATCACTTTCACTGAGGCCGTTCATCAAATCACTCTCCGATGATAATGAACCGTTTCTCAATGCTCCGCCAAACGTTCTCACTCTCATTCGTTTAGCAATGGGCTTTTCACCCAGCAACAATCCACCAATTGAGTCAACACTCTACAAAATACGACAATTTCCATTTCCCCCGATTCACGTGCTATTCAGCAGCAACTGCAAAACGTTTCAGCTTAAGTTTACACACAGTACTATCTTTATTTAAGCTCAGTCAAGAACAACGAAAGAGAAACCCCAAAAATGCAAAAGGGTAATGCATGCGAAGTCAGAATTTCATTTTCTAGAAATAATCTTGACTTGTAGCAGCGTATGGACGAATGGCTTCTTGACATTGAATTTCTTAATAACTTCACATTTCGGTGTGCATAGCTCACACTTATCAACCTCGTGAATTTTAACGAATATGTCCTCGATCTGATTAGCAGTAGGTATTGCAAAGGATGCCCTTAATTGGCACTGTCCTAGCCTATCCACAAGATATAAAAATAGCATTAAATAACCGTAAAACATATCGATATGGAACCTGTTGACACTCAAGCTTAAAGCTAAACCAATAACTTCTATACCTATACCTGTCCTCTCTCACATTGTCTTTATGAGGAGATGTGTGTTGAGTGTTAGGGTTGCTGTTGGTGCTGGGGTGTTGCACGTTGCAACTACCAAGTGCTAACAACTGGTCGGTGTTCTCTCTGCAGGCTGTGGACTGGTGGAGCGTCGGCGTCTTGACCTACGAACTGCTGACGGGCGCCTCTCCGTTCACCGTAGAGGGCGAGCGCAACACGCAACAAGAAATCTCAAGGCAAGCAATTAACAATACTACCAAATACATACAACATAGGTCATAGGAAATAGGCACTCTGCCTGCACTGTACAAACAGTACGACAGTACAACAGCCCTGCATTCGGGTTAGTGTTCTCAACAAACGAACCGATGATAAAGACAGTGAGTAATCTATTTTCAATGTTTTGCTGGACACATGCAAGTGGGATGCAATTGCAATAGGTTTTGGCAGGCGCAGGGTATGGTCGGGCACGTGTGCAAGTGCAGTGCAACGCGAACGGCAGTAATGCTTATTACACAGCAAGAAAGTTTAGTGCGCGCCGTAATCGTCCGTGACAAAGGAGCGCATAAAATTGTTTTTTTATTTCCTCATCGATGCAAGAAAGCAAAATGTGAGCTATGACCTTGTTTGTAATTCGCTGTCCTTGTACTTACAATTACATGCATTGCACTCGAGTCAATATGAATTATAGCTCAAGAGACGAGATATCTAGCTAGCATAATGTAAGAAAAACACTGCTTTATCAGTGAAAAATACAACGATGTTCAGTTGATAATTCTGATCACACTTCACAACACTGATTTTTTTAATAACCAATGTTACATTTTCTTGTCACTCTAGGCGGATACTGAAGACGAATCCTCCAATCCCCGACGAGCTGTCGCCCGAGGTGTCTGACTTCATTGGCAAGCTGCTCGTGAAGGACCCCCGGAAGCGCTTGGGCGGCGGAGAACTAGACGCCGACGAACTGAAAAGACATCCCTTCTTCAGGGTGAGTTTCCCGGCGATTGCTCTGACCTCTGGACCTGCTCTGACCCCTGCTCTGACTAACCAATTGTGCCGGTGGAACCAGGTGATTCTGATGTGTGGACGACAAGTCACTGACTGATTGTTTTCTTCTTGCAGGGCACCAACTGGTCGGATCTGGCGAGAAAAGACATTCCAGCTCCTTTTGTTCCTAAAATTACCAACGAATTAGACGTCAGCAATTTCTCCGACGAGTTTACGAAAATGACGCCAACTGATTCACCCGCTATTGTTCCTCCAAACTTTGACAAAATATTTAAGGTAATTTAATTTAATGGATATATGTGACGATCTTTTTTTAACCTATTTCTATTTTTTATGACGAGTTTGGACGTTAAAATCTTACACAAAATGTTTCTGTTTTCTAGGGCTACTCCTATGTGTCGCCATCCGTACTATTTAGTGAGAATGTGGTTAGTGACGAAATCTTCCACCAAGACAAGAGGCCAAATACTGCCAACCTCATGGCATGCAAAATCAAGGTAAATAACACTGTCCAAATCCAGCGAGCTTCTTCGCGACAAGAAACCAGCCCAACCACCCTCGTTACCATCCGAACGTAGCGTAACACTTTCTCCGTTTCTCTCCGCCAGGAATCGGCGTTCTTTGAGAAGTACGACATCAACCTGCGGGAGAGCATTTTGGGCGACGGCAGCTTCTCGGTGTGTCGAAAGTGCACAAACCGAGCCACCGGTCAGGAGTGCGCAGTGAAGATCGTCAGCCGCAAGATGGACTGCACCAGGGAGATCAACTTGCTCCGAGCTTGCCAAGGACATCCCAACATCGTCAACCTCCTCGAGGTCTTCTATGATGAGGTGAGTCCGTTTTCCATCGGCCAGGCTCGATTCTGAAACACATTTGGCGTCACAATCATTGATTTAATTTTTTTTTGACAAATTACAAGTAAACTGTTCAATTACATTTTAAGGTTATTGTAGCCTGACTTTTTCCGTCCGTGAGTCTTTAACCGGTTCTCTCTCCGTCAGGCGCACACGTACCTGGTGCTGGAGCTGCTCCGCGGCGGCGAACTGCTGGAACGTATCCGCCGGAAGGACCGGTTCACGGAGAACGAGGCGAGCCAGATCATGCGCAAGCTGGTCTCGGCGGTGAGCTTCATGCACCAGCGCGGCGTCGTGCACCGCGACCTCAAGCCCGAAAACCTGCTGTTCGTCGACGACACCGAGGACTCGGACATCAAGATCGTCGACTTTGGATTCGCGCGGCTCAAGCAGGAGGAGCCGATGCACACGCCGTGCTTCACCCTGCACTACGCCGCGCCTGAGGTGCTCAAGCAAGCGTTCACCAGGGGCGCTGACGGTTACGACGAGAACTGCGATCTCTGGAGTCTCGGAGTCATCCTTGTAAGTTTTATTCGATAACAACCGTAGCCTGTAAGATTGTATTAAAGATAGAAATCTAAGGGGCTTCAGTATTGAGGAGCAATGACTTTAAATGTCTAGAATGAAATCAATTCCTTACTTTGTTAATTGAATACTTCATTTATTTTGCAACTATGGACCTAAATTGTACAAAACTGCTGTAATACTGTGTCAAATACCAACTAAATAAGCAACGTAAGTGCGATTTGCTCATCGAATCCCATCATGCGCCGGCCGCTCAAACTCCAACACTTGCGTGAAGCCCGGCAGCCCCACTAACCGCACTGTTTCCTCGTCGTTCAGTACACGATGCTGTCTGGCCGCGCACCCTTCCACGCGCGTTCGCGAGACGACAGCGCCGCCGCGGTGATGGAGCGCATCAAGGGCGGCGAGTTCCACTTCACGGCGGACGCGTGGGCTGCGGTCTCGCAGCAGGCCAAGGCGCTGACCAAGGGGCTGCTGACGGTGGACCCGCGACAGCGTCTGCGGATGGCCAACCTCCTCGGGAACGAATGGCTCCAGGGCAGCAACGTGCGGCTCTACCCCAGCACGCCGCTCATGACCCCCGACATCCTGACCGCGGGCACGACGGCGCGATCGGCCGAGCTCGGGGTCAAGCAGACGTTCAACGCGTTCCACCGCGCACACCGCGAGGGCTTCCGGCTACAGGTGAATACCTCTCCGACGTTTTTACCTGAAGGCGAAACGCAAATAGTGGGGACATGATTCTGCATTCCCTGGAATTGATCAGATAATCTCTGCTATGGGCTTTCAAAACTCACAAGATGATGAACTTCGGCTAATGGATATGATGGTTCATTTTCCAGGATGTTGTCAACGCCAAGTTGTATCAACGTCGACGAATGAAGAAATCTTCCAATGATGCTCGCAGTTGTTCTACGAATAGCAGCTTCTCAACAAGTTCCTCAGGTATGTTTGCTTGCACATTGCCAGAAAATATCAACTTTATTTTGTCATTTTCTGACAATACCTTACGATTTTCCAAACTCCAAGTAGCTCGTGTGATTCCCGAAACGGCCGATTCTGACAAACGCTTCTCCCCCAGGCACGTCTTCGATCCGCACGCCGGCCCCGACGGCGGCGGCGGGCGCGGCCGCCGACGAAGCTCGCGCCGGCGGCTCGCGCGACGACGACTCGCGGCGCGTGTTCAACTTCGGGGAGGCGCGCGTGCGCGAGTACTTGTCGAGCCTGTCGTCTGACGAGACGAGCCCGGCGTGGCGGGACTCCCCCGCCTCGCCCGACGAGCCGCCGCCGCCCACGCTCTCTCCCGCGCCCCGCGCCGCCCGCTGGAAGCAGACCGACTCGCCGGCCTCCCCCGACGAGCCACCGCCGCCGCCGCAGCTGCAGCTCTCGCCGGCGCCCGGGAAGGCGTGGAAGCGGCCGGGGTCGCCGCGCTCTCCCGGCCCCGGCTCCGAAGACGACAAGCTCGTGTTGTCGCCGGCGCTGCGGAAGAAGTGGAAGAAGACGGACACACCGGCCTCGCCCGATCCCAGCGAGTTGCAGCGATGCCTTATTAGTCCGTCGGTAATGGATGCGAGTGATAGGTTGTCGATCAGTTCGATGAAGACTGTCGTTTTCGACCGGGACACGTTTTCGAGTTCTTGCAACAGTGATGCGTTGCCGAAGGAGAGTTTACTTTCGAACGAGGAGAGTCCAGCCGGTCCGTTAACGCGTTCGAGGAAGAGGAGAATGAACGACGTGACCGGTTCGGCCGCTGCGGGTACTTCTGGCTCGAGTTCGGGGGACAGTTCGAGTGCTGCGGGGGGCAAGCGGCCCCGGAAAAACCCAGTGAAACGACATCACCGCCATCACAGGACGAAAAGAATTCCAACCATCATAGTTGAATAAGATGATGGTAGATAGAAGCCTATTCAGTTAGAGAAATTACTCCAAGAAATCAGAGAGGTATTCAATATTTTTATATGTAAGTAAAAAATTGCAAAAAAGGTCAATTTGATTCTGGTATTTTAATGCCAAATGAATTATGAGACGGATTATTTCCTTAGAACTATTCCTCTTTGATTTATAAGTCGAGACATATTGAAACGTTTTTCCATATTTTTATCAGTTTGTGACACCAAAAATTAATCTGCATGATTCAGACAGATCTCCATTAGAAATTGAATTTCATTTGCATGCATAGGTGGAAGGTGACCCTACCAAATAAGCCAATTTGTACTCCCTCGCTTTCATTGTTGATATTCAGTGGTATGCCGGCGTGGCACGCTGAATGCAGAACAATGGATTATCGTGACCTAGTGAATTGGATTGGAATAGGTAGCATCTTCATTGCAGTTGCTCATCACTCATCAGAATGATTATGATGAGCAAGTATTTTTCTAAAATACAAGAACCAAAGTCTCAACCAAGGAAATAATGATCAATGATAACAAATTTTGTAATAATAACAATATCAGATTCATATAATTGAATTTTTTATTAGTTCTTGTGAGATAACTTCTAGATAAAACAAATAATTAAAATCTTCCTGGTCAGCCATAGCGTAAATAAACGAGAAGAATACTTCTAACTATAGTTTCCTGAGTTTAAGAGAAGTTGTTGTCATTATTATATTATATTATTAATAATTAATGATAGTAATTATTATTAACTTAATCATTTATTGTTATTATTATTTATTTATTTGCTTTAGTTGTTGTCAGTTCTTTCTGATGACATAAATGTACTTTTACTTAGAAATCAAATGAAAAGAATGAGCTGGCCAAGCTACTTTTACGAATGAACTGTATTGCGTGTAACGGAGGTGCCTCACTAGTGCCCTTATCGGAGTTAACTGGAAGTATTTTTGAACTGTGCATCGATATGCAGTAGTTTTCATGACTGGTACAAGATTGTTGAATGCGTGGTCTAGTCACATAGCATTATCCAAGTGGCAACTGGCTCTGTGCAATTGATGGAAGTCAGTTATCGGCTGTTCTTGGCTATGGGCACAAAAGATACAGGCGTTGCTTTATTTTTTGGGCATGTTTGCACACATCTTGCATAGGTTGCATAATTGTGCGTGCTTTCCGACCAACAAATATGAAAGGATTGCATGGAAAATTAGATGGCCTTTTCCTTGATAAAGGTGGAGTCAACTACTGTGCAAAAGAATATTTCACTGGTAGCAAATATTCTTTGAACTCTTCTTTGTTGAGATATTTAAGTGATATAAGCAACTATTTCTTGCAGTGATTATTAACTTTTATTTGCAATGCAAAAGTCCCGATTGATTTTGATTTCTCAGAATCTTCTGTCCACCTCCAAATTTTTATTTCGTTTAAATGCTTCGGAGGATTTTTTATTTTTGACGTTTGAACTGTCTAAAGACATGGTTATTGTGAACAAAGATATATAAGGCAATCTAAGAAATTTCCTGCCGAACAATAATGTAGTTTGTAAAAAATCATAGAAATGGATAAGAGCTTATGGCTTAAATGTAAATTTGATAAAATCTCAGGTATGCATTACTTACAGGCAGGCAATTTTTGCTAGTTACCTACATTGTCTAAAGATTCAAGTGTGTCTTGCTGGATGTCAGCTTCTTAAATTTTAAGTTGATAAATATTATGTTGTTTGTATATATTAAGGGTGTTGGAATAATATTTGAGCAGCATGGCTGTCAAGTATAGGGCGTTGTTGAAACTATGAACTACGCATGTCAATAGACCAGAGAGTAACATCTAAATATATATATATATATATTAGGTAATATGCAAGCAAGTAATTTGTTAAGTACCTATGTGAAACAATTATGCAAATATTCCCTGAGTCAAACCAAATGCAAGGAGCACACGGTATTATATTATTGCACACTGCATATATTGTGATGAGAGGCGATGAGCTGATATTGATGTCATTAAACAGATTACTTTTATTAGGATGTACCACTTATAAAAAAATGTTGAGTAGTAACTAGGAATAATTTAAAGGTATCGATTGAATTTACTGATTAAGTAAGTATTTATACTCCATTATCCATTGGAAATTGTAATATTATATACATAGAGACTTTTTATTACGTGTACATTATCATAAGTTATGTTTCAATATTTTACATTAAATAAAAGTTATAATATAAATTATAATTATGAAAATATTACGTCTTTATTTTATTTTCCTGAGACATTATATTTGAGCATATTAAGGTACAGTATTCTGCTATTTTTTTGTTATACTTTCCGGAAAGCTCAGAATGCTATCGAGATGCAATTTCTATAAATAATGTATTGGTATACATACAACCCTTTTTTAATAACGCCATGTGAAACGCAAGAAAAGTCGTTAGAAGCAAGGCAAATGTTTCGCAGATCGTGATGGAAGGATCAATCCCTCCAATGTTCGTATTTATATTATATCATTAAGCATATCCAAAAGGGCAGAGAAGATATTTTGGTCAGTCGTGATAACTCTCGCGGAGTCCGCGAGATCATCTAACTGGCAGTATAGAGTGCATAACTTCGCGCTTCGTGTGGTGCCTCCTCGTGTGGTCCCTCCTCCTAAAATTACAAACGCAAGGAATCCGCGGCATTGCCAACAATTGGATTGCCTCCTTCCTCTCCAACCGCTCCCAAATAGTTAAAATCAACTCCAATACTCCCAACTGCGCCCCTGTCCTCTCAGCCCCTCAGGGCTCAGTCCTCTCCCCCCTACTCTTCCTCCTATATGTTAATGACCTTCCGCAAATGATATCCAAAGGTACCCTCTTCCAATTTGCAGATGACACCAACCACCTACTAACCTATCCCAAACAACACCCAATCGATACCCTCACTCAAGATGCCAACTCCCAGACCACTATCATATCAACCTACTGCATGAACAATCACCTAGCCCTTCAACCGACCAAATCAATATTCATAAATTTCCACACCAAATCAAACATCCCCAACTCCTCCCCCCTCATACGTGTAAACTCCAAAGTAATTCCTAATGCCCCATCAACAAAATTCCTAGGCATTCACATCACCCCAAACCTCGACTGGACCCTCCACATCCAAAAAACACACTCCAAAATCAAAAGTACCTGCTTCCTCCTCCGCCGACTTAAACAAATTGTCAACTGCCATACCCTCAAACTAGTTTACCATGCCCATCTCCACTCCCACATTTCCTATGGCCTCCTCTTCTGGGGCACCTCCCCACACGCAAAAAGAATTTTCACCACCCAGAAACAAGCAATTCGCATAATAGCTGGCATTTCCCGCCGCAAAACTTGTAAACCACACTTCATTCACCACCAAATTCTTACGCTCACCGGCACTTTAATCCAAATAGCCAGCACCCTAGTCAGAGCCAACCCCGATCTCTTCGCTACCAACTCTACCGTCCACTCCCACGCGACTAGAAATAGACAGGAAATCCGACCCACTCCCCACCTAACCACCCAATTCACACACAGCCCGTCTTATATTTGCACCAAAATCTACAATCATCTACCTCCCCGCATCAAAGACTCCCCCACTCGCAGCTCCTTTAAATCAAGTCTCCGATCCTACCTCATCAGTAATCCCTTCTACAACCTCGATGAATTCTACAATACAAAAAATCTTTGATCTCCCGAACCTCACATTAAAATAGCTTGTTCCTGCAGTCTCCTACAGCCTCCTACCGTTCCCCTAACCGATATTACCATTAACGCTAGTATTAATATCCTTTATGTTATAATTATTATAATTATTAGGTATTATATATTTATATTTTTTATTTATTTATTTTATATATTTATTTCTTATTATTATTGTTTTCGTTTATTACCATTACCATTTCCACGTTATTATTACTTTTATTATTACTATTACTTATTAATTTTATAATAACATATATTACTATTAATCTATTCTTAATCATCGACTGACGTAGCCCATATATGTACCCTGTACTTATCCACGAGCTAAATAAAATACAATACAATACAATACAATACAATACCCAGGTTCGATTCCCGACGACTGTCTCGACTTTTTGTTCAACGATCTTAAGCTGGATCTTCCTCGTCGCGCAATACTCGCTACTTCGGCCTGAAAGTTATCGAGGTCGTAATTTGTTACAGCTATTATGACCGTCCCAATTAATATGTATGAAAAGTTCTTGGAACTGCATCAACAGCAGCATGGCTCGGTGGATTGCACGCTGGCTCTTGAATGGGAGGTTGGTAGGGCTCGAGTTCATCCCCATAATAGTGCTAATTTTTTTGGCAATGTCTTTCATTGACAAGAAGCAGATTGCATGCAGATCATTGAGGTATGGTACTTGGACGTCAGCTATGTCAGAAACACAAGTCGATTAGGTATCTGAAGAAAAGCCACCATTAGCAATGTGTAGTATGGGGAATCCGAATCGGTTGAACGACGATTGCGTGGCCTAGAGTGGATAGGACGCCAGACTGGTAATCTGGCGACTCGGGTTCGAAAGTTGGCACCTTACGTTATTTTAAATATACCAAGTCACAGATTAGTTCAAATTTAGCTAAAAGATGGCGCTGTCTAACAATTTTGTGCAAACTCGTGGTCGTTTCGACCCAACGGTTTGGCCAAGCGAAGCGTAAGAGCTTAGGGTGTTAGGGTGGGGCGTATAATTTGCAGCAAAAATCTAAAACGAGATTTCGATTTTTGATACTAACTTTAATTACATACGCCCGAAATAAATGCAAAAAAGTTTCCGCGTTTCAAATGTGACGGGGTTCGAACCCGGTACTTTCAGAACGTCAGGCTCGAACCTTGTCCACTCGGCTACAGAGACACCTTACCCATCGATATAAATTTGGGGTATATGAGTTGCATATGCTTGTTTACCTGTTGTACTTATTAACATTTCACTGGCGCGTACGTACCTCGCCAGCCCATGCACGAGCAAAGCTCAAAAGACAACCGGATTTGAACGCACGATCTACGCGATTCGAACCAAGCAACTTAACCACTCGGCTATACGAGGGATATGACCTCTATATTTTGAAATATATATATTATTTGAAAGATCTTTATTCTGTACTATGGTAAAAAGGCTAGATGCGCCAGGCTTCGAACCAGGCTTAGGTCTCATTTTAGTTTATAAACTAAACTACCATTACCACCGAGCCATTTAAACTCATGAAATTAGTTCATACATTACAATTATGCAATGAAACGGCTCATCATTCAGAATTTTATCCTTACGGTATTGACTTGGGAGAAACCAAACAATAAAAGCTGTGAGCTGGAAAATAGAGTCTGCACCTTAGATCAAACATCCTCAGATCTAAATAAATGTAATATTCTACCTCCATGAATATTGCATGCACAGCAACATTCAGCGTGGATAAGCGAGTCAAGTTGTCCACAGCACTCTGAGCAATGCGGACTGTGCCATGGGCCATGCCTTATAGGTCATGCCTACACAACTATTTCCTGATCTGCCTCCCTCACAAAAAAGTGATATCGGCGTCCCTTGACAAAAGATTGGTTGAAACAACTATGAACAGTTTAGAATATGTATTTATAAGACGCGAATTGATCTCGGGAGCAGGCAGTGTAGCTGTGCACTCGGCATGGTACAATTGGTGGTTCAGACTCCTCGCCGACGAAATGCAACGTGCAGAAATTGCTTGGATGCATTTCAGTGATGAGGCGTATCACGGTTGATACCTCGCATCAGACAGTTACTTTTAGTTAGACTTAAGTTAGACAGTTAGACTTTTCCGCACCAATGTTAATTCTCTCTCAATGGTACTTATTGGTGGTCAAAATAACGATGTTTTTTTTGCAGTTGGGGCACACCAAAAAGGTCGTTATAGCTACTACTGAAACAAACCAAATATCATCTGAATGGGAAGGGGAAATCGGAAAATTGGTATTTTTAAGGACTTATTGGATTTCGACGATTTGAAGCAGAATTGTCAGGATGATGGACCTGTACATGAATTAATCATTTTAGGTTTCAACACCGGAGTGTAAACTCTTAGCATTCAATAATGATCAATCATCTTTGCAGGTATTCTTTTACAACAATCTAATTCTCAGATCTAGTAATATTTTATTGCAAGTACAATCTGGTAGAGAACCATAGTACCAACAGTACCATACCATATAGTACCAAGGGTTCCAGTTGGGCTAACATTGGACTAACATTTGAGTTTTGATTATCTTAATTAGGCTATCTAGATATCCAAATTAAAAATGATTTATTTGCCAGTGCCTGGCAACAGCATGAGGGATGTGTTGCCATGGACAGTGATTTCCCTATCAGACCTGTCACTTATGGGTAGTGTGATTGCAGATGGACGCTGTAAAGGATTAGAGTAACAATGTGTTAGAGGCATCAACAAATCATATTATGTACCATAAAAACCAACATAACTTCTAATTTATTTTGATAGAATATTTACATTTTTTTTGGTGTTGGTGTGCATTCCTCGAACTCCGCATTAGCGATTTCCAAACGTGGGGTTGCTGAATGTTTGCGTTGAAGGCTTGTACAATGGATTGTCACCCTGCAAATAAATACAATTGAATTTTCCTTTTTAGTCTTTTAACTCCCATATTTCAAATACCTACATGAAATTGTTACTTGAAATTTACACTACAATGGTGTCAACATACCCTGTCCCATTTCGCCAAAGCCCGTTCCTTTTCAAATTTCACATACTCTCGTCTGTCGTGAATTGAAGTCAAAACTTTCCAGATGATCAGGATCAACAAGCCGAGTAGCACAGTTGCTCCTGTTATGCCAAGAATTATACCTGCCAAGCATAGATCGAGGAGAACGATTAAATTTTATCCATCTCTTGTAAAATCTGAATTTATTGTGAGGTGCAGTCAATTTATTTCTTGGATGAAATAGGAGTACTGGTAGCTGTTAATGGTTGAATTTTCTAACAGATATCCGAAGAAATGAAAGCAATTTCGAATTAAAGCAGCATTGGAAATGACCATAATAATCAGTACCTAAAATGTTGCCAGTAAAAGTGCAATCCTTTTCCATCAGGGCTTCAATGAAAATTGGATTTCCTTGTGTGTACTTGTAGATAAATTCCAGCCGGCAAGAATCTACTAGCGCTAGGCAGCGATGTTCATCTTTGCTGGCATCCACATCTGCAAAACAAACCTCCAACCAATCATCATCTGTGTCTGTATTTCCTTAAGATAATGTCTTGTTGCTAAATAACCAAGCAACAAGTCCATACAAGAATTTGATTGGTCAATTTTTCTAGCTCACCTCTGAGGGCAGCTGATTTGGTAACATTGTATTGCAAGCATTTTCCGCAATCATCGTGCTTTGAATCGTACGCCTTGCAGTCAACACAGGACTTCAGCTCTTCACAACGTTGATCTACCGGACAGGTCTGCAGGAAAAAAAAGTACCAAGCCTGTAAGAATCATACAACAACTCCACTTCTGGACCATTACGAGCAAAGCTATATGCCTTTTAGGGCTGGTTGTCAATGTACAGTTATACGTGGCTAACCTCCAGATGAAAACTAGTAAAGGATATCTTCCTGATACAAATGTAGCTTGTATATTTTGTGTAAAGTGAAGGATCATTTCCTGATACAAATGTAATCTGTATATTTAAACAAACTGATAGAAAAAATCCAATCAAAATCTTCATGGTGACAACCTATTCTGTTTTCTTCCTAACTGGAAGATAACTATTTAACAGTAAATACATTGTGTAACAACCACTAAAATTGATTAAAAAAGTAATAGTTTAAGGTGGATCCGTACAGTTTTTTTATTGTTTTTGTTTTGGTAAAATTTTACTCAGATGTGGTCTATGCCGGAAAGAAATACTCAAAAAAATATATTTTTAAATATTTTACTGGAAATTTTCCGGAAAATGTGAAAATTTGTTTGGTAAACATGCCACCACTCCTTCCCTCAATTAGGTCTAAATATTCGTGATATCAGTCTCGACTATTTTTTTTTTCGATCAAGACACTTGCAGCTTGCCAATAAAGGAATTAGAAAGTTTAGAACTGCATACTTTTTCAGCAACAAATTTTGAAACAAAGCAAAAAATTGGCAAATTTACGTCATATTTTAACCATTGACAAAATTTAGAGAATGTCAGCGCGAATTGAATTAAGTGTCTTATTACAATCCCTGAAGTTTGGACATTCCATAAATATTAATTTCATTTCGATCGGACGACTGATACTCCCCCCTAGCGGGACAAGAGACAGGTCAGCAAGCGTAATTTTCCATACAAATTTTTTAATTTTCCGGAAAATTTCCAGCAAAATATTTTTTAAAATATATTTTTTAATATTTCCTTCCGGCATATGACCACATATGAGTAAAATTTTACCAAAACAAAAACAATAGAAAAAATGTACGGAAACAGTACGGATCCAATAAGGAAGGAAGGAAGGAAGGAAGGAAGGAAGGAAGGAAGGAAGGAAGGAAGGTATTAATTATTGAACTACTCTAGAAAGTTGTCACTCACCGAGCACACTTCACAGTATTTGCCCGAGTATCGCTCCTTGCCGTTCAACTTGCAGACGCACTTGCCGCACTCGCACGTGCCCTGGTTCGAGCAGATGAGCTTGGTGCCGTCGTCCGTGGTCTGGGCGCACTCGTCTTGGCTCTCCCTGCAGTTGCAAGCGTCGCCCGACCAGCCGGGCTTGCACACGCACTTGCCGCACCTGCACTCGCCTTGCGCCGAGCCAGAGCACACTTGCGAGCCGATGCGGTCGCACGAGAAGTTGTCGCATTCGCAGTATTTCCCGTAGATTACCTTGACGGAGTCAAATGTGGAATTTTTATTTATGGACAAAATCAAGATCATTGGAGAGGGTGAAGGGAGACTATTTATATTGTACTCTAAATGGTGAACATGAAGCAGACAATAAAATGCCATTTTTTAAAATTATTGTGCAATAAGAATTGTCATGTCAAGAAATTCAAGTTTGTCATTTATTTTGATTTTATAAAACACAGAATCATTTGCAAATTAATATGGGCAGGCCATGTCCATATTTCAATTAGTTTCTGTGGCTTGAACTGCATTTTGTACAAATTTATAAATTTGGAGACAGTTTTTACTTTTTTTATGTACACTAAGCATAAATTTTAATATGCCAGTGGCCCAGTATATCCAGTTAGAAACGCTACTAAAGTTTCAAAAATCACAAGCGATAGTTAAAGGACGAAAAGAGTAAAAAATCACCTCATTGGGTGAATTCCTTTTGTTGCACTGGCAGACGCCGCACTTGCACACGCCGAGGCCGGAGCAGAGCGTGCCGTCCTTGATGCACTTGGAGTTGTCGGATGCGGAGTTGACGGTGTCGCGTCGACACTCGCACTGCTGGCCGACGTGTTCGTCGTCGCACGTGCACACGCCACACGTCAGGTTGCCGTCACCCGAGCACACCCCGGGGCCGGCCGCAAAGTTCTAGCCGACAAATGCACAGTCAGCGGAACGATGGGAAAATGCAGAGCGGCAGGGAGGTGGCCGCAAGTTCCAGGAGACAAATTCACAATCAGCAGAACAATGCGCAAATGCAGAGCGGCAGGGAGATGGGCGCAATTTCTAGGAGACAACACTCTTGGCTGACACGTAAGTTGCAAAGTGATGATGTCGTTTGACAGAAGTAACTGCTTTAAGCTTGATCTAATTTCTTGTTTGGAATTCAAATTTGTGGTATTATTGTTTTAGATGAAATTTCTACACTGCATATTGAGTTGTATCTAGCAAGTAGCATGTTATGCTAATTAACAGCCAAGGCATTGCCCTTGCATTTTCTACAAGTTTTAGTTGAGTATTTATATTAATATTAATCTAAAAGTATGAAACAATTTTATATTTGAGTTTTCTGTTGCCATAATATTCTCTTACCTTGCCCTGCCTTTCACAGGCACAGTCACATAAAACCTCGACGTTAATTTTCAAGCTTTCATTCAGAGCCAGCAGTTTTATTTCCAGTGGGATTATCTCGCCTGGATATTTAGGGCACTTGTAAGCCTAAAAAGAAAAATGTTACAGAGTTCAGCACAACATGTGTCATATGCACATGAAGTTAAATCTGAAAAATAGTGTACTTTCTTTTGTTAAAGCATCATTGTCTGTCTGCACAGAGTGTTAGGCCAATGTGTGTAAGAAAATAAGTAACATTTGTAATCCATGTTTAGCAAGGTTGGATAAAGGAATTACTAAAACTTTATCACTGGTATTTTCCATGATATGATATTGCATTACCCGAATGTATGCAGTAAAGTTGACAGTGTGCTGAAATTCTAAGTTGTGGCACTCCTTGGTTTCTGTTAGAGCTTGATTGATGCAGGTGGAAAAGATTTTCATGTCAACAAACTCATTCCTTTCTTCGGCAAAGTCCAGTGTTACAATTCCCCTAAGTTTCTAAAATCATAAGAATGTATAATTTAAATCAAAGTCACCATCTGCCGCTTGCCAAGCCAGAAAATGTAAATAAATAATAAATCTATTGATTTTATTAGAAACAATTTCTAAATTAGTAAAACCAATACACTTCTCTGAAATATTTAAGAGCCATTCAATCATAGTTGGTCCACCAAAGTTTGGCACATTTGTGCTGATCGAGATATTTTAGACTATATAGTCTCATGCACAAGATAGGAACAATGTCAGCAGTTATACACAATACACATCACACCAGACACCAATTTTTTCTCACCTTATATTCACTCTGAACAAGGTCAATTACATTAGCCGAGTTTCCATCCAGAGTTCCGAATGAGGCACCTTTTATTCGTTTTTGAAGCTGCTGATAAAGCTGCTTGTGGCGCGCAGTTACCGCAAAGATCAGATTGATGTTGTTCTCTTGAGCCTTTTGGTTTAGCTGCAAATAACAAACAAGTCAAAGAAGGGGAAGTGAATCTGGGTAGGTAAACTTCTTGAATCCTTTCTACAGACACTGAACCAGACCAGCACGTCACTAGCAAGGAAGATTCGTATCAGACACTTACTTGTGATATTGAGGGGTAGTCGTATTTTAACGAAGCAATCTTATCATATTGATCACCAACAAGATGGCATTGTGCATCGTTTGGAAGAATTATGCCCGCAAGCTGGAAGATAAGATGTTTGAAATTAAATTTTCAAAATTTAGTGGCACATGTGATCTTTTCAAGCATTTTAGGTGATTTTAGCCATGTGACATAAAATAATGCGATTGGGAGTTTTCCAACCTTCCCGTCTCCTGCTAGGTGGAAGCTAGCATCAGTGGAGAAGACCAGCAGATGTCGAGCTTCTGCTCTCCAGCCAATCTCCTTGCTGCATACCATCACCTGCATCAAGGCATCGAACCCGCCTTCCGGAGAGTCCAGGTTCCCGGAGATCTGCGCAGCACTCACTAGTTTCTGAACAGAAGAAGTCATCAAGAAAATAGATAAAAATTCGGTATTTTCTTTTAAAAAATACAGTGATCATTGAAAATACCCTGAAAATGGCTGGCATTCTAATTTATTCAGGCTGGTTGAAGACTGCAGATGGCCTAATTTGGGATATTTATAATTAAAAAAAGGCTTTTTCAGTAAAAATTTAAAAGCAGTCTAGAGATAAATTTTAAACTGGTATTAATGACTTACCGAGAATTGTGAATGATCTGTGCTCAAAGGCATCTGGTTCTTAAAACTGTATGGAGCCGTGCAATTCTTAGAGTCCTCACATGGTTTGAGCAACCTAAAAACCAAGAACGCACAAAATTGAGTTTCCTTCCTAGTTTTTACAATTTGACTGAATAAATACAAGACGTACTTACTTTTTAGGAGCAGTGCTGACGTATGGTGCCTCAACTTTATCAACAAAACTTCCGAATCCAATCTTGAAGTTGTGGGTGATACTTCTCATAGTTTCAGCTAGCTTATTGCCCAATCTAGCAAGATTATCTTTGTCGTCTTCCATTGAACCAGATAAATCCATCAAATAATAGAGATCCACAGGATGGTCTTTTGCTCTCTTGTATTGGAATTTCAGTTCATATGGCTCATCTGTAGTGAATATTTTAAAGCAATGGGTTGGGTTATATTGAATTAATTAATTGTCATTTGTGGAATTCAGCAATTTCCAAAAATTGTTTGATTTCCAAACAAGTTTTTTAAATTTTAATCTGGCATCGATTTTCTTTTTACAAAAATTAGCATTTATTTTTTAAGAAATAAATACAATAAATATCATTGACTTTTAAAAGCCTTAACATCCAGGTGAATCCTGTTTAGGTGCATAAAAGAATTATTTTTGCACACTTGAAAGAAATGCTAAAACACATTAGAATTTACTCATATCTATACTAATAATGGTGGATTACTCCCAAGAAATTGTGATCATTCAATTGGCCCTACTAATATCACCACCAAAATATGGAATGTAAACATAAGTAGCCAGGAATTACTGTTTTCAGAAAATTAATATATTTGCCTGGGTATTGAATGGCAAGCTTCTAAATAGCTTTACGTATGATAATGAATCTATTGTAATAATGGCGCTAAGTACTTTTTCTGAAAAATAATCTGATGCGATTTGGAAGAGACGTGAAAAAAGTAAGAAATTACTTTTCACTCCTATCATCATTTCATTCTAGATAAATTGCCATATTTGATTGATATAGCCATTAAAATAGGCCTGAAGACTTGCTGTACTGTTTCCTAACAATAATACAACAAACATAAGATGTTAATTTGGCTTACCAAATCGCAGCTTGAGATTCACTTCCTGCGGCTTGATTTGAACTGAGCGACCATTGATTTCTCCAAGATCGATGTTGCGAGTAATTTCGTCATGCATGACGGGGTTGTCTACATCAACAGATGGACACCACTCATCGCGAGCTTGGGAGTCCCCGGAAAATTCACTTGCATGCCGGCATCGTACTTTTGTCTCATCCATTACTGCCTGAAACATAAATAAAGCATAATATACAAAATTTGAAACAAGTCCCTATATGCATCATTGTAAGCTTGATGCTTAGACGAAAATAAAATTGATAGTTTTAGTAGGTAAAATAGAATTAACACAAATCTAAAATCTAGAACAATTTCTAGAACAAATCTAGAATCACAAATTTAATCTAATCAACATAAAAGTCTTTCTTTAACATTTCAGGAAATGATTCATGATATAATAAGGAAACCAACATCCACCTCTAATCTTATATCACAGATTTTTTTTTCAATTTATTCTGAGAACCGCATACAATCTATTTGGGGTTTGTTTCCCCATGATTCATTAAAATAATATTCTTAACATTCCGATTACTCACTGTGATTAACAGTGATCAACAGTTAACAGTTTAACTAATTACAATACAATACCCACAACCAAGCTTACACTTCCTCAGATTTATACACGACATATCACATGGTATCGAAACAAAGTTTGCGCCCAACGACACCATCAAAATAATCACAAATTTAGGCAATTCCTTGGGATTTTAGATACTATTTTAGATACCAATAAAACTGAAAAAATATCTCTATACTTGGGTAATCTAACCATGTGAATATAATTGTGTTGGGATTAAATATCGTAGTTATTACAAAATTGTCAGTCGTTAATTAACTCACCGAGCACCAAAGGCAGCCGGATGTTTGAATGCAATCGCTACACTTCTCCTTAGTGGCGCAAGCATCGCTCCGAATTTTGTCACATGAACACTCCCTTAGTAACACAATCACTGACAAGAGGAACAAAATGCTCCACCCATTTTGATCACCCATTTCTACCGACACAAACCACTCAACTGGATGCTGGTGGCTAAATGCCAATATGCAACGTTTCTATGAAGGAAAGGAAGTGTTACTTCCAGGATGTGGGACTTGCTTTTCAGTCTATATTTATGTATATAATTTTAATGCCATACCCTTTTTACTGAGAGATAAAGATTAAGCCTGTTATCTAGTTCAAATATGTATTTTCCAATGATGGTTTTTGACATGCCATTTACAGAAAAAAATATATGGTGCCATGATAATGTTACAGAAAATCATTTATTTTTACAAAATAAAAATATTCTATCTCATATCAGATCACAAGAAAAAAATATTGCAAAAACCATTTTCACAAGTTCTACGCAACATTAGGAAAACAATAATTGTATAAAAAGGAAAATTATAACAAGCACAATTCTTTACCTATGCCATGTAACTAATTGTTATTTCTTAAATTCCTATCTTTTCTGCGGTGTTTTTTAGATGGTCTCTTCTTTAAAGCCGCATCCCGTTTTCTTCTCTTAAGCTCTGCTGCTCGAGCCACTAGACGTTGGTATTTCCTTGATTGCATGAAAGGAGCCTTGTTGAGGGACCTATCCCTGTCATCATCGTCATTATACCGCCTCGAATGCGCAGAAATACTTTTTAATTCACGTGACCGTCCATCATCGTCATCATCTTCAGATCTCCAATCAACTAAACCACCATCGTCGGAATCAGCCTGCTGTTGGTTATTGTATCCTGCTTGAGATGAATCAAATGCAGCATCTCTTTCTAGCCTATGTGGGTTCATGCTGTTGCCACCGAGGACAGAATTATAACGTTGACCAGAGCCGCTTTCCTGCGAGAAAGGTGAGATGCCTTTCTCGCCAACGGAACGCCGCGCCACGCTCGCTCCGCCGGCACTGCTCACCAAGCTCATCTTGCTGATAAACTTGTCACCGATGTTGGAGCTGTGCATGGCGATCGGACCAAGCCCGACACTGTCCATCGTCTCTTCCACCAGACGTTTTTGCTCCAAATCAGAATCGCAACCCGGCTTTTTTGGACACGATGGTTTCTTGCTGCTGTCACACTTTGATCTTGTCTTTTCTAATAAAGATGTCAAAAGTGTTTTCTGCTCACACAGATATTCGAATATCAGTTTCACTTGTTCTTGATCACATTTGGCAAGTTTGTTATAATAACAAATGAGCTTGCCGAGAACAGCAATTTCCCGCTCGATATCTTCTGATTTGGGTTCCCCTAAATGCCGAGCGACTGGCCCCTTGGCACACTCACTCTGACACGGGCTTGGAAAGATAAATGGGCTTTCCGTGGATGAAGATGGCCTGCTTTCATTTTTCATCAACCATGCAATAAACTCGTCCAGATCGTCAGGCAAGGGAGAACATGTTCTACTTTTCATCCCCTCATCCACAGACTGGTCAATAAGCTGCATTATCTGATGAATCATCTTTTGCGATTGACAGTTGTTCTCTTTGGTTTCTTTGACATCGGACGGCCGATACCGTAAGCTCAAGCTGCTGAATCTCTGCTTTAAGCGCGGTGTCTTGTCCACCTGTTGGAATATTGTTTGGACGATTTCAGTTCCCAGCTGTCCATCGTCAAGCTCTCCATTGTACTCGTCGGATGCTTCGAGCTGGTTGGGCTTCGGGGTGCTGAAGATACCCCTGCGTCGATCGAGCTGGCGCTCGGATTCGGTGGCATCGCTGGAAGCATGGGCGGACGATTGACCACTTGGTTGGGGATACGGGCTTAAGGATTGCTCATTGTCCGGCTTGTTGTCCGTACAATGAGGGTCCAGTCCGCTTGCACTTTCATCCACACTGTTAAGAAACAAATTTTTGGGGCCAGATTCAATGTTATCTAGTATACTATCCTTTGAATCAGTCCCATAAGGTAGAGAATTGGAGGGTTCAGATTGCTTCATGTGCATTAGTTGCCCAGATTTGGAAGAATCAAAGCCTACAAGTGCTACTCCTTTGCTACTGTCAAGTACTTGATTAGTAACTGGACTCATTAATGAGTCACTAGAACATTGTTCCATCATAATTTTTTTTGGAATAATCTGAGAGTTTTCATTCCACAGGTTGTTGCCATTCAATAAAGGTGACCTCGATATTTTACTTTTGACATTCTCTGTTTCTGCTTCATAATTATTTGATGCCCTTTTGTAACGCTCATCCAAAAGTTTATCACGTGCACCGCTCAACTCGTTGTCTTTTGCAACACCTTGGCATCTCACATTTTCTTCAGATTTGGTCTCAATTTTTTCCCCATTCCCAGTAGACGTAAATTTACTCTTTGTCTTCAAGGTTCTTCTGCTGTCTTTACTAGTGGGATGTGTTTTTTTGGAGCTTTGCAGAGCATGTGTTTTTACAATGTCGAAGTCATTATCTTGTTGGTCATTTGGGGTTTCCTTATTATTCTCATCGAGGCTTACCTCTACCGGCTCATGTCCTGTTGAGAACAAGCTGCCATCATCCATCTCCAATGCGTCCATGTTATCAAAATAAACCGTACTTTTCTCTTGCCCCATAGAGCGCTTGGTGTCATTTTTGGGGTATGTGTTCACATCTGCCGATTCAAATTCTTTCTCATCTTCATCTTCTTCGTTCCTGCGAGCATGCTTTATTGAACGAACAATTACTCTCAATTTAGGTTTGATCTTGGGAGAAAAATTTTCAGAACCCTTCAATACAGCTCCTTTGTTGTGGTTTGCATTGGCAGACTTTTGACTTTTTTCTGTGCTGTGGTCTTGTTTAACTTGACCATGGATTATTTTTTTCTGGGCTGCTCCATTGTGCCAGATCGTCTCGAAAAAAGCCTCTTGGTCATCACTATCATACTCAGCCTGCTCCCCGTTCAGATCCGCCTCCACTGCCGACCGCTTCACATCCCCACTGACTGAGCCCTGATTGCTGGCACGTTGCTTGTCAGGCCTACCGTCGGACTGCTCTACATTACCAGGAATGGATTCCCAGTCGTTGGCATTTTGCTCAACTGGCTTTTCAAAATCTGCCAACTCTTTTACATTCTTGAGTCCAGGTTTCCCATTGCTGGCTTGCACGTTGATCAATGTCCTATCTTCAGGAGGTTGTATCATATTCCCATGAGCAGATTCCCAGCCATCAGTATCTTTGATCGCAACAGCATCATTGACAGCTGACCGTATCACATTCAAATGGCTAGATTCTTGGTTGTCTAAACAATGTTGGTCTATTGTTCCATCGAAAACAGGTAATTTCACTATCACTTCGACAGGTTCCTTGTTGTCAAAGTCTGTCTCGGTCACAAAACGCTTCACACGAATCAGGGGTGGCAGATTCCCACTGTGCAATTCACGATCAATAACTATGTCCAGTGGCTCAGAAAAGAATCCCAGATTCCTTTCATTATCGACAGGGGTATGTTTTTCACAAGAACGAGCTGCTTTGATATCATTATCTACATCAATGTCTTGCATACTGCTCTTTGGTACTGAAACAGACAGGAGTGATCGAGATGAATAAGATTTACCTCCCAGTGTTGGGTGAAATTTTCTTTTCCTGCGCATGTTATCGTTGTTGTTTAGCAGAGGAGTTGCTTCTTTTGGCACATCCTCTGTATGCAATACTTGTCCGTTGTGTTCAATTGAATCCTGATCAAACTGAGTATTGTCTAATTTAGGCTCCTTATAAGGTTGAAAAAACCCTTGTTTCAAAGAAGATGGCTCATCAACACTGTCCGAAAATTGATTGGGATTGTTTTTTAAGTCTTTGCTGGCTGCATTACCAGAAGTTGCATCATCTAGGTGAGTTATTTTGAATGCCCTTTCATTTCGCACTAGATGGGAGTCATTAGTGTCAGATCCTTCCTCATAGCCTTCTGATTTCTGAATGCCTTTCGTTTCGAGTGGCGGAGCATACTTGGAAAAAAAATTGTACGAAGCTTTCAAACGAGCTGCATCATCCAAATGACTTATTTTATTTAGAGCAGCACTGGTCGGTTCCCCATCCACATCTTGATCTTCCTTCATTTTAGTTTCTTTATTTGGGCCTTTGAGAGATTCTTGAACATCTCCCACTGCAAGATCCTCTTCTGCACTAGATGGCTTTTCCATGGTACCATTGTCATCGCTACCAATCACGTTATTCTGGTCACCCTCATCGCTCTCGAATGAAATGGCTCCCTTTCCTTCATTTTCCAAGTCCGAATCCCCTTCATTCATGCCCTCATCTTCGCTGCCATCTAGATCTTCATTGCCTACATTCTCTTGCCAGATAGCACCAGGTCTTTTCACTACAGTTCGCTTATCTCGATTTATTTGCTGGGGAATTTGGTCGCTTGCTGCATTTTGATCCGGTTCCTGGTTGTACAAGGCCTTTTTTTGGTGTGAAGCTTGAATGGAAATGACATCTGGTCCCCCACGGTTTGATCTTGTCAATCGTATTTGTTCCTTTTCATTGGATGCAATATTAAATTTAGTTTCCGAAGCAGCAGATATGTCCGAGTCTTTGGTGGTAATCATTTTTAATGGATCATCCCGAACTGAAGTTGACAAAAGCTTTGGGGTCTCAGCTGGCTCATCCCTACTTCTTTGCTGGTCATTTGTGTCTTTCTTGTCAAGAAAAATCTGGGCTCCAGCAAGTTCTGAAGCTTCATTGTTCGAAGTGCCAAGCTTTTGCTGATCAAAACTAGATAAACACTGATGTACTGAAGATGAAAGTTTGTTTTCAAGTAACGAACTTTCAGCAGCCAGGGAAGCGATCAGATTTTTCTCGCTTTTTTCACTCCCAATGTTTACTTTGAGTATATTTTTTAAGTCAACTTTATTATAAATAGGATCATTTAGCAAATCTAATTTTATCTGCTGTGGAAGTTCATGTTCTTGACTCTGACTATCTCTACTGGTAATTTTGCTTTCCTTGATCGGTGCTGTCTGAAAAGATACTTTTTTTTTATGTTTGGCCGTTTTCTCTTTGTCCAAAGTCATCTGGTTGTCGACAGAGCCGATGGGAGACTCCACTATCGTGCCTTTCAGCAATCCGTCGGCATCTTCCAGCTGCAAGCGTTGGTGCTCTTGCTCGCTCTTTTCGTCCACTGGTTTCAGCACTTCAGGCTCGATGACCAGGTCAGGGATGTCAACACGCACGTCCCGGCTGTGGGCTTCGCCCGTGCTGCGCCCGCAATTTCCCTGTCGCCTCATGTGTCCCGCAAAGTAAGCCTGCATCACGGAGTCGGAAGGTTCTTTGATCCGTGATGCTCCCTCCACACTCTGCTCGTCATTGCTGGACACAATTTTGCCAGCACCTCTGCATTCCAGAGTGGTATCATCTTTTCTGTCGGAATTTTGTAATTCTCCTGAAATATTAGCGTCTTCCGTGAGCTCTGGATATAAATTCAGTCGATGAAAGTTATCGATATTATTTCTTATTATATTCTTCAGTTTTGGATCCTCATCCAGCTGATCGGAGGTTCTTCTTTTAAACCGATCCCCCATATTCTTGCTTCTGAAATGGGTTTGACCAGCATCATTCATGAAGTCAGGTTCAGGAGCAAAATCTTCGCCACTCGGTTGCAGTGACCATTCATTTTCTCTAATATTCCGTGCTTGAACATTTAAAAGGTTTTTGTTGTCCGAACCAAGAGTTTCAAAGTTACTTGATGATGAGAATGGTTGTGATTTATATTGCAGGCATTGTTCTTTGTTGGCCCGTCCTTCGTGCTGAACCATTTTCTTGATCCAGTTTATATCATCTTGGGCCTCAAGCACATGTTCAAGAAAGGAGATCAAGTCTGGGTGGTCACCCTCTTCAATCTAGAAAAAACCCATTGTAACAAATGAAATGCACTGGCATAGAATAATCATGAGTATTCAGTTTATATTATAACACTCTGTATTGTTACCTGGGATTGATCATTGTGCTTCCATTTTTCAGATTTAGTGTATCCTGGCAAAATTGACAATAACACAAAAATCATCTTACATGTTGCTTTTATGAATGTGACCATTTTAAGGGAGCATACCTGCAATTAAGGAAGTTTATTAGATAAGTCAATTTGTGTTCTAATAACGAAATATATTAAATGTTGCTATATTTTAGCCTACCATTTATTTACAAAGGATCTTCATTCTCGTGGGATTAAATCTTCAGCTTGAAGCAGATGATCATGATTTAAAACAAATTCCAATCATAAATGCAGAAAACCACTTATAAGATGTCAAAAAACTTTTTTCCACCACCATCTGTATCCATTTTCACTCTAAAATTGATCTTTGTGTCAAGGTTAATTGAAGGGTTGTCTTTACTTTAGATGAGTTTTCTTGGGTTTTCTAATATGCAGAGAAAATGGACTGATTTTTTTTTTCAGTGGTATCATATTCCAACTAATAAATTATTTCAAGGAATCATGAGGGGATCGCCATGCCTTTGCCATAGCCCCCACTTTGGCCTCAGCAAAACACTCAGCCCGACAAAGAAATTCTCGGAATTTATACAGGGCTGTGGAGGAAACAGAGGGATGACAGAACCCATACAGGAACACAGGTATTTGGTTGTATTAGATTAGCCTCTATTTTAAAAGAGCAGGGAATCAGGAGACAGATCATGCAACTTTCTTCGAAAACATATGATTTTGAAATCACAAAAGTAACATGATCGGTCTCCAGGTCTTATTTTGCCTATCTATGTATGGAGGTTCTAACTTCTATGTTACATAATAATTAATAAATGGAGATTTTTTATCTTAACAACGTTTAATAATAATTAGCACAGGTCTGTTACAAAATGAGTTCAGTTTAAATGGCATGTTTTGTGAGTAGTTCAACCAAGTAGATTATTGACTCATTTGCACATGTTTGCAGGCTGTATAAGAATATAAATTTATGGTAGGCAAAAGGATATGTACGTTTAAAAACATACCTAGTAAAATATGTACAGTATATAGCTGTTAAGCTGCATGAAAACGGTCACAGCTTGCAAGTGTTTAGTTTCCAGACTCTAGGACTAGTGGCAATTAATTTCTGTACATATTTTCTTTAAAACCTCATCAGTGAGGTTTTGGTTTGTGCCCATCGACATAGAAGTTTCTCGTTGCACTGGGAAGTTTTAATTCCATTCCATCATATTCTTTTTTCAATACTATTTGGCAACCTAGTAGAGTGAAAGAATATTGGTTTTGAGGTGGATAAAGCATCTATGCTAAGCTATTGCATTTGTAAGGAGAAAAAAATCATACCAAGCCTGGAATTTTCTTTCAAGAAAGGAGCCATATCTAAAAGATCCTCTTCCTTCTCATCTGCTTCAGGTAATTTGTCTAAGAGATCACCTTGGACATAAACATGGCAGGTGGTACACGCAAGTGATGCTTCACATGCTCCTATCAGAGAAAAGGAAAAAATATTATGAATCCTTCTGTTCGTGGAGCATTGTACATTCATTGTATCTTATGTATCTACCTTCCATCTCAATTCCATGTCTGTGTGCTAAGTAAAGAACATTATCTCCTACTTTTCCCTTTACTTTTGTCTTGTTTCCATCTTTGTCAACATACGTTAAATTTACACTAAAAAGGAAAAAAAAAAACATCTGTTGATTCAGTTTTTCACACACAATTCAATGGGTTAAAAGTTGTATTTTTTTGCTTGACTGATATTTTGACTTACACTTCATCTTCAGTCTTAGGATCTTGCCATTCATATTCCCCGTGATCTAATCCTATAGAGAAAAATCACAGAAATTTATGTTTTGCAATTGCAATGTTAGGCCTTTCCTAATTTAAATTATGCACCTAAGAATAAAGAGCAAATTCGTAGAAATGATAAAGAAATTTTTTCTGACAGTGTCAGTGGACAGGGTTCACACGGACAGGTCCCAAGCATGCACAAGATCGATTGTGAAAAATGAATAAAAATAATATGTATAAAATCGAAAATTAATGGAAGGTGGAGACATAACCCCAAATTATTCTCACTTTTGCTAGAATGTAGACTATTTTTCACAATCGCACATTTAACAACACGCGTTCGAAAAGCTTGAGACGTACGCTGCAATGCACTTAGATTTGACATAAATCGAATCAAATAATTCGCACCGAAACTTAACATCATTCCAGCAAACGTCGCCGCGAACGAAAGCACGAGGTCACACGAGGTATGGGTTTGCTGTGATTGGTTGGATTTGACAGTACGCAAGTTGTGTTGTCAAAAGGTTGGGGAAAATGAAGATGGCTGCTGTCAGTCTTGTTTTTATCACCTTAACGTCGATTTAGTAATGTCGTAGGCGTACTATTAAATGTTATTTCGTTATTTAAGTGAGAACCTGTGTGCATAGATATGGCTACAATTCTTTCACAGTTCAGTACGACTGGATTTTGTAAGTTTGAGGAAAAAACGTTCGAATCCATTGTCTGGTATTGCCATTACTGTTGCCCCACACACCTAGTGTCATCGAGTCTCAAGTCATCCCAATATTTTATATAATACTTATTCAATATTTCTTGAGATTCTCTACCAGATAATTAAATAATTATTTCCCGTACGACATAATTAAATTATATGCTCATGTGACCTTTCTTGTCTGAGTTGAACCACTTTTGGTTACCTTATTTCTTGAAAAAATGTAATTTTCTCCGAAATAATCCCAAATGTTTTACCTGCGATTATTTTCAATTTTTTGTACCCTTATTTACTGATAATATTTTTTGTCTGTATCTTGTTAGGTATCCAGGAAAGTTTAAGGTTTAATTTTAGCATAAACATACCTACCTAGCTATATGTATAATAGCAATTAATATGTTAGTATGTTGTAGGAGTACCTAAGTACTATATAGTGCCTACATTAAATAGTAGAAATCTATTTCCTTCATTACCATCATTTTACAACTCTGCAACATGTAAATTACAGGATTTGAATATATATTTTTTTACAGATAAAGCTCCAGTCTCAAAGGGGTTGATGGGATGTATGTTCCTTACCTGTACTGCCATAAATCTACCCTTATCGGCCCACTTCCGCAAATACTTGCTCTGCAAACTTCCTGACATCATCACAGAAGGAGAGGTAGATCTCTTTTAATACATCTACTGTTTTGATCAAGAACCCTAATTAACTTATGTTTATTTGGTTGTTAGGTTTTGGTGATTTGACACGGTATAAATATTTGTACACCCATTTCAGATTTGGAGGATAGTAACATCTCGCATCACTTTTCCTGACACCAAGGATTTAGTCTGTGGTGCACTTTTATTGTACTATTTTAGGTAAGTAATCACTAATCAGGATCAAAGAGGATCATGTCATATGATGATATGAAATAAAGTATTATCCTATTAAAGTGGACTTTGATAGTAGTGGAATGATAACTTTCCAACCACAATATCACTGTGTTTTTCAACTGCTATGCTGCCTGCTTCCTTGAAGGTCCAAAAGCAAATAATTTGTTTCTACTGAAAAATCTAACAAACTGACTTCTACACAATCATTACGCCACAACAATTGTTGATTTTTGATTATTTTTCAGAATATTTGAACGACGATTTGGATCACAGAAGTTTGCATCGTATTTACTGGCAACATGCACTATAGCAACTCTGCTCGAAACCAGTATCATAGTCGGTCTGCAGCATCTAAACATGGACCTTCATTCTGGAGGCTACCTACCACCTGGACCGTAAGGGACTTAGCGTTGTCTGTACCCAAACATCACAATTTATTTGAGTTTACTTAAGAATTATGGTGCTGATAAATTATTACATTTTACAGGTATGGTCTAATTTTCCCACTATTCGTCAACTATTTTTTCGACATTCCTAGAGTGTCTACGACGTACGTTCTCGGTATACCAGTGACAGGGAAAACGTTGACCTATCTCCTCGGAGTGCAAGTGTGTTCGACTTCTGTAGCGACGCTAATATCCGGCATTTGTGGCATCGTAAGTATACTTTCAGTTTCAGCCTTTCACATTACTCTTTTCATGCAATGTCGGCAACCAACACCATAAAAATGTAGGTAACAAATTGATAGATACCAAAGTACCTACTGTTGCTTTTCGTGTATTGTTATTTATCGGTGCTGATCATGTAGAGATCAGAGAGTTCAGATAAATATTAGTTAAAATATCCTCCAACAATAGTAAGAGCATTAATGTTAATTTTAAATCTAAATGCAATTACTAGTCGCATGTACGGTAGACATTGATTATTAGTAACAAAATATCAATTCCAGAATGTATACAGGTATACATTTTGGAATTGATATTTTTACTAATAATCATTGTTTGAGCATGTTTTAGGCCTAGTTAGTGGCTCTGAGCCGGCATCTACCAATTCGGCCGCCGGCACGTTCAACACAAAGTCCGTACCTCCGAACCGAACGTTACCTGCGTGCGTGCGTGCATTGCAGATGGCGGGCGTGATGTACCGGTACAACGTGGCGTACATGCAGCGCTGGTTCCATGTGCCGCGCTGGCTGGCGCGCCTCAGCGCCCTCAGCCTGGGCTGGGCGCTGCGGTCCAAGGCGCCCGACGAGGGGGAGATCGGCGCCACTCTGGAGATCCAGCGCTCGCAGCAGATGGAGATGATGGAGCAGCAGGTGTTGCTGAGCCGGGCGCGGGACGTGCGCCGGCAGGTGGGTTCCTGGTCGGAGGACGGTGTGGACACATGAATTAATCGACTACTTTTGCATTAACTTTGCACTGACTTTGCAAAAACCACAGAGGCTTCAATTCCATGGTTAAACACAAAAGAAAATAATATTAATAGGTCTGCATGTCTGGTGAGAAAAATTGGTCAAATGCTGTGTGCACTCTACTTTCCTTGAATTTGTTATTATTTATTAAACGTTTCTTGCAGAGCAAAGCAGAGAAGATCAAAATTAACAAAATAACAAAAAAAATATACATATTTGATAGTATAAATTATAACAGATAAGCAGTAAAATATTCTAACAATATACTACAATAGACATCACCAACTTCATCAAAAACACAGAAGACATACTTTTTATGAGTCAATTCACTTGCTCTATTACTATTGTTCATAAATGTAAAATTATAAATTAATTGAAGCATAAAAATTCAAAATAGTAGAAATACTTTGATTGGTCGGAACATTGATTAGAAATTAAATGCATAAGTTCATTTTTTTGTGTCTTTGCAGCAAGGGCAGGGCTTTGCTGAGACACTCGTGGGACCAGACAACTACAATTGGCCAAATGACAACGGTGGAGGTCTCCTCTTCGGGAACTTCTTGCGAAACAGGAGGAACCTTACGCCAACGCGCCAACCAGGTTAGTTCCACACTTGCCGACTGAGACAAATTGAAAATCCCTTCTGAAATCTCCTCATCTGGTAGCTATAGATATTTTTATTATTAGAAACAAAATTCCAATATTTGTTTCCGCAAATTTGAATCGCCGTACGGATAAATTTTTTTGAATGGATATTTCGTTCCTAATAATAAATATCTTCCGCGTATGCAACGAGTAATTGCATTTAGATCCGAATCGCACCGGTATATTCCCTTCAGGAATAGCGTGAAAATTTTGGCCAGTGTATCCGACTTGTGAAGGCTAGGGACGAAGTGAAAAGACTGACAAGCTTGATTTGCCGGCAGCTCCGGTGAGCCCTCCTGCCGAGGAGATGGTGCAGACGCTCATCGAGATGGGCTTCGAACGCTCCCGAGTGCTCACCGCGCTCCGCAGCGCCAACAACGACATCCTCAGCGCCACCAACCTGCTCCTCACCGAGTCATGAACTCCCCGCAGTTTCGCCAGCGCCAAACGCCAATGCCAAACGTGAAATCAATCAACGACTTAGCGCCAGGGTTCTCGGCTGTTCCTAGCGGGTTTGCAGCCGTGCCATGTTGCTCACATCTGCCCCGCTGGGCTTATAACGGTCTCCAAACGACACTTGAAATTCTGGACAATTACTAATTGGAACCTGGCAAACAGCTGTCAGTTGTTTTCTAGGTTTTCAGGAGATATGACAGGAATTTTGGGAGATTATACTGTTGTTGGGCTAGAAGATTTTATTAGTTACTCTTGAACACAAATTGTTTGTTGGCAATCCTAAGTTACCACTTACCACCATGTGTGACTTGTGGGAAAGATGCCAATGTCAGAAAGTCTTATTTCATTGAAATTGTTCATGTTTTCTTATCTTGCCTAACAAGATGGTGAGACATGTTAGTTATGGATGAGTGTCATAAGTTTGAGCTACAGCTAGGTTCTGGCTTGAACAGATCTATGTCATTTTAACAGTGGTGAGTGAAAAAATTTGACAAGGAATTTGGATTTACAAATTTCCAATTTCTTGGTAAAAGTGAGGTGAAAAATGGGTTGAATTATTTGGGATTGGATTTGCAATGATAGAGATAAAAAAGTTGGCTTTATAAGTCTAACTTTATTTTTGTAAGTTAACGGCGTTTTTTTTTCTTCTGTTAAATGCTCTTTCATGTTTATTTTCTTAGCAAAAGTCAATGTAAGATATGGGTAAAAACCAAAATATGATTTTTCTTAGATGGTATTTAAATTTTAATTCAGGTGCAGCCCAGAACAATATTGCTACCTTTTAGCTACTTAGAGAAAATGACTTGTAAATAGTTATTTATTTCCATGTCCAGCAAAAATCTTCCCGTGCAATGCCGAATATCTACTTCTTTGAGAAAATTTGTGAAATTTCCTTATCATAGATGGACTGGTTTTGTAAACTTACTAGGTGGAGAAATAGGGTGAAAACCTTCTCTGCAAATTCTGTAGAAAATCTCAAATTCAACAAGTGGGCCACAAAAGCTTTAATTGGAATTATTTTGTAGACAATATGTTGCCCGGATATTATCAATTTACTTTAAATTTGGAGGTATTAAAAATTAAAATATACTTGTTGAATAGTCCTGTGCATTGTTTTGTTTTATTCTCAAAAGTTTAATTAATTTCATTCCTTGAAATGAATGTCAATGTTTATGTAAACCAATCTTGTTTTGTACCAACTATAATTATTGTGATGATAGGTTCTCTATTGAATTACCACCCGTTGAGTTAAAGTTACACACATTTAAAATTATTCTTTTAAATTTAAGAAATCAATATTAAGCGAGTCGACATGAATAAAAAAATATAATGTGGTTTTGACTAATTATTGGCATTGTTGTTCCAAAGACTTCTTTTCGAAAAAATAATATAACTCACAACTTGCCAAATGTTTTCCAAAAACCTAAAAAAGAGCTGTAAATAAAACGAAAATTTAAGATGAATAGATCCATTAATTGATTTCAGTTCAGCCTTTCTCACAACTCAAATATCTTCCCGATATTTTATTAAATTTAATCCATTATTTACTATGTGCTGCATTACCTAGGTAAACGCTTAATTTAAAGGCATTGTACAGTTGAGGCTCATTTTAATGATGCTGATTGAACAATATTCTATGATTCAAGGTGAATCAAACATCCTGAATACTGACAAACACTGGAAAATCGTTAAAAAAGTATATATGTTAATGTCATTTCCAATATAAACTCGTAAAATCAAACGAATTAATTTTAAACCCTCGAAATGATGTACGGGTTAACAAATCTAGAATTTTTCGTCAAATTATTTCAAATAGTTGACCCCTATGGTGAAAATCGATGTTTTAAAAAACTGAAATGTTTCGTAAATTGAAAATGGTATGTTCATAAAATAGTTGGGGGTCAAATTTGAGAGATTTCGAAAGAATATCCTGAAAATTTCCCCACAATCGGTTACGTCGTTTTGCCTGAGAGCGCGAATAGATATACAACACAACCGAAAAACAACAAGACTTGTTCAGCAGCAAAGTGTAGTCAAGTAAACTCGTTCGTTCGAAAATGAAGAATAAATGGCATTTCTTCCCACAAAACTTTTCTCGTGTCCATGAGTCCCAGAAAAACATCACGTACCAACATATTACCCTGTGCTGAAATGCACAGTGCACTATAAGGTGTACAAAGCACCTACACCTATGCCTAGACTATCACTACACCACAATATGCTCGTGGGAATTGAAATGGTAGCATATAAATTTCTCAACTCCATTGCGTGCTGATCCCGACCTGAAGGGGGACGATGCGACCGGCAGAAACGTGCGAAGAGAGCCACGCTGCTTGCTGCCGCAATCGTGGCCAGACCCAAGTAAAACTCGGGGATGGCTCCGACATGTAGGCCCACGATTATTGCGTGGCACTCATACGTGCACGCTGAACGATATTCAATTCGCCATAAAAGTGAAGCAAAAACGCGAAAGCCATTAAAAGCAGTGGTTTTTCGAAATCGGAATTTTAAGTTATTGTTGTTCCATATATCATAGATCATTATTATTGATGAGCATAACGAGCGAAGGGGGTGAAGCGAATCTTCAACTACACTCTCTGAGTGTATGTTTTTTTTGTATTTTCTTCGCGCTCTACAGACAAAACGCCTTAACCGATTTTGATGAAAGTTTCTGAAAACCTTCTAAATCTCTAAACGTAGATCTGACGCGCTTTTTTCAGGAAATCAGTCCAATAAATTCAACAACATCACGTTTTGTACTCTGGGGACCAAGCATCGGGATAAAATCTGACGAAACATTCCAGACGTGCTAATTCCCTCACGATTTGAGGTTTGTGTTCAAATGTAAAATCGTAATATGTTTAGCCCTTTCCTTTGACGCTTTTACACCGCTTTTTATCAGTTTTATGCAAATAAATCCGTGTTGGCTTACAGCTATTGAATTTGCGATGTGCGATTTTGAAGCATATCGTAAAATGATTTTCTTTGAAATCGATTCCCACGCTTTCAATTTTTTTTTTCAGTTGTAAATTCTCGAATAGTTTTTAGCAGTCCCATCATTCAAGTATAGGCAAAGCTCATCCACAACACGATTGAAGTGAGCGTTCGCGAAGCCCTGCTTTAATTAACCGCAGCTTATTTGTTTGCAGACCAATTATCAATTACCAATTACCAATTACCAATTATCACCAGCAACCCAAGTAACATTTGCAGAAAATGTCTCCCTTTATAACTATAAGCCTGTGTGACCTGTGACCCACTTTTCCAGAAACTGTACCCAAAGTACACATCGTAACTAAGAGAACAAACAAATAAACTGGTGCATAATCATCCCTGAAAGTAACTAGGTAGGTATACGTCGATTTGGTAACTAGATATTATATCGTATCGAAGCCAGCACATGTGCACATCATTCCGGACGAGTTCTGGGTTCGCGGGCGGGTGCCTGGTGGGTTAGGGTGCACGGCTGGGGGGGGGAGGGGTGTCGTTTAGTCGAGATGTGCGGTACCGTCGTGTGCCGGCCCCTGTGACCAGGCGGCACGCAACCCGCCACTCAGAGCCACCCTCGTGCCAGGCGCCCCGGCCCTCGCGAAGTCGCCCGATAAACGTGGATGAACGACCGAAATAGGCTTGCATTCGCGGGATACGTTTCCACGAGTTTCCACACATGGCTCGTGCTCATGAAGCTGAGGTGTATGGCTTGAATAACACTCGGCGGTCACCTTAGAGGAGCATTGACATATTATCACTGGACAACTAATAGGTTGAAAGCGTTTTGGAAGGGTGTTCGAGCTTTGTGATGGGAGAATAAGGAATTAATGTGGGTTTGAATCTGCATGAACGGTAAAGCGAATGATCCGGGTTTCCCCGGATCCCCTCCTGGGTATACGGATACAATATTGGAAATGATATTTCGTTTCCAATAATAACTGAGGGATTAAGTCAGCGGTCATTAAGAAAAAAATCGACTAAAAAGAAAGCATTTCCATGACCAAGTTATATATGTACCAGTGTTTGAGGTTGAGGTTGAGGTTTGAGGTTGAGGTACCAGTGTTTTTTATTGGTACACTAGAATTGTCCATGGTCTATAGGTAATTACAACAAATGTATTCTAAGAAAAGCATTGCCACCCACATTTTTATAGTAATTGGAATTAAATTTTCAGTGTGGTCCATTGCAGCTGGATTGTCCTTGTCTCCCTTGATTTGGTGATTGCTGAAAATTGGATAATGTGATATCAGTGACTAAAGTGTCACAAATTTCTACAGAATGTAAAATGAGTTTGCCTGTAGAGTGAGACCAAATTCATTCTCCATTCCAGAGACGAAAAGAATAGTGGCTTATTGGAATACATTCGTTATAAAATTTCCTATGAACCATGGAAAAGGCAATTTCATGTTAGCCCATAAGATAATGAATAAAAAACACTTCGTGAGGTTTTGGAAGTTTTGATAATTTGGTACGCTGGAAATCAGGAAATTGAACGTCCGTCAACACAAAATTTGACAGCCCGACACCTCCGCGAATGGAAACTTTTAATGCCTCGGAATTTCCCGAAATAAATTTTTCTCCGACGAGTCGATGGGGCTTCCTCACTAAAGGTCAACAACAAAGGAATGTCTTTGGCTTTCAAAATGTCTGTTTAATTATTATGAATTATACCTTCGTAAAAACTTGCCACTATTATCATCAGTCCGATTTGAAGAATGAGGGGCGAGAGGCCTCAAAACAAACCCTGGTGGCTGGTGATTCCAAGCGATTGTTTAAAATTTATAATCGTTGTTTCTGTTGACCTGATGTTTCAGATTATGTTCTTTGTCGAAAAATCGCCAACCTAACCCGAAGCCTTTTTATTGAGACCGAGACCAGATAGGTCCAAATCTTTTAAAGGTCGTTTAATCATTGGTAGAAGCAAGAGCCAAGAAACCGATTCTAAAACTTTTAATCCGTGACCAATTTTCGAGTTGCATGGCTTGAGAAATTAAGAAATAGGAGCGCTATTTGTGTGTGTTTTTTTTTGAGGTGAAGTATGCCAATTTTGGTGAAAAAGTTACATATTCGCCCCCCAGATTCCATGAGATTTTACGGGAGACTTGCAAAAACCAATCGAAGTGTTAAGTTGTTCCGTGGCGACCCATAATACCAATGTCATTTTTGTGAGATGATAACCATTTGTATATCTAATGTTGAAATGATTCACACACTGCTAATTTCACGAAAGCTACATAATATAATGCTGATGATGCGCTGTGATAGACATCGAGAAGAAGAAAAATGATTAGACCCACGGATATTTTTTGCGCGAAATAAGCTTGGTCATTCACACCATTTATAGCGGGTAAGCAGACATTTTAGAGGCTATAAGATCAATTCAAAAAGAGCATGCATACAGGCTGAGACGTGGGTTGATGAGTTTTAAAAGCTTTGTGCGCACGCCGGGGGTACCGGGGGTTTCGGGGGTACCGGGGGAGGGAGGCGTCGGGAAGGCAAGGTTATAAGAGACGGCGCCGGGCGTCGCGACGTCTCAGTGAGCGGAGCGCGATGTTCGGCAGCAGTGCGACCTACCCTCGAAGAGCTACCAACGTGTTGGCGAGACCTCGGCTCGGTCCTCTCAGATCCTATCTGCGTCCACGGAATCTGGGCGCGGGCGCCGTCGACATGCCGGCCACGAGGGCGAGGAAGGCGAAGGGAAGGTTAGTGTGGCTTGGTTCAATCGTGGTGGGGATGAGCGTTTTTTTAATGGTGCTGATTCGACGATTTTAGCGATTTTTAGTCTTACATGCAAATTTCAAATAAGTTATTTGCTTCATAATTTTAAAGTATCTTAATAAAGGAGTTTTGAACGTACTTTGTACCTAGGTTGAGCAAGATTGAGCTATATTGGAAAAAAATAAGATAAAGGCTATGAAAATAGAATTTAAGTGTCGTTTAAAGTGAATTATTTTACGTTTAAATACTTACAAATAAAACTTAGTAATAATCGTCATGTTATCAGTGTTAAAATATCGTAAAAGATTTGTCAACATTTGTACTGAAGCGAGCGAGAAAATTCGATTTCGAATGTATCCTGAAACTATCATCAAAATTGGAGCGTGAAGAGACATAATAGGAGAAATAAAATAAAGGCATCGTAGGCATAACTCGCCACGCTTACATTCTGTGGGTTTAAATGCTGAATTTAATTAGTGGAGAAAATCGAGCATAATCCAGTAGTTAATTAGGCGATTCAAAATAATAATCCACTATACATTTAATTAGTCAAATAATTTTACTACCCTCCGATGGCATGTTGTAAGTCTGACGCAAAAATCAAAGGAACATTATTTTAATTTCTTGTATTTCGTGCAGAAATAAAGGTCGTTAAGCAGTCACCTGCCTTATCGACATTGCTGTTCCACTGGTATCCTAGCAACCAGCTGTTGCGTTGTAAACAAAACTATAACCATATATACATAACCTACAAAAGTAGCGTTGTCTCGCGCACTATCATTTAATCAGAAAATTATTTGTCGGTCTTTCAACTATGTCAGACTGATAAAATCTAGTCAAATAAATTTAAAATATTTCTAAGTAATAATTTTTTTGACAGTAGCATCGAGCTCCAACTATTATAGATCTAAAATCAACAAAAAAAGTAACGTTTAATATCTGTGCACCACACATAATCCAACCACTAAGGAGACAAATTATTTATGTATAGGAAACCAAATGGCTCTCACAAAATGGATCCACTCAAAAAACGCACTCCTGACTACACGGACATTGCGTACCGCGAGGCAGTGTCGCGGCTGCGGTATTTGCTTGCCGAGTCCTACTCTCCGTACGCATCACGCAGCAACCTGCACCAGGTTCACATCAGCAAGGTGGAGGAGAGTGGGGACGAAACGGAAGGCTCGGTGGTCGTGAGTGAGAGGGCGAGACCCTTACCAGTGCCGTACAGAGCTCCGATCTTCAGTGCCAAGCGTACGCCCTACGTCGACTCCTTGCCGCGTCTCACGCACGCGCACACGGGGAGCAACCTCAACGTGCCGGGGGCAGAATCAATGGTCAAAGGAGCTGAGAGTGGACAACCGCCTCCAGAATTGATGGCATTTATTGAGAGACAGGAGGAATATATCGAACAGCTAGAGAAAGAATCTCAGTATTGCAGAGTGAGAATACGAATTTTGAAATAAAACAAAATCTAAATGCTTACATAAAATTAACTAGCTTTACTTATTTGTTTGTTGGTATTTACAGGATGAACTGTCCAACCTGTTAGGCAAGGTGAAAGAAGTTATAAATGAGAATGAGGGTCTCCATGAGAAGGAAAAGACCGGACTTTTAAAGTCAGTGTTCAACTGCTTTGAGAGTGAGGATGAAGAAAATCTAGAAATGGATGATGGAAAGGTGAATTAATATAATTTTCTTGTGTCGACGCTCAGCCCAGCCACTTCAGTTTGAATAATAGTAGAATTCAATTTGCAGGAACGCGAACGAAAGCCGACCAAAATAAAAAAGAAGCGGTTGGAAGGTCCAGCTATTGTATTCGAGTCGCGCATCAGTGAACTTGAAGCTCAACTGACACAGACGAGAATCGATCTTCGGAAGGCTCTCGAAGAAGCAGATTTGTACAAGAAAAAATGCAACGAAGGGCAATCGTATTCGTCGCCCGACGGATTCAATTCCCTGCCGACCGTAAGCGAGCAGTCGCTTAGACAGCAAGTGGACGCTCTTCAAAGGTAACCGAGCTCGTATATTTTTGCCATCCCTTTGAAAAATTTTCCGTTTCAACAGTTGGTTGTTTTCAGGGAGAAGAACGAGCTGAATGACAACATGGCTAAACTTCAGACGGCTCTCGCTCAGTTCCGAGACAAGGAAGCTGACGCGTCTAATAAGGCGAAGAGGAGCTTGGACGTTGTCGATCAGGCTCAGTTCGAAAAACAGCAGGTTTGTGTGATTTAATCTCATCAGTTGGTACAAGAGCCATAGAAATCTGTAACGAGCCAGTGCACTTAGATGGGACACAATATTATGCTTGACATATCCGAGAACTTTTATTAAAATCAAAAACATACTAACAAATATTCTTGAAATAACTGATTCTTTTGGATATTTTGATGTTCAGTAAAGTGCCCGAATAATTTTTTGCGTAATGAAACAAACCAAAAATTAATTTCCTTGTATATTTTCCGCCTCCGACTAGAAAATCTTTTAATCTAAGAATGCACCGCGAGCTCTAATGCAATCTACCTCGTTACAGTCCGAGGGAGAGGTGCGCCGACTGAAGGACGACCTTGACCGTCAACACGAGAAGCTGCAACAGCTGCTGCAGGACCAAGGACGCAAGCTGCAAGACGAACGAATCCAGGCTGAGCGGAGGTGCGTACACGCAAGCGATTGCCAGTTCCAACGTCCCTTTGTTACCTCAATGCGGAATTTTCGGATTTAAAAACGTCGATATTGAAGATCTCGGGATATCTATGGAATTGGCCAGTGCCACCCGTTTCACTGTGACCTTGATGTTCGTATTTACCGGGCTTTCTGGCATTTGTTTTATTTACAAGAAAAAATTGAATCCTAAACCGCTTTTTTACGGAAGGCAAAGAGTCAAACCTCAGTTGCCCGCATTTTTACTAAAGCGTAGTAACGGCAGTAACGCCAGTGACGATTTCAGGGAACATTGGCAGTAGGCTAGGGCAACAAAAATGTCTGCAGCAGCCCAACATGTTTCCTTCCCAAACAAGCTATCTATTTTCTCTAAATAATAATGTATAGTCAAATCCCAGATCAAAACGGCGGTATGTACGGAGATGCTGTACAATTGTCTTCCCATCGGTAGCTAAATGGCTGTTTGTTGACCGAAGCGCAGGTATGCGCAGCAAGTGGACCAGCTGACCTCCGACCTGACGCTGCAATGGGACCTGACGAGCAAACTGCAGCTCGAGCTGGAGAAACAGCGGCGGTCTGAGAGCGACATGCGCCGCGAGCTGCAGCAGAAAACCAGCACGGTCGACGAGCTCAAGAAGGAACTGCAGACCAAGATCGGTGAGTCACCAGCCCTTGGCTTGCCATGTCAGCCAAAAAGGTAAAAATTTATGTTTTCCTTAGTAGCCCATATAGTAAGGCAAACTTTTGGTGAACCTTTGTTTGGCTTTCAACCAATCAAAGGGCAAGGTTCGATCACGTGACAGGTTGGGCAAGTCTTCCAGCAAACGTTTCGGCAAAGGGGTGGACAAGGCTCTGAGATCATGGACAGTTTTTAATATATCACAGATGTTGACTTTACCTAGCTAATTATGAAGCCACTTAATAGGATATTTGTGAAATAACCTTTCATCGAGGTTCCTAATATAATTAGACCCAAAGAGACAGAGCATTTTAAAGGATTTGATATGCAGCCATATTAAAAATCCAATGACTGAGTCTTAAATATTAATCATTAATTATCTTGCAGCTGGGCTGCAAGGAGAAATCATGCAAGCGGCATCAGAAAAAGGCTCGGTGGAGCAAGAGCTGTCGAGCAGCCGGCTGGCAGTGGAGCGCACGGAGCGAGAGAGCCGCCAGGAGATCTCTCGGCTGCAGGCCGAAGTGACGGCTCTGCGCCAACGGCTGGACCGCGCCGACGCCGACCTCATGCACAGCCGCCGCGAGAACCTCCGCCTCTCCGAACAAGTCTCATCGCTCGAGCGAGAAGTACGTTTGATTGCTTGTTTGTGTCAAAACTCTCGGTAGCCAGCTTCGGCTGCAAGTCCAGCCTAACAAAGATTCTATTGGGACTTTAACTTGGAACTTAGTGAATGGAACTTGAGCTGAAAAGGTGGACTAGATGGTATCTCTTCTCACTGCCCAACAGCAATATTTAAAACTCAAAAAGGCAGTTACTCTAAACTTACTAAACTAAACTTACTTTAAATTTTGGCAAGCACTTTTCTAGTAGAGAGGTGCAAAGTTCCATTCACAGTTTGCTTATTTTTCTTCCACTGCTCATTGGTTTGCAAGTCCTTCAGTAAACTTAAGAGTGCAACTTATTGATAGTTTGAAAAGTAAATTTGTTGGGCTGATGGTTTTGTTATTTTATAAGGTTAATATAGCCAAGATGCTGCGTGAAACCAAGGACAAAAACTCAAAGGAAGGTCCGACTCCAAATTCACCAAGCAAATCGGCACAAAGAGAGAAAGAGATATCTTCCATGATTCACAACATGGAAGCCAAACACGGTAAGCCGATGTAACAAGGACCTCCCGTGTGAAAACCATTTGTAGTCCTGCTATCCTTCGATAATACTTTGCACGACAATAAAATTTATACTACTTGCTAATTGCTGGAGAATACAAAAGTACTTGTTCACAAGTAGTTGTGACTTATGGTAACATAGAAAGTTTACTTCTTTATGTACCTGTCTGTCTTTTTGTATACAACACCCCATACTAATATGCACCTGTATACACCCATCTAATTTTGTAGTACCTATGCAACAATTAACTATTGAAGATGGTTCCTAATTGAAAGACTAGTAATAATTGACATGGTATAACCCAGTATAACCATTAGATATGTTATAACTAGCTTTGGAAATCAATTTCAGTCTCACTAACAATAGACATGTGTAACCATTTCCATCACTTGAAATGTGTACCAATCTACTTATGTACTTCTTCTGTCCAGTAAAAGCACCAGTTAAATTACCAAACTCTTGCGTATATTTTCCTTGTAACTTGTCGATTTGCCTGAATCTTGTTAAGACCTGTGTAGCACCTAACAGACTGTAGGTAAGGCTTTGTCAGTCTCTCGTTTACCAACTATCTAATCAGAGGAATCTTTACACTTTCCAAGATCAGACGATGAAATTTTTTGAAAAACGTCTTCTCATTTAAAAACATCATCTTCTAAAACTTTATTACAACCAACATGACAATAACTATTTGCAATCTGTTTCTTGCTATGACTATGAGTCATTTTCTTTCCTTGGTACACAGTTGACAAAATTTTGACGTATGAAAGACATAAAACAGAAATGACTTGAATGAGATTTTTGTGAATCCCATTTCAGTCCAAACTGTTGCTGAACTAGAAGGCATGATTCTTGCCCAGAACGCGGTCATGGATAAACTGAAAGACGAGTGTCATGCACTGACTGAGAGGCTGGAAGATTCCTCTGCTAGACACAAGTAAGATACTTGCCCATCGCCGCTACCTATCTACTAACCGATACCAATTAATCCTCTTAATTACGCTAACTTAGCTCCACCCGCGATATAAATCAACCCCAAACAACTAGACTCCGTTTGTATACAGACTAGACGACCAGTTAGAAAGTACAATGCTCTGCTCCTATATGCTACTGTTCACACACCTAGAATCAGATTGCTCTGTTGTTACTTTGGATACTTTGATTATCACCAAGTATTTTAAATTCCAATGAACATTTATGTCTAGATTTATTTTAAAGCTAACTTGAGTCAAATAATAGTATGCCACAAATTTAGTTAGCATATCTCCTATTGGCTAGGAGCAGAGCCAACTGTTGGGGAGCCGCACGCATCAAAGGGTCAGACCGCTAAGAAGCCTGAGCAAATTAAAGTAGACATAACAGTAAAAGTGTTTCCAAAAAAGAAAAATCCCTAAGCAAGGTCAGTGGAATGTAGGCACCTAACTAGATGTTGTCAAACCAATTTCTCCAAGTCTTTAAATGTCATAAACTGGAATGCTTGGGTGTTCTTGAACACGGAGGTGAGTGCCCTAGCATGCTCTCCCAGTTCTTAGAGAAAAGAAAATGCAGAATATGTTATAATTAGTTAACTCCATTTGTGCAATCTGTAGTCTGGTACTGATACTTCCTTATGGATTTTACAACAAAGAATAATGTGGAAAAATGGAATTGCAAACAATTTTTCAGAGAAGAAAAAGCCAGTCTAAAATCTGATAATGCTATGTTGCTGGAAAAGCTAGCAAGGATCTGGGAGAACTGCAAGCAAATGCATAAGAAGGGCGGACTAGTCAGCCCAACGTCACCCAACATTTTTACCTACCAACAGGTTAGACATTAAAATAGGCGTTTGTTGATGTTACGCATAAATAATTTTAACTTTGTCTTTCAGAGAAGAAATGGTTGGGCTACAAAGTAACATAGAATATTTAAATAGCAAATTTGAGGCCTCATATGAGGCACAAGGGTGGAAAGGTAAATTGATTCTGCCAGGCTCAAGTCCAAGCATTCACTCTAGGCTCTAGGCTGTTAGGCTCTAGGCTGATTCACTCAATAGCGTTCATAGTGTAGCCAGCCTGTAGCGGGGTAGTGTCTGCCACAAGACCATAAATCTGCCTCAATACTGCCTTGATACTCAGGCAGACTAGTGTGTCTACAACATTCATATTTTAGAGATTCAAAGTTGTTTTAATATTCCTTCAATGCACAAGCATGCAATTTAACTAGAGTCATGCAAACTGCAACTCTAAACTTACCAGCTGATGTTTTCTAGGAGATGAGAACTACGCAACGGAACCAGAGCCCGAAGTCCAGTATGAGCCCGAAGTTCGTTATGAGCCCGATCCCGAACAACAGCAACAATATGTCGAACCCGACACGGAGCCTGAGCGCAGGTCGGAGTCCGCGCAACGTGGCTACGCCGAGCCCGAGAGGCAGTCCTCGGTCGAACGGAGTCGATACGTCGAGCCAGAAACGTACCGAGAGGAGCCGCAGTACGACACAGAGGCCGAGCCGGTTTCTCCGCGTTACGTCTCCGAGTCCCCCACGCAGCAGCAAGAGGAAGTGTGAGCCCAACGCGTCGCATCGTAAACTCACACTGCAAGACCTTGCCACCGATGGCGAAGCCAGCGACTAGACCACTTTCGCACAGATTTCACGGTTAGTGATTCACACGGGAAATATTTTGATTGGACTTGATGGTCATATCACAAAACCACACAACTGTTCACATAGGTATATAAAATTATATATCCGCTAAGAGGTGAAAAGAAACTCTTAAAATAACAGTTAAGTATTAAAATTCACTTTCAATCACAAGTCACATCATGGTTGTTGTTAGGTTAGAAATAAAATGATTCTATATTCTTATTTTTTTTAGCTCTATCAACAAAATTGAACGTAGAAATCTGAAAGCACTAAAATTTTATCAAAATATGTATTATTTTGTTTCTTGCCTTTTATAACTAGCAAATGTAACTTCCTTGTCTTTCTGACCACATGTTGAAGGCATGGTCATAATGCAATGGACCTGTCATGGTAGGAATGTACCCAAAATTTGAAGTTCCAATGCCGAACCTCACAATGGCAAATAAATTTTGAATCTCTTGCAATTTCCCTGCATCTCATATCATTATCTGCACCTTCATCTGAATTTCCAATCAAAATTATTTCCAATGGCAAGAGAATGTGAGAAACCTAAGTGCTGGGCATGTTTCTTGTACAATTAGAATGTCTTGTTTGGGAAATACGCACTAATCATACCGAAGGGCAAATAATAAGTTCAACTCTATTTATATGGTTGTTTGCAGATTTGATGAGTAGGTACATAAATATGTGCAAGAGAAAATATTATTTAGTCTATTAACTATGCACTGTAAGGCATGTATAAGCTGTGATCCAAGGGAAGCAATTTATGCTGAAAGAATCTGTGACTAATGATTAATGAGTAATGTTACTTGACTTATTGCTTGTATGTTTTGTGACGCTAGCTGTAGATCTGTGTACTGTTGTGTGATTGCAATAAATGTTGTTGGTATATGCAACAATCTACTAGAAGCATGCCTTTGAGCACGAGGAAAGAAAACTGCTTTGTAATATGTGTTTTTAATACAAGTATCGTATAGAAGTAAACAAATCATTAATACCTCTAGTATGAATGGACTTAAAATAATATTGCAGCCAAGCAAATTCTTAATCTCATTAACATTAACAATGAAAATTGTAATAATACTCTCAAGCACGATAGACATTCACATATACAATAATAATTAATAATATGAACCTATATAAATTCATAGTAATAAGTTAGGTACAAATAAATTTTTCTTGAATAGACAAAAGCTGTGATGGTCTTGTCTCTTTGACACTGTAATTTATGCTAAACAACATCCAAAGCGTCTTCATAATATCATGCAGATGCTTTCTTGAATCTAAATGCTACCTTTAAATAATCTCACTGTAACTGATCGGCATCCATATCGTCGAAATCCTCATCGTCAAAGAGAACTTCGTCCAAAACTGGAATACAAAGCATTATTGATTCATCAGCAACTCTGCTTAAATTCACCGATTTTTAAGACTTTGTTAAGATCCCCTTGCTGTAGTGAAATATAAGGATATGCAGTTGAATTAGTTAGTCAAAAGAAACTCACCATTGACGAAGCTCTCGAGACGTTTGAGGTTCTTGAGCGTCTCGGACAGCTCTTTCGATTGACTCTTTCCCTGTGGCGAGCCAATGGTCGCTGGTCCTTCTAGAATGTCGATGATTGCACTGAGTTGCTCGCTCTTTTCTGCATCCTCTTCGTAGAGGTACCTGGAACACAAGATAAACTTAGCTAGGTACAAATTCCAACAAGATATGTGATAAAACTAAAATTAAAATTAAAAAGATTAAATAACCAAAAAGCAAAAGGAATTATATGGCTTGTATTTGCTTGAATGCAATTGAATTGCTAATGCTACCAAAAAGGGCAACATATCATTTGTCTTTATGGTTGATTTTACAATATTTTCTAGTCCAAATATTATGAACTAGTCCTAGAGAACAATCAAGGTTCCCCTTCTTAGTTATAGGTTGTTAATTGATATGTTGAAATTTGACTTAGTTCTGACTTGAAACAAGAGTTGAAAATGTTGTAAAATTGACCATTACGGTAGCTGACCTTAGCTTCTTGAGTAAATTGCATGACCGGCCTCGTAGTTTGTTGGACAGACCGTTTAGGGCTGCCATCCCTAGACTATCCAGTGCTTCTGGTTTTGTTCTTCCTTTGATGGAAGAATTAGAAGCTGTGCTATGTAACGACACGCGGCTGCTGCCGATGGCAACATCCGTGGCAGACTGAAAAGTAACCGTACCGTTACAGTGACGAAAGTCGGAATTACGAAGGCAACGATCGTAAGTACCTGACCCGTTCACCGTACCTTCGTGGGTGAGCCAGCGACTGGTGCTAGAGGGGAAGAAGTGTATTCGTTGGTCGGGGACTCTTCGTCCTCTTCGGCAGAGACTGTGGCGTCGTCCTCGGAAGACGTGTACTTTGGCCCGGCCATGCCGAGCGTGCCGTGGAAGGACGCCGATCGGAGCACCGAACTCGAATGGCTGCGGCAGAGAGGCACTGTGTTTAGCATTCGATTTGTACACATTTCACTCAGCTTGACTCCGGTCGCTGAAACCACAAGTCGCAATCGTGGACTGTGGTTATACTTTTATTTGCGAAGAGTAACCTTAATCTATCAGTGTTATTGGTGGAATCTTATGCCAGTAGGCAATTGATGATGGGATAGCTGAGCAGGAAAAATGTGCGTCCAAACCTTCTCTCCCAAGAGAGCCCTTTCCTCACCCAGCAAAGGCAGGAATCTTGTGTGGCCGATAGCTCAGTGGTCAGAGGAACCACCAGGCAAGCAGAAGGTCCCAGGTTCATATCCCGGGTTCATATCCCGGTTCGGGCGCACATTTTTCCTGCTCAGCTATCCCATCAACCTTAATCTATCACCTTATCCATATGATTCATGCCATGAACTAAACTTTATATTAATTATCCAAAATTAATTTAGTTTAGATTTACTAAGCAACTAGGTATTTTACAGTAAAAATACCTATAAATTCCAAAGGCCGGAAGAAGTTTCTGCAAGTTCTAAATAATTTAATTTTGCCATGAAATAGATTATTTTTCATTATATATACAATTTCAGATATGTGCTGGTAGTCAAATGCAGGTAGCTTTTGAGACAATTTATTCATTGTGTATATCAGCTCGGCTGAGAAGGTAAGTCAACACAATGCAATCGTTATATGATTAGCATTTGGCCTACATTATACTCTGTTGATGGAAACAAACCTCGGCGATAACTCCTCGGCTGTCGTATAAGACTGTGTCATGCTGTTGTTGAACGTTGCTTTCTTGGCGGCATCCTTCTTCTTTCCTTCAGCGGCTGCTTTCATCGGGTCGTAGCTTTTCCGGCGTTTCCAGTTCTGGAATTCCACTTCTCTCGATGAAAGGGTTGAATTGCTACGGCCTCCCGTCTTTTTCCCATCCTTCTTCACATCTTTTTTAGCAACCGCCATCGGTTTAGCTGGTGCCTGTGAATTCACAAGGAAATATTACGATTAGTACCTAATGTAAGAAAAAGTTTCAATGCTGTTTGATATTTTACCATTAGTGTTAGTGACTTTTGTGTTGTGTTCCAGGTGTTTCATCAGGTGAGTATGGTGCAAAAAACAATGGAGCAAGATAGAAAAAAAATTCTCTAATATTCCCCAAATTGACAAGTTGTAAGGCAGGGAAAATTGTGTGGAATTACACTTTTCAAAAGACTGTGAGTTACTTGCACATAATACGTACTCGTAACGTATTTATGTTTTGGATTAAGTTATTCCGCCGCAAAGTAAACTTCAAGCTTTTTTGAGCCGTACCTTTATTTATAAAATCAAACACATCAATTTTGCAGGGGTTCAATTCAGGTCCATCGGGACCAAGATCTTACTTGTGCAGCCGGTTTCGGTGCTCTGACGCTGAATCTGCCGCAGTCTGTTCTCGAGAATGTTTTTGCCGGCTCTGGCTTCGGACTGCTTGCCTTGACCTGTCGGGGTTGCAGCTGAACGGCAGGCTTTGCAGGCTCTATCACCCTCTTGGGCTTGTAGAGAGTAGTCGAGACGGACTCGGCTCTCTTCTTACGGCTATCGGCGGCGGCAGCCAGAACGGGCGCAGGGTCACTCTCCAGTCTTGCGCGACGTAAGCTGAGATGAAGGAATCAGCAGTGTAAGTGTTGCACTTCGCACTACATTAGGATATATTTGATTTGACTATCATATACAAAACCTAGGCTCCAAAAAACAAATAATTAATTAAAAATAAGCATTACATAGGTAGCACAGGTATGCTGTACCGTTGGTATGTGGTATGTACACCAACGTCAGCCAGAAAACCAACATAAAACACGTGAGAAGAAAATAACAGCGAGTGATTGTTTGCTAGAGAGGATATCAAAGGTCTTTTAGGTCGTGAAACACAGGAAACAGCGGGTTGATGTAGATTTCTATTTTATATGACATAGGTACCTAGCCTAAGCCTTCCTGGTACCTAACTATAGGTACATAACTAAAATTACATTTTAGCAATAAACAGAAAAACCAAAAAGACTTAACACATATCTATACATTTTTTATCTATAAGCGTTTCCCGACAACCTTCCACATGGTAAGGCAATTTAATGATAGCAATGATGGCAAATGAGCATATAACCTCGTATTCTTGCAAGAAACATTTATTCTAGTCTACCAGACAATATGGCTACTTGCCAAAACATTTCAAATGGACATTGTTAGATCAGAACTTCCAACTCCCCGCAAATTAACACACTTCCATTTTTCTTCTACATGAAAGACAACCTCGCTGTATGATTAGAGCTCTGTGAGAGGCCCCAACCCCAAAGCATGCAAAGCAAGCGGTATTGAAAAACACCTGTGAGCACAATTGTCTTGTATGACTACAGATTAATTTAATAAACACTGAGGCAGGTTAAACAATTCTAATCTTCTTACCAACAACGACAAGGATAAAAGCAAAGCCAAAGCACCGCCACCAGTACCTAAATGCTCTGTTGTACCTCATCAGAGGCGGCGGCTCAACCTTCTTAGCCTTTGCATCGCCGGCACCGAGTTCGCTTCCGCTGTCAGAGTGCGGAGTGCAGCCGCGGCGGGGGCTACACTCCGAAGCCCCGCTTGCCCGCCGCTGCAGCGGCCGGCCTTCGGGAGTTCCCGACCCTGAAGCACCGAGCGTACGCTTAGGAACTAACAACTTTTCGGCACTCGGTCTGTGATAGTTTAGCGCAAAACTAAGGTGTACGCTAAATGATATGGCATTTGGCACACTTGGAACACAGCAACAAAAAAATTGTGATTTAATATCTTACGATGATGATGTGAAACTCAAGGCTGGATACCATTTCCAAACAACCTAGCCCTTTCAAGTGAAATTCCTAATTTAGTGACAGAAGCTATGGCAGGGTACAATCAAAGCTAGACGAGTCCATGTGCCCACTTGAATTCTATAAAATAACGGAAAGTGCATCGTTGGTGACATTGACGCCATTTCTTTCCTAATAAGCACTATGCATTAGGCACCAGTAAGCTTGGACCACTAAAAAGCTAACAAGGTACCATTTAGCATTTTAGTAAAATACCTTTGGTATTACTGCAAAAACCATGATAGAAGTGTTAAATTGACTCATTTAATTGTAGCGACCATCTCATAGAATGAGGCCACATTTTGGTCCTTATCCTGCTGGTCAAAACCATCTCGCCGGCACGATAAACTAAGAGCACCAACCTCTATCGACAGCCTTGCAGCTGTGACTGTTGTCGGCGTCCGACTCGCCGCCAGAGTCCATCGACAGCGTCATGCGAGCCTGCATGGCGGTCACGACGGACTCGGTCGCCCGCAAGTACGACTCGGTTTCGAAGCTGGCATCGGTGCTGGCGGCGGCGCCCGACTCGACGCTGGGCGCAGCGCCGGCGCCCGCCTGATGGCCGGGGCTGCGCTGGTGGGCGGAGCCACGCGTGGGAGACGGCGGCGCGGCGTTGCGGCGGCCGCTGGGCGGCAGAGAGCTGTTCGGGCTGCCGATCGGTGACGGGATGCGCGTGCTCAGCGAGGCGGGCGCTGAGGAATTGAGTGTGGCTTCACAACGGCGATTTGGGAACACAACAGACTAGGTGGCGATATTACAATAGACCTTCTTAGCTGGGAAATTGATTGTGGCTTCATGGCAACGGTTTAAAATCACTCCTCTTATCTGGGAAATTGATTGTGGCAATTTAAAAACACACTGGTCTAAGGGGCGGTATTACAATTGCCCTTCCTGGCTAGGACATAGATTGCGGCTTGACAACAAAGATTCAAAAACACAAAGGACTGGGGGTGGGTATTACAATCTCTTCCTTCTCAACCGCACTCACATTTGTGCTTGTCGGTGGGCAGGGGAGGAAGGCCGGGTCCAACATGCGGCTCAGGCTCGTGGTGGTGGGTGTGTTTGGCCACTTGCGTCGCCCAATCGTTGATCCAGTTTGCGCCGTTACGATACGAGCTCATCTTGAAGTCGGCATCTTCCGGCGCGACAGACTCACCCGGCTCTGTAAGCCCGCTCACTACTGGAAGAGAAATAATCGTCACCTCAGTTGGTTCCCCGTATAGCTGATTGTTGATGGATTGAGGAACGGGCTCAACAACAGTCAGGCTCTGGTGCAGTCAGAGACTGCATCCTTCAGGGTTCACAAACTTCAAAGGAAATTGCTCAATTATTTCCAATTATTAACTACATTGATATACCTACCGTGAAATTTCAAAATGGAAACAAAAATTTATACCGTTTAGATTCATTAGTCTCGCATGTCAATTGCGCACCTGCTGAATGTAAAATTATACAAAGGTACGATCTACAAAAATTGTTGTTATTGTTGACATTCAAAATCCTTTTCATTGCATGTCTGACAGACAGGAAAACAGGCAATGAAAAAATCAATGTTGCTTGTAACTGTTGAATACCAAACAGTTATTTAATCGGTTAACTTTAACACCGGTCCATTCAGCCAGTCCGACGCAATCTAACTCTAGGACTCACCACTGTCAATGTGCTGCCTGGCTCTGGCTTCTTCTAGACACTCGACGTCCCTCTCGATGGTGTACGTCCCCGCCTCGCTGGCAGTGTCGTTGGACAGGTCGATGTCGATCTCCTCCTCGTCGATCAACTTGTCCACCAGCTGAATCTGTGCCTCGATCTCGTCGTCGCTCGTGCTGGCCAGCAGCCACGCCTCCTTCGAGATCTCCTCGTCCCGGCACGCCGACAAAGTGCTCGCGTCGTTGGCCGCGTTGTTCAGCCGCTTCAGCTCGTCCAGCCGAGACTTGAGTGACGGCTCCTCCACATGGAAGTCGCCAAACTCGTGGCGGCCCATGTGCGGAGAGTTGTGGAGCTTCGTCTGACTAGTTTGCTCGGCCATGTTTTTCTTGTCTTGTGCTAGATTCGTTGTTCGTAGTCCTGAGTGGTAGATAAGGTGGCAATGTTAGTTGGGGAATGAATTTAAGAATGTCCAAATTAAGAATTTTAATACTTTGACATATGAAATGCAAGAGATTTTATATCTAAGAATGGGTTTGATACCTTGACACAATACTGATGTTAAGTTGGGAGGAAGAAGACGCACCTTTATCCAGATTTTTTAGTTTTCTGACGAAGAACCCACTCCTGTTGCGAAGGTCCTCGTCTTGATCGCTGGAAAAGTACCCTTCCGACTGATACCCGGCAGGTCGGTGGGGGGTGGCAATTAAGGGTGGAGCACCGGGTGCTTGTGTCAAACTCAAGGCCAGCGCTGAATTCACCTCTCCTTTCGTCGCCTGTAATAACAAAGATTTTGTTGTAATTTTACTGTGTTATTATTAAAGCAGGATTAAGGGTTCTGAATCCTACAAAGCAGCTATTTTCAATTTCTTATATGACTTAAGATCTTTTCTGAATGCAAGAAGTATACTGAAGTCAGAACATAAGATTTCAACATAAAATTCTTGTGGTTATTTTTGTCCCGTTTCAAGGGCAGCCGTGACTCACTATGTATGATTTGGACTTGAGATAAATGCTGATATCATTAGTTTTTAATTTTCACAGATAATTGTTAATTTATTTACTCACTCACAATTGTTTGTTATGTGTCACTCTACACATTAGGGTCAATGTGACTAAGTGCTTCTAGGTAAGTATCCTAAAATGAATTGTAATTTACTTTATACGGACCTTATTCTCAGCTGTTGTTGGAAGAGATTGATTTCTCCTGTGCTTTAAAACGTAGTTGCTAACTTTTTCTTGAATACTCTTTGTAACAGCACCATTCTTGTTTGCATCTGCAAAGTGTATGGTGAATGCCATATGCTGCGGCTTCCGAGATTCTCCATCTAAAACTATCACTGGCTCGGAGTTGTCATTTACCACTCCTGAATCATTTGGCTGAATGGTCTCCATCGGATTTACCGAACCTCCCCTCACTGTTGGTAAACGTTATCTGTGAAAGAATTTTATCTGAGATTATTACTGGAATGGGGTATGAACCTAGGTCCACCCCCATTGACCCCCAAGTGCTATTATTGACCCAAACCAGTCTAGACGAAATTGACGAATGGCCATTAACAAGGAATAGACTGCGTCTGTTCTCTGTCCTGCGTCAGCTATTTAGGTGTAACCTACGCACCTTACCTTTAAATTTAAAATAGCTAACATTCCACAAAACACACGCCTGTAGACCTGTCACATCGGGCCAGCCTATTTCTGTACTTTTAGGCCTCGTCCTAGTTTTGAAATATTCTCTGAACGAAACATAACCCATACCTCATCTGATAGCTTCTTCTTCATGCTAGAACACGAAAGTCACTTTCTTTACTGCGTTAGCGAAATAACAAATATATTAATTAACATAATACTCGTAAATATTCCGAATAACAATGACACCTGTGCTGCACTGGAGCTTTCTGTTTCTATTCGGTTGCATGTCCGTCACAGACATGGACGACCGAGCGCGAATAGTTTCGCTCGCCGCCACCTCCACTTGCGGGTGGAAGTGCCAAGTTACGAAATAATTCGCGGGAAACCTGCTTTAACCACCGGACGACAGAAAAAAAACGAAATAATATTTGTGTCAAACACTTCTTTATAATGAGTTGAGGTAATTTTTAACAGCAATTATTCGGGCTAGAGTTCACAAACCTTTGGTCGAGATTGCGAAGCAAAAGTATCATTAAATCTGCAGGAGTAAGGTTGCGGATTGCCTATCACCAAGGAGAAGCAGTAGTGGTCATCGATCTATAACCGGATTTCCAAGATTTACATTGTTATTACTTATTACACAGTAAATTATTGTGCATCAAAGCGAGCAATACAAAATAAACACAAAGGGAATTTATTTAAAGGAATGTAATTGGTGAAGAACCGTGCAGGGGCTTCAACTTTTCGTTAGTACATTGTCTTCTCAATCCATTCATCGATATTGAACGACACGTTCTGTCCCTTGGGATCTCTTTTCTTGAATATATCTACAAAAGAAAAAAAAACGACATTCATATTTAAACTGATGAGTTCATGTATAGGAAAAAAGTAAACAAAGACAGTTTTCTTCAGGCTCACCGATTGTGTTTCTTAGCTTTATGGTGCACATGATGAAATCGTCGAGAGCGATTTCACCCACCTTGGTGCTATATCGGCGCACAAGCAAGTTCAGGATGTCAGAGTTGAGCTTGTAGCCAGCTGAATCCAGTGCGTCTCGCAGCTCAAATGAGTTGAGAGATTTAGAATCATCCACGTCGTACAGTCTGAAAGCAGCCTGGAGGCGAAACAATGACAAAACTCTATTGTGTAATTACGATAGTATACTTGCTTGGAAACAAGCTCCGAGAATTCAGGCTAACAGCTAGTTTTGGGCCTTTTTTATTGAATTTCAATCGTCCCTATAGCGATTTTACTTTAAAAGTAGCTCTTTATTATTACTTTTACTTATTAATATTGCTATAACTTAGTCTAATTTACATTATTCTAACTCCTATCTGAAGAAAACTCACCGCTAACTTTTTAATTTCTGTCCAAAGATGTTTGAACTCTTCGAAATTTAACGTCCCTGTCTGGTCCTTGTCCTTCAAAGAGATCATGGATCTGCACACGTCTTTCGAGAACGTGACTCGAATCTCCTTGGGCTTACGGGATTTGCCGGACCTCCGAACTGATAACAAATAGTAAACAGTGCATCGCGTTCAACAATAAACAAGCAACCAAGCAATTAAATAACGAAATGCGTTGGACTGCACAAGAAATTAATAATCAATTGACATTATTTTTATGTGTTGTGTTGATTGACAATCTATTTTGGGTAGCCCATATAAAATAGAAAATATTTGCAAAAAATAAAAATATAGTGATTGGAAGAGAAATTCATGCCCGCCAAAGCACTTTGATCAAAGCTATCCTTGATCGAAGGTTCATGCAATTCGTAAAGCAAAAAACAATGCTTGCAGAACCATAATATAAAACATAATACCGCTTTCCATGGCGTCGTCAAGAACTTCTTTGAGTTCCCTCCAGTCAACCACCTTGTCGTCGCCGGCCACTCTGACGAATAAGTTTTCCATTTCCTTCGTTTTATTCTCTTCAATTTCTGACATCTTCTGGCCAAGTGTGATCTGTTTAATTTAAACATTTGTTCCAACATCAAAATTCAACATCAAAATTAAAATAAACTTAGCAAATGAGTTAAATTTAAATTTGAAAGATACCCTCTTGTCAACAAGTCCTTGTCTTAAATCTGCGTCATGCTTTCTGGAACAGAATAATTAAGGTTTTTCCTTGCATAATTTGTTAAAAATGTATTAAGAAAACATGATGTATGAAATGACAGACTCACATCATTTCAGTGTTTTTCTTTGTAAACACTCTTAGAAGAAACTCTGCCTCCTCACCGGGGTTAATTGAATATGGCACTATGGCGTATTTACCAAGATCCACTTCATACCGGCAAACCACCTCCCGAGGACAGATGAAATTGGCGAATGGCTCCGGAGGCTTACTTACACTAGCCTGTAACATGTCCTCTGTCAAATACTTGGGCAGCAGAGGCTTCGGTAACTCGTCTCGGTCAGGTAGCTTTAAAAAAAAGAGACAGACATAGGTACTATATTATTTATATACTATTATTATACATGATAGGTTTACCTTATTTGTGAAAACTTCAAATAGTAATCAACTTAATTAAAAATATTTGTGCCATAATATAATATGCTATTATTCCGAATATCAAGCAAGTATATTTTCAAAATCTCGTCTTCCCCTCAGCAACCCGTGTTTCAAGATTATAATTCTCAGTCTAGTCTGGGATCTATAAGGGTCGACTCTAAACTGGCTGCATGTAGTACCTATACAGCTTATGTTCTTAACTATCTCATGTAACATAATTGTAGGCACATTTCTAAAAAATAAAATCTTATAAAATCTTACTTTAAAGAGAGCCAGACCTATGGAGATGTTGTTTTTGCCACGACTTCGTTGGGAGCGGCGGTTCTTTTGCGTGAGTGCGACAATGAGGGTGCACTTGTTGTCGTCATTATCTTCGTCAGCATCAACAGCCTTCACGACAAACTGAGGATTCCGCCAAAACGTTTCTGTCCACATGCCGTTTTAATTAAATTTAAGAAATATGTCGCTAGAAATGTTATATATGAGTAAAAGGAGAGTAAACATAATATGCATACCCTTGTTTCTTAGACAGCCCCCAGCAGTTGAGCCACGCACCCACTCCGCATCAAAGGTTTTAATCTCCCAACGATGCATATTTTCATCTGCAGTTTCCTCTCCGATAAAAGTGTTCGGACTTAGATGGCAAATCTCAACGGTGGTGAAGATTTTCTTAAAATCAGAGAATGCCATCCAGAATTCGCCGTCTTCTTTAAATGTCAGCTTAATTTTTTTCTCCTCACTCTCAGGAATAAACTGCCACTCCTTAGACCTAACATAAAGTTATCACTTGTTACACCGAGTGTTGATCTATTTTTCACACGTTATGTTTAGTTTGCCATGGGGTGTTATCATTAATTTTTCATGTTAAATAAATACCGTGCTCACCCATCACTCCATGGTCCTTTCCACTCGACGTCGTTTCCCCAAGGGTTTCTCAAACGTACCAAGAGAATTTTTCCGAACTCATCTGGAGTTTCTCTATGCACATATCTTATCCGTGTAATGCTGTACGCATGGTCTTTCACCAGTCCGTTCGCTGTTATTTCTTCCAGTTCCACTATCCCAGAAGTGGTCTGCGCAAGGTATAATATTAGTGGGATGGTTGATTTAATCGGTATAAAAACCAAGGAAATACAATGAGCCATGTACCAAGATAGCAGCCCCCATCAGCGACGATCTCCAATCAGCTTGCAACATAATTGTTTCGAAATTACTCGGAGCTGACTTCATATCAAAAATTTCTGTCAAACCGCCGGTAAAATCTTCCAGTGCTTCAGATGTAAGGCCACCATCCAGAGCTTCGTACGAACCATTCAGTCTGTACAGAGGAAAGAAAGGCATCACCATCACCACTTGGATGTGCATTTGAGAAAGATAGATGAATATTGCTCTGCTGTCTCACTTGGCATACGCCTTTTCAAGAAGTGCACTCCAGAACTCATTTCTCGTCGCTGAATGAACCACAACGAGCTTGCCGTCTCGAAATGGAAGTCGGTCATCAACGACCACATCCAACCAGCGACCAAACTGCCAGAATCTGATACAAAAATAATAAATATAGTAATTTTTAGCAGTTTGCGCGCCTCCCTCTTAAGATTGTTGGGTCACGTTGGTCGTTGGGCGTTGCACTGAAAAGTTATTGCTTACCGGAAATGGAAAATGCCTGCATAGTTTTCACCAAATCCTTGGTCATCGGGCACGACTTGTGCGAAGAGTTTATCGTAGAGGGTGAGATTTGCCAACCCTGCCAGCAGCCAGCAGTCTCCTGGAAATTGTGAAACACGAAATAAGATTAGTTTATTGAAAGGCATAGGTAATAATGCGAATGTGTAACTGTAATCTGGGAAGTAATTTCTTGTATCTCTGTCTCTGACTGAGAAGTTAATTGATTGTTTGTTTAGTATACTACCCAGTTCACCCTGCTGAACATCAAACCTCGAAGATCCATCGACAAAAAAATTTGGATTCTGTTGGAGATCCTGAAACCGATGAAAAGTAGCTTTTATTAAAAAGAGGAGCAATGTGTCCTAAGCTCTTGAAGTTTTACACAATTTTCTGGTTGTATTTAAACGTTTCGAATAACTAAATGTCCTTCTTAGTTTAAATTGTGTGACAAACTCACCGGCCTTTGCCACTGGAATGGCTGTAGCAATGCTGTAATGGGCTTAAAGGATATCGACGACGAGTTTGCTGGGAATACCTCGTCTTCGAAAAGTTTTCCCTCGGCCAGAAGTTTTGTTCTGATCTGATAGAAATCTTGTCCACGCTGTTGATTTATGAATATTCGGAGTGAAATCGTATCGTTGTACATTTTTCTTGTTTTGTTGCTTGTTTTTTTTTTTAATATGCTGGTGGGCTTTTTGTCACTCATTTACACATTAAGGCAAAGAGACTCAAACATTTCCAAAAATAAGATTAAAATAAGAATGAGGAAATCTATTCAAATAAATGCTTCAGAAATAGTTACACCAATTTCATCAACTATCAAGAATTGAATTTTCACTGTATATTTGAAAACTGTATTAATTTGTATTAAATGAGTAATGTACTTACAAATTTATCAGCCATTTCCAATGATGCGTCCCTGTGCAACTACGTTTATATTTACAGACCGTAAAGTATTTATAATAATCGATGCCATATAAGAACTCTTATCATGGGTGGTTCTTATCAAATTTTGCCAAAAGCAAAACGAAGATCCATGTTTGAATAAAATGTTTGTACCGACATTTTGATGGGCGAGGTCACATCAAATCGAATTCATGACACATCTGGCACGTTTATTGGTAGTAGATAAAATATCTACAAAAATCTCTTTCCTCAATCTTCATTCTGATTGTATAACTTACAGGGCTTAAACCCTTTTGTTTGTTTGTCTGTTTGTTTGTTTATTTATTTATTTATTACAGCTATTTAACAAAAAATTAAATTAATAAAAATATAAATATGGGTATTGGGTACAATATATTCTATATAATATGCTATTTTATATGCTTGAACCCAATACCCTGGCACCGACTCATCAGCTATTTAGGAGTGTCTCAGAACTCGGCCAGATTAAGAATCTCATAAATGTGAGGGGTCAATTTTGGGCAAATCTTATTGCGGAATTCAACTATTACCATTATGGAAACTTGGCAGCAGGAGTAACGCATAAGACGCGAGAAACAGTTGATTTGAATCTGTTCAAAACATCAAATTCGTTTTTTCAGAATTTAGACTGTTCGAAAACATTGCATTTTAAATGACAATTAATTCAATCTTCCAAGTCAAGAAGATAGTGATAAGCGTAGCGAGCGAAGCGAAATCTTCAATTCCACTAAGTGGAGAAAAAAAAAACACTTGTGTGTTTGTGTGTGTGTGTCTTTGTTTGTTTTTGTGTATGTGTGTGTTCAGGCAAATATCGTCATTATGCAATGTATCTAATTATAGGCATTATGTAATGTATCTAAATTTAGGTGATGATGTCATCACTATAGTTTACCTGTCAACTGATCAAGTCAGCATAATTCAGTATTCTCACAGACTCAGTTCTGATCAGTTCTCTCTCTAAAATCAATCGAAGTTCTCTCTCAAGGAAGTTGCAGTTCGGACTTAGTCTTGTATCATTTTCTCTATTCCTATAGTTTGTTGCTGAAATATCTTTAAATCTTTTGTAACCAGTGCAATAAATATTATGTACTATACATAAAGTTGGTCCCTTGAGCCGGAGCAACAAGCTATACCAAAGCAAGCCGTTTATCGGGAAGAAATTTAATTAATTCGAAATTCGGAAATGGCGACTCCGCAAATCGAACATCTACTGGAACATCAAGGAGAACTGGCTGGCATTATCGCACGATCCGTGGAAAATCTGAAGAAGGTCGGTTTTTTAAAAATCTCTGTGGAAAGAATACAAGCACGCCAAAAGGGACTGTCCGACAATTGGGATAAATTCAAACTGCAGCATGAGAAATTGAGCACTGTGTTGTTCTCACTCAAACCTGAGCACAGGGAGAAGGTAAAGGAGCACGAATACTTTCAACAATCCTTATACGCCTTATGCGAAGAGAATTATCTCGACGCATTCGAAGCAATGGCAGGAATGCTGAAAGGGAAGATCGACACCGCAACGACCACGACCTCGCTGGATTCCGGGACGCAATACTCGAACATTCGTTTACCTCAACTCGACCTCCCGAAGTTCACCGGCGATTACGTCGAATGGGTCGAATTCAAGGACCTGTTTACGTCGATGGTCGGCTCAAACTCGTCATTATCCGAGGTAATAAAACTACAGTATCTAAAGGGGTGTTTGATCGGGAATGCCGCTCTCCGCTTAAAGAACATCACGCTCAATGCAGCTAATTATCAAATCGCTTGGAATGATCTAGTGGCTTATTACGACAACAAGCGAGTCCTGGTAGATTCAGCATTACATGCACTGTTTTCCGTGAAATCTGTCACTCAAGAATCAGCCGAGGATTTGGAAAACCTCTACTCAGATTCAAATCAAGCAATTGGATCGTTAAGCGCACTCGAACGACCCGTCGATCAATGGGATGACATTCTTGTCTACCTAATTACTCGGAAGCTGGACGCAACCTCGGTGAAAGAATGGGAGAAAACGCTGAGTTCATCCACTGAATCACCAAAATGGAATGATCTCGACAGGTTCTTAATCTCTCGAATCCGCTCCCTGCAAGCTTTCAATCGCGTGACGGACAAACCCTCAATAAACAGTTCAATGCCCACATCAATTTCAGCGCGCAGCCAGCGTAATGCTCGCGCCAACCACGCATCAGCTGCCAAACCAGTTGACACCGCGCGCTCAATGACGTGTTCGCAATGCAGCGGTCCTCATTACATCGCATCGTGTCCTAAGTACCTGGGAATGAATATCTCTCAACGCCGTGATCTAATCAATAAAAGGAATCTCTGCTATAATTGTTTAGGTCCACATAGAGTTCAAGCGTGCCGCTCTCAAAAGAATTGCCGTGTGTGCAGCGCACGTCATCACACGTCGATTCACACCTCTGCAACTACTCTGATGCCTCCTCGATCGACGTCGCCTACAACGACGCCGCTCTTCAAACCCGGTCAACCGACCGCCACAGAGGCGAGCTCTCATCACGCCCTTCCTCGCGAAGTCCGGAAACGGGTGCAAGTCCTGCTCGCAACTGTTCAAGTAAGGATATGTACGCCTCAAGGAGTCATTCACCATGCTCGCGCCCTCCTGGATCAAGGCTCGGAGATCTCCTTCGTGTCTGAGTCCTTAGTACGACAACTCCATCTCTCTCGGCGCCGCGCGGCGGTACCGCTCCTCGGCATCGGTGCGCAGCACGCTGGAACAACTCGAGGCGTAGTCTCGCTCAGTTTACGTTCACACTACGCATCGGAATTTAAGTGTGACGTGTCTGCCTTCATCCTGCCGAATCTCACAGCTCTTCTGCCAAGTGCCGCAGTGCTATCATCCGATTGGCCTCATCTCGCTGGTTTGACACTAGCGGATCCACACTTCAAGACTCCGGGAAAGATCGATCTCATCTTGGGTGCTGACATCTACGGGCAACTTCTCGAGGATGAACTAATCAAAGGTCCCCCGAATAGTCCAATCGCACAACGCACACATCTGGGGTGGATTCTGTCTGGTCCAATCGCGTCCTTTGAAAACTCATCGAAACAACTGCCAGCTCAAGGGTTTCGGTGTTCTATAGATCACGATCTACACGATCTACTCGAACGATTCTGGATCCAAGAAGAAACACCGAAAACATCTCCTCGTGTATTGTCTCCAGAAGAAGCGGAGTGTGAAGCTCACTTTGTATCTACCCATGCCAGAGATGCGACTGGTCGCTATATTGTTCGTCTTCCTTTCAGAACAACACCAGAGCATCTCGGAGATTCTCGCACGCCAGCCTTACGAATGCTCTCTCGCTTAATCAAGCAATTCTCGAAAGACGCCCTCTACTTCCAGCGCTACTCCGATTTCCTCGCCGAGTACGAGAAGCTCGGGCACATGCGTCGAGTGCAGACATCTGAACTCGAATCTCAACCTGTGTGCTACTTGCCACATCACGGAGTTGTACGGGAAGGAAATGCGACAACCAAGCTTCGCGTTGTGTTCAACGCCTCGTGCCGCTCATACAACAGCACGTCTCTCAACGAACACCTGCACATCGGAGAGAAACTGCAAGCTGATTTAGCAGACGTAGTTCTGTGGTGGCGTCAGTTTCGGTTCGTATTCTCGTCGGACATCGAGAAAATGTTCCGCCAAATCTTGGTACATCGCGAAGATTGGGACTTTCAACGAATTCTGTGGGCTCCGGATCTGTCTCTCTCCCCACTCATCTATCAGCTGGTGACGGTGACCTATGGCCTCGCATCAGCTCCGTATCTCGCCTTACGTGTTCTTAAGCAGCTAACCCAAGACGAAGGACACCACTATCCTCTCGCCGTCGAGGAATGTAATGGAATGTACGTAGACGACGCGTTCGGTGGCGCGGACACTCCTGAAGCAGCTCGGCAAGTTCTACAACAACTCGATGATCTCTGCACGGCGGGCGGCTTCAAGCTACAAAAGTGGACAGCCAACGACGACTCAATTCTTGATCAACTTTCTAGCGAACGAAAGGCAACGTCGTCGTCTCGGGAGTTCAACTCCCAACCTCTCTGCAACGCACTCGGCATCTCCTGGCAACCACAATCGGATGTCTTCGTCTTCACAACGAGCCAGGAGGATGTCTCTCCGCCTACTAAACGTAAGGTTCTCTCGAAGACATCACAACTCTTCGACCCTCTTGGCTGGTTATCTCCTGTAACTGTCAGAGCAAAGATGCTGTTGCAAGAAATTTGGCTACTCAAACTTGGCTGGGATGAAACCCTGCCACCATCTCTCGCTAATCAATGGTCTCAGTTCTTGGACCAACTCGAAGACATTTCAATCGTCCTGATCCCACGTTGGCTCGGCACCTCCACTGAGAAACATGTGGTCGAACTTCACGGATTCTCGGATGCATCTCAACTCGCTATGGCTTCGGTGATCTACCTCCGAGTCATCTCGGAAACCAACAACGCGCGCATCACCATCGTCGGAGCAAAAACAAAAGTAGCGCCTCTCAAGAGAGTCACACAGCACACCTCCTACTCTAATGAGCTTAAAACACTCTCTCAAAATCAAGTTCTGCCTCGGAGCAACTCGCTGGCTCGTCTAACCTCGTACCTAGATGAAACAAATCTGCTTCGCGTCGGTGGTCGCCTCAAGAACGCTCTCCTCGACCCGGACGCCAAGCACCCTCTCATTCTGCCTCGTGACTCACCGTTCACTCGACTAGTGATCGCTGACCAGGCCCGGCCTAAGGATAAATTCTGGTGTAGGCGAGAAGAGAAAATGCCGCCTATAAGGGGGGGGGGGGGGGGCAGCTCAGCCCCCCACGATACACGTTTCAGGTCAAGTTACGGTAACCTTGTTATCAAATTTTCCAATCCTTTTGCATGCAGGAACTTTAATATTCTGGATCATAGGAACTTCGAAATGCACTTGAGGAGATTTCTTGCTTCAAGCCTGGCGTCTGCCTCAAGTGTTGTGTCATTTCCAAAATCGATGACGGAGTCACAAATTGTGCCGATCTGATAGCGAAATACCTTCGCCGTATCTATCGTTGCTTCCCATCGTGTGGTGGATTGTGGTTTGACCGTCGATCCTCCACCATTGTTATGTATTAGCGAACTTTGAATTTCTCCCAACGATTCACGGATGAGGAGAACAGGGTGTACGTACACCCTCTGCATTACTCCAAAAAGTGACACAATATCAATGGTGTGTATCGTTTTACAAAACCACGAAAAGTCAACAAAGTAAACGTACGATCGACACGAGACTTTTCATCGCGAGCCAGAATTATTTTCAACTTTCCACTGATTTTTTTTCAAAAATATATGGATCATTTTATGGAAACGAGAATTTAAAACGTGGACCTCTGCATCGCCAAAATTTTCTATGTGATAAAGCTAATCTTTCACGGATTAGACCTGGTGAAAAATAACTTCCAGTTTTACTGCCTCATTATCAGCATGAGAAATAAAAACACTCTTGGAGATTATGCTTGCACAACCCGACACATGGTTACATAAAAGTCATTAAAAAGGTAAATCATAAAATTCCATTTTTCATATGGTTTTTTTCGATATGACTGGATTCGTTTCTGTTTGCAGATCTAAAGCAATGTTGAAATGAAAAAATCGGATGAAAATGATCGATTTTTCGGTACTATTCATTCGTTCTTACGTGCAGTGGCGGCTTGGCAATGGTAATTTTTAGCCATGGCACCGGTTCCAAAGGGTGGGTGGGTGTCTGGCTGGCTGGCCGGCTGGCCTTGGGGTGGGTGTCGAGGGGTGGTTGGCTAGGTGGCGACGATCGGTAAGTAAGGAGTCCATGTCGCGGGGTTGTGAAGCCACGCATACTGAGCCCCGAAAGAAGCCACGATAATCACGATCATTCCCTTGTGTGTATGTTTTGCTTTGCGAACTACAGAATCTCGAATATGAGTCTCGACTCTTGAGAACCCTTTGTCGGCGCATTTTCCCAGTATAACTGAATCCTTTCCATGACCATAGGCGTGCGCAGCGGTGCGGCAGATACGGCACAGGCCGTATCTAAGGTTTCAACTGCCCTTAGGTTTAAAAAAATATATTTCTATAAATATTTTAGCATTTTCATTTGTATCTATAGAAAATGCAATGTGCTTTTCAATTTTAAAAGCGAATTATATTCAATTTTTAGCTGCGATTACGTAGAAAAAATACAACCTAGCATGTAAGTAGACAATAGACATAGTGTATTCGAAATTTTTTCGAAATCATTTCCGTGAAAACACAGTTTTGCACACGCCATTCTCAGGCGTCAATTTTACCTCAAACACGTAGATTTGCACCAAAATTAACCTTGAACCCATTTTTTTCTTGGGGCTGCGCCCCAAACCCCCAATTTTCCCCCTTTTGCCACAGTTATATTGCTAACTTCTGACCTCCCCCCCCCCCCCATCGTGATCACGTGGTTATTCGCAATCAAATGTGTGGTATACAAAAATATTAACACTGTTCAATTTTTTGTACCGCTTTCCACAGGGAGAAATCCTGTCCCGAAACCCAAGAATATACCTAGTCTAAAATCTTACGCCAAATTTGACACGGATTATTTACCCCCCCCCCCCCCCCCCCCCCCCCCGGTCACTTGGGGTGGGTGGGTGTCGGGGATCTAAGGAGCTGGCACCGGTTACCTTCCAAGTCCCAAGCCGCCACTGCTTACGTGAATTAGATTAGAGCGGCTTAGAAAATGACGCACTACAAATTATTTTCCTTGATTGAAATGGGCCACCGAATCATCAATAAGTGCACTAGAACTTTGATTCAAAGTATCATACAATCTGCTGACAAAGACAAACCCAACCATGTCATAAAAATCACGCAAATAGAGAAAAAGGAATATTTTTTCATTTTGATGATTAATCTTGGTTATGCAAGAGTCGTAGATGTGTGTGAGCTTCTTTAATCCGTGGCTACTTATCTTTACTGCACAGATTATTATATGTTTCCCATTATCGTATCGGGTTACAGTCTATGCAGACTCAAGAATTCGACGAATCGCTCTGAGATTTCGACTGATTCTCCACTGACATCGACGTAGCGCAAAAGCGCAAAGGACCATTTTTCAAAGTAAATGTAGAGTAAATGTAAATATAAATTAATGTATTAGATGTAATTTTAAATCAGATTATTTAAAATTCAGAGAAGGCCTATTTTCATTTGTTTCCAACACAAATCCGTGGTTCTTCAAATCTGAAGTGTTTCTAAGTATTTGTGTATCGTTACATCCGAAATATGCCGCCTATCCGATTTTGCCGCCGTAGGCGGTCGCCTACGTCGCCTATGCCTAGGGCCGGCCCTGTCGCTGACGCTCACACCAGAACCCTGCATGGTGGAACTCAGGTAACCACTTCGTATATTCGTCGAATCTACTGGATTCAAGGTGGACGAGTTCCAGTCCGTTCCTTTATCTTACGATGTGTCAAGTGCACCCGCCACCGAGGAGTTACCGCGAAGCAACTCATGGGACAACTGCCTGCAACGCGAGTGAACCCATCACGGCCGTTCCTTCACGCGGGCGTCGACTACGCTGGGCCATTCACCGTAAAAACTTGGAAAGGGCGGGCGGCGAAAACTTACAAGTGCTACATTGTCCTGTTCGTCTGTTTTTCAACTTCAGCAATCCATCTCGAAGTTGCCACTGACTACTCTACGGATGGGTTCCTGGCAGCTTATAAGCGGTTCACCGGGCGCCGCGGAATCTGCGCCTCGCTTACTAGCGACTGTGGAACAAATCTCGTCGGCGCAGACGCAGAACTACGCAAACTATTCTCCAAAGCGTCAGAAGAATCAAATCACATAGCAAATCTCTTGGCGAGCGATGGAACTGCGTGGAAATTCAACCCACCATCCGCTCCACACTTCGGAGGAAAATGGGAAGCGGGAGTGAAATCAGTGAAATTTCATCTTCGGCGAGTCATCGGGGAAACTTTCCTAACCTACGAGGAATTCTCTACACTTCTTATCCAAATCGAAGCTGTTTTAAACTCTCGCCCACTCTGCCCAATTTCAGATGATCCCGCTGACGTCGCAGCTCTCACTCCAGGCCACTTTCTCATCGGCGCAGCTTTGACAGCAATTCCAGAACCAACACTCGCTGACATTGCCATCCCTCGTCTCTCTCGGTGGCAACTCTTACGACATCTGCTGGAACGCTTCTGGACTCGCTGGTCTACAGAGTGCCTGCAGAGGTTTCACGCCATCGGCAAGTGGCATCAACCAACCGACACAATCAAAGTTGGGTGCTTAGTGCTCCTCACGGACGAGCGCTATCCCCCGGCGAAATGGCCTCTTGCTCGTGTCATCGCAACCCACCCTGGAGCCGACGGACTAACTCGCGTCGTCACCGTGAAGACGGCGACAAATACAATCCGACGACCAGTCGTCAAACTCTGTTTATTGCCCATCTCTGGCTTTGAATAAAATTAATTTCGTCAACTCTATTGACGAGACGGGCGGTATGTTCAGGCAAATATCGTCATTATGCAATGTATCTAATTATAGGCATTATGTAATGTATCTAAATTTAGGTGATGATGTCATCACTATAGTTTACCTGTCAACTGATCAAGTCAGCATAATTCAGTATTCTCACAGACTCAGTTCTGATCAGTTCTCTCTCTAAAATCAATCAAAGTTCTCTCTCAAGGAAGTTGCAGTTCGGACTTAGTCTTGTATCATTTTCTCTATTCCTATAGTTTGTTGCTGAAATATCTTTAAATCTTTTGTAACCAGTGCAATAAATATTATGTACTATACATGTGTTTGTTCGCGCTTTACAGGCGAAACGGCTGCTCTGATTTTGATAAAAATTTCTCAACTTGGACCCACTGCTTTTTCAGCAAAGTCGGGGTAACAGTTTCTTAACTATTCAAAATTTACAAAATATTTCAGAATTTTCAAAACTTTTCTTATTTTTTATCCAACAATAAAGAGCGTTGGCGAAGCCCTAGTATTAGAAATCAAACCAAACTACAAATCTCCATCCCAGAGTAGGTAAAAATTGTGTGGCAATAAATGGGAATTATTTTAAGGGAATACATATACTACTACTATCTCTTATTGACACTGAAATGGACTGAATATCGCATGTAGTCCCCTTGGATAAAGCCGTCAGAGCATTGGGTTGTCTAGCACATCGTCTTCTCGATCCATTCATCGAGCATTGGGTTGTCTAGCACATCGTCTTCTCGATCCATTCATCGAGCATTGGGTTGTCTAGCACGTCGTCTTCTCGATCCATTCATCGAGCATTGGGTTGTCTAGCACGTCGTCTTCTCGATCCATTCATCGAGCATTGGGTTGTCTAGCACGTCGTCTTCTCGATCCATTCATCGAGCATTGGGTTGTCTAGCACGTCGTCTTCTCGATCCATTCATCGAGCATTGGGTTGTCTAGCACGTCGTCTTCTCGATCCATTCATCGAGCATTGGGTTGTCTAGCACGTCGTCTTCTCGATCCATTCATCGAGCATTGGGTTGTCTAGCACGTCGTCTTCTCGATCCATTCATCGAGCATTGGGTTGTCTAGCACGTCGTCTTCTCGATCCATTCATCGAGCATTGGGTTGTCTAGCACGTCGTCTTCTCGATCCATTCATCGAGCATTGGGTTGTCTAGCACGTCGTCTTCTCGATCCATTCATCGAGCATTGGGTTGTCTAGCACATCGTCTTCTCGATCCATTCATCGATATTGAATGACACAGTCTGCTTGCCTTCGGTGGCCATATTCTGGAAAATATCTGAAAAATAAAATAGGGAAATAAATATCTAAATTGCATGCTGCGTGAATGCATGCAAAGAAACTGCTAGAGGCTCACCGATTGTGTTTCTTAGTTTTACGGCACACATGATGAAATCGTCGAGAGCGATTTCGCCCAACTTGGTGCTGTACCGACGCACGAGTACACTCAAGACGCGTGCGTTTAGTTTGTAGCCAGCTGAATCCAGTGCGTCGCGCAGCTCAAAAGAGCTCAGGAAACTAGAATTGTCCACGTCGTACAGTCTAAAGGCAGCCTGGGGCAAAAGGAAATGCAAAAAATTAGAAACGTATATCCCATCATTTTCACATGGATTTGGGTGAAGTTGAAATTTTGGCAAAATTGAAAATCAGCTATTTAAGCCGCACACCACGATCATAACTCAATTCCAGAAAGTATTAAAATTTTGTTAATTAATTTTATGTGGGAATACACTAGGCAAACGCTGGATGTGCACGCTCGTTGAAGGATGAGCGAGCCCTAATCCGGGTTTAAACCGAGGTTGGTGAAACTGGCCCTGTAACCGGGGATAGGTACCAGATGATATGATTTATACCTTTTACAAAATTGGTGCAGATATCTTAATCGGTTATGATGCTACAGCTAAAAAACTGGAAATGCATAGTACTTTTCACATAAAAACAAAGGGTCGACAAGATTTTGCTCAAAAACTATACAGCACGACGCAAAGCTGTCACGAGCTTGCTTGCCAAATTTTGCAAGGATCTGTGACCTTCAAGTAGCTCGTTTTCATTAAAGTAAATCCTATATAACACTTTTTTCTCCCTCTCGCGTCGCTTCGCTCGCTCATGCAATTAAGATTTCCTTTTATTAACCCTAGAATGTGCACTTTTGAGTGATGGTATGAATGCATTTTCTTGGAAAATTCAAAACTAATATATATTACCGTAAACTTCTGCACCTCTGCCCATAGACATTTGAATTCGTCGAAGTTTAACATTCCTGTTTGTCCCTTGTCCATCAGTGAGATCAAACATCTGCATACGTCTTTCGAGAAGATGCCCTTCTTTGCCTTGCGTTTGGTGGACATTCCGCAGGCGAGCGTTGCAGAACTTTTCGAGCCTATACATCAAGAATTAGCACAAAGAATAATTTAAGCATTGCTTTGATCTTACCTTTTAGGAATCGAGCCAAATTGTAAATATCTAAGTTAAGAATTGACATTACAATTACATATATCCTATAATCTAAACTTGACTGGTTTTGAATGTTTTTATTGGAAATTTACTTTATGTTAAGTATATTCTTATACCATATTCTGGCTAACATTTAAGTATGTGAATTGGATGAAGCAAAATACAGACTCCATTCTTGATATTGACAGGGACAGTGCTAATCCAACATAAATGTCATTATGCGTGACTATTATTTGAAGTATCCAACATTATATGCCTAAGGGTATAAATTATAAGTTTCCCCTAAGTCATCTTAACGCACCGCTTTGTATGGCATGGTCTAGAACTTGTTGCAATTCCATCCAGTCTATCTGCTTGTCGCTGCCGGCAACTTTGTGAAAGAATTCTGCCATCTTCTCGGTTTTTTTCTCTTCGATTTGCGACAACTCATTGTCAAGTTCGATCTGTATGGGTAAATCCAATTAAAACGATTGGTATTAACAATAGTGTGCTCGTGCAGTTAGTCAAATATTGACGGAACTTTAACTGAAACATACCCTCGTGTCTACCAATCCTTGTTCAAGAACTGAATCATGCTCTCTGTAAGACGTCAAAAATGATGGAAATTGTTAGAATTTGTCAAGAAAGAAAGGTGCGAAACGTTTGATAAAATGACAGACTCACATCAATTCGATTCTTTTCTCCGTATACACCCTAAGGAGAATCTCAGCCTCTTCGTTGGGATCGAATGAAGAAGGCACGATGGCGTATTTACCAGGAGGCACTTCATACCGGCAAACCACCTCCCGAAGATTGATGAAATTGGTGAATGACTCAGGAGGTTTCATATAATTGTCAGTGGTAAAATACTTTGGTCGCAGAGGTTTCGGCAAGTCGTCCCGATCAGGTAGCTTCACAAAAAAACGACAAGTTGACATGTCATAAAATCAAATATTAAATACTGGTTCGGTATACATGAAATGAAACATTTATGACTTTCCATTCTATCTTATTCTTATCATCTATCCGAGATTCCCTCTTTGTACGTAAAAATACAGTTTATTCTTAAATGAGATATGATAATTCTACATTGCCAGCTTACTTGAAAGAGAGCCAGACCGATGGTTACGTTTTCTTTGCCACGACTTCGGCGGTCCTTTTGCGTGAGAGCGACAATGAGGGTGCAATTTTGGTCATCGTCATCTTCGTCGGCATCAACAGCTTTCACAACAAACTGAGGATTCCGAAAAAATGTTCCTGACAACAAGTGAACAAATTAGAAACTGATTGCATTTGTTTGTACGGGGATGAATATTGACATAATTGATCACGGTTACCCCTGTTATTCATGCAGCCTCCAGCAGTTGAGCCACGCACCCACTCCGCCTCGAAGGCATTCATCTCCCAAAAAATATTGTCCTCATCTGCAGTTTCCTCCCCGATAAAAGTTTTCGGACCAAGATGGCAAATCTCAACTGTGGTGAAGCTGTTCTTAAAATCAGAGAATGCCATCCAGAATTCACCATCATCTTTAAATGACAGCTGAATTGTTTCCTTTTCACTTTCAGGAATGACCTGCCACTCTTTAGACCTGAAACACAGCATTATTTTTTAATTTAAATTGAGTGATTTGTATGCTTGGTTAGCTCTCGTGTATCGATTATCTTAAAAAGATATACAAATAATACTTACCCATCGCTCCAGGGCCCCACCCACTCGGTATCATTTCCCCAGGGGTTTCTCAGCCGCACCAGTAAGATTTTACCAGACTTATTCGGAGTTTCCACATGCACGTATCTTATCTGTGTAATGCTGTACGCATGACCTCGTACCAGCCCATTGTCTGTTTTTTCTTCCACTATCTCAGGGTTGGCCTGAGCAGGATATCATATTAATATTTTAATGGACCACGTTTAACTAGTGAGAACCTGGGAATAACAATGGCTCCATGTACCGTGATGGATGCTCCCATTAGAGACGATCTCCCAAAAGCTTTCAGCATAATATTTGGAAGGTTGTTTGGAGCTGACTTCATGTCAAAAATTTCTGTCAAACCACCGGTAAAATCTTCCAGTGCTTCAGATGTAAGGCCACCATCCAGAGCTTCGTACGAACCATTCAGTCTGTAAAGAAGAAATAAAGTCACTAAAATGTTGACCATGTCATCAATGTGCATTTGAGGAAGACAGATGAGAAGATGATGTGAGAAGAAGAATGAGAGATGATATGAGAGTAGGTATGAGACTCTCACTTGGCATACGCCTTTTCAAAAAGTGCACTCCAGAACTCATTTCTCGTCGCTGAATGAACCAGAACGAGCTTGCCGTCTCGAAATGGAAGTCGGTCATCAACTACCACATCCACCCAGCGACCAAACTGCCAGAATCTGGAACAAAAATAATAAATATATTAATTTTTATCAGCTCGCACGCCTCTCTCTCTTAAGATTTGCAAGTTGGGCGTGGCACTGTAAAGTTATTGCTTACCGGAAATGGAAAATGCCTGCATAGTTTTCACCGAATCCTTGGTCATCGGGCACGACTTGTGCGAAGAGTTTATCGTAGAGGGTGAGATTTGCCAACCCTGCCAGCAGCCAGCAGTCTCCTAAAGCCATCATCAACGTAATCATCGTGTAAACAAGTAAAGCTTTATAATATGCAAGGTTCAGAAAGACGCTCATAATTATTTGTTTGAGTTTGTTGAAACTTGCCCAGTTCACCCTGCTGTACATCAAATCTAGACGATCCATCGACAAAAAACTCTGGATTCTCTTGAAGATCCTGAAAAGTTGACAACAATGATTTAGAATCTCGGCTCAGCTTTCCAAGACATTAACAGGTGTATAACTTGCAATTTTAAAGAAGGGTGTGAGCAAAGATACTTAGTTAGTTTGTTGTTCAAGTAACACAGTAAACCCACCGGTCTTTGCCACTGGAATGGCTCGATCAGAGGATTTTTCTCGTTGTATAATGACGATGAATTAGCTGGGAAAACTTCGTCGCTAAAAAGCTCTCCTTCAGCCAAAAGCTTTTCCCTGATTTCATAGAAATCTTGACCAGCCTGTAAATAATTTGAATCATTGTTAATTATTAAAAAATCTAATTATTTTATTTTTATTCGTGAATAGGAAGCATATGCCGTGGTATTATGCTTTCTAGTGCAATTTGTAACTAAAAATACAGCCAAACATTTCTCATCACATAAAGTAACGCAAAAGGAATGTCCATCAAATTTCAGGTTCACTGAATCTGATGATAATATACAATAATAAACTATCAGAAACGGTAGAAGCTTCAGGTAAGTACACATTACACCAATTACAGACAAGTGTATGAAAAAATATACTAATATGTAATTTGTATTAAATTATTTTTTATAGGTTTAGGTAGATTTTTCTTGTAACTCAATTATATGTTTCGTACTTACAAATTTCTCAACCATGTTCAACTAGTTGCACACAAGCTAACTTGCATACAAGAATAGATTCGCATTTATTTAAGTCATACCTGTACTCTGCGCTATATATTTGATCTATTTTTCTCTTAATCTTATCTCGTTCGTTCTTATCAAATCGCTCAGGTAAATCAATTAAATGAATCATCATTGGTGTATCAGGGAAAATAGTTATAGCATGTAAAATCGTGCTCGTGTGGGTCCATCCACCAATCTGGTGAATGCTTTTAATGGTGCAGTGAAAGTAATTAATAGGTTTCACACAAGAGTTCCCAAATACATAAGTTTAACCGTTATACTTTATTATGTCATAATAATACCTATAGTATTTATCTATTGATATAGGTTTATTTTAGCATTTTATATTCTTTTTCAATTCTTGGTTGTGATTTTATCAACGATTGATAACGTTCTAAGAATACATCGTTTTCTCTAACCAATCATCCATAGAGAAACTGGCAGTGTTTGCTGAGCGAGTAACATTCTCCTTAAATGCATCTGAAACAATTACATTTCAACTCATAGTCAATAAAGCGATTGGCATTTTATCTTTGCACGTTAAAACCAGCTGATAAATCTCACCAATCATGGCCTTGAGGCGGACAGCGCACATCATGAAGTCGTCGAAGGTGACTATGCCCTCCTTGGTGCTGTACCGGTGGGCAAGGATGTTCAGGATGTGGTTGTTTAGCCGGTATCCTGCCGAGTTGAGCGCCTGGCGCAAGTCGGAAGCGCTCAGGCACTTAGAACCGTCGTTGTCGTAGAGGTTGAAGACTCCCTGTGCAAACAAAATCCGGTCATCCTTCATTTACACCTGCTCAAAATGTGTTTGAATGTGTTTTTTTTGTTGATTTTTTATGACTGTTTACGCCCTACAGGCCGAACGATAAACTACTTAAGCAATAAAAACAGCTAACTAAACTATCCCTATACTAATATTATCCCTGTGGTTCAGTATTTTAAATAATTAGACTTAACTTTCCATACCTATATATTATTAAAACATTATTAAACATTATTAAACCATTAAAACATAACGACCATGTAAAAATTAAACCCTTTCATGAAAACGAACTTGAAAACGATGTTTTAATTTTTACGTTTTATTATTGTTTAACTAGGGCTTCGCCGAACGCTACCTGTGGACGCGTTGTTGGATGAGCGTATTTCTTTGTATACCAGTATATACTATATAGTGTATACAGTATAGTGTACACCAGCCCAGATTTTGGTCTTCCAAAGTTCATCAAATTTGATTAATAATTTTGGCATATAAGCTAAGTAAAGGTTTCTGGGAAGCGAATAAATCCACACACGTCTTGATTCTTTTGCCGAATTTCCACATCACCTTATCATAACTTTTTTTCTGTTAAATCTGTAAATTTTCGTAAATTTGGATTTTTGAGAAAAGTTTAAAGCTATCAAGCTAATACGTAGATTGATGAATTCACTGCAACTTGAATTTGTACAGAGAATCAAAGATTCAAGCATTATTACAATTACCTCTGGTGAAAGCCGGTCGAATCCAGAGGCAATTAATTTTCGGCCAAGCAAAATCAGTACCTAGCTGTCAAACTTTGTCGAGCCTAGACGACAGATGGAGTTTTCGATAATTTTCATATAAAAACCATTTCAAATCGCAGGAAAACTGTTATAACGGTACATCTCACTACGGTCAACATATTTGTAACGTTTGTTGAAGAAAAAGCAAGGGTAATTACAGTTTAGATATGGTAAACGGCAAAAAACTTGAAAATTTAATCGAAAAATACGATTAAAAAACGTATTAAAAACATATAAAACATATTTCTTGGTTAACCAGTATAGTGTATACGGTATACCAAAGCTATTCTGCAAATTTCATCAAATTTGGCTTGGTATTTTAGCTAGTAGAGTAAAAACAAACAGCGAAATTATGGCGAAAAATCTGAAAATTTTCGTAAATTTGGATTTTTGAGAAAAGTTCTAAAGCTATCAAGCTGAAAAACGCAGGGGGTCTAAGTTCAGAACAAATTCAGGTACACTGAAAATTTCATCAAAATCGGATCAGCCGTTTGGACGGTAGAGCGCGAACAAACACACAAAAAAAAAAAAAAAAAAAAAAAACACATGGACTTTTTTTCTACGGGTGGTCAAATTGAAGTCTTCGCTTCGCTCGCTACGCTCGCTACGCTCATCCAATCAGCTGAACATTGAAGATTTTTCTTTCAGTATCATTCAAAACACGCCCATCCACAGCGTGATTTCGTTAATGCGTTAGTCGAATCTGAACAACACTAGAATATCAATCAAATTAATCCTCTCAATAATTATGCGTTATTATTTTTCATATATTTGAGAGTTTTAGGAAGCCTCCATATTAACAAGAAGCTAACTCGATGAGAGGCAGATTGTTTACAACAATTTTCTATTCGATGAAAATCTCAACATCATCCACTATTTTTTGTCATTTTATTCATACCGTGCTGTTTTTTATTTCTCTCCAAAGAGCTTTGAATTCAGGGAATCCAAGCTGTCCAGATCTGTCGTCGTCCATCAGAGCTACCATGCTGCGACACACCTCCTTCGAAAAGGTGTGAACGAACGAAGGTTCATCTGTAATTTGAAACAATACGAGTATCACAATAATTAGATCGCTTCTTGAAGCAAAAAGGAATTTTTTATGGGAAGAGCGTAATAAAACGCAATTATAGACGCTCAGTTTTCAATTATATGCAGGTATAAATAAGTAATATAATTTAATTACATACCTTCTTCCATGACAAGAGTCAGAAGTTCTTGAAGTTCTTCCCAATCGACTTCCATGTCTTCTCCAGCAATTTTGTAAAACATTTCTTTCAGTCTTGACCCAGAGTCCTCTTTTTCTGACACCACGTCATTCAAAACCTGGAGAGGAATACAAATAAACAAATAAATTGGAATTAACATAGGTTTAGTATATTTTTTTTCACAAATAATTTTTCGAAAAAAGGATTACTTATTAAAATCTGAAATAAATTTAGCACACCATACCCTTTCGTCAATTTCTCCCAAGCCAACTTCTTCGTCATTTTCTCTAAAAATTAACAAACGCAAAAATGAAACTGATATGCTCAAATAATTGCAGCTATTTCATCTACGCTGTTAATATACTAACGAAAATTGTTGATTCGTACATAATTATGAGACGTTTAATAAATTTTCACTTACTTCATGTTGTTGCTAGCCTCCGAGAAGACTCTTAACAAAAACTTTCCCTCTTCGTTGGGGTGAAAAGTTGAAGGCACGATGCAGTAGGTTCCTGGTGGCAACTTGAACCGATAGCTCACCTCTCGAGTATTCAAGAAAGTGAGGGATGGCTCGACAGAAGGGTTGTAGCAGAAGAAATCGCGGGTCAATGGTGTTGGCAAACTTTCTGGGTCCGGCAACTGAAAATTGTTCAAATCCATTTGAATGCGTCACAATTTCTAATTTATTCACATGTTTTATCGAAACCTCTTCGATGGTGTTTACGTGATAAAGGGTGAATCCGATGGTCAGACAACGAGTCCCAAGGCCCATGTGCTTTCTCTGTCGACTCTTCTGCAGCAACGCGACAATTACTGTGCAAGTTCTTTCATCATCATCTTCGTCTGGATCTTCCAAAGTGATATGGTATTGGGGATTCTTGACAAAATTATCTAAAAATTAATAAATTATGAAAGCATCAGTTAACGGAAATTATTCGAATCACTTTGAGCACATTGTGGGGAATGACCCGGGAATGACCTTACCCATAGAATTCCTGCAGCCTCCGGCCGAAATTCCCTTCACCCACTCCCCCTTGAACGTGCTGACGTTCCACCGCTTCTTGCTCTTGCCTTCAATGTCGTTCACCAATGAATCAGGACTCAGGTTGCAAATCTCTAGCACGTCAAAATTACTCTTAAAATCGGTATAACTCATCCAAAATTCACCGTCGCATTCAATTGTCAGACACATTTCTTCCTTAACATCTCCAGTAATTGAATCCCATTTTGACGACCTGAATAATGTTGCAAATCAGATATCTGTGGTTTAGCTAAAAGCTTAATTACGATGCGAAATCAGACAATTACTTATCACTCCAGTCGCCGTTCCACTCCTTATCGTTGCCCCAGGGATTTCTGAGACGAATTAATAACAAGTGGCCGTCACGGACTCTGACAATCTTCACACCTGTAATGCTGTAAGCGTGTCCCTTGATCAATCCTGTCGTCGTGTGGGCCTCATGATTGTGTGGATCGCGCTACGTGAAGCCAAAAAGAAAACAAAGTTGAAACGAACTATGGACGAGAAATGGATCTAAAAACTGATTTCTAGATGAAAAATCTCGCTTCGGCTTACGTCAATAGAACACCCCATGAGCGAGGATCTTTGAAATGCTTTCAGCAAGATCTTGCCAAGCTTCTTTGGTGCATCTGAGATCGTGTAGACCTCAGTGACTCCTGCAGTGAAATCTACCATGGCATCGCATGATGCTCCACCGTTCAGCGCCTCGTAAGAACCATGCAATCTATTGAAACGAAACATTGATAATGATGTGTGAATACAACTACAGCTACTCCGTCAAAAAAGTTATTCGTAACTCAGTCTAAGTTCGAAGCCCGGGTGACCCCGGGTTTCCCATTTCGCTTCTCTTTCAGCTTCAACCCTCCCTTGTGCAATGGGCATTTTTTTCATCAGACACGATTGTGCCGTTGACGTTATATGGGTATACGTACTTTGCGTAAGCTTTCTCCAAAAGAGCACTCCAAAACTCATTGCTGTCAAGAGAGTGAAGGAAAGAGAGTTTCCCCTGAAATGTTGGCAGCCTATCATCAATTACTACGTCCAACCATTTCCCATATTTCCAAAATCTGAAAAAAATATTGAGATCAATTTCAGTGGCTGTTTTTTTTCTATTGGACAATAAAAATGATAAGCGGGTTATTTGCACCTAAAATGAAAGATGCCTGCGTAATTGTCGCCAAATCCTTGGTCTTCAGGGACCACTTGTTCGAACAGCGAGTCGTTGAGTGTCAGAGTGGCCAAAGCAGCCAGCAACCAGCAATCACCTAATGGTTGTAAATAGAATAATTAAGATAGTTATATTTGAGTGATACCTAAAGTTTGTGACGTAGCTTGGAATCACAACATCTGTCAATTTAGTATTTATGTTATCTGCCATAAATCACAATGCGATGTTTGATTTCAAATTCAGCCACGCAATCAATTGTCGTTCTGTTCTGGATATTCTACAAGAGCCTGCTACCTGCCGCTATATTATCGCCTTACTTCGATTTTGAACAAGTGATCATGTAAATGTCTTTCGTACCGTAAAATCATTGTGTCTACAAATGATTAAATTACAAATTCTCTTACCGATTTCTCCCTGTCGAACGTCGAACCTCGAAGATCCATCCACGAACATTTGAGGATTTCCTGCCACTTCCTAAGAAAACAACGAATTTTTTTAGGGTGCCTGACATTGGTTTTATCCGCCTCGGGGAGGCAGATGCTCATATTTACCTTTGGTCGCTTCCACACGTATTCCCTAGGTGGTTTTTTGCTGAAATAGATTGAGGAATCATAGGCAGGGAAATCTTGATCCTCGAATAACTCTCCTGACGCCAGGAGCTTGTTTCTGATCTCAAGAAAATCTTGTTTTGAGGATCGATCCCGATTTATGTTCAATCGTTTCATGGTCTGGAGAAAAGGATTGCGCAAGATGAATAACAATTAATTGCTCTCCGCTGTGGACAAATGTGATACTTTTTGCCTGATTTATAATGTAGAACAACCTGATGATCTCCCATGATCAGTAACTCTAACACTGTCGATACTGCTTACGTTATAATCACAAATGAAGCAATTTATCATATTTGGGTAATATTTTGCCATTTTCTTATCAAAACGTACAAATCCATGGATCAGTCTTATCAGAATCTCATGAAAACAATCTTCTATCCTTTACTTCTATCAAAGAACTGTGTTTACTTAAGGTTGTTAAGTTATAATCATAATATTCGAGGCATTATAGCAAAATTTTCAGTGATATTTCTGTTGCGCACAATTCAACAGAATGCGCTCATTTGTATTTCTCTTGGATGATTCAAAATTTGAAATTTGGAACACAAATAGGCTTAGGCATTAAGTTTGGTGTAGGGTAAGAATTCTGATCAAAATTCTCAATTTAGGTATACCTATTATAAATAAACTGCAAATAAAATTCATTTTATATCATTTTTTATTATTAATTTAAATATCTCAAAATATTTCATAGTTTGTACAATAACTTTTTTTTTTGTCTTAAAGCAATATTGACCCATGCAACTTTGATAGTATTACAGCTAAGTAAGCATTGGAAGATTGGAAAAGTGGCAGGGCTGTATCAATAAATATTAAATTAACACACAGAAAAGTGAGACAAGACTATTTAGGTAGCTTGGGTTTAAGAAAAAATTCTACCTTCTCCAGTAGGTAAGAGTTTATAATTTTATATGATGCTTTTAAAGGGACATGATATTGGCTCTAAATTTTGCATTAGCCATTTATGAACAGAACATATAAAAATTGATACGTACCAATCAGCACCAATGCATAAAATGCTGATAAACTGACACGCAATACTTGAGTACATTAAGTACATACATTGATGGATTATATTTATACATGACAATAATAAAATAGAAAGCTCAAATTGATAACATGTTTATTTTAACAAGAGGTAGATTTCTTTACGAATACAACGTTTTCTCCACCCATTCTTCCATTGTGAATGTCGCAGTATTTGTGCTGTCTGGATCGCGTTCCCGGAAAATATCTGCACAAAGATAATTTCCAAGGTGCAATTTGCTTCCAATATTGCAATTATTAGTTTGAACATATTGCGTATTGTGGGTAATGGTCAATGTTTTCTTGATTCTAGTCAGGAGTTGACATAGACATTAGAAATAGGAGTCTAGGAGAGAGGAATATTTCCACCCTTGCTGGAGGGAATATTACAGGCTATGCCATGAATACTCATGATATGCGACAGAATGACTTGGAACACACACCCAGGATAGTTGGTCGCCAAAACGACGCCTTGTTGGGTACGCAGGAATGGAAACCGTTGTTTGCAGTTAGAGCAGACAGATGATTGACCAAAAATATCGCTAATCAAAGCTATTCCCTTTTTCAATTAATATTGTGGCTAGGTGCTTAAGAATTCTGAAAATTTACCGGCAATATTCTGAAAGTATTACTGTGACAGATAGCTCTGTTGTGAGAATAATTTATTAAGTAATTTCGAAGCCTGTTTTTTCTGACATACCGTGCATATGCTTATTGCTTTTTCCAAATAAAATATATGCCTTTACTTCACATCCAACAGATATTTTTGATAGAAACCTTTGGAAATAAAAACTCTGTCAGTTCAACTCACCAATCATGGCCTTGAGGCGGACAGCGCACATCATGAAGTCGTCGAAGGTGATCATGCCATCCTTGGTGCTGTACCGGTGGGCAAGGATGTTCAGGATGTGGTTGTTTAGCCGGTATCCTGCCGAGTTGAGCGCCTGGCGCAACTCAAATGCGCTCAGACACTTAGAACCGTCGTTGTCGTACAGTTTGAAGACACCCTAGAAATATTTTAAAATCTTCTTTAATCCTCGCTATTATTTTTAAGAAAATTTGTTGCCAATTGCAAATAAGCTAAGAAGTATTAGACATGAATTAATATAATTTACCTTCCAGTTCCTAATATCAGCCCAAAGAGCCTTGAACTCTTGGAAGCCAAGTTTTCCAGATCTGTCAACATCCATCATAGCCACCATACTTCTGCAAACATCCTTTGAGAACCCAGCGTTCTTCGTTTCTGTTGAAGATAAAGCCGAGTTAATCATCCTTTCGAAAAAAAGATTTTGAAAGCAAGGTGAAACCAGTAAGCCACAATACCCAGACATCAGCATCACTGTCTCTAATACATACAAATCAAATTGATGCATGACAGTTAGCAGTGTTGTAGTTATCTCGCTTGCAAGCATGCCACGAGAGTGCTAACATGCAGGTACCACTAAAAGCATTGTTAGTAATTATTAATCATTCTTCACCCATGCGTTTTGTGTCCGATTAGCAAGAACACTCATCCAGTCCCAGGTGCTGAAGTAGTAAAGTAATAAACATAACAAAGTAAAAGATACATATCACAATTTGAGAGACAAGACCACCAAAATTGTTTGCCTGTGAAACGAAACGTTGGTGCCATTTTGCCAACCACTCTCCGCTCTTGGCTGCCTGCGTTCACTCAAACCCCAAAGCAAGAACTCAGAACCACATGCCTGTATACACCAATAGTGGAGAACAAAGTGAAAAATGTTAATAAAAAACAATAAGAATTAACAAAGAAATTTCAACGTGTTAATACTGGTCCCCTGCAATGCTTTCTACACAACAAATTTGAAACATCAAAAAAGAAATAAAATTATAATGTAACCAAGTTTGTACATTAAAGCGTCACGTCCACTCGTGCATTATTGGAGCGTCTACCCTGTACGATTAGTGAGTCCTAGACAATGTGCGTAGTTAGTGAGTGAAGTAAGCCGGTGGTTCGTTCCACTGCTGGCGATCTTACCGAACATTTGCGAGAACGGTGTGTCTCGACACACTGTTCCGCACAAGAGGGACATGAGAGTACCGACGATGCCCCCCTCCTGAGGGCCGCTAGCGCCACCGCTGGGAAGCTCTACACCGACAACACAACAACGCACGAGTTATGTAACAGCAGCCGAGTGTCCACCGCAAGCCAAGGTCACTGTGCGCGCTGAAAGACATGTTCGTACAGCACAGCTACAAACTGTTAGAGAGGGAAAAGTATGTTAAAATAATTTGAATTAAATTGGCGTTGCGTTGAACCGTTGGTCCTTAGAGTAGGCGAAATTTGTAGCACATCTTGGTTCCTGAAAATCAGTTGAAAAATTTTCCAATTTTATATCTAGTGTGAATTCTATTAATAATGCTACATAAACAACAGCTTGACAAGTTACGCTACGCTGAGTAACGATTAATAATTTTGGCGGCACTACATATTAGTTGGTAGTTCACACGTGGTCAGTTCTACTGGCAAATGTCACTAGCAAGTAAATGCTAGTGAAAATTGTTTCAAAATTGCCACATAAAAAAACACATTATTTACAGAATTGGTGCATCATTTACAGTGAATATCTACTGTATATTATAGTCAAGAAACATATAATTGATTAGTGTAGGTATTTGTGTGACACAACATAAAAATCTACGTGTACCAAATGCAAAGTCACGCTGTTATTTTTCTACGCTAACATGTTCACCAATTCAGTGAATGACCTGTAAATATAATTAGTTTTAATGCTTTACTGACTTATCTACTTAAGGCAACATGAAAGAAAGTGTTCCCACCAAAGCCACAAAGACGAACAACATAAGAAATTTTCATATAATTTAATCTACAATATTGGCTCTGCCTTATTCTAGTGCTTTGGCAATTGATCTAGGCTAGATTTTAAAAGCAAAGATATGTGGAAGACAGAGACAATGATTGCACTGCAGAAAAACATGGCTGTGTTTTACCGCTCCTCATCGCGTAGTCGAGGATCTCCTTGAGTTCCATCCAGTCAACCTCCATGTCTTCTCCGGCAATCTTGCGGAAGAACTCTTTGACCTTGTCCTCGGCCTTGTCTTCTTCCGGCACCGGCTCGTTGATGACCTACACACAACGTTACAATCAGCACACAATGATGGGACAAGAAATCGGCAGTATAAAGCAAAAATAACAAAACACAAAGTAAGAATTAATTTGAAATTCAAAAGAAAACAATTTCAATATCTTTTTGTTAAAAATACTTCAAGGGTGAGGCTTTACTAAAAAACAAAACCAAAGCATCCAAAGAAAAAAGTACCTACATAATAAATGCTATGTTCAGACGAGTTCATTATTTTTGTATGTGTACAGATATATCTCATTTAATGTATTGATTTAAGAAATATATGAAAATAATGATAATTAATAATAATAATAATAACAATAATAAGCAGACAGTTGCTCTTCTGCTCAAGCTGTTGGACACAAAGACACACACAAACAAAGACGCAAGCAAACACAAAGCCACCGCAAGTCAGACCACTTACTGCAGATGCGTTACTGTTTTTGCTTGGACGACGTCCGCCTCTCCAAGCAGCCTACAAGTGAAGAGTGTTAACTACTTGGCAAGCAATGTGCTCAGTAGGTAAAATGGAGAAATTAAATAAAAATGGAGCCATGAACCAAAATAAAAATCCAAATGTACCAAAAGACACCATGATACAATGATAGCTAACAGCCAAACCACAAGTCTAGAGCAAATGATAATCAGATTCCATTTGAAATTGAATGGCACTGTTGCAAGAGTTGTGTTAATTTCAAGAAATTCTATATGTAACATTGTGCTAGGTGCCTAGGCCTACCAAACAATTGAAATAAATTTAAAAATAAAATGGTGCCAAAATCTAATGGAAAATTACAAGATACAAAAGGAAAGGAAATTAATTTACACCATTGAGTACCACAGTTAGTGTTATCCTACGATAACACTAAAATGTTTTGGCCCCGAGTTGGAATCTGTTATAAATTTAAAAGAAGTTTAAAATAGCTTTGTGCTAAGTAAACAAACGCTATAAGCCACATAATACGTAAAACAAACAACTATCAAAACTACACCTAGCAAGGAGAGTGAAACCAAACACCAGGTATGAATAATGTTTGGTGATCGTTGATCGAGTGAAATGATTAGCATGTCAGCGTTAATGACACGACACTCATGTATCACGGCCAACAGATAACGACACTCGGAGTTTGAAGCATGCAGGAGCGCTATTCGCTGGTGCTACCTGTAAGCAAAGTGACGAAAACATCAAGTTTTTACTTACTCTTTGATCGACCTCACCCAGTCCAACCTCCTCGTCATTCTCCCTGAAAAACAGTTTACCAATTTAGTCACTTGCAATTGTAAACAAATCAAGCCACTTATTCAACTTTTAAAAGATATTAATATATAATATGAAAAAAGACTAATTTTGTTCCAAGGCATTTTGAAGTGGTATAGATTAATCTAACTGAAAAATTCATTTATCATAGTCCAGCTTTTCAAGACCGTAAAATTTGACTTACTCCATGTTATTCTTGTTCTCCGAGAAGACTCGCAGGATAAACTCTCCCTCCTCATTCGATTCAAACGTTGAAGGCACAATGCAATAGGAACCGGGTGGCAACTTGAAACGGCAGCTCACTTCTCGCAGGTTGATGAACGACGGGGAACGGGCGACGGATGCGTTGTACTTGAAGAAGTTCAGGTCCAACGGCTTGGGCAGGTTGGCAGGATCGGCAAGCTACAAGACATAATCATCTTATTAGAAATCAAGCTGCATATTCTTGTAGACATCAGGATCAATCATACACATGTAAAAGGTAAACACATCAGGTCAGGTAAACTCAACAGCTAAAGGTAGCTCAGCCGCAATGCATTAAGTGTTTTGATAGGATTTAGAACATATGATTTCTGTAAAGGAAATTAATGATCCGAAAAAGGTTGCCGATGGCACTATGACGGCCAAGCCAAGGCCATTATTAGATATGTCACATATTCACCGGACCTGCTCAAAAATCATGACATTGAAATGCTGATAAAGTTTGTTTTGAGGCTATACTGGTCACTGGTTTTGAGGTGTGTGTACGTACGTTATACATGGCGAAACCTATGGTAAGGCACTCCATCCCCATTCTTCGCTGAGACCGGCGATTCTTCTGCATGAGCGCCACGATCACCGTGCATTTGCTCTCGTCGTCGTCCTCATCAGGGTCGTTCAGTGTGATGTTGTATTGCGGATTGTGCCAGAACGTTTCTGTCCGACAAACAAAGGTCCAGTGTCAAGGAAGATCTCTCTTGCAATTGGTCACAGTTGCTCGATTGGACAACATAATTTACACTCAAGGTAACTGCGGCTCGAATGGAAGATATGAGCGTGATATTTGCTGTTCTTATTGAGAAGAGGTTTATAATATGGAGACTTTCTGATCATCTTGAAATTATAAAAAAACACCTACTATGTGTGAAGCTGATGGTTCGTAACGTGCAACATGTTTCCTGACAAACATTTCAGTGAGAATACATAAGAAAGTGCCGTAATAAAGGTTTTTATACCCAAATAAAATGTAAAATCGAACCAAGTTAAGGACAACGGTGATCTGAAAGTCCCATCGCCACACTCGCATCGCCATCTCGTACCACAGCGTGCGTGCAACGGGCTTCGGCCAACGGAAACATCGCATCTCACCGAGGAAGTTTCGGCAGCCGCCGGCAGTGACTCCGCGCACCCACTCGCCCTCGAACATGCTCATCTCCCACTTGCGCTTCTCGCCGTCGCCCATCTCGTCCTCGTCCACCAGCGAGTCCGGGTTCAAGTTGCAGATCTCGAGCCGCGAGAAGTTGGCCTTGAAGTCCTGGTACGACATCCAGAACTCGCCGTCGTGTTCGAACGTCAGCCCGATCTCCTCCTTCTCCGACTGCGGGATGAACCGCCACTCGGGGGACCTGCATCCGTAGAGGATCACATCGGTTAGTTTTCAGTTGGATTGGCAAATGGCCGACGTGATATAGCTTGGGTGGAGGAAAGCGAAGCTTATCAACTTGTTACTGCATACTGCGTTTCAACAGTCTACAACCAACAAAACTCAATTTGAAATGTTTTCATCATATTTTCTCCTGGAAATAAACTCAGTCTATTTCTGGCAGTAGTTGTAGCCTGCTAGCCATCACTGTTTTGATAGTTTATTCAAACTAAATCCCATCAAAAACCTTATAAAAAGCAATGAATTGAATAAACCCGGAAACAGGCAGCGTAGCTTTGTAAAACTTTGGGACGAATAGTAAGTAGGCTTCGGATTCACTTTCCCCAGTGTGAAAGAAAGTTTTGTAATGAATTTATCACAAGTTATGCAGGCATTTCACACTCACTTATCGCTCCACGCCCCGTTCCATTCGGTCTCGTTTCCCCAGGGGTTGCGGAGACGAATCAGCGGGATCTTCCCCGAGCTGTTGGGTGTGTTGATGTCGACGTATTTCACCCGCGTGATGCTGTATGCGTGGCCCTTCACCAAGCCCTCCCTGGTCTGCGCTTCTGTCACGCTTGGGTCAGGCTGCAGAAAAAAAATTATAGCAATCATGATGGGTCTATCTATTGCAATGCTAATGATGTTAAATGGCAATTAATGAATTGCATAATAATGTAGGTGCATAATAATATTCTGAGTGTGCGGTAAAACTGTATAATTTTCAGCAACTGTGAAGCTAAGTACCATAACTTGGGTCAATAAGGACTTAATTTTTGGATTTAAAATTTAAAAGGTACCTATGAATTTTCTCCCCCAAATTTATAAAAATAAACAATATTTAATCCCTGAACATATGGTTATTTGGAACCTCCTTGCTTCAAAATTTCCTCGTACCAACTTAGATTCAAGGGAAAGCCAGACACCTATCAGCACAATAGAGACGGATGCATACCTCGATGGAGCAACCCATCAGCGAGGAGCGCTCGTATGCCTTGAGCATGATCATGTAGAGGTTGGGCGGCGCCTGGTTCATCTCGTACATCTCCGTGACGCCCCCGGTGAAGTCCTCCATGGCCTCGCATGTCGAGCCGCCCTTCAGTGCCTCGTAGGAGCCGTGTAGTCTGCGCAAATACAAACGTCAACCCCGAGCCAACCTCTCTTCCAGCACCCACAGATAGTTAGTCCACTAGACCACGTTAAAATGCACTTGGCAAAATATTTAAACTTTAATCAGGGAGAATTTTGCTAATCATAGTCCATACTGAGCTATGTAAGGGGAATATTGACTGTAGTAAATTTTGTTGGCACAAAAATTAAATGTAGGTACTGTGTGTAAATTTTAGTGTAAATTAAAACTTTACTTTATATTGTCACTATATTATTATTCAACTCATAATTGCATTAGTCAAAACCATTTTTGGCTAAAAATTTAAAATATTGTGCAAATGGATGGGAATTGTGAAAAAAGATTCTGTACTCACTTGGCGTATGCTTTCTCGAGCAGGGCGCTCCAGAATTCGTTGCTTTCGGAAGAATGAAGGAAGACCAGTTTTCCGTAGTAGGTTGGAAGGCGGTCGTCGATGACCACATCCACCCACCGACCATATTGCCAAAACCTGGCAAACGGAAAAAAGAGAAATTTTCACCTTCTGCATTCCAAGTGGCGGCAGCTTGTGCTCTGGTTTCGTAAATAATTATGTCGCTCGAAACATTTTTAAAAATCTGTCGGAATAAAGGCACATAGTGCCAATTCCCAGGTCAATAAGAGATCACACAGTTGGAATTGTCTCCCAATCTCAACATCGAAATTGACGTGGAAAGAAACGTTTTGGTCAGGACAAATAACCATAAAAAGACAACGAGGAAAATACCTGAAGTGGAAGATGCCAGCATATTGATCTCCGAAGCCTTGGTCATCAGGAACGATTTGTGCGAAAAGGCCCTTGCTGAGCGTGAGATTAGCTACCGCTGCTAGCAGCCAGCAGTCGCCTAGAGGAGAACAGTTCACAGATTAGACAATGTATATTAAAATAATGAAATTTATGTATTTAAATGTATTACAGTATCATTATCATTGTGAATTAAATCTGTTGGGCATTATGTGCCAGTATTATGCCAGTAAAGCACCATTTTATTTCTCTACTAAAATATTTTGCTGTCATCAAACCAATTTCTTTTACAAGTTTTATAGTACAATCTACAAGAACTTTAATTGAAAGAAGGAAAAAATGTATAAACCACAGCATTTTTATTTCATCCAATTTTGCCGTGCATTAAATTAGCACTCTCATTAAAAGAAATTAAATTGTGAAAAGTGGCGAAAGAGTTGCAATTTCAGCAGTCTGTCACGCAACACATGAGTACTTGAGTCGTAATCACAAATGCGTCTTTATCAAGTCTAGTGCAGGCAGCTGCAGAGCACAACAATGCGCCCAAACAGACATACGCAAGTTATAGTGCATTATATCTACAAAGGGTTGAGTCAGACGCGAATGGCGTAGGCAGATAAGAAAAATAGCAAACTGGTTACAAAAAAAAAATCTTTTATCTTAGAGCCACGAAGTAAGCGATTGCGATTGAGTTACTCACCTAGCTCTCCCTGCTGGACATCGAATCTTGTTGCTCCATCGACGAAGAGTTTTGGGTTCTCGGAAATTTCCTACGGACGAGAAAATGTCTCAATTCTCAATTGCGTCAATTACCTAAAACGCAAACCATGCACGTTCCATTCCATTCCAATTACTTGAATGTCTGCTACCTATATATAGATTGAACAAAATCTCGAAACACATTTCCAAGCAGAACATGGCATTTATCTATTTACACTTTTAAGGGTAACCTTTGCCTGCAACGTCAACGCAAATGCTAATCTTTGTCCTGACAATAATTAGCGCCATTTAGCCGAGTGAGTTGCCCAGTTATCCCACTCCACCTTATCATCTAACAAAAGAGGGCTTTTGTAGACTTGTATAGCTCTTGTTGTAGTGTGATAATTTTGAACAGAGACAAGCAAATAAACAGACATATGCTTGGCTATCAGCAAGGTCTGCGATGTTAGGAAAATCAACACACACAATTAAAAGCTTCTTAATTAGGTACGATTTGCTCAAAATAGCAGACTGCAGTTACAAGCCCGTGCATTGTCAGCAATGTCTGGTAATGAATGCACCCTCAACAGTGCTTTCTGCAAAACATCCTGCCTTGTATTATAATGGTCGAGAATATACCCATAACATATGGTGTATATCACAGCATGGAAATGGGTACTTACAATTGGGCGCTTCCATTCGAAGGGCCTCGGTGGACTCTTGCTGAAGAATATCGACGAGTCGACGGCGGGGAACTCTTGGTCCTCGAACAGCTCCCCGGAAGAGAGGAGTTCCGCCCGGATTTGATGGAAGTCCTGGACATTGCCGCGAGCGCGGATACCAGAGCCCCTCTCGCCAAGCTGGAACAGGATTCAAGCATCATGAAACGCCACTCAGGCACAGAATACGAATTTGCAGAACTCTGTCAAAGTTTAGCCAAAATTTCACTGAATTGTCTTAGATATTCCTAAGGGTTTGTCGTGACTACCCGTAAGTTAGTTGGGTGGGGAGACTTAAAATATTTTCAACCCATTTTTGACAGTTGTCGATTACAAATTGACTTTCAACGCATCGGAAAAGGCTACGACTCAACTAACTCGTACTGAAACACATATATTTGAGATTTAATAAACCAAATTTCCAAACGGAAACTTCAAACGAAGAATGTTTCGAAACCGATCCCTTAGCGAAATCTCTGCCACAGAACCAAGACCATCGCTACACCCCTAAAATGACACGATTTCGCTCCTCACTCACACAAATCGACGCAGTTTCTGGAATGAGACTATCGACAATAATGTACACCATCAGCCGAGTGCAATTTCCATCACCTCGCGATCGGAAATCCACAGTCTTAACGTGGTCGTAAACCGTAATTGTCTATCCTGAATCGCATTCTCGTTCGCTTTCGCTATCAGATGAGAGGCGCCTTGGTTTAACCCTCACAAATCCACGGTTCAACCACGTCCGAACAGCACCGCCCGGGGTGAACTCGAACAGGCAACTGTCGGCAATGTGTATGCAACATTTGGGCCAGTGGACCACGAGGCTTCGCCATTGGATGATTGCACCCTAGCGTGTCAAGGATTAATTGGTGGGGCCAATTGGTTTGCGTATGCACGCCAATGCACGATTACACACGCTAATCAACTGTTTAGCTAATTAGTTTAAAATTGCCTCAAGACGTTTCTCTCGCCGAGACTGATTAACTGCAGACGCGAATTGGACGGTTCCGATAGGGGTAGTTTATTATGGCACTTGAATTGTGTGAAGTTGGTATGCTTTGGACATCAGACTGATATTAAAACGAAAACAAGCCAGGGGCCTTGAGCGTGCAAAAGTTCCTAAGATATTCTAAAATTTAGTCGTATAGCAGAGGATTGGAATTCCACATAATAGAAGGAAGATATCCGCATAGTAAGATAATATTTGTTAGATAACCTACCAATTCAAATAAAATTTGCCAATTGCTACATTTGGCTATATACATATACTACATCTATCCGTTATTCAGTGTGTTCAGCTGTTCTTGTAGGTGAATAAATTATCTGTGACTTATCTGTGACTTATATATCTGTGACTTAAGAATTGTCATTCTACTGACACCTCAGCCATTTCCTCAGACACTGATCGGTAGAAGCAAGACACAGCATGGTCACTGTGAGTAGTCCTACATTTAATGGTAGTTACTGCTATTCCTTTGTTTATAATGTATACAAATAGTAAAACAATCATTACACATGATTATACACTATTATCATGGTTTCTAAGCTAAGTAACCATATGGCACTTTGGTTTTCTTAACTCCTAAGTACCTGTAGAAGTTTATTGCGTTACCGAATGTAACAAGTGACTAACAACATCTAATTGTGGCCTAAAAATAAAATTAAAGTATCATATTATCACGATGTCAAAACTAGTTAAGACATAGATATTGAAGTTCTTTGTGTTACTTCAATGACACGACACTATCACAAAGAATGTTATGCGCTTATTGTTAAGAACAAACACGCGTTTATCGCGGAAAGGGTTTCTTCCTTTTATTATTATAAATATTGTTTTGAAATTTCCATTCTAATTTTACGTTTACCTTGGACTTGGACGACAGACGTGACACCGTTTTACCCGAATTTGACCCAATTTTGATTGCAGAAGTTGGTTTTTTCGGCGCGGTGATCGTCGGTTTGAATGGGGTGGCAGTTTTGTTAGGAACCGGACTAGGAGGGTAGCCGGGGAGTTTGGATGCGAATCCCACGGCCGGTTTGGCCGGTGCCGCCGGGTAGGTCGGCACTTTGGATGGAAAACTGGGCCCTTTGCTGGATGCTACGGGAATTTTCGGCGGGGGGTAGCGCGGGGGGTCGTCGGTGTGAAACGGAGTTCTCGATGGTGTTTTCGTGGGAGTCGAAAATGGCTTGATAGGTGTGAAAGGTGTTTTGGTGGCGGAAGGCATTGGAGGGTAGTTTGGTTGGGTGCTGGGTGTGCTGCCGTAGCTAGGCTTAGAAGGAGCGTATGGAGTTTTTGAACTATTTGGGTATGGAGGGTAGCTGGGCAAGGTGCTAGGTGTGTAGAATTCTGTCTTGCCTCTTGACAACGCACCGCTTGGTGCGCTCGAGTTCGCATGCACTATCGGAACAGGAGGGTATGTCGGATTTTTGGTTACTGCTGGTGGGTTATTCGAAGGAACGTTCCACCCAATGCCGTTAGTAGTCGCTTTGGACTGATTACTCGGTGTAGCATAGTTAGAAGGGTTGTACGAGTTGTGCACTGATCGCAACCCCCTACCGTATCCAACAGTTTCTACCGCCTTGACAGTTCTCTGCACAGAAGGCTCGCTCTGTACTGAGCTGTAAGGGTTAACCCATCCTATCGCCGAAGCGCCGACGCCAACATTTTCATTTGGAACCAACGAGTATTTGATTGAGGAGTCGTCAGGCCTCCCACTTGACGTGATTTTCGTCGTCACTGTCGTTTTCGTGGTTCTGTGCATCTTCACTCGCGTATTTGCTCACTGCTCAGCCAGCTGGCGATCTTACTTAAGGCCACTCGCGCACTGTAGTTTTTGTCCCCGAGATGACAACGAGCCCGTGGATTTACGAATGCCAAGAAAGAGTCTTTATTTGGGCGCGCTGGGTCTGTGTCCTCGCAAACGCCGTCCTCGGATTATACTGCTGTCTCGCCGATCAAAAACACGGCGCGCACAAGTGGGTCTCGCAAACGCAATTGCGTAATTGTCAATACATATGCTAATCTGTGGATCAGTCACCGAGTGAGCATTTCAGTGTACGACTGTTTACGCGGTAGGAAGCACTAATTAGCAAGCACTGCAATCACAATTCACATGTGAAACACTTTCGCAAATCTCCACACGTGACAATCTTGATAAGATCTTAATCGCTTTAAGTACCCAATATGTGGGATATTTTCTTTGTAAAGGACCGCTCATTAAATAAACCACCGAACAGTCCTATGGCCAGCTTATTTCTAACCAGTGAGCAGCGCGCCTTGTATAAGCACAGTAAGTATACAAGTTTATCTTATCAGCTTTACAGACAGGAAACCAATGCCTGTGGTAACGGATTCGCTATAAAAATCACCTCCTATCAATGCTATTTGTGTATTAACAAATATTGTTATCTTCGCGGTTAGGCGGTAGGGTAGGGTTATTTACCTTAACTCAAATGCACCTTCAAAATAATCTGCAACTGTAACATCGTTTCATGAGCCTTAATTATATGATTACTCCCTTGAAAAAAATCCAGGTAGTATATCTATGCCTTGTTAACGCTTTTAAAAAATCACCTTTCAATGCGATGCTTTATTTATAAGCATGACATTGTTATCTTTTTCAATAGAAGGTAGGGTACTTTACCTAAACTCAAAATATGCACCACTTGCAACATTCACAAACCTAGTTGTGATAAGTGATTAAATGACACGACTAATCCCTCAAAAAACGTCACCTTGTTATACCAAGACATGAAGTTACCGTTTGTCCTTCTCGAATCCTTGCTTACCTTTTCAGCGTGATAACGATCATAGATAGACCAAACTTTAGTCAGCGGCCTTACGAACGCCGTTGGCATTGCTATCTCAGGTGCTAACGAAAAGTGTGCATCACAAAGTTACACAAACTTCTGAAATTTTAAACTTTCGTGCGTGACACATTTGGAAATTCATTCAGGATCATAATGACACGAATATTATATGACTGAATGGCTTATTAATGAAAAAAAGGTAAATACTGAACATTTAAACACACGAAAATTAGACAACAAATAAATAATTCACACCTAGATTATCGACTACGCGATAGTCTAGCGCTCTACTACGCTTACTACAGTCAATAGTGACGTGTGAAACGCACATGTGCCCAAAAACTGCGTGAAGCGCTCACAGCTGATGCTCACCGTACAAACGTCACGACTGAAATACCCACAACAACGACGACACACTTTCCACTTCGCACACTTCATACAAGGAAAACGGCAAATTAATCTACTCGAGATTCTCTAATAAGTAATCAGACGATAGGTTAGACACCTAAGAATAGGAACTAGTTGACCTTTGATGAAAGAGAAGGTGAAATCAAAAAATATCGCTTCTATAGAATGGACTTACGTTGAAGGTGGTGAACTTCCCAGAGCGATAAGGCATATTTCGAAGAGGTGGTCGTTACGTTATGGAATGAATTATCACCAGAAACACTTCCCAGTCCCCTCTAACCTGTCTTTGACGGAAAACAGATCATACTGTGCAGGCTGGCGGCAAAAACCCACAGGTAAAACGTATATCGCATGGTGCGAATTAATGACTCATGACGCACAGACAACGTATGCAGATGAGCCGAGTGATAAAACCTGGTGAAAAGATAGTGCGATGTCCATGGAAAGTGACAAGCGACTCCCGAATGAAGGTAGAAACTGTAGTTTAGTGCATAGAGAACGTTGTGTGCGTGCACGTTTTACTGACGCCACCCTTATGTTATCGATTTTTACTTTCTTGTCGCTAGCAGCTGGAGATTTGTTTTGTGACTGACTCACAGCGGCGCTTAGTTGTCAAACAATGCAGCAGATTCGAATTGAGAAATTTTTGGCTGATTGGTTTAGCGCGTGATAAGATTCACTATTGACTGATGTCTTGAGTCGTGTTATAGGATGAGCGTGAAGAATAAATACTAAATAATCAAAAAATAGTTTGCAGGTAAAAATTATAGTGGCACAGCCGTACAGATCAATTGTGCGCGTCGCTTGCTTCCATGGATGGTCGTGGGATTAGAAAAAACGCATCCGGGAAAAATATCGACGAATATAATGGCAAAACGGCGGTAGGTATTGGGAAACGGAACCAAAGCTTGCAACTGAAGCAGAAGAGATGGGCTGGAAAAGATATATCGACCAGACAAACGTGGTCAAGGTTACAAACAGGAAGCAAGGAACGCGTGCAGGTGAACAAATATACCTATATATTTTTATGATTCCATAACTGGATTTTTAATTTTTGGTTGAATTTAATGCGTTCATGCACAAGTGAATACAAACGTAATGAGAGGAAAACCTATTAAGAAAAGCTATACCTAAAATTGGAATATTGCATATTCCTCAGAGTTTGCATTAACTCACACTGCTCGCACGTAATAAATGCTACGATCTTTCATTCGAAGCCTAAACGCTTTTCGCGGATTGAAACAAAACATACGAAAAAAACCATACCACCCGATTGATCAAAAATTTAGTCCTCGCCATGAAGGCAACAGGTTGAGATTCCAGTGTACTTGGAATTTTTTGATTTTTTGCATACTTCCGTTTGACATATGCGAGGGGTCGAGGGAATGCATCTCAGTGAAACAAATGCAATTCCGCTCTTTTTTTTCTGGAATAGTGGAGTTTAGTCTTTGCGATTGGCAGTCAATTTTTTCCCCAAGCTTTTTAACTGTCAAACTTTTTCCAAGTGTGCCCAGGATTTCTTACTTGAAAGATCCGCTCGAAGGAAGGAACACCTGGCCCATAGGTGCTGGAACGCCTCCTAAGAGGAAGAACCACCTCACTCTCCAGACTTTGGGAAGAAATTTCATCTTCATCTTCATCTTGCCAAACAGAACGTGATGTAAAATCTTCACGGTGAAAAAAATCGTCGATCCTTTTGGCTTCTAAAGCAAATTTTCGTTCAAACTCGCGGTATTTTCTTATTAAAATCGGTTCCAACAAAGGTCTATCGTTAAAATTCGGACAGTGATATGGGGAGCGAATAACTGTTTCGAAGGATGTGTGGGGCATATTTCTTTCCGCTGTTAACTTTTTCCCCCAAAGTCTCCGTAGTATCTTTGAATCCGTGGGCTCTGGGTATCTTACAATGGACCGAAATTGTGAGATTCGTGGCTTAGTACTTGAACAGAAAAGCGTGCGCGTATCTCTATTTTCGCTGGTTGTCTCGCTAAGAGGTACATCAAGTGGCTGCTCTCGATTCAGTGCGTTCATAGACATTCTACTCATGACGGTTCCCTGCACCACGAACATGTTATATACTATTTGCAGACTTCAAAATGATTTCACTGAGAATTTAGAATGAAAAATGCAATTTGCTACTGACACAATTGCTTTCCAAATTTGACGAAAATTTGTAAACAAAACATAATGAACATTTCGAGTGATATAATATGTCAACATCTGGGGCCGTGGAGATGTGCAAATCTGCCAGCTCCGCCAAACATTCCATGCCACTTGTTCACGCATGTTCATGCTTCACAAACCCCTACCTAGCGAAATCGCCACCCTCTCGTGCTACATTGCGAGTGTCAAGTGCGTGCAAGCGTTTCCGACACGATGTGTTTCAGCCAGGGAAATTGGGCTAAGGTCTTTGCAAAGATCACGTGAAGACGATAAGGATGCAAATCGAACGCTGAATTGCGGACCATTAAAAACTGTTGAGATTAGAAATGCAATATTCCTGCAGAAGATAATCTGGGTATAAATTGTAAATGTCCGCTAATAAAATACCTGCATGCGCCACCAACTAACCACAATTTAGACTGAAAGGCCCAACACGACAATCGTTTCACAAACGCCAATCCCAATTTTCCATCATTGAACACTTACAGAGAGAGCATTCAGGATTCCTCCAGGTTTCGCTTGGTTTAGACTTGCTTTCGAACCACTAGCGCTGTCGTTAATGCTTCTGATACCATTTCCCAACAGATCGATCAACATCGCGCACTAAAATCTCCACAAAATTCGCTTGAAATCTCCGACGAAAGGCAAAAGCCGAGTTGAGTTGACCACAAGCAGCGCGCTTCTGGCCCGTCTGTCATCCGGGCGCGTTGATGTTTCGCAACGAACAGAGCTCATCTGATCTCGGTGGCGGCATCTGACCAATTAATTAAATCCACCAGCCTTTCATTGTTAGCGCCGGCCATAAATTCTGTGTTCTCCTGGGTCCAGGAGCAGACCCTGAGGAATAGGCGTGGCATTTGCGTCTCTGCTTCTGCCCGGGCCGGCAGCGGGCAACGAGCAGCGAAGCGACATTCAAACAGATATGACCATTGTCTCTGCTCGCTGGGGCGTTTTTGGTTTGGAAGTTGTGGTCCTAGTCGAGCGTGCCCGGCGCTAATCTTGGTAATTACATTTTTTGGCTCAAATTTGATCATTGGTTCGTTGACGAGATAGGGATTTATTGGACCGATACCACAGGTTAGGCGCACAAATACTTTGCTCGACCGCGAAATTGCCGCGTTTGTACGTTTCTCAAAATTCGTTTGTTCTCCGCTTCGGGATTTTGCGCAGTGCTTTGTTGACAGGAACATGATTTGGTAGTTTAAATTTGTTTTTGATTAACGAGTTATATACATGACTATCTACCGCTTTCAATCATTTATATAGCTATACTCGTTACTCAATGTTCGGAAAGCTGCATTTCAATTTGAAAATCACCGGCTGCCATGCTGCGACTATTTTATCAGCTGCCCTCCATTTCCTGATCAAAAGGTGACAGTTTCGTCAGTGATTGAGTGATCACTCCAGTGCTGACGTTATCAATTCCGCCTCAGATAAAATTTTGCTGTCTGAAATATTCAAACGTATTGTTCGAACTCCAAACGCCAGGTTGTCTGCCGCTGTGGACTGTACTTTAAGAGCCAAGTGTCACAGAAGAACCATAGAACTATAGGTAGGTAAGTATTCTTAGTTACGATAGCAGGCAAATAAATTCATAAAGCCAATTCTACTTCTAGCACTTTTAATTTCCATTCATATGTTCACAAAGAACCAAGAAGTATCGTAAATTACCACCAAGATCCTGGGGCAAGCCACTCTTAGGTTTGAGGTAAAGGCATCTTTCTTTACTCTAAAGGTAAAGGTGTAAATTAAATAAAAGGGGGATCTAATACACGAAAACCTAGCAGAAAAGATGATTAGAATTTTGCAAAATGCTTGCATTCCACTAGTGCCTACTTATAACGCGTTGAAATTGTCTCGCCATTCCAGTACTGCTAATTCATCATCATAACAATTATAGCCTGAGATATCTCATACCAAACACACAATGGTACGGTCACAAGCATAGGTGCTGCCAATAAGAATGAACGTAAGAGAGGCAAGATATAATTAGTTTGTCAAGGATAATGACAAAGAAAAAAAATGAAATTACTTTATAAACCGAAGAGATTGACAAACTAGCGAGGAAGATATTAGACTTGGTGAAAGGCTGTCGGATGTCGATAAGGCATGCAACGGGGTGCATGTTCTCAGAGCGTGGAAATTGTTAGTAATTTATTGTAGGGCGGGAAACTTGCTGGCCTGACCTGACCTGCACGAAAACTGGAATAGTGTACAGGACAGGGCTATACAGGGTGCAGGGTCGTTGAAGACGAGAGGAGTCTCATAATTTTACAAGCTTGGAGCACAGTTTTTTTACAGGTCACTACAGTTCATTCAATTAGGTTAAAAAAACTCGAGCAAAAATTATATGTATAACACATTACTAGATTAGGGTCTGTAGAGTAATTAATCGTTTGTTTTTATGTCCGTTAAGTGAGTGAAGCCAGCGATAGCGTACACCATAATAGACGCCTATGGCATAGAGTGCTGGTCGTATCCTATGAAAAACTAATTGGTAACTTACTAATTAGTTTAATATGGCGTTGATATCGCAGGCTGGCGGCTGAATAAATGTGCCGCTAAAGTAATGGAATGAACTCGGCTCACAATCGCGTTAACCACTATTCAACAAACTACAAATTAAAACTTTCTTGTGTATGGTCCACAAACTTTGTCCAAGGTTTTGGCAAGCGTCCATGTTTCAAATTTCTTACGGTAGGTAGGTACGTTACGTTTTGCCCACGATATACCACGTATAATATTATCATCTAGGTCGTCGCACTTATTTTTAGTGCACAAACGTAAATAGATTTAAGGGCAGTTGACAGTTGGGTACACTGACCTCTAACAACACTATGTCGAGAATCACGGCGTTTACACGTCTGCCCGTCCAGGGGAGGACAGGAGAAGATCGCAATCTTCCCTCACAGAGAGCTATTACACATGCACAGCGTGATGCCTAAACATACCTTCACATGCGATAGTGCGGCAAAACTAGCGATGTCTATCAATCTAATAACGATCGCATATAATATTCGCTCTGCAGTCTTCGCGAAATTCACGGCGAAAAAACAGAACAATCTGCAGACAATTTCGCAATAATAATAATAATAGAGCGTGTGGCTATTTACAGCACGTGATTTCACCCGGAGACGCTCTGGCACCCGATCAACTTACCACTTTGAGGTTGAAAATCGACGGCAAAACTCTTTTGATGTCGGTGGCGCTCTTAATAAAGACATCGAGGCCCAGTTCGCCGGCGAGGTTTGCTAGGCCCTTCTTTCCGTCTTGGTAGAGCATGTCCACGAGCTCCTTGCCGAAATACTGGTTGTTGCCATCGCCTTCCCCCATCGTGTCTGTGTCTGGAGCTGTGCCGCGAGGAGGGTGCTCTCAGCCTGCTGCACTCAATCTCACCCGGTCTTGCACCTATCAACTGTCACACGCGCTTGATGTTACCGGTACATTTACTAGCGGATGGCGATGGCATTGCATGATGCGAGCCTGCAGCTTCATTTAATTACGTTATACCGTGTGACGCATCTTATCTCGGATCTCGGAACAGTATGTCTATCTTTATCAAATGGTTAGTTCAAATGGTTAGTTAAGAACTGACCTTTCCAAAAACTGTTGACGTTTAAAATTAAGCGCCGAATCTTGATTGAATGCATCTTCAGCACATATTTAATTAATGTAAATAAAAGCGCCAACAGTTCCATGATTGGCATGTCTGATTACGCCCATTAAAGACATTGGTACGAGCGAACACACAGTCTTTGATCGAACGTTATCGTTTGTACCTATACATAACGTAACTCGAAACAAAAACTTGACCTTGTCCAGGCCATGAAATGAAGCAACAGCTCAAACATCTGCAGTATTTTCTAGTAATGAATCCATCCGATGGCAAATAAATTGTTTTACCTTCTAGCTGCCGCGTCTGCTCTACTCTCCCAGCTCTAGCCTACAGCACCCACTACCTGCTCACTCTCTGTATACAATAAACAATGGCGGCTAGAGACACTCACACGCACACCTTGAGCACGACTCGCGAGACGAGTGTTCTGCACAACGCGGACAGACCGTCAAACAGACCGTCCGCCTAACTGCATCGCATCTCTGGGTGAGGGATCATGAGATCATAGCGATGCCACCACATAGTCAGCATCCAGTGCGTTTCACAAGCCGCCCAACCCGTCATTACTGCTTGATTGTCCTCAAATAACACGGCGATGCAAGCGATAATCGACCTTAACGCGGAATTAATTCAATTCTGAAAACATTCCGGCTGGGACCTTGAGTCGGTAACAGAGTATGATCAGGTTTTACGCCGGTCGGACAAGAATATACCTCTAAAAAAGCGTCTGGACAGCAGAGAGCTGAAATTTGCCTACGCTGCCGGGGTGAATTTGATCGGTCTGATCGTTTGTTATGACATGAACATTCGACAAGGTCTTTAAACGTCGTTGCCCATGGGTTGGGATACCGTCAATTATCAACTGTAAACGTTTTTGTCTGACGTCTGGTCAGTTGATTAGGAAACATATTAATCTATGCGCTCAAGTCTTTTGTGATTGAAATTGATAGGTCAACTTCAACTTCAGCTTTCAATGCAAGACAATCGATGTAAGATGTATATATTGCAGATGTTCAAGTGCGAGTGTGATGCTGATGCACCGAATGGGATGCTAGGGTTCTGCCGGATGTGTGTCCAATTATTAAACAACCGCGGCAAATGTACCGTGGTGAACTTGGCTCACTTCAAGCATTGCCAGAGCCTTGAATCAACGCCTGCCATTGTATCCCCATTCATGCGATTAGACGCGTATACAACTTACGCAAGCTGTAGACAGTCAAACGGTCAAGCAATTCCCACTTTCTTTTGGAGAACTAGAACGCCGCATACCCAACGTGCACTGAAATGTAATCGGTCGATAGCTAAGCGATAAGCAAACGCGACAGACTGAAAAAATAAGCGAGCTGATTTAGCCATGTGCGTCTGAAAATAAGGTCTTGAACCGTGCACTGGTCCCCTCCTGGTTCCATCCCTTAAATTGATCGAAGGGCGAGAATGGAGTCGGCAGTGTGCGCAACGCACTTTCCACTGGGGGTGGCGTAGGGGGCGGCTGGAACGAGGCCACCGGGAAGACCGGGATTCGACGCTACGCTGGCGTCAGGATGTTTCCCCATCCGTCGCGCACTGCTCTGAATCATGCCATCAGCAGCATCCACGTGATCCGCGAAATCGACACATGTGGCCATGTGGCTATTCTCGAACGCTTTTCCTGATTCCCACACGGTGACTTTCCCGTCGTGAAACCCACACGTAGGATGCGTAGCGAAACGATCGCAATTTCAACAGGAAACGCCACGACAGACTTAATAGAAGGAAAATAATTTATGGAACTTTTTAAAAACTGGGTGTATGTGTAATTAAAGAATTAAATTTCTAGCTTGCTTCAAATTGTTTTGTCAATTTCACGTACCGCCTGCAATTTAACGGATGTCTCCTTGATCCATGCCTCCTCGACGATTTCGGGCATTTGCCAGCCGTTCGATCCCCCGTTGGAGTAGGGCATTGTGTGTTGGCAGCAGCGGGCAGCAGCTAGCAGCAGGATAATTGGTCCTGGCGCCTAATATATCGAGCCAGGCACGCGCCGACGGGACTCGATCGCTCAATTCACTGCAGTGCGTCCATTCACGCAACGAGTCCGAACAACACACTGGCCTTGTGTGCAGTTGTGTGTGTGCACTGGTTTTAATTAGACTATCGAAATTATATTTCTTAGTACTTTTGACTCGAGTTACTGGTCCGTATGGCAAGTTAGGAATATGGTGCAAAAGCTATGTGGAGATGAGGACACGCAGTAATAATATTATGTTTGTGTAAGGCAGTCTATATATTAAGTGATCGTCTAAAGTTCATTTTGTGTGGCAAAAAATCGGTTCAAAGCAGAGCTGATCGATTGATCTTATAAAACCCGACGTCCAAACTAGTATCTGTTGACGCAGCCACCAATCGAATCGAATCACAGGTCGCGAAAGAGCACTGAAATATCACGTTCTAAGTCACTCAAAAACTTGTCGAGCACCAACCACCAAATCTCAAGCCAACAACTGTGGCCCTATTCACTCGAAACGCTATGCTTCGCACCCGATTCCACGCACATTTCCCGGAACACGTTCGCGTCCGAGTTCAAAAGAACCTCGCTGGCGCGGCTAGCCGCGATCACTGACAGCTTCCCAGCATCCCTGTCCGCACATGGAGCCACCCACCCACTCGCCACCCCTCGTCTAGCTACTGGAAACCAGGCGTCGCGACGCCCGCAATCGACCGGCGACGGCGGCGACGGCGGCGGGAGCGACGTCGGAGCAGAGAATCCCGAATACCAGGCGCCCAGCACGGAGCGTCGAAAAGAAACCACTGGCCCACCGGTGCGAGATTTAATAACGGCGTTAAAAATCACCGTCGCTGGTCGGTCTGATCGTCCAATGGGATTTGGGATTAGCGAAAAGCTATAGAATGCATCACGTGACTTGCATATCGTATGCCGGCGTCGCTTGCTAGGGAACGCACGGCAAGGGGGCCTTGAAGTCCTTGAATTCGTGTTAGAGATTCTAACATTGGACCGGGTGAGAGTTGCTCCAGATGGCCGGCAAAAAATGGCAAGCAACAAAAAACGTTTGAAGATGTGTTGATTCTGTTTTGTTGGTTTCCTTGTCCGTATTATTAGGAGTGATTGGGACACGGAAGGTCAGGCTCTAATTTCTTTAATTGCAAAACTAATTTGTTTGCCAATTCTTTTTTTCCAGGTCCTTTTCGGGTTTCAATGTTAATTCTCTCTCTGAATCCGGTACTAAACGATAGGGTCGACAAGGGTAGTTTAATGGAGTCATTTCGTTGTTAAACAATTGAAGTTGAGTCCTAATTAGATCACTTACCCTTTTATAGTGTTTATAGGCTATTCTAGTAATCACTTTCTAGAGTTGAAGAGTGATAATAAATGTATCGTAATAGGTGTAGTAAAACGGGTGGTTATATTTAGCACTCGCGCCGCATTTCAAATCTGCTGAGCCGCTATAGCTCCCATACCTTGTTTAAGCCCACCACGCTACGCTCGGTTCTGTGGTGTAGTGGTTATCACGTCTGCTTTACACGCAGAAGGTCTCCGGTTCGATCCCGGGCAGAACCTCAGCCTTTTTGGTTTTTCGAACACGGCAGATATGTATTTTAAAATTTGTTCACTCCTTGGCTTGGATATTTGCTAGAAATGTACATGTGAGGGAACTTTAACATTTTCTCAATCATGTTTCTTTTGGAGCAGCTTGTTTGGTCATCATTTTCACGTTCATACAGACAGCATCACTCTCTTGTTTGACATTGACTTGATATTATTATGGTGTGTGCATACGTCAGACTTTAATATGAATAGAAAATAAATGATTATGAAATATTGATACATGACTTGAGAAGTACCTCTCGGTGTAAGATGGTGTAAGGTAGTAAATGTTATTAACTTGTGGTACGGATAATTTGGACAAGTCTCCTCAGTTATGTGTTAGAAAGCCCGAGAATCCGCTTGAAAAGCAACCAAATATAGAAACGTCAATTACGTGTAAGTGTAACGTTTGTTGTGATTGAGCGCATTGCTAGACACTTAACTTAAGCTTTAACTAACACTATAGCTAGACACTTATCAGCACGAAGAGTTTATAATGCCACAATTAAACCACATCTATATCGCAATGATACGCGAATCAGATAAAGCTTGGAGATATGTGATAAAGAGTCGCCAAAATGCGTTCAGCGGATGAAATTCAGTGGTGTCGGGAATTTGTGAGCGGCACGAACTACAGCCATGATGGAGGGTCCTGAAGAGACAAATCGTGAGTGAAAATAAAAAAAATTCAACGAGGTGTCATGTCATCTCACAATTGCAATTCGAAGTAGAATTCAGATGTCAATTGAGATTAGAATTTTTTGGATATAAAATAAATAGGGCGTCGATTTAGGCCAGCGTGACTCAAACGAAACCGATAGAATTAAACAATGCTAAGCGATTTCTCAGATTGCTTAAAATATGCGTATGAGGTATATGTTAATCATACTCTAGCGTGTGACATTTGTGGCTCTGTCAGTGCTCTAATATTCGTGAATTGGAAATTATTTTGGAAAGATTGTAGTGGTTCACTGGAAAATATTTCTCCGTCTTTGCACCAGTAATTTTCAATCAAAGACGCAAAATTCCCTTCTTTAAAGTCTGTATCGATATCCGATGATATATTTTTGAATGCTCATGAAATTGTAAAACATATAAATAGTATTTCATTCTGAAGTGCAAATAAACTGCAAATAGAGTATTAGCATAAATTTCACTGCTGTGGGGGCGCAAAAAGGAATACGATTTCCACGAATCCATGTGTTTATTGACATAGCGCCCATTTTCGGGACGCCATGAAATGATCCTCAGCCAAATCCTCAGCGTTTCTGGTCAATGCATTAGCGCAAAGCGATGAGCCATGATTCTGTAATTGTTTACATTAGCTATAGCTGCAAGGCACCTCTGTTTACTCTTCCGAATCACAGTCAGAAGTCATCATTGAATGGACACCAACAACCCGACCGAAGTTTGATGAACAGTGCCGTGTCAAAACTAAAAATAGTGACCCTCCTTTTTTTTGGCACATGCCTTGCGAATGGGCTCCTAACCTCCTCGTTCCTATATTAACCTAGAAGCTGTGTGTATAGTTCAGAGCTGCTCACCCATCCGCCCTTCTAGGGAGCTGAGGGCACTGGGAAGACAACACACGAGACAGATTCTAGCAGATTGTAGGAGCCTGCAAGGTCTTATGACGACAGAAGGTAATTCCACTATAAATTATCGGCCAAACGTGAGATTTGGGAGACAATTGAGTCACCAAACATTTTTCCCTGATTAATTGATAAGCTTTCAAGTCACTTACATAAACATTGCAAATATAGTGCAATTTTCAAGAGCTGATTCATATCTTGATAAAATTATAACACGGGAAATAGGACTTTAGGTTATCTCGAGCATTTTTACATAATTACACACACTCTAGTCTTTGTGTAGTTAAGCTCCTCTTTGCGGCAATCTACTGATTATGATCAATGATCATAACCAAAACTTAAAACACGATCTTCTGCATCTTAAATGTGGTGTGTTGTCGTTATTTGAGACTACGAGTACTGAGGGCATAATCATGATGTGAGCTTCCCGACGACAGTGGAGATGGTTTCATCTAGAGTGGTACACTCACCCTGAATACAGCATGTGCAGGGTGGTAGATGTCACCGGACCCAGTCAATCCGCCTTGGAGGAGGCGGGTTAGGAGGTGGTATTTTCCTCGCGTGCCAAAAACCTCCGACTCGATGCTACCAACTTGAGGATTTCTGGAAAAAAACGAGCACCATTTCAAATCCGCGATGTAAACACGGAGTGATTCACGACTGTAATGAAAGAAAATCATAAGTTTAGTTTGATGGACTATTTGAATTTGATGACCCACCCTTTTCTGAACTTAACAGTGCGAACATTGCCATGTTGATCTGCTAGTGATTTGCTGTAGTAATAAGAGTAAGGATAAGGCATCGTTGAGGAGAGAAACGAAACGTGCTTTCAACCCGATTTCTTGTCTTTTACCGAAGACACATATTTGTAAAGTTAAATTTTATGCGAGGTAATCCAAAATAGCACCAGTAACTGTCAAAATTTCACTTTTAACGACACACTTCAATTTATGATAATAATAAAGAGATTAATTTGAAAATAATTGACGAGACTCGGAGAAGTTAACACTGGACGAAAGAACTGCTCTTCTGTGCGGTCAATAAAATTTATTATGACAAGACTCTCAATATTTCACGGGCCCCAAACCAGTGAGTGTAAGTCACAAACTGACAATCTGAACCGTGATCTGAGCGTCTAAACGCTACGAGTCAATTTTAGTGCCCCAATGCTTAAAATAAACTTTTACTATGCTTCTAGTCCACATGTTGAAATCTCAATATAAAAATGTGGGGATAGGATGTTTCAACACAAAATATTTTGCATTTATCCGGGAGAGATGGCGTAATTTTATTTAAAAAAATCATACTTTTCAATAGTTATTGATGCGACTGCATAAAATAACATGCCCACAATTCGTAAATTTAGCAAAAAGAAATGTACTAAGAATCGTGTTATTTTTGCTGCTTTCCATCAGAAATTAATTTAAAAATTATGTAAAACTGACAAATGTGGATACACTGCAAGCAGGGATTTTTTAAAGGTCCCTGCCTCTTTGCAAAAATTCGCATTGCGCCTGTGAGATGCGTGATGCTGTCAGCTGTACACTGACAAACATGGCGGGCAGGTATCTGAAAAGCAAGGTTAACGCCCAACTATTTTTGACGTAAAACATCGCACGTTTACTCCGGCGAAATTCAATTTGCAAGATATCGTTGGTTTTAGTAATTTTCTATGTGAAAAGTGCATCAAGTAAACGAACTCTACTTACTTCCTTTGTTCATTCAGAAGAAAACCTCAGCGTCAGCCTGCAAGACAGGATAGTTTATGTAAAATGTGACTTTTGTTTGACAATGACAGATGTGATGCTCTGTCTGAAGCTGAATTCATCAATAATAGGTTAATATAGGGCCATTGACCCTACATCCAAGATGAATTGCGATCATTATCTGATTATTTTCACTCCAAACTAACTTGATAATTCCATAAATCTTCCAACTGTCAACCCCAAAATGGGCCCCTAAACCATTGTTCCACTGGACCATCACCATGAGCAAATTTACCAATAAATACCAAGACCTAAACAATGTTATTGAAATCTAAAAATTGGTGCACGGAACTAGTTTTCCAATTTCTTGATTAAAAAACTTCAAAGATTACCCGAAGATAAACGTTTCGGCAATGTCTGGCGGCGAGCGAAAGAAACGATCTTCTAGAGCGCAGGGATGGGAAGAGGCAGGCGCCGAATTTTATCAGGAAAGCTATCCGGGCGATGCCGACTTAGATGCGTTACAGCGTGATCCTACGCACATAGCCACTTTACTCCCGAGTAAACAGTGTCGAGCAGGTATGACAAAGAAAAGTATTATTTGAATCCCTCAAGCTCTGCGGCGTAGTATGTTGAGCAGGGAATTGCCCCGTTCTGTAACGCAATTAAGTTTCCTGAAAACTGTTCCAGCCACAACAAAGCGCATCCGCAGCGATGCCAAACAGACGCTCAACCGGCGGACTTCCACACGCAACCGATATGCGAGCACAGCCCGGCGGCCGTCGGCAGCAGTGGACGTGCACGTCGCGATGCTACCGGATCTGTCTGGTGAGTAGAGCAATGACGGTCTTCCATTTTGCCGGACTGTCACAGGCTAGTTTGAATATTGGCATCAATAATTCAATACTTGGACTGTGTATATCAGCATAAAAGTTCAGAAATATCCATCCAAATTTGAATCTAACTGAAGTTAAAAATCTTTTTTTAAAGAAAACTTGTCGAACGAAGAGCGCACGTGGGAAGAGATCATGCAAATCAAAGCAATGCCTGTTAGCATGGCTCAGAAGAAAGAGCTCAAAGCTAAATTGCAGGTAAGCTACTCAGATATATACCTCAATGGAATAGAAATTGGTGATAGTAAATTTAAAATGGTGTATTGATTTAAAAAATAACACACCTTTTGCAGAATGCCACAAAGCTTCGATTACAAGGATTCAAACAACTGAAGTGGCAAAAAAGAAAGTTATACACTCGTATCAAGAACAAGTGGAAAGAAGCCTATGCCAAGCTGGAGCTTTGGAACCACAGCCTGAAGAAGATAGAAGGCAACTTCGGCACAGGAGTAGTTGCATATTTCCTCTTTGTAAAGTGGCTGATGTTTCTCAATCTGGTAATCTTTGGTCTCATGTTCACGTTTGTGATTCTCCCAGTATTAATGTTGGGGCATGAAGGTAAGGAGGAATGTGATGCGAGCAACGTCACGACTCCGTCAGTAGCATGCTGTTCAGAAGCGTACTTCAACGAAACGTCCGATGGGGGTGACATACATGTGTTGGATGTCATACAGGGTACGGGGTGGATGGAGATAACAATCATGTTCTATGGAATCTACCCTAATTACATATATGAGGCAGTGTTCTCAAAATTTTATTACGATTTGCCACTAGCATATATCGGCATAACCACGCTATGCTTACTAGTTAGTTTAGGCGCTATTGTTAAGTCAGCAGCTAGAGGATTCAAAGATCGACTAGTGGAAGGTGAAGGCCAGTTCTATCACTACTGCAATCTAGTCTTTGGTGGCTGGGACTTTTGCATTCACAATGAAAAATCAGCCGTCATAAAGCACAAAGCTCTCTTCAACGAGATGAAAGGGTGCTTGATGACCGAGAGGAGAGAAGAAGAGAGGAAACGCCGGTCCAGGGACGAGAAGACCAAGCTTGTATTTGCCCGATGCTTCATCAATGTGATAGTTCTACTAGTCCTGATTGCGTCAGGTGCGCTGATCTACTACACATTCCAATTTTCATCGGACGAGCTCAGTCGGTTGAGCAAGCTCGTTCAGCCACCCTCCGGCGACGAAATCCTCCCCTTCGAGTCGTTTTATAAATTGCTTCTTGAATTCTTGCCATCCATGGCTATAGTCAGCCTCAACTTGCTAGTCCCCAACCTGTTCAAATACTTTGTAACATTCGAAGACTACAGTCCATTGTTCGTGGTCCGCATCACATTGTGGAGGACGGTGTTCCTCCGTCTGTCTTCGTTGGGCGTCTTGCTGACGTCCATCTACAACCTGATCTCTTGCAACAACGTCGCCGACCAATGCGGCAGCGACTCGTGCCCGAACAAAGTCATGTGCTGGGAAACGTACGTCGGACAGCAGTTCTACAAACTGGTCATCCTCGACTTTGTCACTCACGTCATCATCACGTTCTTCGTGAACCTTCCGCGCATGCTCATCGCCAAGCACTTCGACAGCCGGCTGGCCAAGATGTTCGGCGAGCAAGAGTTCGAGCTGCCCAAGCACGTTCTCGATGTCGTCTACAGCCAGACGCTGTGCTGGCTCGGCAGCTTCTACGCGCCCATCCTGCCCGCCCTATTGACGGTCGAGTACTTCCTCATGTTCTACATCAAGAAGTTTGCGTGTCTGGTGAACAGCCGGCCGTCGCCCACAGTCTACCGAGCGTCGCGCTCGAACTCGCTTTTCATGTTCGTGCTGCTGCTGTCGTTCGTCGTGGCGGTCGTGCCGGTCGCGTATTCGGTGGCCGAGCTCAGCCCGTCCAAGTCGTGCGGGCCGTTCCGCGGCCAGCCGCTCGTGTGGGACGTCGTCGTCGATAGGTTCACGCAGATGCCCGATTGGATCAAGTCCATCCTGTTCTTCTTCGGGACGGCTGCATTTGCCGTGCCCGCGTTCATCGTGCTCACTCTGTTCCTGTACTACTACTATGCCGTCTCTGCAGCCAACAAGCACATGGTAGTTGTGCTGAAGAATCAGCTGGTGTTGGAAGGTCACGACAAGCAGTTCTTGCTGAACCGACTGAGCGCGTTCATCAAGCAGCAGCAAGAGCATCAGAAGGCGATGCGTCACGTGGAAATTGCCAGCGGGCCAGTCGACATGCCGCACACGAGCTAGGGATCGTCGGTTGTCCGATATCAAATATAATTCACATTTTCAGCAGCCTCGGAAGTTTAGCATTGAAGCATAATACATATATAATAATAAAAATAGTATATATTTCTTGAGTTTAAGATATGGCTGGGCAGCGTCAGAAAAAATCAAATTCTTTTTGCTTCTATAGCCATGACTCATGATGAGAGTATTAGCCAGTTAATGATATGATTGTCTACCAGTTTTCATAAATTTTGTATGAAATTTAAATTTTGATAATCTCTGTTTAGAACGTTTTTATATACCCATAATAGATGGAAATACTAGTAGCAATGGCCTAGTAGAATTGTCTTTTGTTGTCTGTTGGTAGTCTATGTCTTATATCTTTGTCTTGCAAACAATTTGTCAGTAGAAGTTACCTTCAACATCTTGGTTGAATGGTTTTTTCTTACCCAGAAAAAATTTGACCAACATTGCGCTCAAACAACATATGTACTTAGGGATAATATATCAATCAATGCTCCAAAGAAATCATTGCCAAATATAATGCCAAACAAAATTGATTTTGGCTACAAATGAATTTGTTCGAATTTGGTGTCATTATGTTAAACTTCCATATTTGGCAGCAGATAGCGCTAAGAGTTCCACAAAATTTCCTGTTTTGTGTAGTTCGAATCGTTTACGGTAAATTATCCATTACCTAGTGGTATTTATTTAGTTCTTCAGATTAAGAAAATGTGTAAGCTAATTACTACCTACTTAAATTAACAGTCCTGACCCAAAAATGAACAAAAGTCTTAACGGTTGTTAGCTTGGCTGTGAAAATGATAAAACGTTGCAACTGTTAGCGGGTCTCGGTGTAAAGCTGTCGATGAAATCAGATGCAGTGCATACCGAGCAGTCTCAATTGTAGCAAGATATCATAGGGATGGAATCTCTTGGTGGAAAAAGGGACGCGTAAGGATTTAGTGTCGAGGCTGTAGAACTATCAATCTTGTACTATATTAAATTATAAATTATTTCACTGAGAATATCATGTTCTATACATAACAATCACATGAGATTATTTTGCAGGCCATTACTATTTACCTGAAACCGCATTTTTGTACACTAATTCTTGGAACCCACAAATATGATTGAAGCATCTATGGATGCATGTCATTACATGGCTATGTCCAAAATTAACAGTATAAAAAATTGAAACAATCATGAATCTAGTCCGGGTTCCGAAACAGTTCAGGAGGTATTTGTTTACAATTTTTTTTGTGGATTACAATTTGGCCTAGAAAAATAAGGCATACTAGTACGCCACACATAACTATGTGACCTTTATATTTTATGTAGTGAAGCATCAGTTTAATATTTATTTTATACTTGTGCAATTTGAATAAATTTGTGTTTAAGTTCAATTTGAATGTGTATTTTTTAATTATATCCTACTTTCACATCTAGGTTACAAAATATTTTTAAAAAATCTTCCATAATAGTTTAGCGTATAGCTTAGTACCTGATATGTTTTGATGAGCGCGAAGTCCACAGCTCAAATTGTCGTTAGCAATATCTTATAATTATTTGTCATCCGATTCAACCGGAGAATGCAACTAAAAAGAAAAGCGTTGTTGTAAGGTGGTGGTGGCATGTTTTATGAAAAATTTTGAAACAAATTCAAGCGTACTTACAGCCTCGGATATTGGAATCCAATCTAATGCCCTTATGAAAGCATCATTTCTAGATGGGATTTTGTCCCAATTCCAGTAGGTAAGAGCATCAAAGTTATGCGTTATAAATACATTTCGCTCTAGATTGTCCGATAAAGGTTTTATGACATCCTTCAAGACGACACCACGGTAGTTGCTCGGTAACTTGATAACTTTGCCATGAAGTGGATAACCTCGGAAAGAAGCGCTAAGTTCTGCAAAAAGTCATTTATTATAAGAAATTGTCATAAAGTGCATATGTACAACTAGTAGATGATATTATTTTCTGTCCCTCACTTTATTGGATCAACAAGTGATTCATAGCAATTCCAACTGCTAACCTAAAACAACTGATGTGTATTAATCCCGTACCTTGATCGTTATCTTGTTTGTCAACGTATGGCTGAAAATACTGAGAAACTTTGGCGTCACCGTCTAAACCAATTTTACAAGGCATATAATGCAAAGTTTTGGATACATCGACAGTTTTATCGCCTTTCACGGAGCCTTTGATGTGAACTGCCATTTTCAGACTTTATGCTTATGGCGGGTTTTTACATTCTTGACAGGACGCATGCGCAACTTCAAACTTCCCAAAAAAATTTTTGGTTTCCGGAATGAGTGATTTCCGTTGACAACAACCGCTGGTTAAATTGGTTCACGCGTGGTTGTCGTTTGTGTTTGTTGAGAACCTGCCTAATTATGTCAGAAACCGGTAAGGATGCTAAAATATGAGCAATATATATGAAAGACCTGATGATTAGCCAACTGTGGATTAAATATTTGTTTAATCGATCCAAACATTCGTGAATAAAAGTCGACCTTAACCTGCAGTACACAGTAGTTTCTTGTTGCACGTGTTGCTTCGAATGAGATCAAAAATTACCGGCGTAATGTTAGTAATTACGTGATCTTGATGTTCTAGGATCCAGCAAGAAAAAGAAGAAGCAAGCAGATCAAGATTACTTGATAGAATCTTCATCCAAAGAAGCTAAACTGGATGCATCTAAATGGCCACTGCTTTTAAAGGTAATTCGCTCTAAACCAATGTGCATTCCACTTGCGTCTTCAAACTCTCCAATTCATATTCTCGCACGATATAGTATAACGACGACATAACAGTGAGTTTTCATTCCTGTTTCAGAATTTCGATAAATTAAATGTTCGTACAAACCACTACACTCCGATTCCTGTTGGCTCATCGCCTCTCCAGAGGACTATTGCCGAGTACATTCATTCGGGAATCATTAATCTTGACAAACCCTCAAACCCCAGCTCACATGAAGTTGTAGCTTGGGTGAAAAGAATTTTGAAAGTAGAGAAAACGGGTCACTCTGGGACTCTAGATCCAAAAGTAACAGGTAAGATCAGAACTTATCTTCCGTCTGTCTAATACGTAAAATAGAAAACCACATATTCTTATGATTATATCAAATATTCTGAATGTCCTAGTAATAAGTCATTGTGAAGACATCAGACAAGGACGCTGAAGAATGCGATTTTACAACAAAATGTGCATTTTTAGATAAATCAATGTGTTGACTGTCGTTGTTTCTAGGATGCTTAATTGTCTGCATCGATCGAGCGACGCGGTTGGCAAAATCTCAACAAAATGCTGGAAAAGAATATATTAGTATTTTCAAGCTACACTCAGCTGCCGAAGAATCTAAAGTTTTGCAAGCCTTGGAGAAGCTAAAAGGTGCTTGTTTCCAAAGACCTCCATTAATATCTGCTGTTAAGAGGCAACTTCGAGTACGAACAATCTATGAAAACAAGCTTCTGGAGTATGATCCAGAGCGAAATATTGGTAAGTTTGCGATATCATATCAATTAACGTAATTCAAATTCTAGAACCGCACCGCACCGGCAAACCTTCTCGGTGGTTACGCCAGACTGTCATTGTGGCTTTGAATGTTGTCATCTCTATAAATTGTTATTAATTTTCAGGCATTTTCTGGCTGAAGTGTGAAGCTGGAACGTATGTGCGTACACTGTGTGTTCATTTGGGCCTGATGCTTGGCACTGGAGGTCAAATGATTGAACTCCGACGAAACCGTTCAGGCATCCAGTCGGAGAAGGAGGGACTTGTTACGCTACATGACGTAATGGATGCCCAATGGCTCTATGAGAACCACAAAGACGAGACATATTTACGTCGGGTCATTAGGTGAGTTGAGACAAGAGCACATTGATTAGAGACCCGTGAACAATGGTCTCCTGCCTTTGGAGACCTTGTACGGTATAATCATTGAATTTTGTATGGTATAATAAAGGTTCCAAAATATGGTCTTAAAATTGGGCAAGTTACGTTTCAAATTTCAACTTCTCCATCTATTGCTCTATAACTTCGAAATATTTTGCAGGCCGCTTGAATCACTGCTTGTAAACCACAAGCGAATCATCATGAAGGACAGCTCGGTGAACGCGATCTGCTACGGTGCCAAGATAATGCTTCCCGGAGTGTTGCGTTACGAGGATGGGATAGAGATGAATGAAGAGATTGTTATCGTGACCACTAAAGGAGAGGCAATTGCATTAGGTATGTAAATGTCTCGTCAAACATTTTATTTTTTTCTGGATTTCCAGATTATTGCAACCAAAATCTAATTGATGACTGCTTACAGGTATTGCCCTTATGACCACGGGAACGATTGCCAGTTGTGATCACGGCGTTGTTGCCAAAATCAAGCGTGTCATTATGGAGCGCGAGACGTATCCCAAAAAATGGGGCTTAGGACCCAAGGTTGGATTCTTTCTATGTCTCTATACCTTGATGTGCTGTCATAGCCCACAATGAAACTTTAATAATGGAATTTTGAAGGGTAAACTAATGATATGTATTTTTACAACAGGCATCGGTAAAGAAAGGGATGATCAAAGCAGGCCAACTCGACAAGTATGGGAAACCCAATGAAAATACACCTGCTGAATGGGTATCTGGATATGTCAGCTATGAGTAAGAAATACTATTTACCTAGATTTTGGATCAACTTTTGTTATGCTGAAAATATACTAATCCTAAATATTTAATTCCAGCATCAAGAAGGACCTGAATGGAGGTAGTGCAAAGGTTGAAATCAAGGAAGAACCCATTGATGAGCCTAGAAAGGTAAATAAAAGCATTATTTTTTCTACCTTCACACCCTGCAGAGAAGTCCTAATTTATTTTGCTTTTTTTTTTCTCTGGGCTCTATCATAAACCAAATGCCTTAACTGGCTATGAAAAAATTGCTGGTAACACTACAAATTTCCGAAATTATATTTGCAGTGTTTTTAAAGCAAATCGGTCAAAAAGTCATCTTGCTATCCTAAATCTTACATACGTTTTTCTCGCAGGTCACAAGTACGAGGTTTGAGCTGTATGTGTCTCACGCAATTCTTTCCCCTTAGCGCAAGCTCAGCGAAGGTAGCAGTTCGGCAGGTGATGCAGCCATGGATACCTCTGCAGTGGACACACCGTCCAAGAAGGACAAGAAGAAAAAGAAGAAGAAGAAGCGCGACAACGAAGAAGAGGCACCAGAAGAAAGTGTTGCGGCTGGTGGAGATGATGTGAGTAATTGATCGTCTTGAAATTCCCCTCGTTTGAAATTATTAATTCGTTGACCCTTATATTTTTTGTATTTCACAGGAACCAAGGAAGGAAAAGAAGAAAAAGAAGAAAAAGGATAAGCAGTCTGACGAATAATGATTGGACCTGTCCTACCATTGCTTATTCAGTGTCTTCTTTAAAATTATATGATGTTAATCTGTTCATATGTCTATTCCTGGACATAAAATGGAAGAGAAATTAATTTTCTTTTGTTAACATTTTGATGTCGGCATCCACTTATAATGTACCAACAATTTATAGATGTAGGTATGTGAATCTTTTTGTTCCTACATTGACAAACAAGTTTTTACACGTATTTTTTTCAATTTTCTACAACATCCTACATTGACTTGTTCGAAAACTATCCATGGTACAGAAATGGCAATTTCTTTTGGTTTTGTCATACAAAGCAAGTTAAGGAATTTCAGATATTTTAAATAAAAGTTTTTTTAGCCGATTTTCGAATGTTCTTAATTTATTTTAAAAGATCTAATTTATCCATTTCACCATTACAGTTATAAGAAGTTGCATTTGTCTCATTTTGGTATCGGGAAAAGGATCATCGAAAACAATAATCTTTTACCGCAAGTAAAATTGCTACTATGTTTGATTCCCTATATTTTTGTTTTATACCATGCATTTTAAAATTGACCACCATTCCACAGTCTAAGCAAATGCCTTCATCAAAGGATGACTACACTGACCTCGTTATTTTGTTGTCGCAAAACTTGATCATTCGGACAAGTCTGTCGTTATGCTTTCATCAACTTGATCATTCGGACAAGTCTGTCGTTATGCTTTCATCAACTTGATCATTCGGACAAGTCTGTCGTTATGCTTTCATCAACTTGATCCAATTACTTATGATGTGGGATAGAGGAAAACTTATCCAAGTAGGATTGAAAGACCTGGTTTCAACTCGGGGTATGAATACAATACACCTATTCCATTTCCATGCAATCAAAATTCTATCAGAATGATGTCATGTTACCGTTGATGATACCCACACAGTAAAGCCATTCGGGTTGTAATTGCAAAATCTTCCTTGGTTAATCGATGGAGCTTGTTAAATATATTTTTACAAACTGGTAGTATGACCAGTGGGTATCTGACATCATTTTTCTCTGAATGGAATAGGTCTATTTTCTAGTGGGTAGGTATTTTTATTTCATTTCTAAAGGGAATGTTCATGTTGCTGTGACTTTCTTGCAATGTTACCAAATAAGTTTTTGTGTCTGCAAATACTAATTTTATTTCAGTGATTGACAAATTGGGTACATTTAACAAAGCACAATTAATTCTGGCAATGGAAATGGTAAGAAGGAATGCACAGACCAATTGATACATTCTTGACTATACAAATCCATTAATAAACCATATATTTTTTGTTTACTTTTAATAGGATAATTCCTTCTTTGATGTGAAATAAATTTGACCTCAAATCAGAGACTGTACAGTTATCAAAATTACGGATTTTATCTCAATAATACATTTGTCTCTGTGACCCAAAATAAAAATCTAACAACTTACAGTAAACACCAATAAAATAAACTTTGAAGTATATTCTTGGACTATTATTGTTGGAAATTTTCCAGCATCTACTGTGGTTTTGTATGTCTTGAGAAAGCCATTATCATTGTTTCACGGGTTTGTAACTTTTAATGTATCGTCAAGAAACCACCTGGTTTGTAAACTAATATATGGACAAGCAAACAATATTTTTCTCTGGATGTGCACTTTAATTTAGAAAAAAAACGCTGTTTAAATATGTAGACAATGAAGGCAAGTGAATAGGATTTACAATGGCATCTTCCTACCTTCAACTGATATAGTAACTGCTCTCTTTGACTCCTTCATGCGCTTGCTATCGATATAGTTCTTCATGTGCCGCTCAAATCTGTTCATCTGTTTCTTTGTTGTCTACATCAAAGAGAAATGTATTAGAGATGAAACAAAATTTCCATCTTTGGTGAAATGGAGCAAAAAGAATCATAATTACCCTGCTGATATCGACTTCACTCTCCCATTTTGGTCGCACGACATAATCCTTTTCCGATGGTCTTGGGACTCTAGCCCTGGCTACCCAGCCCTTGTCTCCTGGGCGCAATGCCCTGTGAAAACAAAGTGCTATTTTTAGATTCACCCCACCCACTTGACTCCCAAACCGCTTCCAAAGTTCGGAACTTACTTTCCCTCGCCGTCCTTAGAAGACATCGCTCTGTTGATATCCTGCTGAGGAACACCTTCCTCAGAAATTCGACGCTTCTTGGGCATTTGTTCAAAGTCTCTTTGCACTCGTTCCTCTTTGCTCATGGCTTAAAAATCAAAAAAACTTGATGTTAAAGCCCGCAAATTTATGCTCTTCACAGTGGGTCACAAATTGTAATTAAAAATACCTTTGAAGTCAGTAGATACGTTGAAGATGGGCCGAGCCCACTCATTAATGAGTTTACCGGCTTTGACTCGGTTCTCCTTGGTCTCTCGCGGGTGCTTGTACAAGTACATGACTGCTTTGCCGATGCCCGACTGTTTGAGGGTGTCTCTGCTCACACGTGGAAACTGCAAGACATTTCACGTAAGCACAGATCTAAGCTATAAAGATATCAAACTTGCTAGATTTTGAATAAAACCAGCATTACCTCACAGAGCAACTTCAGCAGGCTGTCGCGGATTTTGAGCGAGGGCATGCTCCGGTCTGGCATGGGAGCCAACCAATCAGTCAGCACTGATAGCACGTTATGCTCGATAAATGCTAGCTGGAGATCGTGTTTATTGAGCTGGGACATTACTTTTGGTAGCATCGCTATCTTGTTGATAGCAGGCTTGGCCATTTGATTTAGCTTACGATCCTCCTGAAGTAAGAAATTGAATAAGAAAAAAATTATGTTAAATTAGATTGGAGATGTTTTTCATTTCATATGTGAAATCATGAGTAATGAATTGTGCCTAACCTCAGCTGCCTGCTTCATATCATCAAGCAGTTGTGCAATAATGTCATCATTGTCATTAATAATATCGATATCCTTACGCTTCCTTCTCTTTGTCTGTTCTTTTTTTCTTTGCAGCATCAACTCAAAGTCAGAAATTCCAGAGTGGTCTCTGCAAAGATAGATAGCCATAGGACATGTTCTTACCATCATGTTATGATGCTCACGGTGAAGCTCGTGGTGTCATTGAGCAACCAAATAGAAATTAGAGTGAAGTCAATTACATCTTTCGTAAAGTTGCATTTCCCTCCAATTGGGCAGAGTAAGCCAAATAAGATGCAATAGGGATCTCATACTTTCCAAAATGAATGATTCTATTACACTCTTGGTCTGAGAATAGATGTAAGCATCCAAAACTAGATTTCTCACCCCCTGTCCACATTGCCGTCGTCGGATTCGCTGCCGGATAGATCAGGAACCACGTCTCCTTCTGTCTTCTCTGCCTGCACTTCTGCTCCCTCTTCATTTTCCCCATCTCCACCTTCTCCATCTTGCTTCTCCGCGTCACTGCCCTCGCCACGGTCTTCGGTCTCCTTCTCATCATTTTCATCTTCAGAGTCCGAGTTGATTTTCACACGTCGTTTCTTTAAAAGGAAAACATCGTATAGAATGCAGAATTAAATAAACTGTCGTAAGTGGCAACAGCTTTCGGAAGCTTACCTTTTTTCCATGTTCGTCGTCATCATCCGATTCTACATTTGCTGCCGATGTAGGTCGCTCGACATCAACTTCATCTTCCGAGTCAGAAACAACTTTTTTCCGTTTCTTTGTTATCTCATCATCATCTTCCGAATCCGACAAAACTGCCCTACGTTTCTTTTTGGAAGTTTCAGCTTCGTCCTCCGAGTCCGATATGGCTTTCTTCCGCTTCCCAGGAAGCTCTTCATCATCACTACCTTCATTATCTGAGGCAGCTTTTTCTCCATCTGCAAAATTAGAAGGATCTTATTAGTTTCTATTAAAAATTGAGAACAAGGGTGGTTGAATTTAAGTTGAGTTTAAGTTTGAAGTTGAAGTTAAGCTTACCTTTCTTAGAAATTTTATTTTCGTGGTCTGACTCATTGTCACTATCAATGACTGATCTACGTTCTTCAACATCGTCTTCTGGACTTTTGGATCTAGACCTAGACCTAGATGTAGATCTTCTGCGCGGAGAGCCTGCAGGACTTTTGGAGGCTGATCGTGATCTGGAACCACCCTTGGTTGCTGGAGACCTTGACACTGATTTTCTTCCCCCAGAGCCCACAGAGCTTCTGGATCCTGAACGTGACCTTGCCTTCGGCGATCCCACAGGAGAACCAGCAGGGGAACCAGATGCTGAACGTATCGAGCCTCGTGGAGAGTTGGGAGGGGACCCAGACTTCGAACGCGAACGTCTGGAGTTCACTGGAGATAATGGAGGTGATTTAGATCCTGATCTAGATCTAGATGCTCTTGGTGAGCCAGGAGCAGATCCAGATTTTGACCGCGGTCGCCTTGAAGCCACTGGCGAAGATGGGGGTGTTTTTGAACCTGATCTAGATCTCGAATGTCTAGAATGAACAGGAGAAGATGGAGGGGATTTGGATGCAGATCTAGACCTTGAATTTCGAGGAGAGGCAGGTGCTGACTCTGAACGTGACCTAGAGCGCTGAGGTGCTGCTGGTGAAGATGGGGGTGATTTAGATCCAGACCTAGATCTGGAATTTCGTGGCGACCCTGGAGCAGACCCAGATGGAGATCGAGAGTGTCTGGATTGGACTGGAGATGTTGGAGGAGATCCTGATCTAGATCTTGAATTTCTGGGAGAACCAGACTGGGATCTAGATTTTCTGGATGCTACGGGTGATGAAGGTGGCGATTTGGAGCCAGATCGTGACATGGGAGAGCCAGGAGCAGAGCCAGAATCTGATCTTGCGCCTCTTGAACCCAAGGGAGATGACGGCGGTGACCTAGAACGTGATTGGCGCTGCGAAGCTGGAGATCCAGACCTAGACCTTGAATGTCGATCTCCAACTGGAGAAGATGGGGGAGATTTGGAAACCGATCTTGAGCCAGCCACAGATGCTGGTGTTTCCGATCTTGATCTCGATCCAGATGGAGATTGTGGTTCTGCAGGAGATTGTGGTCCAGTTGGCGAGCTACGGGACCCACGAGACTGAACTGATCGACGTGAATGTCTACTCCCTCCAGATACAATTGATAGGTGGTCATCGTTTTCGCTGTTAGCTCCTCCATCGCTTACAGCCCCTTCGTCTTCACTTCCGGCAAATGGAGCTTCATCTCCGGGACTGGCAGGAGGGTCCCCTATAGAATAAGAAGTAATATGTGTTAGTGAGTTTTTTAAGAACTATTAAAATTATAATAATCATTGTTCTACAGGGAATTTGCCTAGCATTTACAACCAAGCATCCATTAGAAATTCCAGGACGTGGTTAGGCTAAGAACGACAAAGCGCAATATTTGATACTTACTTTCATAATCCATGACAAATAGTTGCACAATCGATTAAACAAAAAAGCAGGTGAAGCTTAATTTCCTAAACGCATTTATATTTTGTCGTAAAATCAGTAATATCTGTCACAAACAAGAACAAACACCCCAAAACCTCACCGCCGTCGTCACATTTGTTGTGCGAAACGTGATGTATCCAACGCCTGAAATCGCGGGATTTATGAATTGATGTCAGATCGAATCAGGCGCGAAGCACGAAAACGCGCGTAAAGGGGATTGAAATGAATCGACTAATTTTACTCTTAAACATTTAATATGAATCCCAACATAAATATATTTAGCATACAATGTAGGTATCACATGAATTGAACTAATGCAATGCAAATATAAATATATTACATTGATTTTAGTAAAATACAAGCTCGAGCTTCACTCAACCTTGGTGCCCATTGGGCACGGGCATATGCGCATAGCGCAGACCTATGCGCATAGCGCAGACCTATGTGCATAGCGCAGACCTATTCGCATAGCGCAAACCTATGCGCATAGCGCAGACCTATGCGCATAGCGCAAATCAAGGTCCAAAAGGCCGATAGTCGGCCCTGGTTGCCCAAATGTTGCAAAATCTCGCTGTACGTCAAGAAAGAGATTTATAATTGGCTGTGCCAGTTATTAAAGCAAAGCTCGATTATTAGGTACCTAATTACTAGGTACCTACAATCTTGTGAATCTTCTGTCATTCATTCCGGTTTTTCACATTGAATATTTCAGCCCACAATAACTCTCTAATATATTATACTCAAGGAAGCCATGCATAGGCCTGCCGGAAAATATTCCCTAAACGGAATAGGTGTAGTATCTACTAGTACTTGATACCGGGTCAGAAAAAAACAATCGGTTAGTTGTCAATCGACATCATATTTTCGATAAATTATGCCTTCTTCTACGTAATTTCAACTCAAATGGTTTCATAGGAGGATCAAACTATTGTATTTAGCAATAATAAGGTATGTATTCTATTTTAGAACCAAAAGTTGAGCAGAGTTTTCAGGTAAGAAAGTGCAATCTTGACAGATGCCAAGAAATCACCTCGCCAAAGTCAACATTTTTAAACATGATTTAATTTCAGGCAAAACAGCTAAATCCGGGGCTGAATTATTCAAGATTATGGTAAAATTTAGCTTTTAAAAGCAGTTATAAAAGCAGTAACTAGGCCCTAGGGACTTAATGCTCAAAACTCACCAACCAATCACGTCGGGTTCCAACGCACTAACAATGAAACTGCGTAGCAACCGTGGAAGCAATTTTATAAGCGTATCTCCCCAATGTAAAACATGGTTAACACCGTTTTTTACATGTGGAGCTTCGCTAAAAATGAGCAAGATCAAAGTATGGAAACTCAAGGAAAAATCAATCACAAAGGAATTTGAAGAGAAGGTAAAAGAGTTATTAACATCTGATAATGACAAGGAGAATATAGATGTGGAACGAGAATGGGTAAAGTTTAAAAAAGCAATGATTACAACGGCAGAAGAAGTATGTGGAAGAACAAGTGGAAAATATATGAAAAAGAAAACTTTGTGGTGGAACAACAAAGTTAAAAATGCAGTGACATGAAAAAGAGAGGCATGGATACAGAACCTGAACGAACGATCGGTGGAGAGTATTCGAAAATACAGAAAATTACGTAATGAAGTAAAGAAAATTGTTAAAGCAGAAAAAATTAAATCCATGTTGGAATGGGCCAAGTTGTTAGAAGAAGACTATTATAAAGGTAATAAATTGATTTATAAAGTGATAAAAGATAAAAGAAATGAAAGGGAAGAACCAAGATTCATGGAATATATGGGAGAGGTAACGAATGAACCGGATAAGCTAAATTGTATGTGGAAAGAATATTTTGAACAACTATAGAATGCGCCATCAAATGGAGACACAAGCGATGAGAGACAAGAGAATACAGAAACGAATGAGTGTTTACCGGTGACGAGAGAAGAAGTGAATAGAGCATGAAAAGAAATGAAAAATGGAAAAGCTGCGGGTGAAGATGAGGTTACTGTAGAAATGATAAAAGCAGGGGGAGAGGCAAGCGTGGATTGGCTGTGGAGAGTGATAAAAATGGCATGGACATCTAAGAAAATACCTAAAGATTGGGCGAGGGGAACAATAGGTAGTTGTTATTTTTAAAAAAGGTGACGGAAAAAAATGCTGTAATTACCGAGGTATAACATTAATGAGCCAATGTGGAAAAATATACGAGAGGGTAATTGAAAGAAGAATTAGAGAAGACATTGAAACAAAACTGATGGAACAACATTACGGCTTCAGAGAAGGCAGATCTACGACAGACATCATTTTTGCCATCAGACAAATAATGGAAAAAAGATGGGAAGAAGGAAGGAAGATGTACATGGTATTTTTAGATATAGAAAAAGCATACGACCACCTGCCAAGAGAAAAGATTTGGGATTATTTACGAAAGAAAAAGATTCAAAGAAATATGATAGAAATAATTAAGAGTTTGTATTTGGAATGCGAGAGCTGTGTTAAAACACACAGCGGCAATACGGAATGGTTTAAAATAAACACAGGAGTAAGACAAGGAAGCGTGTTATCTCCCCTACTATTTCTAATAGTGATGGATGAAATGCTAAAGAAAGTCGAAGAACATTTTGAATTTGATTGTGTGACAAAAACTTTGATATATGCCGACGATATTTTAATTTGGGACGAAAATGAAAAAGAATTGCTGATGAAAATTAATAAATGGGATGAAGTCACTGAAGCATTTGGAATGAGGATAAGCAAGGAAAAGAGTGAAGCGATGGTGGTATATCCTGGAAAGAAAATGAATAAAGTAAAAATTACTCTTAGAGGAGAAGAGTTGGTAGAAAGAAATGAATTTAAATACCTACTTGGGAAGTGTGTTGACAAAAGAAGCTAACATCGGGAAAGAAGTGAAACGAAGAATACAACTGGCAGAAGGTTTTTATCAAAAAGTAAGAAAACTTTTGTGGGATGAATATTTTCCAATGAAGTGTAAATTATTGTTGTTCAAAGTATATTTTATACCCATCTTGACCTATGGGGCATCGAGTTGGACTATGGGTTGAAAGGAAAAAAGTATGGTACAAGGAGCAGAAATGAAGTTTGTTAGGAGCATGTTGGCCCTGATGAAAATTCTAGTCAGTATTTCTAGCTAATAGTTAGCTAGATTTGACTAGAAAGTCTTCACTAGAAACAGCTAGATTTAGTTTGATTATGGCCCACTTTAACTAGAACTAGAACTTACTAGACATTGATAGAAACTAGTAGAACACCCTAGATATTGCTAGAATTAGGTAGAATTTTTTCACTAGCACTCAATAGACTTGGCTAGTATTAGCTGGCATAGTTTTAACTAGAAGTTGCTAGAACTCGATGGAAGTAGCTAGCAGTTCCTCGCTAGAAGATGCTAGAAGTCACTAGCACTCACAAGACGCAGATAGAACCAGCTAGTTGTAGCTAGAAGTCGCTAGAACTCGATGGAAGTAGCTAGCAGTTCCTCACTAGAAGATGCTAGAAGTCACTAGCACTCACAAGACGCAGATAGAACCAGCTAGTTGTAGCTAGAAGTCGCTAGAACTTGATGGAAGTAGCTAGCAGTTCCTCGCTAGAAGATGCTAGAAGTCACTAGCACTCACTAGACGTAGATAGAACCAGCTAGTTGTAGCTAGAAGTCGCTAGAACTCGATGGAAGTAGCTAGCAGTTCCTCGCTAGAAGATGCTTGAAGTCACTAGCACTCACTAGACGCAGATAGAACCAGCTAGTTTAAGCTAGAAGTCGCTAGAACTCGATGGAAGTAGCTAGCAGTTCCTCGCTAGAAGTCACTAGCACTCACTAGACGCAGATAGAACCAGCTAGTTGTAGCTAGAAATCGCTAGAACTCGATGGAAGTAGCTAGCAGTTCCTCGCTAGAAGATGCTAGAAGTCACTAGCACTCACTAGACGTAGATAGAACCAGCTAGTTGTAGCTAGAAGTCGCTAGAACTCGATGGAAGTAGCTAGCAGTTCCTCGCTAGAAGATGCTAGAAGTCACTAGCACTCACTAGACGTAGATAGAACCAGCTAGTTTTAGCTAGAAGTCGCTAGAACTCGATGGAAGTAGCTAGCAGTTCCTCGCTAGAAGATGCTAGAAGTCACTAGCACTCACTAGACGTAGATAGAACCAGCTAGTTTTAGCTAGAAGTCGCTAGAACTCGATGGAAGTAGCTAGCAGTTCCTCGCTAGAAGATGCTAGAAGTCACTAGCACTCACTAGACGTAGATAGAACCAGCTAGTTTTAGCTAGAAGTCGGTAGAACTCGATGGAAGTAGGTAGCAGTTCCTCGCTAGAAGATGCTAGAAGTCACTAGCACTCACTAGACGTAGATAGAACCAGCTAGTTTTAGCTAGAAGTCGCTAGAACTCGATGGAAGTAGCTAGCAGTTCCTCGCTAGAAGATGCTAGAAGTCACTAGCACTCACAAGACGCAGATAGAGCCAGCTAGTTTTAGCTAGAAGTCGCTAGAACTTGATGAAGTGCAAAAATCTCAATTGACATCAACTGGTCGCCATTTGATATTTGAAACGAATTTCAAATGGCAAACAATTGGTAATCTGCTATTTGGTACCAATTGTTCATTTGGCCAGGAGGCCAAGTGCTGGAAATTGAATAGGCACAACGGTTAATTGATATCATAATGTGTTCCGACTCTACACATGGCTACTGGTTGGCAACAATTTTCTTACCTGTGATAACATCAAACTGTCAGATTAGACTGGCAGGCAGCTGTTTGATGCGCACCGGGACCCGGGACCCGAGAGCGATAAGAGACATTCGGAAGCTGAAGGCACTGATGTTGCACTGATGTTGCACTTGTACGATGTCACGCCAGATGAACGTGCAGCTATCGCTCTCGATTCCCTCCCGGTGTGCACCACCAGCGCTTGCTGAGGAAAACAAATAAGTAGACACATTAATAGTGGCATCATTTACATTCTGTGCTGTATTTTCAATTGGAGATTTCACTGGGATTGAAAGAAAAAGTATGCGATTCTGCAATGCATTTGATTAAAATTTAATTGCAACTAAATATATCTTACGATACCAAATAGACTCATGGTGGAGCTGAAAATGTTATTGAAGTTAGTAGGTACTACGATTGAATTTCATTTATCAAGCGTTTGTTGGTGAGGAATTGAGGATAAGTCACGCCAGATGAACGTGCAGCTATCGCTCTCGATTCCCTCCCGGTGTGCACCACCAGCGCTTGCTGAGGAAAACAAATAAGTAGACACATTAATAGTGGCATCATTTACATTCTGTGCTGTATTTTCAATTGGAGATTTCACTGGGATTGAAAGAAAAAGTATGCGATTCTGCAATGCATTTGATTAAAATTTAATTGCAACTAAATATATCTTACGATACCAAATAGACTCATGGTGGAGCTGAAAATGTTATTGAAGTTAGTAGGTACTACGATTGAATTTCATTTATCAAGCGTTTGTTGGTGAGGAATTGAGGATAAGTCCGTTCCATTCTGTTCGGGATACTTGTCGAGCAAGTCTTCGGCACCTAAAAAACAAAAATTTATTTTACTTATAATGAAACAACAAATAATCACTGTAGCTAGGTACTTACAGAAGCTCTCCGATTTGATTACTAGCTTTTATATATTGTTGAGTATACCAATCAAAGTGACATTCCGTTAAAATTTTATTTTGAAAAAAATCTGGGCCCAAATTATCGCACATTTTCTCTTTGGCGCAAAGCCCCTAGCGTGACGTCTCCGCAGGGACGGGTGCGTAGCCGCAAGCCGAGTCTGCTAGTCTAGTGCCAGGCCTCGAGCGCTCGCGATCGTATCAATTTATCAGCGTGAATATGGTAGGGCGTCCATATAGTTTGGATCCGAAGTTTACTCAAAGTGAAATGACTGAAAATGTTTTGAGGCTTGCACAAGAAAGAAGGAGAGAAGAAACATTCCAAGGAAGGGCAGGAAATACCTTGTGGTGCACTTGTGGCAACTGCATCTCAATGTACAATGACATAACATGACATTGCTGTAAAGAGCCAACGCAATTACGAGCGTTGTCAGGAAGGCAAGTGCATTACTGAACACGGTATTACTGATACACAAGACAAAAAAGAACCTACTGACAAGAAGGTATCTGGCATACAAACGTTCCGCAGCCTCGGCAAGCGGCTGAGCAACCGAGCAAGTGCTGCACCCGTCCCTGTGGTGACGTCATGCAAGGGGCTTCATGCCAAAGAGAAAATGTGCGATTATTAGGCCCCGGATTTGTATAAAAATAAAATTTAAATGGAATGTCACTTTGATTGGTATACTCGACAATATGTAAAATCTAATAATCAAATCGGAGAGCTTCTTCAAGTGTAGATTGTCAATTGCATACCGGTCTCCAAATTGCAGGTCTCACCATTGCAGATCTCACCAGTTTTCTCTGGCTTCCCGTGCCTGATAGATGCAATCTTTCCGTTGATAATTACTTTGCACGGAACAACCTTCCTTGTTCAAAATTTTGCTGTCGAAGATTTGTCGGCCAATCGAAGACGTACCCCTATCTGCAATTTTCCAATAAGCATATTTTGTATTGAAGCATGAGACCATTGAATTATGAGACCATTCAATTAGAAGTGGTAGATATATTAAAATATATCAACTAACTAAAACAAATTTGCTTGATGACAATTGACTGACACAGTAAAGCAATAGGTAGCAATGTTAAGTGCAATACATACCTTAGAAAAAGTCGATCCACGTCGCAAACTATTCACGAAATGTGTATCACAACATAAATTTTATGAGAAAAGATATTACGCGGCGAGAACGAGGTGTGTTTAGACATAAATGTAAATTTCACACGAAAACAAGCCGGCATTATAACGGTCTTCTGTGAGTCCGCCATATTGGATTTAAGTGGGGGAAGACTGGCGCTGTCAGTTCAAACTCAATGGCGCTGTGATGGACGTGTTCAAATAATAGCCCTATATTTATTTATGTTACTGGCGCATTATTGAAGAATGATTATTTCAATCAATAGTTGATTTTATTAAGCGAATACATAATTTTCCGTTATCACAACACACAAGAAAAGTAAAAATAGCACAATTTCTTGTATATTTTCCGAATTTTCCAAACGATTGTCTTCAAATTTTGATATAATCTGCCAAATCACTATACGGATGCACCTTCCAAATTTCAAATTGATTGTATCAATTGTTATCGAGTTATAATTGATAAGGTGGTTTTTATTTATTTTTGGCCAAATTTTCCGAACGAATTTTCCGACAAATTAATTCTAAGTTAACCCACCTATTTTGCATTCCCAGTTAAAATTTCATTAAATTCCGTTCATTAATTTAGAAGAAGTTTTCGTAAAATCGAGATAATTGTCAAGACATAGGTTGATAGATGGGAGTAACATAGGCATGACTAAAGTTTGGTAACAAAAAACGTTTTTTTTGCTATAAATTTTTTCTGATGATGGATTTGAATGAAATTGCAAAATCGGACAGCTGTTATTTGAATTTGAAACAAATCTAACATTATTTTTATATTTTTATTGCGATTTTAAGTTTTTTGGTACCTACTTTGAAGTCGTTAAAACTTTTGAAAATTCAATTTCTGAAGAAAAAGCTATTCTATATAAAAGATGCAAATTCACCTGGGCTATCTATAAATATATACTTCGATACCCCGCAAATGTCCCCCCGTCCGAACTTAGCAATTTTTCGGGTCTCCCATAAGCTACAATGTTAAATGACTTGGCCGAAATTTCAACAAAAACACTAAATCTTGAATAACTTTCTTAAATTCAATTTATAAGAAAAATGCAATCAGACATAAAAAATGTGCATTTACCTCAGCTATCTATCAATATGTGATTCGACTCCCCCCGAATTGGGGAAATTTATCATAATTTGGCTAATTTAATAAAATTTGGGTAGTTAATTTACCGATAACCAAATGGCAGTTTGTAAAGTAGCAAAATCTTTACCAATTGATGTCAATTGATGCCAACTGGTTTCATATCTCCACCAATTGATATCTATTAACGACATTGGTGGTCAATTCGTTGAAAATCTTCACCAATTGATATTGATTGGTTATAATTAAAGTCAATTGGTACCAATCGGTGGTCGATTCATTAAAAAATCTTTGCCAATTGATACCAATTGGTGGTCTGTGAAGTCAATTGGTGATCAATTGATGTCAATTGATATCATTTGGTTAACCAATTGGTACCAATCGAGATTTTTGCTAGCTGGGTAGCAATTAGCTAGCAGTGCTGCGCTATAGATGATGCTAGATTAAGTCACTAGCACACAAAAGAGGTCTAGTGAAAGTGATCTCTAGTGTATTCTAGTGTCTTCTAGTTCTAGCTATGTCTGTTGACTTCTAGCTTATTCTAGTTATCAAACCAAATCTAGCAAAGTCTAGCTAGTTCTAGCAACTTGCTAACTCTATCTATTGCTAGCGAGGTCTAGTGAAAGTGATCTCTAGTGTATTCTAGTGTCTTCTAGTTCTAGCTATGTCTGTTGACTTCTAGCTTATTCTAGTTATCAAACCAAATCTAGCAAAGTCTAGTTAGTTCTAGCAACTTGCTAACTCTATCTATTGCTAGCGAGGTCTAGTGAAAGTGATCTCTAGTGTATTCTAGTGTCTTCTAGTTCTAGCTATGGCTGTTGACTTCTAGCTTATTCTAGTTATCAAACCAAATCTAGCAAAGTCTAGTTAGTTCTAGCAACTTGCTAACTCTATCTATTGCTAGCGAGGTCTAGTGAAAGTGATCTCTAGTGTATTCTAGTGTCTTCTAGTTCTAGCTAGGTCTGTTGACTTCTAGCATATTCTAGTTATCAAACCAAATCTAGCAAAGGCTAGTTAGTTCTAGCAACTTGCTAACTCTATCTATTGCTAGCGAGGTCTAGTGAAAGTGATCTCTAGTGTATTCTAGTGTCTTCTAGTTCTAGCTAGGTCTGTTGACTTCTAGCTTATTCTAGTTATCAAACCAAATCTAGCAAAGTCTAGTTAGTTCTAGCAACTTGCTAACTCTATCTATTGCTAGCGAGGTCTAGTGAAAGTGATCTCTAGTGTATTCTAGTGTCTTCTAGTTCTAGCTAGGTCTGTTGACTTCTAGCATATTCTAGTTATCAAACCAAATCTAGCAAAGTCTAGTTAGTTCTAGCAACTTGCTAACTCTATCTATTGCTAGCGAGGTCTAGTGAAAGTGATCTCTAGTGTATTCTAGTGTCTTCTAGTTCTAGCTAGGTCTGTTGACTTCTAGCTTATTCTAGTTATCAAACCAAATCTAGCAAAGTCTAGTTAGTTCTAGCTACTTGCTAACTCTATCTATTGCTAGCGAGGTCTAGTGAAAGTGATCTCTAGTGGATTCTAGTGTCTTCTAGTTCTAGCTAGGTCTGTTGACTTCTAGCTTATTCTAGTTATTGAACCAAATCTAGCAAAGTCTAGTTAGTTCTAGCAACTTGCTAACTCTATCTATTACTAGCTACGCCTAGGTAACGTCTTGCTAGTTCTATCAAGTTCTAGCAAACGCAAGTGATTTCTAACTAAAGATAGCTTTTTCTAGCACTTTCTTGCTCTTGCAAACTCTTGCACCAGCTAGTCAATTCTGATTTCAAGTCTTTGTTCTAGTCAAGTCTATGGAAAACTAGCTCATTCTGACTTCATTCTCCAAGCTAGTACTAGTGATCAAGTATTTTTCTAGACAATTCTAACTATGCCTAGCTAAAATAGGACTAGAATTAACTAGTTTAAGCTAGAATTTTAAGCAGGGGGGTGTTACAAAGATGGATAAAATTAAAAGCACGGAATTGAGAAAGAAGATTAATATTGAAAGTTTAAATTATAAGTTGGGAAGAGATAGATTGAAATGGGCTGGCATCCATTTGCCCCAAAATAAATCTTCCCCAAAGTCAGACTGCCCCAAAAAAAAACTTCCCCAAAAAAAAACTGCCCCAAATAAAATCTTCCCCAAATAAAAACTGCCCCAAAAACAAACTGCCCCAAAACATTATTTGGCTCAGACTGTACTAAGCCAGTGGTGGGGAACAACAATGTGATCCACAAGGTGGTGATTGTCGCGTCACAGCAAGCTACTACACAAGCAAAATATATCAGCTGCCTTTTTCTACAAAACGAAGAAAGAATGGATCCAGTGTTCCTATAAAGTTGAAGTCAGCGCCGACCCCTGACATGTGTCCTCTGTCTGAATTACTATCAGAAATACATAGAGGCGTTACACAGTCTGTACTCTGACGACGCCGTTGAAAGTTTCAGTCCTCCCAGAAGGCTCCCTATCAGTTTGAGTACGGCGGTGACCCCTGACATGTGTCCTCTGTCTGAATTACTATCAGAAATACATAGAGGCGTTACACAGTCTGTACTCTGACGACGCCGTTGAAAGTTTCAGTCCTCCCAGAAGACTCCCTATCAGTTTGAGTACGGCGCCGACCCCTGACATGTGTCCTCTGTCTGAATTACTATCAGAAATACATAGAGGCGTTACACAGTCTGTACTCTGACGACGCCGTTGAAAGTTTCAGTCCTCCCAGAAGACTCCCTATCAGTTTGAGTACGGCGCCGACCCCTGACATGTGTCCTCTGTCTGAATTACTATCAGAAATACATAGAGGCGTTACACAGTCTGTACTCTGACGACGCCGTTGAAAGTTTCAGTCCTCCCAGAAGACTCCTTATCAGTTTGAGTACGGCGCCGACCCCTGACATGTGTCCTCTGTCTGAATTACAATCAGAACTATACTAACGCGCACTGGGAGCACTCCCATTGAAATGGTATGGAAAATTGAAAAGAATGGAAAAAGAAAGAATACAGAGAAAAGTTTTTGGTAAGGAATATCAGAAAAGAAGAGTGGGAAGACCAAGAATGAGATGGATTGAACAGATACAGGAAGACGTAGAAGAGAGAGGTGAGGAGTGGGAAACTGTGAATAACAAGGACAAATGGTGGAAGGACATTAAAAAATGGAATAAAACGACAAGCAAAAAGAACTTGAGGATTTGTGACACTATTTAAAAAAATTGTAAATTGTAAATATTGTAAATACTCCTTGGCCTGGCATTCCAAGCAAGTATATGTATGCCCCAGATACACTCTACCTGGTCAGTTTGGACTGGAATAAAGAGATTATTGAAAAAAAATATATATATTATTATGTAGTAATAAGCATGTATTAGCATCCCAACCTTCATTATTTTTCACGTTTTTTGGGCTATTGGGCTATACAGCAATGATCAATGGCCATGTCAATTGCCACCACTCTTGACTCAAAATTAACACAATTTTACATTATTTTTTCTGGAATTAAGTTCAAATTTTTACATACAAGAATGAGATAAATGATTCAGTTTCAAGCACAATTAAATTTAATTAACAACACTTTTGATATTGTACTACTTGTTATAGAAATGTTAACAATTGCAATGCAATGCATTTTAAATTAAAGTTCAATAGTGAACTTCAATAATGTTATCTGAAACAAGGTTTATAGTTATTCTTTCATTTGGGATTCCTTAAATTTCTTATACCGTAATATAATTCTTTCCTAAGAAGAAGGAGTTTTTCCCTTATTACTTTCCGTAGGAGTCTGACCATTTGAGACCATAAAGAGATTATTGAAAAAAAATATATATATTATTATGTAGTAATAAGCATGTATAGCATCCCAACCTTCATCATTTTTCACGTTTTTTGGACTATTGAAAGTTTTTTTAAGCTAAAAGTACAAAAACATTGACAGGCTTCAAAAATACGCAAGTGCCCAACTTTTTAGCTCTCGAGTTCAGCCTTTATGTTTACAGCAATGATCAATGGCCATGTCAATTGCCACCACTCTTGACTCAAAATTAACACAATTTTACATTATTTTTTCTGGAATTAAGTTCAAATTTTTACATACAAGAATGAGATAAATGATTCAGTATCAAGCACAATTAAATTTAATTAACAACACTTTTGATATTGTACTACTTGTTATAGAAATGTTAACTTGCAATGCAATGCATTTTAAATTAAAGTTCAATAGTGAACTTCAATAATGTTATCTGAAACAAGGTTTATAGTTATTCTTTCATTTGGGATTCCTTAAATTTCTTATACCGTAATATAATTCTTTCCAAAGAAGAAGGAGTTTTTCCCTTATTACTTTCCGTAGGAGTCTGACCATTTGCTTTCACCGAGCAAACATTGGACACCAATGTCGGTGAGCTATCGTTGGGGTTAGAGGGAGTGAAACAATTTGCTTCAGGTTCGTCCTCTATCACACTGATGGCTGCCACCGGTGTCTGACAGTTAGGTATTTCGCTCAGGCTGCTAACAGACTCGGTTGGGGAAAATAAGCCACTGTTGAGCATTGAAGAAACATCCAAAATTTCAACATCGCTAATAAATGATTCATTAAACTCGCTGCCAGCATAACGTACGTCAATCGACGATGTTTCCGGGGTTTCTGGCAGTTCAGTAGCCAGAGGGCTTAACTCGGCACACAAACTAGATGCAACATTTCTCCGAACATTTGGAGCCGGTACAATATCCAGACCCGGAGCATCATTCTCTTCAATATCCTTGTTAACATTTTCGGAACTGTACATAAGGCTGCTCCTGCCAATAACAGACGACGAATATTCGAGCGTTGATGTACACAAAACCGGGAGACGAGATGCTTTCGGGATGCATTTTTCTTCCGTGGGAACCGTCATTGGATTAGGTTTGCTTCTTTGAGGCTGAATTAACCAGTCGGCAACAGGAGCCGATAAAAAGAAGCTTCTGGGGGGTGTCATGTCTGGTTGGCAACTAATAATTGCCTTTAAATGCTCGTCATGTTCTTCGTTGGGTATCAGCTTTGGGAAATCAACATCTCTACCCTCACAATCCACCTCGTTAAAGAAGTTTTTACTTTTGGGCACAAACGGGGGTGGCGGCATCAGGTTATTTATCTGGTAACGTTCCATCCATTCTTTTCCCAAGTCAGACATGGTGGAATTATTGATTATGGTGTCAATGACTGTATTACATTCTGTTGTAATGTTATGAAGTGTTTGCAACATCTTGTCGCCCGATTGGGAAAGCTGATTTAGTCTAAAGCTTTGTTCACGGATGGCAGTGTGTGGAATGGACCTTATGTATTTGAACAGATCTTTTTTGTCTATTGCATCGAGAAGTGTCTGCAAACACACTTTGCTAATTAACACCAAGGAGCTAAGACGAACTGCGCCATTCGATGCAAATAATTCCACTTGCAAACTCTGGAAAAAAAGTTTCATACAATTGTTTAAAAACTCTACAATAGCCAATAAACTTCCAGAGGAAGTAATTGGCTAATTGTTTTTAATAATAAATAATAATAATAATAATTGTTAATAATAATTGGCAATAGCCAATAAACTTCCAGAGGAAGTAATTGGCTATTGGAAACATTGATTTTACCCTTAATCTGGGCCCACATTTAAAATATTAGAATTAAGGCAACTATACTATTTTTCGCTTGCTTAAATCGTTTCTAGGTCATTAATTCAATAAATTCGTGGAATAATATGATATCCATCCATAGCTCTTTAGTCGAAGGATTTTTCAAGCATACATTATAAAATTGAAATTGTCACAAACCTTAATGCCTGGTGCCAATAACTCGAGGTTGGCTACTGGACATTTTAAAAGAAGTAGCGATCCATCCAGGCAAAGATCAGCTTTGTAAAGCGCGGTAGCAGATACCACACACTTGAAAGCAGCATCCATTCTGCTATCACATTCTTCTAACTTTTCCAACAGTTTTTTGTTATTCACTATTTTGGTTTCAATTTCAGAACTCCAATCTCTAAGGACCTGCTGATTTCTCAAATCCAGGATTGATGTTTTTAAGGCATCAGGTATCGCCAGAGATTTGCCCACATAGTTTGATAGGTCAGTTTCTTTTTCTGTGATCTGGCTGCTGACTTCTTTCCATTTATCAACCATGCCTCTGATAACAGAAATGATGAATAAGGAAAATTAGAATAAAAGTAGGTACAAACTTTAGAGATAAAAATAATATGTTCTTGCTATTCTTCCTATGAGGAGGTTTTAAATGAACTAGTTAAATACCTGGCAAACTCTGTCGACTCCAATTTAACTCTCTCTATATAAATATCTGTCTCTTCTAGTTTTGTAGCCAGGTACTTTGTTTCCAACTGATAGAGTTTCAATTGTAGATCCTGGTAGGAATTGGCACTTGCAGAACCTTGCCCAGCATTATAATTTAGAACAGCTATGAAATGAGAAAAATTTGGTATTAGTAGATGAAGCAAGTGTAAACAAACAGGAGAGAAAAACAGGCTAAGTTAAAATCTTACCTGTATCCTGTGTGCACAACTCTAATGCAAGCATGCATATTTTTAGCATAAGACTTAAAAATTCGACCCCACAAGGGTTGGCTAGAAAAGATGTTTGAAAAGATGGAATGCCCGACTGTGGATTTTCCTGGAAAAAAACATTGTGTTTTAACGATTAACTACCAGTTTTTATTTCGTATTAAAATATGTCTAATTTTGCCTGGTTAAAACTGAGAATCATCAATTGATAAAAATATGAAAAAAAAAATTATAAATGGCCTCAAATAGATTAAAGGTTCAACAACTTTATTCAGCTGACTGAGTACAGAAACTGAAAATTCATACCTCTTTCAGCTCCATAATAATGCTGCGTATTCCAGTTAAAAATTGTCCTTCAGACAGGCTGTCGTGTAGTACAGGCCAAATATATCCATTTTTACATTTTTGAGGGCAGATGACATTAAGAAGAAAGTGTATCGTTAGGTGAAAGGCATTTTTATCAGGCACGTGAAATAATTTCTGAAATCACAAGAAATCATGTGGTAAGGTTTAGCGCAGGTGTTATCACTTGCAAATTGTTACTTTTAGTACCTACCTACCAGACTGTTTTTGCAATTGCATAAATTGTGCAAATTTGTAATTCCTTTAAATTTGGTGCATGTATACAGAAACTTTGCACATTGCTATCAGAGATGGAGGTTCATTTGTAAAACTGGCAGCTTAAGCCAGGTTTAAAATTGTAGGCAGATTGCAAGAAATTTTAATGCAATGTTTTATTCATCAAAAGATAATATTTGGTAGATGCCAATAGCATTGAATTTGGATTAGGATATAAGTGTGGCAGGCGAGAAAGAAAAAAAGCATTCACGGCAACAGCAATGGGAAAACCGTGTCAAGCCGCAAGACCTGTGCCAAAACTGCTAAAGAGGAAAAGTTTTATTTCCAAATATCGGTATAATCCTAATATAGCGTATGGTCGAAATTTGTGGTTTTTTTGGTGTTGGTTGATGCGTGGTTGGTTGATGCAAAAATTCCCAAATATCTTATACTAAGTTGCTTTCCTAGGAAAAATCTTTCTCCATCTCGAAGCCATTCTTTACATAGTAGCAAATTTGGATTTGGTCATTCTCCAAGACTATACATCCAGAGCGAATGATTTCCAGCAAATGACTAATGAGCTTAGGCATGATCTTTGAATGGTAACAAGTGAAAAAAATATTTAGCCACATTCTGAATTGCCGGCTATTAACGGCTATTAGCAGCGTATTAACGCACGGAGTAATTTTTTAATTCTCTCGATTGAAGAACTGGATTAATTATTCGTGTACGACATTTCCGCATTTCCGCATTTCGGGGCAGAGCCCCTAGTTAAATTAATATAAAATCAGACAGTAGTAATAGCAAAAATTAAGGCTTTGCTAGAACCTGTTGCAGCCTATAAAAATGTGTGGCATTTTTTCGCCCAGTGCATATAAATAAATGCTGGCCTTACCTTGTGTATGCACTTTAATAGAGCTGGGCTTGATAAATTTGGGTTTAATAATACTAAAACATTTAAATTGCGATACAAAAGATCCATTTTAAGATGTTACCACCCTAATTCAATGCCCAAAACACACTGACAGTCGAGCCGACCCCGGCAGTCACCGGCGTCACCGGTGCGGGTGCAGAACTGATCACGTGACGTGACGTGACGTGACGTCAATGACGTGACCGACGTGACCAAACATGCGGTCCACAAATGGGCGGCGTTTTCAAAACCACAGCGTTATTAAACAGCACAAGCTCGAGGTTCGCTCAACCTTGGTGCCCATATAATAGCAGGGGCGGATACAGGGGGGGGGGGGCGATCGCCCCCCCCCGGGTCACCGTGAAATTAGAAAGAAAATACTAAAGGCAAATACTTATTTATGGGAAGTATTTAATTGAACAATGAGAGCATTTATGGGAAGTTGAGCGCCCACTCTTGTGCCGGTGCGGATTACTTTTCGCTGACTGAGACTGACAGTGACTTCGTAGGCAAGCGTAGAGTATAAAGACAACACACAGCCGCGATTGCACAGACGGTTGAGGTAGAGACCTCATATTCTCCCTATCACCAAGAATCGAAACCTCAACGCAGGTGTGGACCGAACTTCCACCCAAAACCTATTTTTAGAGCTCCACAAATAAATTACGATTCAGGCTGTTTTACACCATTAACAGGTCATACATTTAATGCACAAAGACATCAAGAGAAAGAGAACGAAAGATTTAATGAACTAGCAACTCAACTATCTATTTTAATTACCCAAACAATAGAGAACTCGCATAGATTCAACAAAAAACCAGATGCTCAGGCCCTCGGAAATAATGTCAAAGCTCTTTTAAATAATTACAGAAATGCACCCAATCAAATGCATGACGAAACAGAAATAACTCAAATTACCCGTTCTCTGACCCCTCAAAATGGAAATAGTACGTCCTTCGAACACTGTTAAAATTCTTCAATGGAATAGCAGGTCAATTAGATCTAATTTAGGGGACCTAAAATACAAATTATTTAATGATGATATCGACATAGCCATGTTCTCGGAAACATGGCTAAATAAAGATTTCAATTTTAATATCAAAGGTTACAACATCTTTAGGAAAGATAGAGTAGATAGCAAAGGTGGATCTGCAATTATAGCTAAAAGAAATATGAATTATAAAGAAATTAGAGTTGATATGAATATAAACAAAGTAGACATAACGGCAATCGAATGCAAGCTTAAAACAAAAAATTTATGATTATATCTGTGTATGCTGCCCCAGGGCATAGAACAAAGGCAGATGATTATGAAAAGATATTAGACTACATAGGGAGAAACTATGACGAATACATTATAGCAGGGGACCTGAACGGACACAATGAATCCTGGGGGTGCTCAGACAGAAATTTTGAAGGAAGACAGATAAATGAATTTATTGAAGATAACAATTGGGTTATTTTGAACAATGGGGAAAATACAATGGTCCCCTCACCATATCGAAAAATGGAACCGGTTGATATAACAATAGTCACTCCATATATAAGCCTGATTGCAGAATGGAAGGTGTTGAACTATGATAGCATGGGTAGCGATCACTTCCCAATAATGATTACATTAAGTTTGACGGGATCAAATCAAAGTGACCTCACTCACTGCCCTAACATGAGACTCTATAGGAAAGCAGACTGGCAAAGTTTTAAATCTACAATGAAAACAGAGATAGAAAATTTTACAGATCAAAAGTTAGATGTTAGCAACAGATTACAAAGATTTATTGATCCCTATACTAATATTATCCCTGTGGTTCAGTGTGTTTTCATCACTTTCAGACATGTCTATGCACGCCTAAAGTTCTCAGCCTATATTTTTATGAAATTTTGGAAACGCACTCGATACATCATAAATGGTAATCATAAATGGTTGTTTCGTTTTATTTTCGTTCTTTTTGTAGGGCCAAACTCCGCCGAATATAGCAGTTGGTTTTTAATTTTTGGGAAATTGTTGGCAAAGAAACAGAACCACAAATTTCCTATTTTTTGAAGGGGCAATTTGTCACTGAGCATTTTCAATCTATTTAAAAAATAATTTAAATATTAATATTAAATTCAAAAATATAAATTCAAATTCAATTTAATCTTATAAAATGTTATATTAACTACGAAGACAGCATATTGAATAGTGAATGTGGACAAATTCAAATTGGTTTTGACGGCTTAAAATTAACGATGTTTACGTTAGCTGATTAAAAATATTATCAGTTCAATCCCATTTTTCTTTCTCCATGTTTTTTCAGCTACAGCTGGCATTTGGCTGTCATCATACATAAATTATGATCTAGTTTTTCTTGTGAATAAACATCTAAATTCAGCTGATATTGTCATGCCATCTTTTTGCTATCAGTGACAAATTTAATTGCAACTGCTGGGTAAAATCGGGAATAATTCGCCCTGGCATTGAATGAAATTGCCGGTTACCGCACTCCTGTAAAATCTCAACCATGCTGCATGAAATGAAGCCTTTCTTTTCTTCATTTTCAACACATCATACTGTCCTTCGAAAAGCGTGACGTTTATATTGATGTGTTGTCTCGGCAAAACGTTGCTCTCATCGACCCATCGCTCTGAACCGGTACGCGGCAACCGACAGAGAGGTACACAAAGCATTGAACCCTGTATATTATTGAAATCTATTTTTTTAATTAGGTTGTTGAGATCCATGATGGGATCTGGATGTGAAGGCAAACTGAGTATTGAAAATCCAACGGCTTGGTTTGTAAGAATCATTCAGCAATAAGAAGTTAGGAGAAAACGCAGATATTTTGAAAATTTAATCCTAATCCGTTTTGTCGTTTGGCATGTAGAGCGCGAACAGACAGACATATTTAAAAAAAACATACAGGATTTTTTTCATCAGTAAGTGTAACTGAAAAATCTCTATTTCGGTACCCAGCATACGAAGCGTATATCTGGCCGACTTGACATTTTTCCCATTGTTTTCCACATACTGCCGAGATCAATTGATTTTCCGGCACAATTTTTTGCAGAACTATTGCAATATTATTGTTTATTATTTCATGACACGTTGCCTGCAGCTAATATCGACTGAATCCGTCAAGTATTTCATATGGGAAAATACAAAAAAAATCTTCGGCATTTTTTCAAGTTTAGCCATATTAAAATGTATACGGGAAATCTTTATTTTTGCTGGGCCAAAAGTTTTTTTTGTTATGAATTGAAATCGCAATGCCTAACTTACGTTTTGTGTGCTCTACGGGTGTGTGGCACTGCGGTACTTGAGTCGACTGAACGGGTTGACATATGCCATCTATTCTCAAGTGATCACCGAAGTTAAGCAACATTATTCTGGGGCATGGTTCTAACGGGTGACCATCCGGCTCCGAGCTTACAGCTGCGCGTTCGGGAGAAAGGTTGACTCTTGGAAGATTTCAACGAAGCTATATCATATCAGCTTCATTCCAATTCATAAACCTTGCGTTAGCGCGGATTTATGAAGGAATTCTACAGTTCACGCTGTATGCGTTACTTCCTTTGCAAGGGACAAGGAATTACGTGGCCGGCTCTTGGTTCACTCCACAAGAGTACCAGGAGCCGGGGCGAGTTCTGCTGGTTGTTTTATTGTTTTAATTTTTTGTACCTTATTTATGGAAAAAATTGCCACTAACTCAAGTTAATTTCTTGTTTGAATGAGTTCATTTTAGATTTTTAGTCATGATGTGAATGATATCGCGATGTCTTCGATTACACTTGTTTTGTTTCGGCCATGGGGAGGGAGAAACGCGGGATAAGATTCGTGAAGTATCATCTCTGAACTACGATTTATGCAATCACATGATTGCATGTTAGTACGACAGTGAGTGCATACGACTCGCTGCGAAAGGTGAACAAATTCGAGATTTGTAAATATAAATATAAATATATAGGTAACTTGTGCTGATAAGAACGCATACAATTCGTTTACTGTCAACATGACCTTGGATTAGTGGTACTCTTTATTCCATCCTGAAATCAATTTCCTTGTATATTATGTGTGGCCAAATTGCCCCAACCATGTGTGGATGGGGCGTGTGGATGTTTATAGGAAAATTGTATTTTTGAAAGAGTAAATCTACAAAATTACTAAGGTGAGGCTGAATTAAAGGGTAGCAATTAGTTGCAGCAAGTATTTTTTGATTTGGGTTCCCTTTCAATCATTAATTGAGAACAACCGAGAAGACGGAAATCACGTGCAATATTTATAAAGGGTGCTAATAGACTGGGACCGATTTCTATAAAATGTGTCTCCTTCTGATGAGTGGCGAACCAGGGTGTTAAAAGCTGCCAACAATGTTATTCCTTATCAGAAGAATATGCTGCATCTGAAAACCATTGTTGGCAGTTTCAAAATTGGGTTTTCACCCCCCAAAATCGCCAAAAACACGGTTTTTACCATATTTTTTTAAATGCTGTATACGCACGAAGATAACTGTCCTAAAATTAATTTAAAAAATGTATGTTGTTAAGGGTCGGTATTACAACTTTTGTCAACTCTGGGTTAAGCATCTAACCCCTAGAAACAAATGAATTCCACTGCATCGCATTGGCCGTTGCCATAACAAATAACTTAACTCCCACTTTAACCTGGAGTTGGCAATATTGTAAAATTGGGTCTAAGGAAAGTATTTTTCATAGTTTGATTTATTCTGAGTTTAGATTTTCATAACAATTAACCACGAAATAGGCCCTCAAACACAAAAGTTTGAGTTTTTGCTTTGGACCAAAAAAAATACCACGTCATTGTAAGCAAACGGTAAAAGATAGAGATTTGAAATTTTCCCCAAAACATCGCTGACAATTTGTGCCCATGATGCCGTCAACATATTTACTTTACCTAGTTTAGTTTTTGTTTTATAACAGAAACAAGACGGCGCCGTGTAATACGGCCAGTGTCGGGCGATGCCGCGGAACCAATCACAGCGCGCCTACGCATCACTAGGCCCTGCTAATCTTGCGAACAGTGAGCGCTTGTCCATGGAGCTGGCAGCCCTGGCAGCACGCTTCCTCAGTTCGTTGAGTTTGCTGAGTTTAATTTTTGTACTTCTCTTTGCCGACAGGGGTGGGAGTGGGACTGGGAACCAAATATTCACTTTCACCCACATATTGCTCTAAATGTGACTTGAAACATACTTCTTAAAGTGGTTGGTGTAGTGGTGCGAATCACAGTTTACTGTCAAAGCAATGCCACTTTACGCGTATACAATACTTCAGAGTAGATTCCACTTTGAGTCTTCACTATCGTTTTGTCTTTGACAGACTGACCAGACCGAAATCCAATGCATGCAGGAATGCAAATCAGCATTACATTAAAAATGTCTCTTTTAGGAGAAGAGAATGTTGAGATTGCTTGCAACTCAGGCAAGCAGCGCTGATATCAAATATTTATCGTTTTTTTTTTAATCAAGTCAAAAATTATCTGTAAGAATTTGGAGGCAACTCTTTTTTGGCATGGAGGGCGCTTCTCTTATATCACTAATAAAACGAACATTCAACGCAAAACAGAAGCAGGTTCCCCCGCCCATCGGATAACCCTGGGAGGAATAGGTGTAGAAATAGTTGAGAATCGCGGTTTTCAATAAACCACGGTCTGTATTGCAGACAAGATTTGAAAACATGATAACCATGGATCAAATCCACGAGCGAGTTTTAAAAGATGCAACTAGCACTCATCGTGCGATTTGTGTTGGTTTGTAAAACAATTTTATGGTTTAAATTGCCTTCGAGACAAAAAATCTCTTCAAGAGCTCAGTATAATCGAGATCAAAAAAGTATCCGTTCTTCTAAAGTCTGAATGAAGAGGACCACGCTACTTATTTTGTGCCACGAAATAATAATGTGATGCAGGTCGACCGATTGGATACCGCCGAAGATGTATCACCTCTCCTATCTAAACCAGTCGACGAAGATCTGATGCACATGGTTCACTCGAATAAGCTCAGATCACTTGATAATCGTCACTCATTGGTAGTTAGCCAATATGAAGTTTAAAAGTGCGTTCCAGAACCTTTGCATCTTGTTCATGGCTCTCTCAAGACACAGAGGAGTTGTCAACAACTCTACAATATTGGGTTCAGCTCAAGACGTTGTGCATAACGTCAGGATGTCAATTTTTGACTCCGAAACACATTTGATTGGCGTGCACATTACACCAAGCTACGTGATCTAAAATCCTTGTTAAAATTTTCCATTCGGCGGAAAACACTATTGGGCTATGATTTTTTTTAGCATATAAGATCCGGTGGCATATAAGATCAAACTGGTGCCACTCCTAGTATCCCAAAATGTATAGCGATTGTTCCAAATAATACGTACGGATAAATAATGCAATGTCTCCATGGCGATATAGTTGTCACAAATCTAAATTGCTCTGCACTGACGAATTCAGATGCTTTGTTGGGAATCTGCTTGAATTGTAATCAGTGGTATTAGATTATCAAGACGAAGATAATAATAATATGTTGAAACTTGAAACACACAAAAGCTTGGATCAATATTATAGATACAGGGTTTATTTTTTAATTGTAGGCATGGTACAACATTAAATAAGATATTATAAACTGTCAATATTAGTGTCGCGTGTGAATGAATGTGACTTGCCCCAAAGACTCCGTACGGGTAAATAGCTTCATGCGTATTTCTAACATCAAGTATCTATCTCTGGTAACAATGCACAATGCTTACCTCGTCATTATTTTAGTTATAGTGTCACGAAAGGTGTTCCACCTTCGTGGGACTTTTGTTCCCAACCCTAATTATCCTTCAAATACCTAAACATCCCTTGATTCCTACAACCCTCCCCAAGGCCAACACAGTGCCTATCCTATCAGAATGCGATAACATCGGGCATTTCCCTACTTATCCATAACACCCATCCTCCAACCCCCAGGTGATGCACAGGTGGGAGTGCTGAGTCAGCCTCTCGGGCTATCATTTAGTAGCCCTGCTATAGCTACTCAATCTGCTGTAGTAGCCAGCCAAATTGTATCTAGCAAGTCAGCAAATCATCGCGTAGACAATTTGTGCATGTGCATCGCCACCTCAGTGAAATCGCTCTCAGACGGCGGACGACCAACGAAGAAACACGTACGAATCGAAGAGGGAGAGAGCGCGGACAACTCCTGGATGTCGGACACCGAACATTTAAGTATCGCTTAGCTTAAGTCACATACTGTATTTCTGGTGTAGTTGTAATTAGGGTGGCCAACCTCAATAATAAATGGTTTTCTGGTACAATTTGTCAAGTAACACCCGGTAAGTCACGATCCCTCTCACAGCCAACCCCCAGTTCTAGAGTTCCAGGGATGTTCCCTGTGTGAACAAAGGTTAGATTCGTGACAAAATGGTGGAGGTGCCGGTCTCCCCAACTTCATAGCGGGAGCTGAAGTTGACAAATTGGTGGAGGTGCCGATCTCCACAAATTTATAGCGAGAGCCGAGGTTGACGAATTGGCGGAGATGCCGATCTCCCAGTATGTATTCTTGGCTATGTATTCTTGAGGTTGGTTGGCCTACGTGTAATGTATTTAGTTTTGGATTATTCATAAGTTTCTTGTTATTTTAGTGGGATGATGGTCGATTTTATGATGACGTATCTCCGGTGGAACGTTATTGTGCTGTTAGTTTCGTCCATGGAAGTAATTATTATATCTCTTAGACGATGGCCTATAGTTGTGTTGAATCAGGTATTCAATTAGCAATCGCATTAGTGTCCCGAATGCCACGTAGAGTATTTGAGCCTTGGTAGGTCATGCACTCGAATAGAATATATCGATGATGGCAGCGTTTGTGGAAATGCCTACAGTGAAATTTGATAAATTCAACCCCGATGATGATGAAATTTTGGAATGGATAGACGATTTTGACCGCCGAACGTTGGCAAATTTTATGACAAATGATCAGAAACTAAGATTCTTGCCATGTTATTTATCAGGAACTCCTTTAAAGTGGTTCGTACTACTGGAGAGGGAGAGTACCCGAGAACAAAAACCTTTATTTTGGGATGAAGTAGTTGAGCAATTAAAATTTGATTTCCGTGGGATTAAGCATTTGGAGCTGGAGGCTAAACTGGAGAGCAGACAGCAAGGACCAGATGAATCAGCTGAGGATTATTTGTACGACGTGTTATACCTTTGTGGAAAGATTAATCCGAATATGCGGGAAGCTGATCAAGTTGATCATGTTTTGAAAGGAATTGCATCCGAAATTTTTGAACGCATCGTCATGTGTGATAATTCAACCATTGTTTTGCTCAAGTCTAACATAAATAAAGCACAAGTCGCGGGATATCTTTTGGAAAATTCTGTAATCATACGGACAAACCACGCAAAATTTGAAAATTCGGAGCCCGATAGAAATTACAAAGAAGAAATTGAATTGCTGGATAGCTTGGTTCAAAATTTGAGCGAGGAAATTGATTTACAACGCGATTTGTTAGCAAAGGCTCATGGTCAAAATCTTGGAGAGGAGTCGTCCGATTTGGAGGTTTCTGACTCAAGACAGCCGCGGCAAGGGAAGCGACGCCGTTGGTCGAAAGGGTTGCGTAAAAAATTACCCGTATGCTATTTATGTGAACAGAAAGGTCATGGGATCACTGCTTGTCACTACTTAGATTTGGCTCGGGATTCTTTACTAAAGAAGGAGGTAGCTGTTTCGGATTTCAAAATTGGTAATAGCTGTGCATCAACGGACAGTTCTAAGAAAATTCCTGAAATTATGGTTGAAAGTGAACATTTGAGGCCTAAAAATCCAAGGAAGGCAAGTGAAATAGGTAAAATCAGCTGTATGCGAGATTCACGCGTAGACGAGAGCGCTGGGACGGATGTGGATATCCGATGTCAAGCAAAGTGCATTAATGCTGATGACGCGTTGCACCGGGTTGCGCCGATTCTACACAAGGAACGTGATAAAGCTTGCAGCGTTGAGACCTCTAAGAAACAATCTATTGGGTTTTCTAGCGGAAAACAGAAGTTGATTTCGGATTATAGGAGTTCGAACTCAGAAAATTTGGTAAAGATTCGTAAATCTGGGATACAGTTATTACGTAATGGCTCTTAATCGTTCTTTGTTTCTCCGATCCTCAGCGTGTGAAAGTGTCACACAAGTGCGTATGCTAAGGAAAAGTTATGTAGGATATATTTGTCTTTTACGTGTTAGTTTTAGTTAACACCGGTTACATTGGTGATTCATATAGGTTTAGTTTTTACCTATATGGTAGGTCTTTGGTAAAGTTATCGTAATTTGTTGAATCTCATTTACTATAGGTAATTGGTATAATTAGGTTGGATCGATGGAGTTCAACATGTATTGGAGGTTGAAAGGTTCCCTCAATGTAGGTAGTAAGCATAACTGGTGGAAATTAATCCAGGAAATGCAAGAACGCTTACGGAAGCGCTCGGAATATTTCTTAGTCGTCTTTTGTGTGCGTATGAAGTGATATCTATTATCTAGACTGGAATGGACGAGTGCATACAAATCGTGTGGTCACGTGTATGTTGTTAACTCACCTTGCTTGAGAGGCTCAGCAAGTGTTCCTCCCTTAATGTCTAAAGGTCAATAGGTTATTGACAGTCTAATCACCGACACAGGCCAAGAGTATGACGACAGGATCATTCAAATTATTGCAATGTTGAGGGCACAACGCAATCGTGGTGGAGTCATAGAAGGATAACATATAAGTGTATATAATTGCTGAATGGATATTTGTTTTTCGTAATGACCCGGCTGAGGAAATCAGGAAATACATCCATGAGCAAGTTATTAAACTGCAGTGCAATGGGCTCACGGAATGTGGTAACAGGTGATTTAGAAAGAATCGCTAGGTTTGCGCATTGATACAAGCGAATACCTGAGTGACGAAATGAAGACTCTAAACCACTGACGTTGCACTAAAAGGAATCAGCACTATTCGAGCACGGGACGGACACCTCAGCTTGCATGCTGGTCACGATTGAGTGTTACGTAATTTCATGCGGCTAATTTTTGTCGACAACTTTCAGTGAGCTCTGTATGCGAAGAGTTCGAGCATGAAGCTAGGTTTTACTCACTCTAAAACCCTGGCTCCTAGTCCTAGAGTGTGCTTTTCCACCGAGTGCCAGTTTTCCTCCGTACATTGAGTTCCGTGGGGAACAGTTCTGAGGTCAGATTGGGCAATCTGGGAAACCACGACATCCAACAATATCTGGATGGGGGGTGACGATTTGCCAGTACATTAGAAGTGGTCTCTCATAATCTAGTTTCATGTGTGTATCTGTTTACGATACATTATCATGGGTGTTGCGCAGTCGAAGGATGCGAATGATGACTACGCTATTTTGCATAATGCGTATCATGCGGATTGAGGAATGCGGTTGATTTTCGGTCGGAAATTAGTGCGTAATGCGCTGATTAAGTTTTTTTTTGGGAATAAAGTGACGATAGACTCGCAGGTCGTTCATTACGTCTGTGAACGAGAAATTTTTCAAATGAATTGTATTTTAATTTGTATTGTTATGTTCTAGAGAGGATTCCAATTTTCGTGACTTGAATGGAGGTTCGATTATTGCCTCTAGTTGGGACCTGGACCGTCGGGCTGATGGTCGCGTTCTGGATGGACAGAGGAAAGAAATGGAATCCCAGACAAATCAACAAAAACGACGGAGCGACGTCAGATTAAATCTGACTCTCGTCAAGACAACGTACGAATTGACCATAGGTTAGAGAGAGAGAAAAATATTAAAAGTGCGTTACTTGTTCACAAGGAGTCATATCGTTAATACAATACCAGACATGCTCCTAATTCGATTGATTTTCATGTTTCAATTATCATTCTTATTTTTTTTTTACACGGATGGGATACCTCCGAGCCTGAATATTTTTGTCTCTCTTCTAACGGAACAATGTTGAAACACTTAAATTGTTGTCAATATTCGTAAAAGTTTATGTACCTATCTAGTTAGATTTGATTTGATTTTGTTTATTTATTTTGTCGTAGTGGTAATTGCAAACTGAAAACGCAATTATCATAAGTTTTAGACTATTTAATCT